>CM046882.1:43678187-44278187 GCA_025667525.1 Glebionis coronaria
AGCACAATGATAATTTAAGGCTTTTTTTCTTCTACGGTTTTGGAGTTTTGTTTTGTTTATTTTTCATAATCAAAGAGTTTTAAACATCTTATAGACGAAAAACACTTGCCATAAAATCACGTATCATTAATTATTCTTCGTTAAAAATTTCCGCCGCTATGTGCGGGTACTCGCCTAGTCATTTAATAAATGTTGGATAAATTAAGAACAACATGTTTCCAACTTTCCACTCGACTCATTCAATATTCGAACTAAAAAGAAAGAATTATATATTTAACATTAAAGCAAAAATGATACGACATTAGCTGTGCTTTACACAAGAACCGTATACTTGGTCGACAACATTTGTGGACTCAACCTCCCATTATTTCCATTTTCAATCATTAATTCTTCTTATCCTCTAACTTTATACACTACTAGTAGTAACCAATATAAAATCAACAGATCAATAATTTGTCATAATGTTCCCACTAAATAGAGTGGTTTACATGTTGCATCAATACACCTAATAACTCCATAAAGAATTTCTATCTAATAATATCCTACTACAAATATGAAATATTAGAAATAAAATTAAAATAAAAAATTTATCAGCCACTACTTCCTCAACTAGTATCTTGCAAAACCAATAATGCAACCGAAGGCTCTTGAAAGATAATTTTGTTTTCCGGATCCGAAAAGGAAAGAGGATCCGAAAGAATAAAGCGGTATGTTTATGGTGGGATGTAGCTTTTCGCGATGACTCAAATCCATGTCACTTCTGGGCCATATCGGGTCGAGAGGACAGCTGAACGAATACGAATATGTAATAAGGGGAACATGCCCGAAACTAGACCATGTATAGGTAAATGAATAACTCGAGGACACCACCCGGTATATGTTTTTGGCTTATAAGGATGCAAACGTGGAAAGCGCTACTAAGATGGCCACGAAAACATAGCTATGTCGTTGTGTTGCGACGCCGTTATCCATAGCGTTGGCGCCTTGGTAAACCATTCCGTCGTCGAATTGTGGTGTCGTGGGTATCGAAGGAGTTTGTTGTCCTTGCCCTTCCGTTGATTTTTTACTGCATTCACAAAAACATCATTTTTGTCAGATACGTTAAAAGATTATTTTTTTTACAAAACGGTTATATTTTTAATCTTGCACGTGGGTAAATGGGCAATATTTAGAAAAGTTACGTGTCGAAACTATCTACCGTTGGTCGTGCAAAAATCTAAGATACCAATTGACAAAAAATATCTTTACAAAACGACGAATTTTAGGTTGCGTCCTTGCACATGGTAAATATCTAGAATAGTTACCGTTGCTACAATCAAATTAGCCGTTAGATAAAATGACAATATCACCCATCATAAAAATCTTAACTACATATGAGCATTTCATCCCGAATCCCGAAACCAAATCGAAATCGTAGCAATTCTGGTACTGGATCCCGTTCGGTACGGTACCGGTACTACAAATTAAATTGAAAAAAATTTGGTACCACTAATTCAGTACCGATATCCGAATCCGGTTCGATACGATACCGATACCATTAATATATGTTTAGAAAAAATTCGGTACAACTAACTCCGTACGGTACCGATACCATGCTCATCCCTGATCTTAACCGTTACGGAATATCAGGTTTGACTATTTTAAAGTCAAAAGATATTGTTAAGCAACAGCAACCTAATTAGTTGGCAGTTGTCATTTAGCTGGTGAGGACAATAATGTCAATTTCACAACTAATAATGACCGTTACACTGACAAAATATTACGTTAACGTTTAACAACACATGACAGGCTTTTTTCACGTGGTATGTTATGTACACAAATCAAGGGCCATTTTCATAAACTTAATTAAACTAAAGGGGGTAAATTTGACAACTAGTTTAAATTTAAGGGAGTTTTAAGCAAAAGTTTACCTTGTGGTTGATGGTAGGCAAAAAGTGACCACCATAATCAGCACAAATTAAATAATTCAGTTTAAAAATATATAAAAACAAATTAAATTAAATTTATAATAAAGAAAATTAACAAAAAGTATGTTGTCCATTATTCTCTTCCCAAAAAAGGTTAAAAAAAAATTTCCCGAAAAAGACTATTTTTTGGGAATATTAGACAACTGGGTGCAGAATGCGTCACATTTTTTTTTTGTTGCCCTATCTATTAGGGCAATCTGTCAAAATTGCCCTATTTTTTGGACACTTGTCAAAATCTGAACGGTTACTGACCTATATTCTTTGTTGCCTTGAACCATATCAGGAAAAACATGTTTTTTTTACCCTTTGAAGAAATTACCCAAAAATGAAGGATTTTTAGATAATTTTCCCTTAATTAAAGGTATTATTCAAATAATAGAAAGTTGAAAATTAATTGTTTAAGGATAAAATCGTTATTATGTAAAAAAGTAAGAGATAAACCTGAAAAAAATGAAAATTTTAAACTGTGTGTTTTTTTTCGATCAACTATTATTATAGGACGGGAGTATAAATTTAACCCAACTAAGGGGTAGATTTGACAATTAGTATAAATTAGAGGGAGTTTTAAGCAAAGTTTACCTTGTGGTTGATGGTGGGCAAAAAGTGACCACATAATCAGCACCAATGCAAGTAAAGGTGCTAGTTTTATCATCATAAGCATAGCTATAAGCTCTTGGACAAGCTGTTTTAAACAGCTGCGAGTAAGATGATGGTTTACACGTATCCGGTGTCCCATAAGCCCCGCTACAGCAATACTCCTGGTCTCCAAAAGCCTCACACGCGCTTTTACACGCGACCCCTTGTCCGTCATCGCTCATTACTTTAAGCGGTGTAGGACACGCGCCGTTCAGATCCACCATACACCCGGTGTAAGTGCAGTTATGTCCTGTCCCACCTGTCGGAGCCACCAGCATCGGGAGATTATACCCGTCGACTAAACTCACGTCGAAAAAATCCATCCCGCCATCTCCGTCGAGTGTGAACTCGGCTAAAGTGGCGGGAGGGGCGGCTCCGGCTCCGGCACATTCGATATTGCCGGAGCCGCAGTCGCCCGTTCCGCAAGTGAATTTGTTGTTGGAATCCTGGGAGCAGTGTGTTCTGCCCCAGAATCTGCCGCCCCAGGATGCAGGGGCGGTCAGTATTTTGGTTTCGCCTTTCTGTAAGGCGAAACCTGTTGGTTCTAAAGGGGCAATACCCGCGTTAGATAATATTCCTGGCCATATTGTTTGGTCACATTTGTTCACGAATGTAAATGTGGCAGATGAAATCACACCTACATATGATCAAAACAATTCATTAGACATCAAACAGTAATCCCTTAAGATGTTACTGCAACTCGAATCACTAACTACTAACAAGCCGTTAAAAAAAAATAATACAAAATGATAATAATAATACATATGATCAAAACAATTCATTAGACATCAAAAAGTAATCCCTAAAGCTTGCATACTGTCTAATGGGATGTTACTGCAACTCGAATCACTAACTACTAACAAGCCGTTAAAAAAAAAGAAAAAAAGTAATACAAAATGATAATAATATTGAGATTATTGTTGTACCTAGAATGAAGAATTGTGAGATTGCTAATGTTAAAAGACATAATGATAGATGTAAGTTTGCCATTTTTGTAAGGGTTATGATGATAGTGGTTTAAAAAAAAAGTTGTGAGAATTTTGTTAGTGGGAAGGCGGTGAGTGAATATTTATAGGGAGGAGGATGGTTTATAGGCGGCGTAAGGAAAATAGTAAATGGCTGCTTGAAGGTGTTGAAAGTCCTGATTTTTACTAGTGATATTTTTATTCCCTGGACTTATGAGTAAGATTTTTCTTATTAGTTTGTTTTATTGCATTTCATGTTTAAAAATATCACCATAAGAACATAATTGATAATACTATAATAGTACTCCCAACATTTGTAGATTTTTAACTCATTATATAATATTTGATGGACATTCTTGCCGAGGGTGGCAATTTCTCATCTGATATAAAATTCGATTTAAAATTAATATAAAAAATTAATAAGTTTATATTAAGTCTTAATAAATTTAGACTGGTTTTGATTAATTAGTCTGATTTATTTATTAAATATGTTATGAGTTGAAAATAAATTAAATAAATCGATTTGATAACTTATTTTAAAAAATTAAATTAAAATTATTCGTTTTGTATCATACGAGGTAAATGAGTTAAACGAGTCAAATTACAAACTCGTTTAAGCTGTTTAACCTTTGTAATGTGTCAAGTTTTACATATAAAATGAGTTATTCGAAATTTATGTATGTACACAAGTTAAATGAGTAAAATTAAAGTTATTATGGAAACGGAAATATATCAGATTTCATTGACTGATCAAGTTTGAATCAAGTTCGTGATGTATTTGACCCTTTAAGTATAGTATAATGAGTGATACGAGTTTTTTTTTTTTGAACCGAAGTGATACCAGTCTTATGAAATTAAAATGGTTCTTCTTGCATTAACTTATTACTTGTTTAGCTCATTAAATACCAAAATTGTTATAATCTCTTATTTTTATAAAACTTATCAATATGTAACTATGATAAGTATTTCAACAACTATAAGAGAGAAGGGTGTAATAGCGAAGAGATGCTCGCCTTGTTTAGATGACTTTTTCGTCGAGTTTCGTCAAAGTCGTCGTCATACCCACTCTTGTTTCGTCGAGCATTCGTCGCTCAAATGGCGAACGAACGGAAAAGAGAAAGTCTTCTTTTTCTTTTTTAGGTAAAATGCAAAAAATGTCTTGAATTTTCTTATTTTCGCAAATTTGCCACTCAGAGCAAACTTTAAGCAATATTGCCACTATATTTCAAAATCTCATGCATTTTTTCCCATAGGTTGACCCTTTTTTACTTTTGGCCGTTTTCCTTTGTTAACTCCCACACGTGCCTGGCACGTGAAGGTATATTCGTCTTTTTCACTCGCCACGATTGCTTCGACCTTTCATTAGATGCAGAAAACGTCCTCGAATAGATTTCTCACCCGAAACTTCTACGCTACCAATCTTGCACCTTTACCTTTGGGCAAAAAACGTCCCCAAAACATCATTAAATCTTTTGTCGACGTCATGATTACACTGACATCTTTTCTTTTTGGGACGTTATTTGCACGAAGGAAAACTTTCCATCTTCTACACAAGAACACTATATTAGCTTCAAACGCGCACACACACACACACACACACAAAACTTTCCATCTTCTTCATAACGACACTATATTAGCTTGAAACACACACACACACACACACACACACACACATAGAGAGAGAAACGCGCGCACACACAAATGGCTCGACTTGTTTCACCTTGGTGAGATGATGGTAGCCTCGTATCAATCAGAGATTGACGAGGACATATGTCAGGCAAGATAGTTGATGAATAACTCTCAACGGCTGACTGAAGGGGTCATGCGTAGGGGTAGTTGATGCTCGAGCTCCAAAATGGCAATCCTTCTAGATGTGCAAGGGAAATTCTCACAAAGCTCAAATCCAAATTGTCGACATGCGCAAGGCAAGGTTGTTGATGAAAATGGTGACCTATATTCACAGCAAGGTTATTGATAAGATTGACTTTTCAGCTAGACAGAGGGAGATGTGAACCGGTTGGATCATGAAGAGTTAATGTTTATCGATAGGGGTTGCCAGTGACTAGTATTTTGGGTTGTTTAATGTTAACCGAATGTAAATTACTATCTTTTAATTTCAATTAAGGTGTTATGTTTTTAGTTTGAAGGTTTAATTAAGGTGTTTTCTCTTTGATTGTTAATTGTTAATCTAGCATCATTGTTATTCAGTGTGATGTTTTACTTTGAACTCTAACCAGAAACGAAAAAGCCCAAGGTTAATATCCAGAAACGAAAAAGCCCAAGGGCACTAACGGTAACATAAATAAGTTGTAAAAAAAGCTTTTGTGAATAACCAATTAACCAATCAATAAACAAATAAGCAGTGTATAAGTTAAAAAAAATAAAAAATGGTATTTTGCGGAACCATCTTAAGTCCGTGTACCTTTTTGGTACCGAGCCTCCCACCTAACAAGGAAGACATATCCCGGTAAATTACCTAGGCAACACTGGCTGACCAAGCCGAGGCCCGGATTTGAACCCCCGCCCTTTCGCTTGACTTGGTCAGCAGCGCATAAGTTACGCATTCCTTGTTTTGAATCATTGGATAAACACTAATAACAAGACAACAATAAGCAGATTATGAGTTTCCTAGGGGTTATCTAGTTACAAAGTAGTCTGAATAGTCATATTGGTACCCTAATCATATGCACTATCATAAAAACACTCCTTGTAACAGCCATATTCAGTTCATTGGTTTCCCATATATGTTGGTGCTCTAAGACCAAGTACGCAATTCGTGATCTTAAAATCTTGATACTCGTATATCTTGCTAGGAGCTTGTACACCAAGCACAACAAACCTTTTTATGTGACCTTTATTTCCGGCCATATTATCAACAGAAGAAAAACCCCCCACATTCAACCTGTTTTTAGACCTACTCCCATGGACGAAGATTCATAGGGGCAGGGGTGGTTCCTCCCCCCTAAAATTTTAATCCTTAGTGTAATTTGTAAATTTTGCTAGTGTAAAAAATTATTATTTAACAATTATGCCCCTTCAAAATCAATAATTTATATTTTTTACCCCCTAGAAAAGGTTTCAAGCTTCGTCCCTGCCTACTCCTATCATTCACAGATCCACCCTCTCTAATGACTATACCTGTAGACCTTCGTATAGCACTAACATTCAGGTTACAACCCAAATCCTCTTCCACCATGATACCTTTACCCTTTTCGAAGCTCTCTTCTTCTTCAACCAATTCAGATCTTCTTTCCTGGTAACTGCCGATTTGATCAAGCAATGAAGTCTGAGGCTCAGTCTCACTGGCACCCTCATTTTCTTTGCCTTTTCTAGTACTTGTTTGTTTCTCCTTTGTGTTCTTCTCTTTGCCCTTTCCATCACTGTTTTTTTGGTATGACAATCGCTCTCTTCAATGTTTTCTTTTTACCACCTTGATGGTTTCCATTGTTCCTTTTCCTTTTTTGAAAAGGTTGTTCAATCGCAAAAGGAGTTGAATCATGGCAACGCAACCTAGCATCATCTTCTACCCATCCCAAATAATCCCCATCTGAATCCTTTAAATCTGAATCAAGGTTCTTGAAATAATACTGAGCTAGACTCTGTTTCTTGTGAACAACATACAAATCAATTGAACCATTCCTACAAGCCAGTTTCAACATCGTATGCACATCATTGTCAGTGTAAATCAAATTCAAACCTTCTTCTAGTGATTGTTAAGCAAACAAAAGAGCAAAGCCCATTTTTTCACATCGCCAAGCCTTTCCAAAATAAGATTCAGGCCAATTGTAAATATGCTAGCCTCAAAATTAAACCCATAAATTTGGCTACGATTTCCATTTACATACCTCAACGGACCACGTACAAAAAACCCGTTATTGTGCATTCTGAAAACGACTTCTTTCTGATACGCCATTAGAGCTAGTTGATAATCCATTGAATCGATTTTTGGGTTGGTAGTATGAATTTAAGTTGAACCAGTAGAGTATTGATAGTATTTAGGGTATTTAATGTCGATATACTAGTGAAAGTTCCAATGTTGATGTTGCAAATTTAATCCTAGAAGTGTTGGCAGGAAGCTACATTAAAAATAAGGTGTTAATAATGTTGCGGGGATGGTTTTTGCCCGAATGTAAAGGTGAGATAGTGGTAGCGTCGTTGGTGGCAATGGAAAAGATGAATATACCCACACGTATCTGACACGTGTGGGAGTTAACGAAGGAAAACGACGAAAAGTTAAAATCGTCAATTCGGGGGCAAAAATGCACGAGATTTTAAAGTATAGTGCCGATATTGCTTGAAGTTTGCTCTTAGTGGCAAATTTGTAAGAATGCGAAAGTTCAGGGACGTTTTTTTACAGTTTACCCTTCTTCTTTTTTTCTTCTTTTTTTCTGGGTTCCATAGGTAGTGGGTGTATGTATGTGTGTGTTTGTTTCGAAGAAGAAAGAGACCAGATCGAATCCTATTTGTTTTGTTTTTTTTAATATTCTATTTTCAAATTTTACCCTTAATGTTTGGGTGTTTATCATTTTTTTTGCTTTAATTTTCAATTTTTCGTAATTTTTTTAATCATGTTTAGTTTTGGATTGTATTACTATTTTTGTAGTGTTTTTTTTAAGTATTTGTAATTTTTATTTAAGTATTTGTAATTTTTATTTGAATGAAATGAATTTAAGTTTTTTAAAAATGAAATAAAATTTAAAGATAGTGACGAGGCCAAAGTGGATAGGGGTTGTGATACAAGGGTTTTTGCTTTTGGGGGTTCAATTTAATTCTCGGTATCTTCTCGAATTGATCACAGTTCAAAGTGGAATAGTTGTTCTTGGTTACTAAAAAGGGGTTTGGTTTTCTAATCTACTAAAAAGGATAAATGCGTGAAAAGATATAAAATTAAACTAAAAGCAGTTAATTAAATAAAGCTTGAATTTAAATTAAACAATTAAACAATAAATCAGAAACAGTAGAATAACCTTTACTGAAAAATGCTTGATTCGGAATATAACACAAAAGGTTCATTCGGAATACTCAATGAAGAAGCTTCGTTCGGAACAATTGTGCTCATGCGGAATAATCTAAGAGAACTGCTCATTCAGAATAATGCTAATCCGGAATAACTGAACTCATCCGGAATAATACTGATCCGGAATAATTTCTTTGATTCGGAATATCTAACGAAAATGCTTCGTTCGGAATACAGTGCACTGACTCGTTATAATCAACTAAAGAGCTTCATTCGGAACATTAAACTGATTCGGAATATTTTTATAAACCTTGATTCGGAATAATGCCACTCATCCGGAATATTGATTATTCCGGATGAACTAACTGATCCACTGAATTAAATCTGTTGGTTCGGAATGTCTAACTTGATTCGGAATAAATTGAAAGAAAGCTTGGTTCGGAATGTTTTAGTTGGCTCGGAATAATTTAACTAAGATCCTTCATCCGGAATACTGGCTGACTCGGAATATTTTAATGTAAAGCTTGACACATAATGTTTAATAAGAAAGATGCTTCATTCGGAACATTTAAGAAAACACTTTATCCGGAATGTTTTAACAAACCCTTCATCCGGAATAAACTTGCTTCATTCGGAATCTGGGTAATATTATGAAGATGAAGAACAGTAGGTAAACAGTAAAGACGATTTTTTACAAAATCGACCAAATTAAACCAAAAGATTTAAACAAACTAACCAATAATCATTTGCTAACCATAAACATCAAATCCCAACAACAAAAACACAAAACCCACTTACTAATCAAATCAACCAAAATAAAAACTTTGAAAACTTTAAATCAAAAGAGAAAGATGAACAAGATTAAATGACGGTGATATTGAAAGATTAAGGTATTAAAACTTACAAGGTCTAAGGATTCAAGAAAAGTAAAAATCACCAAACTCCTTAAGAGAATTGGTGTTCTTCCTACGAAACAGGAAAGAAAGAAAAACAAAAAATAAAGACTCCTTTCCAAAGTTGTGAGGTGAATCCTATTTATAGGCCTTGGGCTTGGTCGGTAAGTGGGCTTTCTTCCTTCTTTTTGTCTTCTCGTCTTTTCAGTAAAGTTGACGTTTTCGACTCAGATTCGGGATTTGTCGATGAATAAATTCAACTCGTCTTTTAATTTCTTCGTTTAATAGACTTGAGTTCTTCGACATATATAAATCTTCCATCTTTGGTCCTTTTCTTCGATAAATCTTCAAATAGGCCCATTGACTTCAAATCTTTTGCATCTCTTAAACAATAGACTTCGTCTTGAGTCTTTTTCTTCGAGAAAACCCGTGCAATCCCATGTTTTCTTCAATATTTATCCGGTTGGCTCTGAAAACACAACAAACACACAAACCACGCATAATTCCAAACAAATTACATTAAATACGCGTTTTGGTCTTGTTTTAGCAAGAAATAAGTGGTAAAAGGATGGGTGTTTTCACACCTATCAAATCCCCTACACTTAACCATTGCCATGCCCTCATGCAATGCTTAGTGATAAAGCAAGTTTACACTTTATCATAATCAATCAACCTTGGCCTTATTAACATACTACTAAAACAAAAAATTGAGTACTAAGAGAAATTAAAACTTTAAAGGAAACAAAAAGATAGAAAACCATTTTCACTTGAAAATAGCTACATGGAAATAACTTGCAAAGAGATCTAAGACTTACATTAGGGCTTCGGTGTTGCGAAGATTTATCACCCTCAAGTTTCACGTTCCCCAAACTAAGCTTAAAAACGAGATCATTGTTATTATAAGTTAGCAAAACAAACACTTACACACATGGCTTAATTATATGCTTAAACTCCCTTATTCCTAGGTGTATCTCTTATATTTTATTGTTGTCTTAGAATGATCATGAAGATGCATTTTTGGACTTATTTTGATAGTTTATTAAGGCTGATAGCAAAGTAGGACGATTTGATTAATAGTTAGCTAAAGGACAAAATCTCTTAAAACTGCTTCTGGGATATCAAAAAGTTCATATCTTGGCATAACTTGCTTCACGATTTGAGACCTTTATCGGGCCGATATTTGGCATGTACTTCATATTTCATATCTTGAGAGACGTTCTTGAGATAATGGTCTTCTCTTCATTAATAGAGTTTCTTCACTTGGAGACTTTTGAGGGATACTCCAACTTTGTTGACCACGACTTCATCATTATTTCTTCAATCGTTAATTGGGATTTTGAGATACAACGATCCGCCTCCTTTTCGGACTTGGATCTATTTATCCTCATACCTTGTTAGGGTCTTTTTGGATAGACTTCTCCATGATCTTTATGGGAGTTGATTGCTTTTCGTCGTGAGTCTTGATCCTTCATATTGATTTTAGGAATAATGCTTTTCACATCACCTTGGATCTTTAGCAATAAAATGGAATCCTCATGCTTTGCTAGGGCCTTTTCGGACTCGCCAATCTTCGCGCCCCGCTTCATAAGTTAATGCCTTGGCTATGAACTCTTATCATTACGGAGCAACTTTTAAACGATCTTGGGCTAGAAGCTAAGTTATTCAATAAAATCGTACGACCTTACTTATTGCAGATAAATTATTAGGAAGTGATGGGAGAATAGGCAAATAATCACACCAAGTGTGCTTGTGCAAGAATATCGACTTATAATTGACTCTATCATTTCTCGTTCTCCACAATTTAAAATCTCAAGTAATGAGACTCGTGGATACTTAGCCTAATAAACCAATTAAGGTCTACATGGTTAAGGATACTTGCTAGAATAAACTTGGATAAGTCTATTCGGGTTGAGTCAAAATAATCCCAACGGGCCTAATATGTCAAAGATTTCAAAACTAGCTACACCACTTTATTAATAGTTTTGACTTTATTGTCGGATATATACATATGAAAGCAACGATAAAAATTTAAAAATTACGACTATATGGCCAAAGCTAATTAAAAATTTGAAAAATGCTGAAAAAGATGATTTTCCGGTTAAAAGAAGGCATTTTAATGGAAAAGTCCACTTAAAACTTCGATAGAAGTCTCCCCTACACTTAATATAAACATTGTCCGCAATGTTTAAGCATGTGGGAAAAATCTCCCCTACACTTATGACATTGTGCACGTTGGTTAAATCAAGTTAAGGAAGAGACGACTAAAGTGATCAATTTCAAATGTGAGTATGAAGAAAATTGAATCACGATAGTTGAGAGATAGAACCGGATTGCGGATAACACGGGAGCACGGTTCTTCAAAGGTTCCAAAAGTGCATTCATCCCTGTAATCACATCACCACACAAACACAAACAACCTATATAGGACCCCCTACACTTAGGAGGTAAAACGGAAAAGGATAGATACTCGGGTTGCCTCCCGAGGAGCGCTTGTTTTTGATAACCGAGTCACGAGCCTGACTCGACCGAAAATTAGTTCATGGGAAACGTGGTGAGGTATGGAATCATCTCATGATAGATGTCCTCACTAAAGTACAACTTCACTCGTTGGCCATTCACCTTAAAATTAGGTCCATTAGGTTGAGCGAGCTCGAGAGTACCATATGGAAAAATTTGGGCAATGGTGAATGGGCCGGACCAACGAGATTTCAGCTTGCCCGAAAAGATTTTCAACTGAGAGTTAAAGAGTAAAACTTTGTCTCCAACTTGGAACTCTCGGTTTTTAATCTTAGAGTCATGAATGAGCTTAGTCTTTTCCTTATAGATCAAAGAATTCTCATAAGCCTCATTCCGGAGTTCATTAAGCTCATTGAGTTGGATTTTGCGTAGGTCACCGGCTTTGTTGATGTCGAAGTTAGCCCACTTCAAGGCCCAGTAAGCCTTGTGCTCCAACTCAATGGGGAGGTGGCATGCCTTTCCGTACACGAGACGATATGGTGTACAACCAATCGGAGTCTTGTATGCGGTACGAAAAGCCCACAGAGCATCATCAAGTGTATCGGCCCATGAGGCACGATGATCTCCCACGGTTCGTTCAAGAATTTGCTTTAACCCTCGGTTAGATATTTCAGCCTGCCCATTAGTTTGTGGGTGGTATGCGGTGGAAAGACGATGATTGACACCATACTTAGCCATGACTCTTGCGAATTGATCATTGCAAAAATGAGTCTCGCGATCACTAATAATGGCACGAGGCACACCGAATCTAGCGAACAACGATTTCAAAAAGTTACAAACCACCCTTGCGTCATTAGTGGGTAAAGCTTTGGCTTCAACCCATTTAGAAACGTAGTCAACGGCTACAAGGATGTATTTGTTTCCTTTAGATGAAGGGAATGGCCCCATAAAGTCGATACCCCATAAATCAAAGATTTCACATTCTTGTATGAAATTTTAAGGCATCTCATCTTTATGTGTGATCTTGCCTTGTCGTTGGCAAGCATCACAATTTTTCACCATTTCGTGAGCGTCACGATAAATGGAGGGCCAATAGAATCCCGAGTCAAACACTTTCTTTGCGGTGAAGTTGGGACCAAAGTGACCACCGGTGGGTCCTTTGTGGCAAGCTTCGAGAATGTCTAAAGCCGCCGGTCCATCAACACATCGGCGAATAATCAAATCAGCACATTGTTTGAAGAGATACGGGTCATCCCAAAAGTAAGTCTTAATATCTTTGAAGAACTTTTTCTTTTGTTGGGATGTTAACCCGTCAATGAGAATTCCACATGCCAAGTAGTTTGCAATGTCCGCAAACCACGGGGCTTCATCAATATTCGAGTTGATAGACATTAAGGTCTCAAAGGGAAAAGAGTCATTGATCTCTTTGTTCGGATGATCCCCTTGATGAGGATCCTCAAGTCTACTGAGATGATCCGCGGCTAGGTTTTCAGCTCCCTTCTTATCATGAATTTCGATTTTAAATTCTTGAAGTAGCAAAACCCAACGAAGAAGTCTTGGTTTAGAATCTTGTTTAGTTAACAAGTACTTCAACGCGGAATGATCGGTATACACGATGGTGGTAGAAAGGACAAGATAGGGGCGAAACATTTCAAAAGCATAGACAACAGCTAAAAGCTCTTTTTCGGTTGTCGTGTAATGCAATTGAGCCCCTGTCATTGTCTTGCTAGCGTAGTGGATTGGTTGGAAGTGTTTATTCACTCTTTGGCCCAAAACCGCTCCAATAGGAAAGTCGCTAGCATCGCACATCAACTCAAAAGGTAGCTCCCAATTAGGGGTAACCAAGACCGGTGCCTTAGTTAGCTTATCCTTATGAAGATTGAAGGATTCAAGACACTCTTTGGAAAAGATGAAAGGAGTATCTTTTTCCAAGAGGTGGGTCATCAGGCGAGCGATTTTAGAAAAATCTTGAATGAATCGGCGATAGAAGCCCGCATGACCGAGGAAACTTCTCACACCCTTCACGGTTGAAGGTGGATGCAATTTAGCAATAACATCGACTTTAGCACGGTCCACTTCAAGACCGGCTTTGGAGATTTTGTGTCCAAGCACGATGCCATCTTTTACCAGGAAATGGCATTTTTCCCAATTAAGAACAAGGCGAGTGTCTTCACACCGCTTAAGCATACGTTCTAAATTGGCAAGGCAAGCAGAGAAAGAATCGCCATAAACCGAGAAATCATCCATGAAGACTTCCAGTCTTTTTCAAAAATTCTATATAAATTTCTATATGATATGAAACTGAGATAGTTACCTTTCAGAAAATTCTAATGATAGGCGAAAAGTCTACGTTTTATTCTTCTGAAGGTGTGGTGCATTTACGTTAACCTCTAGTTAAACTAAAGAAAAGTTACAAAATACGGTATATATAAAACACTTTGTGTCAACCGGCGAGAACCATGTGAATCAAGTAGTGTACTGATTCACGCGGTTCTCGCAAAGACCAAGCGGATTGGGTGAAAATTCAAATTCATATTTTGTTTTTACTTTATTAATAAAATAAAAATACTTCTATTTTTTCTTAAAAAAACTATCTATAAAAATAATTAGATAGAATACCTTCAACCTTGTCAACTGATAGTGAAAGAACAAAATCGGGATACATACCAATACCTATTACATGTAGAAAAATGGAGATGGAAACAAATAACTCGCGCGGTCCAGAATAGTTTCTTCAACCATGTCATGGAAGATAGCCATCATACACCTTTGGAACGTCCCAGGAGCATTGCATAAGCCGAAAGGCATTCTTTTGTAGGCAAATGTTCCGTAGGGACAAGTGAATGTGGTTTTTTCTTGGTCTTTGGGATCGATGGGAATTTGAAAATACCCGGAGAAACCGTCTAAGAAGCAGTAATAGTCATTACCCGCTAGACGCTCGAGCATTTGATCCATGAAAGGAAGAGGAAAGTGATATTTTCTCGTGGCATCATTGAGCTTGCGATAGTCGATACAAACTCTCCACCCGGTAACGAGACGAGTGGGAATCAACTCGTTGTGTTCATTGGGAACAACGGTTATTCCGCCCTTCTTGGGCACACAATGGACGGGACTTACCCATGGCGAATCCGAAATAGGGTAAATCATTTCGGCATCTAGAAGTTTGATAACCTCTTGTTTGATGACATCGTGAATTCGAGGATTAACCCTTCTTTGGATTTGGATTGCGGGTTTAAAGTCATCTTCCATGAGAATTTTGTGAGTACAAAAGTTTGCATCAATTCCGCGGATATCAGAAATTTTCCAAGCAATTGCCTTCTTATGATCTTTAAGCACGGCGATAAGGCGAGATTTTTCTTCTTCGTTCAAGTCCTTAGCGATGATGACGGGCGACTTTTTCCTGTCTTCAAGGAACACGTACTCGAGGTGAGATGGTAACTCCTTAAGCTCTAAATCCGGAGGATTCTCGATGGAAGGTGGATTCAAATTCGGTTCATCGATAGCAGTAGCCTTGGGAGATGGTGGGGAAATATGGTCCTCTTTGAGAAGTTTCTCAATGAGACGAATGTCTTCATCCCAATCGGTAGGAGAATCGTCATATCCTAAGTTCACATCTCCCATGGTTGCTTCAAAATCTTTCCAAAGGAAATCACTTTCTCCAAATAAAGTTAGTGATGAAGCAATAGAGGCAACGGTCTCAACATTGGGAGGAGAGGTAAGAATACTTTTGCAAGCATCATTAAAGTGTTCTTCACAAGCCTCATCAAGAACGTCGATACAATTAACACTCTCGTATGAATAAGGCTGTTTAGAAATCTTACCCATTTTGAAGACAATTTGATCGTCACGAACTCTCATGATAAGCTCACCCGCTTCGACATTGATGAGAGTGCGACCGGTCCTCAAGAATGGACGTCCAACGATTAATGGAACACGAGGGTCCATCTCGTAGTCGACTACGACAAAATCAGCGGGAAAAGTGAATTTGTCGACTCCTACAAAAACGTCTTCGGCTATCCCCACTGGATAAGCAACCGTACGGTTAGCTAATTCCAAAGTCATTTTGGTGGGGACTAGCTCAGGGAGAGATAATTGCTTCCAAACGCTTAGAGGCATTAAATTGATACTAGCACCTAGATCGGCTAGGGCCATGCAATTCTCTACTCCCGGGAAGTTGCAAGGGATTAAGAAGCGACCCGGATCACCAAGTTTGGTTGGCAATTTCCTTAAGAGAACCGTGGAGCAATTCTCATTAAGTTGGGTATTAGCAATATCAAGAAGCTTCTCCTTGTCACTAAGAAGATCTTTAAACATCTTCGCATATTTAGGCATATGAGCGAGAGCCTCAGCGAAGGAGATGTTGAAATTTAATTGTTTAAACATTTTGAGAAAGTTCGAAACTTGAATATCGTCCTTGCTTTTGAGCTTCCCTTTCCTCAACCTTGAGGGATAAGGTATATCGGGAGAAGAGGAAGGCTTTGGAATAGTAGGATCACTCACATCCTTGGGTGGAGGAGGGGTAGAAGTAAAAGGTGGAGGAATTGGGGAAGTAGAAAGTTGAGGAATATGAGTAGGTGACTCGTTTTCCTTAGTCACAATCACCGGTGGAGGTATAGGAAGCTCGGGTTCCTTGGTACCTTTTCTACTGCGAGTGGTGATTGCTTTCATCTCCCCTCTTGGATTAGCAACGGTGTTACTAGGAAGAGTACCCGAAGAAGAGGTTTGATTACTTTGGAAGAAACCAGCCATCATGTCCCTTAGGTCATTCGTTTGACTACTCAAAGAGTTTCGCATATCGGCTCTAAGATCGTTCCCTTGTTTCACCATGTCGCCCTTCAAGTTAATAATCTGGGTCTGCAAATTCTTCACCAACACATCATTCGTCCGCATGTACGTTTCGACCTCGTGGTTGAAAACGATGGGTTGGGTAGGAGGAGGTGCTTGATAAGCAGGTGGTTGGTGAGGAGCGGGTTGGTAAACTTGAGTAGGATTTTGAGGTGGATATGGTTGTCTTTGAGGTGGTTGGTATGGTGCTCGAGGTTGGTTTTGGTTGGGTCGGTTAAGGTTTTGTTGTTGGTTTTGATTGTTTGGAGGAAACCGGGCGGGGAAAGAAAGTTGTTTGAGCGATAGCTGAGCAAGTTGCGGTCACCTTGAGGACGTGCTTGATAACCGGCCGGAGGATAGGTACCGTATGCTGCGTTAACATTCTCAGAAAGATAGTCTTGGGTGGAGGTACAAGTAGTGTAAGAGTGAGGACCCCCGCATATTTCACATGGTTGGCTTACAGCATTGACTTGAGCGTTTCGAGCGTTGATGCTTTTGGTGTTGTTCGCGGTTTGGGTAGCAAGCGATTCAAGAAGTGAAGTAATTTTGTCAAGTCTCTTGTCATTGTCACTAGTGCTCGCACTAGCGGCATTGGTCCAGACACTCTTGGTTTGCACTCTAGACTTATTCTCGATAATATCCCAAGCGGCATTAGAACTCTTAACCAAAATATTACCCCCCCCCCCCCCCCCCCCCCCGAGGCACTATTTAGTGAATCTTGGTCATTCATGCTTAAACCATTGTAAAAAGTATTAATTTGGTGCACTTTGGTAAAACCATGTTGTGGGCACTTTCTTAAAAGTTCTTTAAAACAGTCCCAAGATTCACTAAAAGACTCATCGTACTTTTGTTCAAAATTAATAATTTCATTCCGCAAAGCGGTAGTACGAGAGGGTGGGAAAAAGTAGTTTATGAATTTGGTCTCAAAGTCCGTCCACGTCAGAATACTTTGTGGCGGTTCCTTTGCAAGCCAATGACGGGCTTGTCCCTCTAAAGAGAAGGGAAAAAGTTGTAAACGGATTACCTCTTGTGGAACACCATTGAATTTGACCGTATTCATGAGTTGAAGGAACCTTTTGATGTGGTCATGAGGATCATAAATGGTACGCCCCAGGAATGGTTGAGCAGAGACCATTTGAATAAAGCTGGATTTGAGCTCAAAGTTGTTGGCTGGAATCGCGGGTATGACAATTGGATCGTTGTTGCCCTCTACATGTTCTTGCAAAAGTTCAATCATAGGGCGATTGTCCGGTAGAGGTTCATTGTTGTTATTATTCATGTTGTTTTGAGGTGGATTATTATTGTTGTTGTTGTGTACACCGGCCAGGTCTAAGTTATCGAGAGTCTCGGGCTCTTCATAAGACGTTGATCGAGTGCGCATACACCTGCAAAAGAACTAACAAAGCAAGAAATATTTTTGGTTTTTTAATGTTTTTTAATTTTTTTTTGTATTTTTGAAAATTTTATATTTTTTTTAGGGTTTTTGAAATTTTTTATGAAAAAGTAACGTTCACGGTGAACGGATCCCAAAATCCAATTTCTCATAAAGTTCCGTTAATCCTTACGAGAAGAGCCGGCAGCGGCGCCATTTGATACAAGGGTTTTTGCTTTTGGGGGTTCAATTTAATTCTCGGTATCTTCTCGAATTGATCACGGTTCAAAGTGGAATAGTTGTTCTTGGTTACTAAAAGGGGTTTGGTTTTCTAATCTACTAAAAAGGATAAATGCGTGAAAAGATATAAAATTAAACTAAAAGCAGTTAATTAAATAAAGCTTGAATTAAAATTAAACAATTAAACAATAAATCAGAAACAGTAGAATAACCTTTACTGAAAAATGCTTGATTCGGAATATAACACAAAAGGTTCATTCGGAATACTCAATGAAGAATCTTCGTTCGGAACAATTGTGCTCATGCGGAATAATCTAAGAGAACTGCTCATTCGGAATAATGCTGATCCGGAATAACTGAACTCATCCGGAATAATACTGATCCGGAATAATTTCTTTGATTCGGAATATCTTAAAAAATGCTTCGTTCGGAATACAGTGCACTGACTCGGAATAATCAACTAAAGAGCTTCATTCGGAACATTAAACTGATTCGGTATATTTTTATAAACCTTGATTCGGAATAATGCCACTCATCCGGAATATTGATTATTCCGGATGAACTAACTGATCCGGAATAACTGAATTAAATCTGTTGGTTCAGAATGTCTAACTTGATTCGGAATAAATTGAAAGAAAGCTTGGTTCGGAATGTTTTAGTTGGCTCGGAATAATTTAACTAAGATCCTTCATCCGGAATACTGGTTGACTCGGAATATTTTAATGTAAAGCTTGACTTGGAATGTTTAATAAGAAAGATGCTTCATTCGGAACATTTAAGAAAACACTTTATCCGGAATGTTTTAACAAACCCTTCATCCGGAATAAACTTGCTTCATTCGGAATCTGGGTAATATTATGAAGACGAAGAACAGTAGGTAAACAGTAAAGATGATCTTTTACAAAATCGACCAAATTAAACCAAAAGATTTAAACCAAACTAACCAATAATCATTTGCTAACCATAAACATCAAATCCCAACAACAAAAACACAAAACCCACTTACTATTTAGATCAATAAATAGTAAAGTTGACGCTTTGGTCGGTGAGTGGGCTTTCTTCCTTCTTTTTGTCTTCTCGTCTTTTCAGTAAAGTTGACGTTTTCGACTCAGATTCGGGATTTGTCCATGAATAAATTCAACTCGTCTTTTAATTTCTTCGTTTAATAGACTTGAGTTCTTCGACATATATAAATCTTCCATCTTTGATCATTTTCTTCGATAAATCTTCAAATAGGCCCATTGACTTCAAATCTTTTGCATCTCTTGAACAATAGACTTCGTCTTGAGTCTTTTTCTTCGAGAAAACCCGTGCAATCCCATGTTTTCTTCAATATTTATCCGGTTGGCTCTAAAAACACAACAAACACACAAACCACGCATAATTCCAAACAAATGACATTAAATACGCGTTTTGGTCTTGTTTTAGCAAGAAATAAGTGGTAAAAGGATGGGTGTTTTCACACCTATCAGGTTGCCTCTCCGCTACAATGAGGATGTTTTGGTTAGTTGTTTTGTGATGATCTGGCGCTGATGTGGTAGCAGTGGAAACAAAGTGGACAGGGGTTGCCTCTCCACCATACCTTTCTTTCTAATAAATAAAATTTTACATTGTTTATTATAATAATAATGAATTTGATGGCGTATAGCATGGACACGATCCATTAGGCCTATAATCATACGCCAAACTTTGGGCCAAAACCCAAGTAACATAAGCCCACCAGGGTGGCAAAGCACTAGCAGATCAGCTTTTCGAGAACGGATCCGTACGCAACCAACATATCAGCTCCTTAGAGCAGATCCGTAAGCAACTAGCGGATCTACTCCCTGAGTAAATCCGTAAACCACGATTAGCGAATAAGAACAAATGCCTTTAATCGATGAATACCCACTCTGAGCATTATCCGAAATATTAGGAAAACTTAGTACTAAGCTCGCCTATAAAAGGTAAACTCTGAACTCTCACAAGGTATGATTTTTTCACTCATCCCAACATACACACATATATCTCTGGCAACATAAAATCTTCCCCCACGATAAGGATTACGATATACCTTTATTTCTGCAAGAAATCATTACTCTTGTTTCTTTTTAGTACAAGATCAAGCCCAATCCAAGGTCTTTGAATCCGTCCGCTAGGAACTCAGACCCATATAGCCCCCCGGCCCGAATATTGTACTAACAAGTGGCGCCGTCTATGAGACCCAGTACACAAGTACGTTCCAAAAAATCCCATCCAAACGTGAGCGCATCGGCACAAGACAACCGTACCACAAACACGCCCGTCGTTTGAAACACGGAAGGGAAGGAATTCGATCCAAACACAGAGATCCCGAAAAAGCGAGCGTCCAACGCAACTCTCAGGGAGTTGTGTGACGAGTATTATGATCATCTGTTGTCGCTTGTAGCTGAAAGGTTTCACGAAGAAGAACAACAAAAAGGAAAGGTTAAAAGCAATAAAAAATCGTCTAAATTATGAAGGATGCTCGAGAAAAATTCAAAGGGAAAACGAAGCCTCCTACTGCTCTGAGTCAGAAACTCAAATATGGGAAGGGAGAGGAAAAAGAAAAGGCAAATGTCCTCGGACAAGTCTAAAAGACCAAGAAAAAGTCAGAGTGTCTTCTCGCGACTCAAGCAAGAATTACCTAGCCGGAAGGACGAAGAGGTAAAGACAGTCTTCACGAGATTGGGCCACAGAGACAGAGGAGTTTTTGAAAGGCTGGGAGAAAAGAAAAGATGGCCATTTGATCGAAAAATAAAGATTATGAGCCATTCCACAAAAACTATGAGATAAGAAATAACATAAGGGGAACTAAACAAACAAAGAAGGATAACTAGAGACTATTGTAGAAGCCACAACCGCTACCCAGACAAACTCCAAAGTAGAATAGAGTCCACATCTTTTCGAAATCACCATGAAGAAATCATGTCGAAAAAATCAGAACAATACTCTGAAAGCAAAGAAAGCGATTGTGGACACTAGAAGTCAAAAAGGCCAAAATCAAATATGGAAGAAGACAACCTGACCCAGCCATGGCTATGTTAGGATGTTGATCCGTTGACACCTCGTATCAGAAACTTTGATTTCCTAAAAAGATCTGCATGCATAGCCAGGTCAAAACGTATGACGGATCTAGAGACCCAGAAGGCCACATAAAAGTGTTTCAAACAAAAGCTAGATTAGATAAATGGGTCATGCCAACATGGTGCCATATGTTCAACTCTAAACACATTGGCAATGCTAGAGTATGGTTCAACGACCTCCCGCCAGAGAAAATCGACATCTATGATGACTTAAAAAAGCATTCTTGGCCAACTACCTGCAAGAAAAGAAGTACATTAAAGATCATGTAGAACTCCACCACATCAAGCATATGGATGGAGATTCCACCGAAGATTTCAAAAGGCGCTTTAAGATTGAAAGCAAGCATGTCAAGGCAGCCCATAATGCATGAACATCTCAGGATTCATGCACGGGATCACGCATACCGGATTAATTAAACGCTTCCATGATAAGATATCAAAACGGTGGATGAAATTATAAGAGAAAAGCAATAGCTTTCCTAAGAGGAGAATTCGCGGTAGCAAACCTGTCACGCAAAAAAGGACCGCCAGCTCGAAAACAAGAAGGAAATTGGAAACAAAATTTTGATAGAAGACCTGACATCCAGAACCCGCAGGGATCAGAGCAAAGACACGACAGATTTACACTCCTCAAGACCCCCAAAGAAGTCCTAGCACTAGAAAAAGGCAAATTCAAAACCCAACCGCCCATGACTACTTCGGTAGAGAAACGAAACAGAAACAAGTTTTGTGAATTTCACGGAGAAGCGGGACATAACTAATAAGTGTGAAAACACTTATCCTTTTACCACTTATTTCCAATAATAACAAGACCAAAACATGTATTTTATGTCGTAAAAGTCGGAATTATGTGTGGTTTGTGTTTTTATTGTGTTTCAGGATAAAATTATGCAAAAGGAAGATAACATGGGCTATCACGGCCTTTTATCGAAGAACACGAGAAAAGACGAAGTCAAAAGATCAAGAGTGTAAAAAGAACGGAAGTCCAAGGCCTATTCTAAAGATTTATCGAAGAAAAAGTCTAAAGACGGAAGTTTAATGAAGTCGAAGAACTCAAGTCTAATAGAAGAAGAAAACTATAAGACAAGTTCAATTTATATCGATAAATCCCGAGACGACGTCGAGAAAGACAAAGGATTTAAATCAAGTCGAGACGAGAAGAAAGAAAAAGGAAGCAACACATGCACCTCCCCACCTCCTATATATACCCTCCTAATGACACATTAGGAGGGTGTTAGCTAGTTTATTTTTCTTTCTTTAGTTTTATTTTTAGAGAGGGAAAGTGTTTAACTTTCTCTCACTAGAACTTCATCTTTTCTTTCTTTCATGTTTAAGCTTTAATTCATCCTAGTATTTTGGAATCATTAATCTACAAGTTCAAGTTAAGCTTTTATCTTTAATCTTATTCTACCTTTCTTGTTTTTGATTTTGATTTTGATTCGGATTAACTATACATCTTGCTTAATCTTGATGTTTATAAGATCAAAAAGTTTATCTTTTGGTTTATATCTAAGTTTTATACGGATTAAGCTTTGAGCTTATCATGCTTATTGCTTATTTTGTATTTAGCTTATGTACTTTTCATTTTTCTAAAAAGTCTCATCTTTTTATGGTTTGTTTTGAAAGATTTGCTTATTTAAAGTTTTGAAAGTTCTTATTTATGCTTATTAGTTCTTCTTGTTGTTGATTTGGTAAGGATTCGGATTGTGCTTTTCAAAAGAGTGCTTATTGGTGCTTATTAAGTTTACATACTATCGGAAAAAGGTAAACCCTTTTCCGACAGCTCATTCCGACGCTACCATCGGATTAGGGCTTTGGATTCCGACAGTCATTCCGATTGTTGTATCAGATTAGGGTTTTGGTATTCCGATGATACATTCCGACGGTTGTGTTTATCTTGCTTTCCGATAGTCATCATTCCGATAGTGCACTGTTATTTATTATTCCGACAGGATTCCCTTTTACATATTCCGACGAATTATTCTGATAGATTTTCATGTTTATTATTCCGATGCTTTCATTCCGATAGTATTCCGACACAAGCATTCCGATGGGATTCCGATGATACATTCCGACGGGTTTAAGTTTTTGTTTTTATAAAGTTTTAAGTTTTCAATTTACTTTTTAAGTTTTAAATCATTTATTTTTAACTCATAATTTTTAGTTTAGTTTTTAAAGCTTTCATTTTTACACAACGAAATTTTCATATTTTCTTTTAGTTAAGATAGATAATCAAACCATTTTAAGAACGACTGAGTCGCACTAATAATTAGTAATCAATTCGAAGAGACTGGAATCACGAACTTTCATACTTGGTGAAAACCATGTATTAAATGGCGCCGCTGCCGGCTCTTTTCGTTAAGATTAACGGTTTTTAGTGAGAGACGCGTTGGATTTTGGGATCCGTTCACTTTTGAACGTTATTTTTCATGTCAAAACTTTTCAAAAATCCATAAAAATTAAAAAATTTCAAAAATCCAAAAAAAAGAAAAGAAAAACATAAAAAACCAAAAATATTTCTTGTCTATCTTTCTTTTCCTTTTGTAGGTGTGTATGCGTACCCGTGCTCGTAAGAAAAAAGCAATTCATTCCGAAGTCGAAACTCTACCTATTGTCACCATGGACAATCGACCAATGATCGAGCTTTTGCAATCGCAAGTAGAGGGCAACACCGATGCTATTGTCATACCCGAGATTGGAGCCAACAACTTTGAACTCAAATCCGATTTCATTCAAATGGTCTCTGCTCAACCATTCTTGGGGCGTACACTTGATGATCCTCATGACCATATCAAAAGGTTCCTTCAACTCACTAATACGGTCAAGTGTAATGGGGTTTCACAAGAGGTAATTCGCTTGCAACTTTTTCCTTTGTCCTTAGAGGGACAAGCCCGACATTGGCTTGATAAGGAACCGCCACAAAGTATTCTTACATGGACGGATTTAGAGACCAAATTCATCAACTACTTTTTCCCACCCTCACGTACTACCGCTTTGCGGAATGAAATCATTAACTTTGAACAAAAGTACGATGAGACATTTAGTGAATCTTGGGACCGTTTTATGGAACTTTTAAGAAAGTGTCCACAAAATGGTTTCACAAAAGTACATCAAATTAATACTTTTTACAATGGTTTAAGCATGAATGACCAAGATTCACTAAATAGTGCCTCGGGGGGGGGGGGGGGGGGGGGGGGGGGGTAACATTTTGGTTAAGTCTTCTAATGTCGCGTGGGATATTATTGAGAATAAGTCTAGAGTGAAAACTAAGAGTGTTCGAACTAATGTGGCTAGTGCTAATACTAGTGACGCCGACAAGAGAATTGATAAGCTTACTTCGATTGTTGAAACACTAGCTATACAAACCGCTAACAATACCAAAAGCATCAATGCGCAAGTTAATGCTTTGAGTCAGTCATGTGAAATATGCGGGGGTTCTTATTCATACACCGATTGTCCTTCGACTCATGACAATCCGGAAAATGTGTATGCCGCTAACGATAACGTTTCTACGGGAGGCTATCAAGCACGTCCTCAAGGTGACCGTAATTTGCTCAGTTATTGTTCAAACAACTTTCTTTCACCACCCGATTTTCCTCCTCAAAACCAAAACAACCTCAATCGCAACAATCAAAGCCAACCATGAGCTCCAAATCAATATCAAACCCAAAGAAACCCATATCCACCTTAAGGAAATAACCAAGTTTACCAACAACCCGCTTATCAACCACCTGCCTACCATGCTCTTCCTCCCACCCAACCCACCGCATTTAATCACGAGGTTGAAACTCACATGAGGACTAATGATGCGATAGTGCATAATCTTCAGTGGCAAATCATCAACTTGAAAGGAGATATGGCGAAACAAGGGAATGATCTTCGAGCTGATATGCGAACCTCTTTGATCAGTCAAACGAATTACTTAAGGGATATGATGGCTAGTTTCTTCCAAAGTAATCAAGCCTCTGGTTCGGGTTCTCTTCCGAGTAACACCGTTGCTAATCCAAGAGGGGAGATGAAAGCAATCACCACTCGAAGTGGAAAAGGTTTAAAGGAACCCGAGCTTTCTACACCTACACCGGTGATTGTGACAAAGGAAAACGAGTCCCCTTCTCCAATCCCTCCACCTTCTATTTCACCAATTCCTCCACCTTCTACTTCCACCCCTCCACCACCCAAGGATGTGAGTGAGAATTCCATTCCAAAGTCTTCATCTCAACCCAATATACCTTATCCCTCAAGGTTGCGGAAAGAGAAGATGAAGAACAAGGATGATATTCAGGTTTCTAACTTTTTTAAAATGTTTAAACAACTGAATTTCAACATCTTCTTTGCCGAGGCTCTCGCTCACATGCCAAAATATGCTAAAATGTTTAAAGATCTTCTCAGTGATAAGGAGAAACTTCTTGATATCGCTCAGACCCAACTTAATGAGAATTGCTCCGCAGTGCTCTTAAGGAAATTACCAACCAAACTTGGTAACCCGGGTCGTTTTCTCATTCCTTGCAACTTCCCCAGGTAGAGAATTGTATGGCCCTAGCCGATCTAGGTGCTAGTATAAACTTAATGCCATTAAGTGTTTGGAAACAATTATCTCTACCCGAGCTAGTCCCCACACGAATGATATTGGAATTAGCTAACCGTACGGTTGCTTATCCGGTGGGGATAGCCGAAGATGTCTTCGTCGGTGTCGACAAATTCACCTTTCCGGCGGATTTTGTTGTCGTTGACTACGAGATGGATCTCCGTGTTCCATTAATCGTTGAACGTCCATTCTTGAGGACCGGTCGCACTCTCATTGATGTAGCCGCGGGCGAATTAATCATGAGAGTTGGTGACGATAAAATCGTTTTCAACATGGGTAAACTTTCTAAACAGCCTTCTGAAAACGAGAGCGTTAATTTCATTGACGTTCTTGATGAGGCTTGTGAAGAGCATTTCAAAGATGCTTGTAAACGTGGTTCTTCTTCTCTACCCATTGTTGAGACCGTTGCCTCTATTGCTCCATCACTAACTCCATTTGGAGAAAGTGATTTCCTTTTGAAAGAATTTGAAGCTACTTTAGGGGATGTGGACTTACAATATGACGATTCTCCCTCCAATTGGGATGAAGACATTCGTACCATTGAGAAACTTCTCAATGAGGACCATATTTCTCCGCAGTCTCCTAAGGAAATCTCTATCAATGATCCGAATTTGACTACGCCTTCCATCGAAAATCCTCCGGATTTAGAGCTTAAGGATCTACCGTCCCATCTCGAGTACGTTTTCCTTGAAGACAATAAGAAGTTACCCGTCATCATCGCAAAGGACTTGAAAGAAGAAGAAAAATCTCGACTTATCGACGTGCTGAAAAATCATAAGAAAGCAATTGCTTGGAAAATTTCCGACATCCGCGGAATTGATCCGATTTTTTGTACTCATAAAATTCTCATGGAAGATGACTTTAAACCCGCAATCCAAAGCCAAAGAAGGGTTAATCCTAAAATTCATGACGTCATCAAGAAAGAAGTTATCAAACTTCAAGATGCCAGAATGATTTACCCTATTTCGGATTCGCCATGGGTTAGTCCCGTCCATTGTGTGCCTAAGAAAGGCAGAGTAACCGTTGTTCCCAATGAAAACAACGAGTTGATTCCTACTCGACTTGTCACGGGTTGGTGAGTTTTCAAAGACTATCGCAAGCTCAATGATGCCACTCGCAAGGATCATTTCCCTCTTCCTTTCATGGATCAAATGCTCGAGCGTTTAGCGGGTAATGACTATTATTGCTTCTTAGACGGTTTCTCCGGGTATTTTCAAATTCCCATCGATCCAAAAGACCAAGAGAAAACCACATTCACTTGTCCTTATGGAACATTTGCTTACAAAAGAATGCCTTTCGGTTTATGCAATGCTCATGGGACTTTCCAAAGGTGTATGATGGTTATCTTCCATGACATGGTTGAAGAAACTATGGAAGTCTTCATGGATGATTTCTCGGTCTATGGTGATTCTTTCTCATCTTGCCTTGCTAATTTAGAACGTATGCTCAAACGGTGTGAAGACACTCGTGTAAAACCCGCATGCTTTTACCATGCATAGTACCCTTAGGATCGTACGTACTAGTTAAAACTTTCCTAATATAGCATGATTACGAGTACGTGTTAGGAGTTTATGTATTACGTACGTGTTAGAACACGATAAGTATTTTATATGCACGATCACGTAATAATTATTTAACAATAATTAATCACGAACATGCGATCATGAAATCATGAACGTAATTAAAACACGAACTATTATTAGTTACGTATATATATTTATTACGAGCGTAATTAAATATATTAGATCACGGTATTTACGTAACGAGAACATTTAAAACACGAACATAAATAATCACAAACGAGTAACTAAATAACGAGACACGAAAAAAGGTACGGGAACCCCATGTGGGGTCCCTACCCGCGGCCAAACAAGGACAAATGGGCCAAGCCCATTTGTCAAATTTACTAAAAGGTTTATTTTTTTTTTCACTACTCAAATTAACTTTACAGAAGATCTTTAAGAAAAACCTAAAAACCCTCCTTCCTCCTTCTCTTTGTGCCGCCACCCTAAGAACACCATACAAGGTAGTTCTTGATCTTGGATCTCAGAGTTCTAGTGATTTATCGTGTTGGTTCTTCGTTCTCTTGATCTACGAATTCGGTAAAACCTTTTTAAACCTTTTCTTTTGATTTAATATTTTTATTAATTATGAACATGTGATGTTTTTATAAAAACATAATGATTAATCATAGATCTAACATGTTTTGGTGTTAAATTAAATCAAAGGGTTGTTTTAAGGGGTGTTTTGTTTTGGCCGCAGGCTGCAACCGAACCCGAGGGGGTTTCGGTTTGCCAAGCCGACCACCACCAAGACCATATGGTCTTGGTTGGTGCGTGTGGGTCCCACGGCAGCAAGGCGGAAACACGGGGTACCCCGAGTTGGTTCGGGGTACGGTGTCGATTCATGTCCGGTTCATGTTTTAGCCTAGATCCGGTTCATGGTGTATGTTAGTTTTTTTTATGTTATGAACTTATGTTAAAATTAAATTAATAAAAGATGTGATTAATTTAATAACATGACTTAGGTTATTTAATTATTAATGAACATGAAATTATTTTAACCTAAGTATTTATATATTTAAGACTTATAATTAATTAATTATTTTAAAACCATGGATATAATTAATTAATTAACATGACTTAGGTTATATTATTATATATAATAATACATATTGTAACCTAAGTATTTAACTTATTTAATTAAAAACATGTTATACTTTAATTAAATATTATAACCTATAGTTTAATTAAATTACATGAAATAATTATTAAACTATACAATATACCATACGACTTAGAAAATAATCA
The DNA here is from genome assembly GCA_025667525.1 of Glebionis coronaria. Taxonomy (NCBI): domain Eukaryota; kingdom Viridiplantae; phylum Streptophyta; class Magnoliopsida; order Asterales; family Asteraceae; genus Glebionis; species Glebionis coronaria. Next base: position 43,706,977 of record CM046882.1, read on the forward strand.
TGAAAAACACTTAGGCTTATATACTTAGCTTATTTAACAAGCTTATTTCTAATTATGGAAACTTTCTATTTTTAGAAACTTAATTAAATAAGGCAGCTAATCTATTTATGGAAACCAGCTATTTTTAGAAACTTATTTATTTAAGGCAACTAATCTATTTATGGAAACTTATTTAATTAAGGCAACAAATCTATTTATGGAAACTTTCTATTTTTAGAAACTTATCTATTTTAAGCAGTAAATCTATTTTTGGGAACTTTCTATTTTTGGTAACTTTCTATTTTTGGAAACTTTCTATTTTTGGAAACTTTCTATTTTTGGAAACTTTCTATTTTTTGAAACTTTCTATTTTAGGAAACCTGCTATTTTTGGAAAGTTACTTATTATTACACAATAAGTATAATAACACATGAAATACCAGAAATACTTAATCAGATTATACAGAATATAAGATTTAATACAGTTTAAGGCTTTAAACAGTAAAACATAGTAAGAACACATAAAATAAGCTAAGACATGACATAAAACCAACTATGTATTTAGTAAGCAGATACTTATTCATGTACGTATTTATGTAACACTAGTGATTCGGAAGTAGGATTCTCGCAGTTCGTCTTTCTCGTTCACTGGACATAAGGTACGGATTCCCGTCCTTTCAGTATGGACATTATTTCCTTATTAGGATTCCCCGTATGCAGCCAACTGTTTTCCCGTAGTATAAGTTACGTGTTTGATTGCTTATGTTTAATTAAGATTACCTATAGCCATATACATGCATGACCAATTTCACCTAGTTATGGAGGTACCATAACCATAACATTAGAGGCACTAATGTTATGACTTCACCACGGCGGAGTGATTGCTCGTGGCGTCCTTTCAGATTTTGGCCATTCATTTATATTTATCATGTGGGGCGTATGGGTGCATCCTAGTTACATGTTTTTATTCAGGATTACATGGTGCATGTGGTGTGGGCCTTGCATCCTTCACAAGGAGCTGATCCCTCCTACCCAAAAACCAGTATATTAAATTAGAGGCAGCCCCTCTAGTTTGCATGATGAGGTCACCCCTCCAATTATTCATGCACGGTGGATTTTCATGACCTATATTGGCTAATGGTAAAATGTGACAAACAGTTTTTATAAGATAAACATAAGACTTTCAAACTATAAAACCAGTTTTATTAAGACTTAACCAGGTTACTCGGGACTTAGTTTTCTTCCGCTGTTATTATGTTATATGCTTATTCTATTCATGCTTTATTGTACATCCGTGCACTGAGCGTATTTGCTCAGCCGTTTTCCTTTTCTATGTTCCCAAAACGGCAGGTACTCAGGGACGCTCGTAGACACTAAGAGTACGTGCATATGGACTGGAAGCTGTCTAGCCTTCTTTACATTATGCATTTCCTTTCTATTGATACTTATGCTTTGGACATTGTTTAGTCCTTTCCTTTATTATACTATGTTTGTGTGTGATGAGCTTTACTTTTGGACTACCGATGTTTTATTCCGGTATTTTCCTTTTTATGGTCAAGTAATGTTTAGAAATTTTACCTTGTATGCTTTGATGACACGCCATAATTACTGTGATATTTCCATTTCCAAAATAGGGTGTTACGATTATGGTATCAGAGCCAAGGCTTCGACCTGTAGGCTCTCAAATATGACCTGTGATTAGTGGGTAGTCACTAAAGTCTTCCTAGAACTGACAGTTGTTTTCATGCATTCATCATTTTTAAGCATACATATACATGTCATTGTTGCAGGGTTTTTGACTAAGTAATGGTTGGTACAGGACTGGCCCTATTTAGTCGCATGTGTTTTATCGAAACTTTTAGATTTGGGACCGACCCATAGGCGTCCCCTCTCAATGTCTTTGTTTTGGGTGAACTGACCAGAGGCGTTCACTCTCGAGCATACAAAAGTTTTCATAAAACTACATCATGCATTCATACACAAAATTTCTTGCATAAAATTTTTCTCCTGAAATTTTAGTATAATTTTTTTTTCATGTATATATTTATATTTTATGTTTTGAACTGTTTAATCATATGTTTTATGTTATACTGTCAGATGGTTCTCACACGCGAACAGGAGCATCTCAATGTTGCAATTCAGGCTGCCATGCAAGCCTTGCTTCCTCAACTGAGGAATGACATCCGGGCTGAAGTTCAAGCTGCCAACAATCAGCAGCACAATCAGCCACCTCCTTCTCCTCCTCCAGTGACATTAGCAGTATGGCTGGAGAGATTCAACAAGCTCCGCCCTCGAGCTTTTGAGAAGACAGATAGCCCCAGCGATGCTGAAAGCTGGTTGGCTCACATCGAGAAGATTTTCAACGCTATGGGCTGTGACCCCGCATACAAGGCGATGTTGGCATGCTATCGGTTCGAAGGCGATGTACTCAACTGGTGGTTAGCATTGATGCAATCTAAAGGTGGTGATGAGTGGGTTGCTGGTTTGACTTGGGCTCAGTTCAAGGACAGGGTGATGGAGCAGTTCTTTCCCAAGGCTGAGCAGGACAAGCTCAAGAGAGAGTACCATGGGATCCGACAGAGAGCTGGGGAGAATAGCAACGAGTTTATGCAGCGCTTTCTTCGCTTGACTGGTTTCCTTGGTGCGACAACAGGTACTCCTGAAGAGCAGGCACATCACTTCAGATGGGCTCTTCGCACATCGGTCGCAAACAATCTGGTGTGTGCTACGTTCAACACTGTAGCACAAGTGGCTGATGCAGCACGAAAACTGGAGATGCTGCAGGAGAGAGATGAGTTCGGGGAAGCCGAAAGACCCGACAAGAGGTAAACATTCGTATTCATGCGGTGACCAATCCGTATACTTTCCATATGTCAATTATTCATCTCTTAAATGTATCTTCCAGGCAGAAAACTGGGGACCGGTCTCAGCCGGCTACTCAGCAGCAGCCTCATCAGCCCAAGGGAAACGGTCAGACTAACGACCGTTCTGCTACGGATAGGCGTGGCGGTAATGACAATTACCGTAACAACGCCGGGCACTCCAACAACAGCAGGTCCTAATACTTACGAAATTCCTTATGTTTTATGTTATAACTCATATTCTGACACTTTAGCAAACTTCTACCAGGAACCATGGAAACGGTAGGGACCAGAACCAGAGAGGTTCGCAGCCTAGCCGTCCAGCTATCATTGGTATTCAATCTTACGATTATCCGCTTCGTCCTTTATACCCAACTATCATGTCTTATGTAAAATGTTTTTATCAGGTCCTCAGCCAGCCAGAGCACCTGCTGGAGGATACACTCATCCTCTTTGCTCTACTTGCCACCGTAGGCATCCAGGACCATGTCGCCGTAATACGGATGCGTGCTTCAAGTGTGGTCTTCCTGGCCATATTATGAAGGATTGTCGTAAGGGCGAGATGGAGGGTACATCGGGACATGCTGATACCAAGCCGCCTCCTACTGCCGGGCGTGTCTACACGACATCTCAAGACCAGGCCAACAAGTCTACAGGTACCATCACTGGAATCTTGTATATGTATGGTCGCGCTGCATGTGTTCTTTTCGATACGGGTGCTACTCACTCGGTTATTTCTACTGCTTATGCTAAGAACATTAGGATGTCTCCCTTTCCACTAGAAAATAGGCTTACTATTTCCACGCCTTTGAGGGACTCTGTATTAATCACCCATGTATACAAGAGTCTTCCCTTAGAATTTGATGATAAGGTTCGACCTGTCGACGCACTTCCGCTGGACATGAATGACTTCGACATGATTTTGGGCATGGATTGGCTATCCAAGTATCATGCTACCATAGACTGCCATTCATATCGAGTTATCTTCGGTGATGTCAATGCACCAGAGTACATTCATAATGGGTTCGTACCCGGACGGTCTGTACAAGTCATATCCACCCTGCAAGCGCGTGCACTACTGTCACATGGCTGCGAGGGTTATCTAGATACGGTTCACGACATGGATGTTGAATCTCCATCGATTTAGGATCAACCAATAGTGTCGGAATTCCAAGATGTGTTTCCAGCAGAACTTCCAGGCATACCACCTGCACGAGAAGTGGAATTCAGTATCGAGCTGATTCCAGGAGCTGAACCAATCTCCAAGGCTCCTTATCGCATGGCTCCCATAGAGCTGAAGGAGCTGAAGGATCAACTGCAAGAACTTCTTGAACGAGGTTTCATTCTGAAAGTCCCTAATCAATGCAAGAAACCCTAATCTTAACTTAATCAACACAAGGTATTACTTTTCAAACGTAATCTTATTATTGTATAATAAAGAATTACAAGTGTTATGGATAACACAGTTTGATGACAATGTGTTGTGCACACTTTGAACAACAATAAACCCTAACTTATGAATACAGTCGTAGCTGTTTGATTCACTAAGTTATATGCACTAATGTTCTTAATATCTCAAAGTGTTGAGCATTGATGCATGGATACACATCCTATTTATAGTGTTACGAGTTTGACTTAAACAGTACTTGATGGTGACTACACAAGCTTTTACAAGTTCCTACATCAGTCACATGATGTCCTTCTATTCTTTGTAGTCTTCCATTATGCTTTAAGAAAATAGTTGCCAAAACAGTTTCCTTTTTCTTCATAGTCTCGAACACACAAATGGCATGTCCAAAGTGTGCTGAGAGTTATCAGGGTATTGCCACCCCTGTTAACTCTCAACCCCTCAGAGTCCCTGATACATCTTGGCTGTTATCCATCACAGCGAATGAGTATGTCTTCAGGTAATTCTTCGACTTCCCTGACAATGTCTCTGACATGGACTCCTCTGAGGTTGCTCACAGAGACTTGGATCTCTATGAGTCTTGCGAAACTTGCCTGCCTCCTAGGCACATGCAAGGGACTATCTAACAGCCTAATTATGTTTAAATCAATGATCAGGGAATCTAACACGTTTAGATTCCCAACAATCTCCCCCTATTTAAACATAAATAATGCTAGATCAAACTAAGTTAAGGTAAGTGAGTTTAACAGCTTCTTCTTACACATAACAGATCTAAACAAACATACCTCATGATTTTATTAAAACTTAAAGAAAAATTACAAGTGCATTACATAAGTAAAATAAAAAATGAAGGTAAAAGGGTTGTAAACATCTTCAATAGTCATCATTTTTTATTCTTTCTTCAGCTTCAGCCAAGTCTAATCTGTTATCAATTTCATCCTGCAAAGTCTTTGCAAACTTCTTGGAATACTCTGTGTTGATCTTGAGACACTTCTTGTGACAGAGTAGCTGAATAGTTGAAGCTAAGCACAGCTCATCTTTCCTTTGAAAAGCATACTGGCAAGCCTTGTTCATGAATGCCATTCCTCTTTCAGGCTCTGTGTATGTCTGACCATCAACAGGGCCAACAATACCATTTGGGAGGATCAAATCCCTGTGCATACCATCCACATGAACATCTTCAGTAACAAAAGTTTCATTAACAATTTATGAAATCCTTCTCCTTTTGTTGCCTGTCTTTGGGGGTTCTTGTTCAAAAAGCTGTGATGGGGATCAATCTTAAGTTTGGCTGCTGTTTCCTTGATCCAGTTAAACTTGGCCTTCAGAGTTTTAAGCAGAAGAAAATTTGCCTATCCAGACTTCTTGGCAGCTAAGGCTTCAAGTTCGAACCATTCTGATAATCCAAGTGTCTTTAACCTGAAGTTGTCAAACACATCCATATTTCTCTGTTGGTTTTCCCTCCATAAGATCATCTGTGGGGTGTTTGTGGATTTATGAATGGTGTATTTAAACTTGGTTATCTTGCCAGAAGCATATATGTTGTTTACGCAGGCATCATAGTCAGCTTTGACTTTCCTTAAAGCCTCAACGCGTTTTACTTCCATTTCCCTCAACCTTTGTTTTTGTTTTTCCCTTTCAGGTGGTGTCATCTTCCTCAGAGTAGCTTCATTTAATTCTTTGGCTGTCTTGAGTTCATTTAATCTTTTGAATTCTTCAGCCTGTTGCTCTATTTCTTCAGGGGTCAAAGGAATCTCATCGGAAGGTGTAAAGGTTGAGAATTGGGAAAGGTCTGTGGTGGATCCTCCTGTCTCTAGCATCGCAGCTATCTTCTTAAGTTTGGTATCAGTGTCAACCAAAACCATCTCTTTTCCTTTCTTCGAGACAGAGGACTCCACACTTATGTTTTTTAAAACATCAGCTCTTTTGATAAACGCTGTCTGAGCCTGAGTTTGAATAGCTTTGGGGAGAGAGCTAACAGTGAATTTTAATTTCTTGGCAGCTGGCTCATCATCATCCTCAGGCTTGCTTGTGTTAACCAAAACCAGAGTCTTTGATGAGTCAGCTCCATCTTGAGTTTGTTGCTCCCCCTGAGTATTATCCTCATCATCAGGTATTATAGTGGGTGTGATGACTTGGAGAGGAACAGGTGTGATGGTGGGGTTAGCTGATGATGAGCCTTGTTCAGCAGATGCAAAGCTGAGTGTTGTATTCTTCTCCCCCTCACGTTTATCCTTACTTCGCAGATGCTTGGATGAACGTGCCTGAAAACGTCTTGCAATCTGCTCCACAGAGGCAGCCATAACACGTTGTCTTTTTCTTGAAGCCCTGGCAATCTTCAGCAAGAGGTTGGCATTTGCATTAGTATTTGCCTAAACACGCCTGACAATAAAGTTAGCATGGTTGTATTGCCTGTTACGAACAACATTAAAGTGCCTGTGCATGGTGAGTTCATGTTCATGGAACATAGCAGGGACAGCTGAGTCAATGGCATCCTTTATTCTTGTTGAAAGATGACCGAGTCCCTGGGCTACACCTCTTCTTGCACCATCCTGAATTAGCTCAGTGACAGCCTCAGTCACAGCCTTTTTGATGATGCCTGGAAATGTCACAGTGAAGTTGTGCATTTCAGACTTAATCACATCCAGCTTCCTTGATAAGCGCTCAATATCTGATTGATGATGAACAGGCTGAAGATTTTTGATATTGAGGCTTTGCTGAGCGTAGTCATCCCCCCTTGGTAATAAGTCAAAATTGGTCTGGGCAGGATGATCAAACAAGAGAAATTCTGCTGTTGGATCATAAGCTGGAGATTAGAAAACTGTTGTCGTGGATGTAGCAGAGTTGGGAGTGTCAACAGCATCAGAAGTCTTTAGGAGGAGAGACAGACAGTTGGTCTTCCTCATCTTCTTCATCCTCTTCATCGAACATTCCTTCAGGGAATTCATCTTCAGGCATGGGCTCAATATCAGAGACATAATCTTCTAATGAGAGCATTTCTTCATCAACATTTAATACAGGCTCTTCATCATTTGGTTTGTCATGAGTCATTGTATCAGCCTCCTTTTCTTGTTGTACCTGAGACTCGATGACTGGCTGTACAATTTCAGCCTGCAAATTTGTTGTAATTAGTAACAGGGAAAAATATAAGGGGAATAGTCGCCATTTCGCTGTCCCAGAGAGGCTGAGGGTGATTACTCAGCCACTCCAAAGGATAAATCCTTGGGATTCTTTTAAGTGTGAAAAATAAGGTTAATGATCGCCATTCGCTGCCCCTAGGAAAGCTGAGTGTGATTATTCAACCCCCCTAAAAGGTAAAAACCTTTGGGACTCTTTTGATTGTGAAACATATGTTGTTTATGGATCGCCAGTCGCTGCCCCTAGGAAAGCTGAGTGTGATTATTCAGCCCCCCCAAAAGGTTAAAACCTTTGGGACTCTTTTAAGAGTGAAACATATGTGGTTGTAGGTCGCCTGTTACGCTGCCCCTAGGAAAGTTGAGGGTGATGATTCAGCTCCCCCTGAAAGGATAAATCCTTTGGGACTCTTTTAAGAAGGGAACCAAGAGGCTGTGTGAAGTACAGCTGATCAAGGTTGAGACATTAGTGTATTCAGGTTGTTGTTAGCCTGAATACTGTCTAGAGGGTGCAGGGTCATCGGGATGCTTTATAAACACAAATGAATCATTCCCTGGTGCAAAGATAGGATGTACAGAAGTCTTAAAGGATTCTAAGTATATAGACAGACTTCTATGGGTCGAGGATTACCCTAACTTCACCACTCTCTCCTACAGACAAATGAGAGTGGCTGCTTGTGAACCTCTAAAAATGTACACTGATTACCTGTGAGATATCAGCTTGATCTGGCTGGTTTCCTGTCGTCTCAGCTGACTTTGAGACACTAGACGCCTGTTGTTTGTCAGCCAAAGAATCCGAATCCACAAGAGTATCTGGACCAGAGGAGGTGTCAGTCTTCTTTCTCTTGGCCTTAGTAACAGCTTTGGAGTGGGAAGTGTGCTGCCCAGAGGTCAAAGACATAGACTTGCCAGCAACACTAGAAGTATTCACCTTCTCAGAGGAAGGGAGCAAGGGCTTCTCAGCGTTTGGTACCTGGTTGGCCACATTCAGCATATGGGCGGTGACAAGGACATCTTCAGCTCCTATTTCCTTGTAGATGGCACCGGTGATGCGATAGGGCTTAAGAGCAGTCAAGGCCTTGTTGTGGTAGTTATCTCCCAGCAGACTTTCAAAGATCAGGGACAGGAAGCGCACATAACAGATATTCTTTTCCCTGACCTGATTCCTTCCCTTCAGCTGTTCTACCACGTTTGAGAAGAGAATGCTTCCAACGTCAACATCAGCTCCCCAGATTAATCTATAAGTAATAGCCTGATGGTTGAAAGACATCTGATCCTGTGATCCCTGCATTCCTCCCAGGGACTTAACAATGTGGGTGAAGAGGACACGCCACATAGGAGTGAAGTACTTAATCTTCAGAGGGGATTTGGCGAGGACTTCAGCAGGTGTAAGTGCAGGGTTAACATCATGGCAAGGGTTGAGTGTGGCCAGGGCTTCCTTGACAGCCTTTTTGTCAACTACCTTCAGGCATTCATCTCCATGCTTCAATCCGGCCACACTTGAAAAGTCTTTAAGGGAGAAGGCAAAAGGGTGTTCATTGCATGAAAGGCTAAATGTGATGGTGTCTTCTACCACTTCAGCAGAATACCAGAAATCCCTAAGGTATTCTTGGTAAAAGGTGGATGGGGATTTGGTGAATGCTTCATTTAGGTCACAATTCTGCATGAAATTTACCAGATCTGAATAGGTGCTGTTTGGTGCCTTAATCCATCCAATGGCGTTGTTGGAGGCGAGGATGCTCTCGTTGATCTCAAAGTTAACATTTGAGGCTTTGGGAACTGAAAACGCCATGGATTTGTGGTTGAAGGTGAAAGAAAATGGCGGATGGTTAAGAGAGATAAGAACTTAGAGAGAGAAGTAGATTTTAGAATGGTGGTGGGTGAGAAGAGAAAGGAGACAATATATATTCAAACTTAAGTGAACAGTTATTCAACCGTATTAAATGCTAGGTGCGAAAATGACTGCTCAAGTGGGTCCCCTTGACCTTTCAAAAAGTTTGTCTCCTCGTTATCCGAAAAATAAATGATTAAATATTTGAGAATGTTTTTTGCATTTACTTGGAAAGTAACTACCTAGTTTCATGTGAAAAACATTTAATATAGAATCAATCATTTAATGAACACATTTAATATCAAGCCACAGGCTTTGAGATATTGAGCATCCCTAGCTCAGCAACTAGCCTGTTGAACGAAGGTTCAGCCAAAGGCTTTGTAAAGATATCAGCTAGTTGCAGCTCTGTTGGAACAAAATGCAGTTCAATATCTCCCTTCATTATATGATCCCTGATAAAATGATACCTGATATCAATGTGTTTGGTACGAGAGTGAAGAACAGGGTTGTTGGATATGGCAATGGCGCTGGTGTTGTCACAAAAGATTGGCACTTTGTCATACAAGATTTCATAGTCAGCCAATTGACTTTTCATCCAGAGCACCTGAGCACAACAGCTGGCTGCAGCGACATATTCTGCTTCAGCTGAAGACATAGCCACAGAGTTTTGCTTCTTAGCACTCCATCCAACCAATTTTCCTCCTAGGATTTGACAGCTGCTTGAAGTGCTTTTCCTGTCAATACAGCATCCAGCATAATCTGAATCTGAATAGGCCTTGAGATCAAAGCCTGATTCCTTTGGATACCATAGACCTAGGGATGGTGTTCCTTTGAGATACCTGAAAATTCTCTTAACAGCCACTAGATGGGATTATTTTGGGTTAGCTTGGTACCTTGCACAGAGACATGTGGAGAATTGGATATCTGGACGACTAGCTGTTAGATACATGAGTGACCCAATCATGCCTCTATATAAAGTCTCATTGACAGAGACCCCTGACTCATCAGGGCCCAAGTTGTTGGGTGGAAGCATGGGGCATTTCACTGATGCACAATCAGCTAAGTCATATTTTTTAAGCAAATCCTTAACATACTTTTCTTGACAAATTGAAATTCCCTTAGGACATTGTTTAATTTGAAAGCCCAAAAAGTAAGTTAATTCACCCATCATACTCATCTCATATTTCTTGGTCATTAATTTAGCAAAACGTTTACTAAGATTGACATTTATTGACCCAAAGATGATATCATCCACATAAATCTGCACAATGATGAAATCACTCTTGTCCTTGAAGGTAAAGAGTGTTTTATCAATAGAACCCCTGAAAAATTTATTTTCAGTTAAGAAATTTGAAAGAGTTTCATACCATGCTCTTGGAGCTTGTTTCAGACCATACATTGCCTTGTGACGTCTGTACACATGGTTGGGAAACTCACTGTTCTCAAATCCTTCAGGTTGTGCAACATACACTTCCTTAGCCAAATCACCATTGAGGAAGGCACTCTTAACATCCATCTGATACACAGTGATGTTCATATAGGCAGCATAAGCAAGGAAGATTCTGATGGCTTCAAGTCTAGCAACAGGTGCAAAAGTTTCATCATAATCAATTCCTTCAGTCTGAGAGAACCCCTGTGCTACCAGTCTGGCCTTGTTCCTGATGATGTTCCCAATCTCATCCATCTTATTTCTATAGATCCATCTAGTGCCTGTGATATTCTTTCCAGGTGGAGCTGGCACTAGTGTCCATACTTTGTTCCTTTTGAACTGATTGATTTCTTCTTGCATAGCAGCTACCCATCCTTCTTCTACCAGAGCCTCAGCAACTCTTTTAGGTTCAATTTGTGAGAGAAATTCAGCAAAGAGACATTCATTGGCTGAGGCTGACTCTGAGTCTTGGATTCGCTGTCTGGTTGTGACCCCTGCATTTGGTTCCCCAATAATATTGACAAGAAGAATGTGTTGATCTCTTGACCACTTACTTTGAGGAGCTGGGGATTCAAGGACAGGGGTACTTGAGGGCACAGCTGGTACAATTTGAGTCTCATCCTGCTGACTAGGAGGGCTTTCTTCAAAGACTACTTCAGTGTCAGAATCTTCTTCAGCCATATCAAGGGAAGCTATTTCATTATCAGCAGGAGAATCTTCAGGGATTTGAAGAATTGGTGAGTCATCAATATCATGAGAATGACCATCAGAAATTTGAGGTTCTTCTTCATCAAGTTCCTGAGAGGTAGGAACTTCTAAGTTGTGAGTAGACAGAGGGTCAAAGGCAGGGACATAAGGAGTGAGAGTGTTGGAGTGATGATGACTGGTAGGTCTGGGTTCTGTGAACTCATCACTTGGGAAATAAATATTTTCATTAAAATCTATTTCATCACCCTCTGTTCCTGTTCTCTGTATGACTTCATCATCTTCATTGAATCTAACATGGAATGTTTCTTCTACTTCTTGTCTCCTGATGTTGAATACTCTGAAGGCTTTGGCTGTTGGAGAGTATCCCAAAAAGAAACCATCATCAGCTTTTTCATCAAACTTTCCAAGTTTATCCCTGTAGTTATAAATAAACACAGGACACCCAAACACATGAAAATAGCTGACGTCTGGAGATCTTTTTCTGAAGACTTCATAGGAGGTTTTACCATGTCTTTGTTGGGAATAAATTAAGGCCAGATCACTTGAGCGCTGACAAGAACAAAACAAGCGTTGACAGGAACAAAGCAAGCGCTGACAGCTCAAGCGTTGACAAGTTAAAGTCAAGCGTTGACACATTGAAGACAAGCATTGATGGAAGATATAATCTACACGTTTATTATATTCTAGAATACTTCTAGTAAGGATAGAAACGACAATGTATTTTCTATGTTTATCTTTACCTAGAATAGTTGATACATAGCTTATTGTACAAAGCTTCTTAGTCTATAAAAGAAGGCCTTTAGGTTAATGTTCAAGATCAAGTTTTACATAAGTTTTTGTTCATAAACATCTTTCATTGTAAGCAAGTTCGACATTGATAATCAAAGTGAAAGTTTGTTTATATCTTGTGTGTTCTTGTTTAAGTGTTAAAATTCCGCATAACACTTGGATTCACAAAGCATATACAAAGGTTTCTCTACGTGTTATACTTGATCTAATCTCGTATACACAAAGCTAATCGATCTAAGTTTGGGATCAACAAGTGGTATCAGAGCTTGTTGAGGAACTTTTGATCTTTGAAGAACACCAGAACCATACACGAACACCAAAACCCTAATTTTCTCAGAAACCCTAAAAACACCAAAACCCTAACAACAACATGTCTGAAGCAATAACCTCCTCCTCCTCAGCCTTACCTAACATCAAGATTCCCATGCTTGATGCAACCCACTTTGACTTATGGAAGTTCAACTTTGAACAATATCTGGGGATCTATGACTACACACTCTGGGAGATTATTGAATATGGAAACTCATTCAATAAGGCTCAAAAGATTCTTGATGCCATTACTCAAAGATCAGCTGTTGAAGGATGCCCTGATGAGGATAAGAAAGAAAAACCAGGAGATGGTAGAGCTGTAGGTGCTGAAGATATTGCAAAGAAAAGGGTTGACATGAAAGCCCTAAATATTCTAAAAGTCTCTTTGGGACAAGAAAACCAGCACAAATATAGAGGCTATGAATCTGCTAAGGATCTTTGGGAAGCACTTGAAGTTGCATATGGTGGCAATGCAGACACTAAGGAAGAAAAGAAAAAGCAACTTCTGCATGATTATGCTGTCTTCAAAGCTCAACCCAATGAGAAACTGAGTAGTGTGAGAAGTAGATTGCTTGACATCACAAGCAAGTTGTCCTTCATGGGGACACAAGTAGGTGATGTTGACACCAATGCTACCTTTCTTAAAAGTCTTGGTGAGGCATGGAAGATTGAGGCAAGATCTATTCTTGCCAACAATACTTACAAGAGCTCCTCGTTTGATGACATCTACAACAAACTAAGACTGTTGGAAGATGAAACTCTTTCAGATCATGGAAGCAAATCTAGCTCCAGCAACATGGCCTTCTTCTCTCATAGTGAAGGTCAATTCAATCAGAAGGACTCTTATATGCATCCAGTTACTGGATCATCATATGTCAGCGCTGGAACAAGTCCTGTCAACATCTCTTTTTCAGACGCTGACACATTCATGAATGACTCCCCAAGAGTTAAACCTGCTGGTTTGGATTTGGATACTGTTTGTGCTTACATTGCTTCTTTGCCCAATGGTTCAGTGATTACATATGAGGACCTTGAGCAGATAAGTGATGAGCACTTGGAAGAGATGGACATCAAGTGGAACATGGCTCTTGCTAGTATAAGAGCAAATAGGTGGAATAGAAGGTTTAAAAAGAAAATGACCTTCAATGCTAAAGACACAGCTGGATTTGATAAATCCAGAGTTGAATGCTACAACTGTCATCGTATGGGGCACTTCATGTGGGAATGCAGATCTCCTAGAAGATCTGATGCTGGTAAACCCTCAAGTCAGATTGTTAAAGCTCAGGATTCCAAAGCTATGGTAGCAGTTCAAGGAATTGATGGTACAGGATGGGATTGGAGCTATCTGGCTAAGAATGCTGAAGAGGACAAAGCTTTGGTTGCTGATATTGAAGAACAAGAGCATGTTGAATATGCTCTCATGGCACACTCCTCCTCTTTATCTGATAATGAGGTATATGATGATGCTTTTTGTAGCAAAGGTTGTAGGTTAAACACTGACAGACTTAACAAAGAGGTGTTAAAACTAAAAGATGATATGAGCACTGAAAGGTGTAAATTGTCCAATTACCAACTAGCTCTTACTGAAACTGAGAAAACCGTTTTTGTATACAAGAAAATGGAATTTGACTTAAAAGATAAGATAAATATCTTAAAACATGAGCTAGAGGGTAGTATGGATATTAGAAATATCATGACAAAGGTCAATAGAGACCTACAGGCTAAGTTAGATGAGGCCATTAAGAATAAAGATAATGTTGACCTCAAGATTCAAAGATTTGATAGAGCCACCCAAACCCTAGGAGACTGTGTAGCTAAACAAAGGGATCCTAAGGACATGACTGGGATTGGGATGAATGATTACTCTCTGGTTCCACCACCAGCTGGTGACTTCTATGGTGTCCTTAGAAAGGACTTGTCTTGGACTGGTATACCAGAATGCCAAGAATAGGAATTCATTCCTCCACCAAGAGTTGTCACTCCAGTGGAAGAGTATCAACAAAAACTGACTGACCTAAATGAGTGGAAGAAAGCTAACCCTACTTTATTTGTTAAGGGAGGTTTGCTATGTGAAAGTCCCAATGAATCACCACCCATTAAGGTTACTCATCCAATCACTGGTAAAGCTGTTGACCTAGGCTCAAACACTGTTAGAAGACCTACTATTAAATATGCAGAGATGTATAGGAATAATAGGTCACCCAAGAGCCAAGTTAGCAATCATGGAACAGGTTTCTTCTCTTCTAGACCTAAGGTTGTGTCTAAGAAAGCCTGTTACACTTGTGGTAGCTTTTCACATTTGGCATACAAGTGTGTCAACGTTCCCAAAGCCAGCGCTGATAGGAACAATTTCAGCGCTGATAGGAAGAAAGTCAACGTTGTTAGGAAGTCAAACGTTGTCAGACCCAAACCTTGTGTGCAGCAAAGTCCACAAGTGATTAGACCTGCCCCATTCTTTTCTAGAAGGTCTAACACTCATGGACAAAGACCTTTTCAAAAGACAAATACCTGGTCATATAGGCAATGGGTTCCTATAGCAAACCCTAGGTTCAACGCTGACAAGGGTAATTTCAGCGTTGACAGGACAAAATCCAACGCTGACAGAAACGTGACCAGACCTAAATATTTGCAGCCACAAGGTAAGAGGTCTAAAGCTTCTTCAAGCTTAACATGGAGACCCAAGAAAGATCAAAACCCTAATGATAATGGAATTTCAATGACTTGCAATAGATTTAATTACATTTCAAAGGTCATTACAAAACCTATTGGGGTTAACTGGGTATTTCATCCTAAAAAGGATGAGAATGGGGTTGTTGTGAGAACTAAGTCTGTTCTTATTGAACAACCAGATGAATCCAAGTCTTCTGAGACTTGGGTTCCCAAAGAAAACTAATTTGTTTTCTTTATGTGCAGGGCATTCAAAGACAGATCAATGATTATGGATATTGGGATAGTGGATGCTCAAGGCACATGACATGAAAGGAAGACTATCTGACGAACTTCACTCCTATTAAAGATGGTGATAAGGTATACTTTGGAGGGGGCTATGGCACCATTACAGGCAAAGGAACCCTTCTCACCAATAATCTGTGTTTTGAGAACGTCTTCCTGGTAAAAGAACTGGATTATAATCTGTTTAGCGTATCACAAGTTTGTGATAACAAAAATAAGGTTCTTTTCACTGATACTGAGTGTTTGGTGTTGAGCAAGGATTTTAAGATCCCTGATGAGAAGTATATTGAGTATAGAACACCTAGGCATAAGGACATATATAATGTGAATTTAAATGGGATCAAAGTGAATACCAATATGTCTTGTTTTTATGCTAAGTCCTCAGTAGATGAAAGTAATTTGTGGCACAGGAGACTAGGGCACATAAATTTTAAAAATATAAATAGACTTGTGAGGCTTGGTTTAGTTGATGGTTTGCCTGAGAAGGCCTTCCACAATGACCACTCTTGTGTTGCATGTCTTAAAGGCAAACAGCACAAGGTCTCATTCAAGTCCAAACAGGTGCACACTAGTTCCAGACCTCTTCATATGCTTCACATGGACCTCTTTGGTCCAACAAATATGGAGAGTTTGAATGGTAAGTCATATTGTTTTGTTGTCACAGATGACTTTTCTAGGTTTACTTGGAAATTCTTTCTAGCTATGAAGAGTGACACAGCTGATGTTCTTATTGATTTTATCACTCAGATTGAGAAAAGGTCTGGAAATGAGGTTAAAATGCTTAGGAGTGATAATGGTGGAGAATTTAGGAACAAGAAGCTAGATGATTTTTGTGCCAGGAAAGGAATTACTAGGCAATTTAGTATTGCTAGAACCCCACAACAAAATGGGGTTGTTGAAAGGAAAAATAGAACCCTAATTGAAGCAGCCAGAACAATGTTGGCTGATGCTCACTTTCCTATAGCCTTTTGGGCTGAGGCTGTTAATACAGCATGCTATGTGCAAAATAGAACATTGGTTAACAAAATTCAGAACAAAACACCTTATGAGTTACTTTGGGGAAGAAAACCTAATATTGGTTTTCTCAGACCTTTTGGTTGTCATGTAGTAGTACTAGATACTAGTGATGCCTTAGGGAAATTTAGTGCAAAAGGTGATGAGGGCTATTTCATGGGGTATTCAGTCCAGAGCAAGGGTTATAGGGTTTATCTTAAGGAGGACAAACGTATAGTTGAGAGAGTACATGTTAGGTTCTTGGAGAATAAACCTAGTGATCCTGAAAGTGGTCCTAATTGGTTGTTTGATTTGGAACCCTTATCTAGAACTTTAAATTATATGCCTGTCACTAATCCAGACATTGTGAAGGTAACTTCAAATGTTGTGGAGGAACAAGTTGTTGATGTTTCAGGTACACAGGTTAATGAGAGGGTTGGATCACAAGCAGAAAAGGCATCTCCTACATTTGAATATGTCACAATTCCCATTTGGACAGATGCTTTTGCTGCTGCTGCTGCTGCTGGACAAGATAATGGTGGTTTCCAAATACCACCAGATACAAACATGCATGGTTCTTCAGGCGCTGACAAAGGCAAATCTAGCGCTGACAAGACCAATTCAGACGTTGATGGCTCAGACGTTGACAACAACAGTTCAAACGTTGTTAGCCCAAGCGCTGACAAACACGGTTCAGACGTTGACAACACCTTTGCACATCTTTTCTCTTCCAGTTTTGAACAAGGTGGACCTTCCAATGTTCATGAAGAGATTCATGTTGATCAAAGAGAGTCTGATGAAGAAGATATTGGCAACATGGAGCGTGAAGTTGAGGACACCAGACTTTTTGAAGGAGGGGTTCTCACTTCCACAATGAAGAATCACCCCACATCTCAGATCATTGGTGATATTATGACTCCAGTTCAGACCAGAAGATCTCATCAAGGTCTTGGTGGGTTTATTGCCAATATACACAAGAAGGTTGATACCCCTCTTGTGCAAGCATGTTTGTTTGCATGTTTTCTTTCACAAGAAGAACCCAAGAAGTTTGATGCTCTCAAAGAACCAAGTTGGGTGGAAGCAATGCAGGATGAGCTTCACCAATTTGCAATTCAGGATGTTTGGGAGCTGGTTGATTGTCCTAGATATGTCAGACCTATAGGGACAAGATGGGTTCTAAGGAACAAAAGAGATGAAAGAGGTATTGTGGTCAGAAACAAGGCAAGATTAGTGGCTCAAGGTTATACACAAGAGGAGGGGATAGACTATGAGGAGGTCTTTGCACCAGTTGCAAGGATTGAAGCTATTAGGATTTTTCTAGCCTATGCATCCTGCATGGGCTTCACAGGCTATCAAATGGATGTCAAGAGTGCTTTCTTGTATGGCACCATTGTTGAAGAAGTTTATGTAATGCAACCTCCTGGTTTTGAGGATCTAGAGCATCCAGATAAAGTGTATAGAGTCAAAAAGGCTATGTATGGCTTTCATCAAGCCCATAGAGCATGGTATGGTACTCTGTCTACCTATTTGGTGGACAATGGATTCAAGAGGGGCACCATAGATCAGACACTATTTACAAAGAAGAAAGGCAAAGATGTGTTGCTTGTGCAGGTCTATGTTGATGATATCATTTTTGGGTCTACTGATCCAAAGATGAGTGAGGATTTCTCCAAGCTTATGACAGACAAATTCAAGATGAGTGCTATGGGGGAGATGAACTTCTTTCTTGGTTTACAAGTTCAGCAGAAAGAGGATGGTATCTTCATCTCCCAGGACAAATATGTTGCTGAGATCTTGAAGAAGTTTGGCTTTTCTCCACATGAAAAGAGGGCTACTACTCCTATGGATAGAGAACACCCTTGGGGAAAGATTGGAGATGGAAAGGATGTTGATGTCAGGCATTATAGATCCATGATTGGATCCTTGATGTATCTTACTGCCTCCAGACCTAATATCATGTTTGCTGTGTGTGCTTGTGCACGCCATCAAGTGACTCCCAAAGAATGTCACCTTTATGGTGTGAAGAGGATCTTTAGGTACCTAAGATGCTTCCCCAGTCTTGGTTTATGGTACCCAAAGGATTCACCATTAGAGCTGATTGCATATTCAGATAGTGATTATGGAGGTGATAAGTTTGATAGGAAATCCACAACTGGTGGATGTCAGTTTCTTGGGAGCAGGTTAATATCTTGGCAATGCAAGAAACAAACAGTGGTGGCTAATTCTACAACTGAAGCAGAGTATGTGGCTGCAGCAGCATGTTGTGGTCAAGTGTTGTGGATTCAGAACCAGCTGTTGGATTATGGGTATAATTTCATGCATACTAAGATATTTGTTGACAATAATAGTACTTTATGCATCATTAAGAATCCTGTACATCATTCTAAAACTAAACACATAGAAATTAGACACCATTTTATAAGAGATTGCTTTGAGAAAGGTTTAATACAACCAGATAGGGTTGACACTGAGGAAAATGTGTCAAATTTATTAACTAAACCTTTTGATGCTGGAAGATTTCAATACTTGGTAACAAGTATTGGAATGGTTAATCTCACTTAATATGTGTTTTGGATTCTTTTTGTAAAAGTATGTACAGGATGATGCATTATTATTATTGGTCTTATTGATGATTTAGATTTTCCACTATATTTTTCTAACACTGACAAAGGTTGCTTGAACACTGATAAGTGTTTTTGCAACGTTGTCAGCAATATAATTGTCTAACGCTGACAAAGCTTCCCTCAACGCTGTCATGTGTTATCGGGGCGTTGTCAGCAACAATGTTAGTTTTGTGGTTTTCAATCTAAATGTGCAGATGGTGTTAGCAGTATACCATTGGATATAGAGTTGCTTATGGATCAATGGAGAAGCATTTGAACTAGTTTTTATTTATGGATGATGGTTGGAATGTTTCATTCCTATCTTGACATAACTTTTTTTTATGTTCATGCATGATTTTAGCAAACTTTTTGTATCATCGTTTAAGGGGAGGTTTTAGGAACCTTTAGGATGTTTGGGTATCCATATGATACTCTTATCACAATTCTAGATTGTGTCCACAGGTGAGTATGGGTTAGTTTTACTAAACCATGAGGCACTGTAGCATGCATAGTATATCAACTTTGCATGCTGCCAAGACATTTTTGGCCTAGAATTGGTTGTGGTCTGTTGGGAGACTTGGGAATGATTTTGATATGGGATTTACCTGGGAGTAACAAGGATTTTATAAGGTAACTTTGTTGTTAAGAATTTTGGTTAGCAAGGGACACTAGAGGACTGTTATGTCTATCTTGCTTATGCAAGTGTGCATAACTGGACAGTGCTTGCCGCCCTATCATAATTATCAGCTTTTGGTTATCTTCTCTAGGATAAATTACTTGTTAAGGTCATTTTTCACTTTTTAAAACAATTTATTTTTTTTTTGGACGCTGACAAGATTTTTCCAAGAGTTGTTGTGACCAAATTGGACGCTGACATGGCTTTAGGCGAACGTTGACAAGATTATAGCCGTTGGGCGTTGATAGGTTATTTTTGACCGTTGACACTCAATGGGACCTACCCAGTTGTTACTTTTTGACATATTTTCAAGCCGTAATTTTAGGAGTTGTTTCTATCATTAAATGCATGAGATAACTTATAACTTTTTCAATATTTTCATGATTAGTTTTTGAAAATCTTTGCCTATTTTTGGGCCAATCACATGCATTCTTTCTCTCCTATAAATTTGGCTCCTATTTTAAACAGGGTATCTATAATTCTTGTCTAACACTTTTCTCTTATCAACTTCATCTTCTACACTTAAAATTAACAGCTTTCATCAATGGCACCAAAGTTTAACTCAGCAGAATTGGAATTGGGGTTCAAGTCTCAACACAACATGATTGCTTATCTTGTTGCTGATAATGATTTGTTTCCTCAATACACACAAATGGTGGCGTATTTGAACGCATCCCCACTAAGGTATGCTCTTTCTCATGCACCACTCATTCCAGTCACACACATTAAGCAGTTTTGGAACACTGTCAGTTCCTCAACAGTTAATGGAGTGACCACATTGACTTCTATTGTTCATGGGAGGTCTTGGGTGGTTACTGAGGCCTTGGTACGCCAGGCCTTGCATCTTGATGATGCTGATGGTGTAGCCATCCTTCCCATAAATGAAATAGAACAAGGGCTTAGGGCTTTGGGATATCCCTTTCCTGATGAAGGTACTCTTAATAAGTATCATAAGCAGGAATTTCCCCCAGCCTGGAAATACCTCATTCACATTCTCCTTCAATGTTTGAGTCCCAAATGTACTGCACACAATGAGATCAATAGATCCATTGCAAGTGCTATTGTGTGCATTGCAACAGGGAAAAAATATAACTATTCTAAAATGATTTTTGAAGGGATGTGTAAAAACAAGGGGACAAAAATGACTTTAGCTTATCCCCGTTTTCTGCAAATGATTTTTGATGATCAAGGTTACTGCTCAAGGGATCACAATGATTTTTATAAGATCCCTGAGCAAAAGAAAGCTATTTTTACGAAGATGAATTCACCACCCCATAGAGACTTACCTTTAACCCCAACCATGCTTGCTGTTATTGCAGCAGCACAACCCCAACCAGACCCCCAACCTCAAATTGAACCTCAACCACAACTTGAACCCATTCCTGAACCTTTACCCTCACCTGAACAAATGCAAATTGACCAAGAAAATGTTGGCGTTGATGTGCCTATTTCCAACGCTGACACACAACCTTCACAATCCCAAACACCCCTTAACCAACCCACATCTACCCATTATTCCACACCATCTTCCACACCACCTGAATATAGGTTGATGAAACGCCAAAGGACTACTGGAGTGTTCTCCTCTGGTGGTCCTAGCCATGAAGCAGAGAGAACCACCACCACAAGTGTGGCTGGTGACCTGGATGAGGCTGGGACTATTGGTTCTGGCTTCGATGCTGGCCAAGGCAGTCCCACCATAATTAAGTCCTCATCCATGCCCAATGAACCTGACTTGGGAGGTCAAATCCCCATTTCAGAAGAGGGCAGACTGGAACCAATGACTCTTTTGGAATTGACGGCAGTCTGCATTAGCTTGCAAAAGCAAAATGCAGACTTAGTACAAATTGTCAGCTCTCAAGGCCTTGAACTCAAGCAATTGAGGGAGAGGATTGTTGTTTTGGAGAGTGATCATGCTAGGAGGGGTATGGAGGAGTCTTCCAAAGGGGAGGAAGATCAAAGAAATCTGAGTGATAAGGGCAGCCAGGATGGTCAATCAATGGATGTTGCTGAGGCCCTTACAAATTTGAAGGAACAAATACGTCCTTAATCTCTCCAACCAATCTAAATTTATCATTTACAGCTATGTTGAGAGAGGTTACACAAGGCGCTGAGGGAAAATATTTGAGCGTTGACAAGGCAACTTTGGACGCTGATAGAAGTATTTTGGGCGCTGATAGGATAAATTTGGGCGTTGACAGACCTGCACATGAAGGTGATGTATTCCAGTCATCATCTATCATCAAGGAAGTTTCTACTCAGGTATTACCATCTACCTTACCAACCATTGCACCATCAGATAAGGGTAAGGGTAAATTGGTAGAAGAAATTGTTCCAAAGGATGCAGCCCAAGTTGAATTTGATAGAAGATTGGCTGAACAAATGATGGAACAAGGTGAAAAGGAAAAGTCACCATTTGTTGTGACTTCTGAAAAAGAAAGTGATGGAGCTAGCTCAGACTCAAGTGTGATGATTATAGAACCAGAAAGGCTTGAGTATGGTGATGAGCTTGCTAGGGAAAAGTTGAGAGACTTAAAATTGCAGGTTGACTTTGACATGCCAGAGGTGGTTCAAATGTACAATTCTTGGGAAGAAAGCTGCATGGATAATCCAGACTTGACCATTTCAGATCAAATATGGGATTTGGAGCTTCTTCTTAGAGTTCAGAAGGATTGTAAGGTAATTTTGAAGCACAAGGCAAGCAATATTCTCTCAGAGTTAAAAAGGGATAGAAGGTAGCTCTATTTTATGTTGCTCAGATGTCATGGAGTTGGATGGACACATCAGAAGTTGAAGGCTTTGACATTTGATGAGTTGGAACATAGGGCTTATCCTATTTGGGTGAGAGTGCAGGAAGCAAACACTCTCAGACTTCTTTCAGATGAAAGAAAGGAGCAACTTGCAGAAGAAATGGAAATCAAGAAAGCTATGATGATTCCTAGGCCAGTGAAGAAGGGATTTAAACTTGAGTTTCCAAAAGATATGGATCCACTATATCCAAGTGAAGCAGTTATCAGAAAGAGCCTCAAGCTCTCCCCATTAGAAGCTTCAGATATGGTGCAGGTGTTACCATTAGATTCCAGGAATCCAATTGTGAGTTATGATGAGGATGAATGTGGATTCTGGAAGATTGGCAGATTTGGTAAAGAGGTACACACTTTTACCACTCTCATATCTTTATTTGCAAGTTGTGATAGAGAAGACTTGGTGGACCTTTGGAGGTTGCTGGAGACCAAGTATGAGGCTGAAGCACCAACTTCAGCTAATGGAATAAAACTTTGGACCCACATTCAAAAGAATGTGTGGGACAAAAGAGGAAGATCCTGAAATATGGAAGGATCTTGAAGATGACCTCAGTGGTCTTCAATGGAGGTTATATTCAGCTGCTGGTGTATACCATTTGAGTTCTACAAAGTTTGCTGAGTATCTACTTGTGGATGCTCAGTATTTCATATCCAAGGCTGTTTTGGAAAAGATGAAGGACACTCAGCTGGAGATAGATTATTCAAGTGACGTGGCAAAGAATTTGATCAGATTTATTCATTACCAATATGAGAAGATTTGTCAGACTCCTCCTAGTTCTTAATGTTTATTCTGAAACTTGATCATAAAAGTGGATATCAAGTTTAGGGGAGGATTGTTGGGAATAAATTAAGGCCAGATCACTTGAGCGCTGACAAGAACAAAACAAGCGTTGACAGGAACAAAGCAAGCGCTGACAGCTCAAGCGTTGACAAGTTAAAGTCAAGCGTTGACACATTGAAGACAAGCACTGATGGAAGATATAATCTACATGTTTATTATATTCTAGAATACTTCTAGTAAGGATAGAAACGACAATGTATTTTCTATGTTTATCTTTACCTAGAATAGTTGATACATAGCTTATTGTACAAGGCTTCTTAGTCTATAAAAGAAGGCCTTTAGGTTAATGTTCAAGATCAAGTTTTACATATGTTTTTGTTCATAAACATCTTTCATTGTAAGCAAGTTCGACATTGATAATCAAAGTGAAAGTTTGTTTATATCTTGTGTGTTCTTGTTTAAGTGTTAAAATTTCGCATAACACTTGGATTCACAAAGCATATACAAAGGTTTCTCTACGTGTTATACTTGATCTAATCTCGTATACACAAAGCTAATCGATCTAAGTTTGGGATCAACAGTCTATTGAAAATGATTGATCTGTTTTGAGTGTAGCAGGCAGTGTGAACAACTTCTCCCCAAAATTGCTTTGGTAAGGCTGCACCATTTAACATAGTTCTTGCTGCTTTAATTAAAGTCCTGTTTCTTCTTTCAGCCACACCATTTTGTTCAGGGGTGCCAGCTGAAGAGAAGTTCTGAGAAATCCCTTTTTCATCACAAAAAGATTCAAGTTGATGATTCTTGAATTCAGTACCATTATCACTTCTTAGAGCTTTGACTCTAACATCATTCATATTTTCAACCTGTCTGATGAAGGACATGATGGTTTCAGCCGCATCACTTTTCCTTCTGAGGAAGAACACCCATGTGTATCTTGAAAATTCATCAACTATGACCAAGGTGTATTTGTTATGATTAATGGTTTGAGGTTTGACAGGCCCAAAACAAATCCATGTGAAGGAGATGTAAGCACTTGTCAATAGAGAATGATTGCCTAGTCTTGAATGAAGACCTGTGATGCTTTCCTTTGACACAGACAGAACAAGTTTTGTCTTTGGAAAACATTACTGAAGGTAGACCAGCAACCAAGTTTTGAGTGGCTATCTTGTTGATGTTCTTGAAGTTGAGATGAGACAGTCTTTTGTGCCACAGCCAATTGACACTTTCAGAGGCTTTGGCAAGAAAACAATTTGAGCTGTCTTCAGAGCACACAGCCATGTTGATGACATAAAAATCTCTCCTTCTAGGTGCAATCAGCACAACATCATTGTTTTTGTTGAATATGGTTCCCTGGGTCTTAGTAAACAAAACCTTATAGTCAGCATCACACAATTGGCTGATGCTAATAAGATTGTGTTTAAGACCATTCACATATGCAACCCTGGTAAATGTAATCCCATTGCAGTTCACTAAGCCATATCCTTCTGTGTCACCTGAAGAGTTATCTCCAAACACCACTTTAGGACCTGGCTCCTTTGAGTATCTGTGCAGGTATTGTTGAATCCCTGTCATGTGTCTAGAACAGCCCCTATCTAGATACCATACCGACTCCTTGAGATATTTCTGCACAGATACATAGAAACAGATTAGTTCCTATGGTGAACCCACTTTCCAGTGGGTTCCCTGAATTGCTTATTAGCAACTCTTGTGTTCCTAAAAAACTTTTGGCGTTGGGATGGACAGTTCATTGTTTCATGGTTATAACTCCCACAGATATCACACCCAGGGAAGTCACCACACTCGTCTGAGTGATGGTCTATGAACCCACAGAATTTACAGGGAGGATAAGGTTTGTAATTTCCATGTTGTCTTTTTGAACTCTGTGGTCTGTCCCTAGAGGGTGTCTGAGCTCTTTTAGCTGCCATGTGTCTGTCATGATCTAAGGTCGAATGGTGATAATTTTTACATACATTGCAATAAGGTTTAATTAACCTTTCCCCTTTGGGTTCACCTAGGACTGACTTAGGTTCATGAGAAGTAGAGCATTCAGCGGAAGGCTTAATGTGTTGTTTCAAGAGTTCTACTTCTTTCATAAAAGACAACAGGCGATCTTCAGTGGTAGGTTCAACCTTATTCACAGCTTTAGTAGTAACAGGCTTAAAAGCTACTTGTTTGCCAGTTTGTTTAGCAGGAACATGAAAAACTTTAGCTGGAGGATTCTCAATATCTGTCCTAAGTTCATCCTTAGCAGATCTAGAAGAACTGCTGGGTACAACTCCAGAGAGTTTGGGCAAGGGTGGTAGCTCAGCCACATCTTCAGAGACAGGGTCATTTGTCAAAGTGGTATCTGACATATGAATAGTCTCTGTAGATTTAAAGACAATGTCTTTGGGTTTGGTAAGAATTCTCAGCTTATTTTTCTTAGCAGATATATCCCTTTTTAAGTCAGCAGGCACTTCATCCCTAAGCAATTCATCAATAGTAAACCTAGCACACAGCCATTTTTCAATAATCTTGTTCAATTCAGTGACTTGATCATTTAAAGCAATGTTTTTCAAGGTTAATCTAGCTACTTCATTTTGCAGGGATATTTTCTATAAATTAACCCGCCTGAGGGTTTCACATTCAGCCTTAGCATTTAGCATTTCAGATTTAACAGAGTGAAACTTATCAAGTAGGTTCTTTCTTTGTTCCTCAACAAAGTGTAAATCAACAATGGTGTAATCAAGGACATGCTTACGTTCATCACTATCAAACATGGATAAAAGCCTGTGTACCTTTTTCATTGTGATGTCAACCTATTGTCATGATCTTGCATCACCTTTTCCAACAGCTGGTTCATCTTCAGCTATCACCATGAAAGCCCTGACTCTGGTGGTGTCTTCTTCATCTGAAGTCAGTGGCTCATCATTCTAATCATAAGTTTCAGCAACCAACCCTTTCTCTGTCTTTTTCTCACCACCTTTCTTTTTGGACAGAGCTTCAATCTTCAAGTTCATTTGTTCTAACTCAGCTTTAAGTGCCTTGTACTTATTTTTGTAATCTTTCTTCTCAGTGTCTGAAGAATTGGATTGAGATGAGTTGTTATGTTGTTTGAACTTGTAGGGTTTGGATGAAGATGATGGATAAGAGGGTGAGGATGACTTGGTAGAAGCACAGTCTTTTTGATAATGTCCAAGCTTTCCACAGGCAAAACAAGTTTCTTTTGACCTGTCAGTTGGTTTACTAGCTGATCCTACTCTTCCCGATCTTTTGTAGTATCTTCTTTGGTTGGCTAGCAACGCTCTTTCATGGAACTCTGCATTGAGGTCTGACAAAAACTCTTGGCTGCTACGGGTATCTTCTTCAAAATCAGAATCGTTGTCATGAGGATGTGTTGCAGATATCAAAGCTTTGGAAGATGCTCCTTGGACTACAAATCTTTCAGTCTCTGATTTGTAGATAGTATCGATCAACCCTTCTTCATAATTGTACTTACCATAGAGCTGAGCAAGGGTATCATTTTTGATTGAGTTGTTAGCTCTCTGAGTCTGATTCATGCTCAACCACTTTCTTGGAAGGCTGTTGACAAAAGTAGCATTGATCTCAGCTTGACCAATAGTGACATCATTCATAGCTAGGTCATTTAGAAGAATCTTCAGCCTAGTATAGGTTTGCTGAACTTTTTCACCTTCAGTGACTTAAAGGCATTAAACTGAAGTCTGAGTGCCTGAATTTTTGTCTCTCTTGTTTCAGAGGGTCCTTCATAGCCAAGAATGAGGTCTGTCCACATTTGTTTAGCTGTGGGACACTGAATGACAGACTTCATGATATGCTTGGGAAGGCAGGAAATTATGATGCTTTTGAGACGTTTATCTTGGTTTGCCAATTTCCTATCAGCTGGAGTCCATTGTTTGAGAGGTTTGGGAAGAGGGTTTTCTTCAGTGGATGTAAGCGCCATGGGAATATATGGACCATTTTCTAAAATTTCTAAAAGAAAAGGTTCAAGCCCATCAAGATATACAAGAAATTGACTCTTCCAACTGGCAAAATCTTCTTCATCAAAGACTGGTACACTTGTAACGTGTGATCCACCTCTTGAGTCAAGAAGTTGGGGTAGATCATCGTCATTGGCAGGAGGGTTAAGTCTTGGTGAAGATGGGTTTGTGGAAGGTGATTGTGGTGGGTTAGAAGTTTCCGGCATGGTGGGTCTTGATTATAAAACTGAGAACAATGTTTCTTGAAGGTTTTAATATCAAACACCGCTCTGATACCAATTGAAAGTCCCTAATCAATGCAAGAAACCCTAATCTTAACTTAATTAACACAAGGTATTACTTTTCAAACGTAATCTTATTATTGTATATTAAAGAATTACAAGTGTTATGGATAACACAGTTTGATGACAATGTGTTGTGCACACTTTGAACAACAATAAACCCTAACTTATGAATACAGTCGTAGCTGTTTGATTCACTAAGTTATATGCACTAATGTTCTTAATATCTCAAAGTGTTGAGCATTGATGCATGGATACACATCCTATTTATAGTGTTACGAGTTTGACTTAAACAGTACTTGATGGTGACTACACAAGCTTTTACAAGTTCCCACATCAGTCACATGATGTCCTTCTATTCTTGGTAGTCTTCCATTATGCTTTAAGAAAACAGTTGCCAAAACAGTTTCCTTTTTCTTCATAGTCTCGAACACACAAATGGCATGTCCAAAGTGTGCTGAGAGTTATCAGGGTATTGCCACCCCTGTTAACTCTCAACCCCTCAGAGTCCCTGATACATCTTGGCTGTTATCCATCACAGCGAATGAGTATGTCTTCAGGTAATTCTTCGACTTCCCTGACAATGTCTCTGACATGGATTCCTCTGAGGTTGCTCACAGAGACTTGGATCTCTGTGAGTCTTGCGAAACTTGCCTGCCTCCTAGGCACAGGCAAGGGACTATCTAACAGCCTAATTATGTTTAAATCAATGATCAGGGAATCTAACATGTTTAAATTCCCAACACATTCGACCGAGCGCATCTCCATGGGGCGCACCGGTCTTGTTTGTTAAGAAGAAGGACGGCAGTATGCGTCTTTGCATAGACTATCGCGAGCTCAACAAGATTACCATTAGGAATAGATATCCACTGCCACGCATTGACAATCTGTTTGACCAACTCCAAGGGGCCAAACACTTCTCCAAGATTGATCTTAGGTCAGGCTATCATCAGCTACGGGTCAAGGAGCAGGATATCGCTAAGACTGCCTTTCGTACTCGTTATGGCCACTACGAGTTTATAGTTATGCCATTTGGCCTGACAAATGCTCCAGCAGTGTTCATGGATCTGATGAACAGAATCTTCCATGAATTTCTGGACAAATTCGTCATTGTTTTCATCGATGACATCCTGATTTTCTCAAAGTCCAAGGAGGAACACGAAGACCATCTTCGTACAGTACTACAGATTCTTCGCCAGAAGCAGCTGTATGCTAAATTCTTCAAGTGTGAGTTCTGGTTAGACAAGGTGGCATTCTTAGGTCACATTGTATCAGCAAAAGGAATCACTATGGATCCAGCGAAGGTTGAGGCCATTACTAAGTGGCCAAGGCCGACAGCAGCGACGGAAGTCCGCAGTTTCTTAGGCTTAGCTGGCTATTACCGTAGGTTCGTGGAGAACTTTTCCCGCCTAGCACTACCATTGACCAAACTGATGCGGAAAGGGGAGAAATTCGTCTGGACTGAAGATCGAGAGAAGAGCTTTGAAGACCTGAAGCAGAAGCTAGTATCTGCACCAATTCTTACTCTACCATCTGGTACGGGTGGATTTCAAATCTACAGCGATGCATCAGGGAAGGGACTTGGCTGTGTTCTCATGCAACATGGGAAAGTGATCGCGTACGCTTCACGACAGCTTAAGCCTTATGAAGAAAATTACCCCACGCACGATCTGGAACTTGCTGCAGTCGTGTTTGCATTGAAGATATGGAGACACTACTTATATGGAGAATCATGTGACATTTTCACGGACCACAAGAGCTTGAAGTATATCTTCACTCAGCGTGAATTGAACATGAGGCAGAGGAGATGGTTAGAGCTGTTGAAGGATTATGACATTAATCTACAATATCATCCTGGAAAGGCAAATGTAGTAGCAGATGCTCTTAGCAGGAAGTCCGGAATGATCAACGGCATTAAAATCGAAGAGGAAGTCATCAGAGACTTGGAGCGACTAGACATCAAGATCATGGTACGTGTACAACACGGTTACTGGGCTAATCTTAGAGTAGAACCCGAGTTACTCTCTAAGATCAAGGAAGCTCAGAAGGATGACGGAGAAATCTGGGCGATAGTACAGAATTTGGAGAAACACACAGAATTCAGAGTAGATGCATATGGTATCGTATGGCAGGGCACGAGACTTTGTGTTCCTGATAACCAAGAACTCCGGGAAGCCTTGTTAGCTGAAGCTCATAGATCCCTATTCTCTATACATCCTGGTTCGACTAAGATGTACCATGACATCAAACAGTACTTTTGGTGGAGTGGTATGAAAAAGGATGTGGCCACTTACGTCTCCAAATGTCTTACCTGCCAGCAGGTTAAGATCGAGCATCAACGATCTGGCGGTCTCCTTCAACCGTTAGATATTCCAGAGTGGAAGTGGGACAAAATCACCATGGATTTTGTTACCGGTCTTCCGCCTACTAAAAGGAAGCACGATGCAATTTGGGTTATCGTTGACCGACTTACCAAATCAGCTCATTTCTTACCGATCCGCAAGGAAGATCCGGTAAGTAAACTCGCAGATACGTACAGACGAGAGATCATGAGACTCCACGGTGCACCATCCAGTATCGTCTCAGACAGAGATCCTCGATTCACTTCGCGCTTTTGGAAAAGTCTGCAGAAAACTTGGGGTATACAACTTAAGCTGAGCACGGCTTTTCATCCTCAAACGGACGGACAGTCGGAGCGAACCATTCAGACATTGGAAGATATGTTAAGGTCATGTGCGTTGGAATGGACGGGTGATTGGGACGAATATATCTGTTTGGTGGAGTTTGCATACAACAACAGCTGGCACGCAAGCATCAAATGTGCTCCATTTGAGATGTTGTATGGCAGAAAGTGTCGCGCCCCAATCTGCTGGGATCAGGTTGGCGAGCGAACACTCGAAGGACCGGAAATCATAGAGATGACAAATGAGAAGATCGCAGTAGCTAAGCAGAAGATTCAGGAGGCACGGTCACGTCAAAAGAGTTACGCCGATAAGCATCGTAGGGATATACACTTTAACGTAGGAGATCACGTCTTCCTTAAGGTTTCGCCGGCACGTGGTGTTAGACGCTTCAGGATTAAAGGGAAGCTTAGTCCTCGTTTCATCGGACCGTTTGATATCATTGAACGAGTCGGTGAAGTATCTTACCGATTGGCGTTACCTCCGCAGCTATCGCATGTGCACAATGTGTTTCATGTGTCCTTACTCAGAGGGTACCAGTATCATCCCCTTCACATGGTTCAGTATCCACTGGAACAGATACGTGAAGATCTCACTTTTATAGAAGAACCCGAACGAGTTCTTGACAGACAAGAACGAGTCATAAGAAAGAAGATGATTCATTCGTCAAAATTCTATGGAGGGATCATACCGAGCAGGAAGCCACTTGGGAAACGGAGGAGTCTATCCGGGCTTCTTACCCTCATTTCATATTTTGAATTCGGGTATGTTCTTCTTTTCCAGTTTACTTTATCTATAATTCGGGGACGAATTATTCTTTTTAGGGGGGAAGAGTTGTAAAACCCGCATGCTTTTACCATGCATAGTACCCTTAGGATCGTACGTACTAGTTAAAACTTTCCTAATATAGCATGATTACGAGTACATGTTAGGAGTTTACGTATTACGTACGTGTTAGAACACGATAAGTATTTTATATGCACGATCACGTAATAATAATTTAACAATAATTAATCACGAACATGCGATCATGAAATCATGAACGTAATTAAAACACGAACTATTATTAATTACGTATATATATTTATTACGAGCGTAATTAAAGATATTAGATCACGGTATTTACGTAATGAGAACATTTAAAACACGAACATAAATAATCACAAACGACTAACTAAATAACGAGACACGGAAAAAGGTACGGGAACCCCATGTGGGGTCCCTACCCGCGACCAAACAAGGACAAATGGGCCAAGCCCATTTGTCAAATTTACTAAAAGGGTTATTTATTTTTTTCACTACTCAAATTAACTTTACAGAAGATTTTTAAGAAAAACCTAAAAACCCTCCTTCCTCCTTCTCTTTGTGCCGCCACCCTAAGAACACCATACAAGGTGGTTCTTGATCTTGGATCTCAGAATTCTAGTGATTTATCGTGTTGGTTCTTCGTTCTCTTGATCCACGAATTCGGTAAAACCTTTTTAAACCTTTTCTTTTGATTTAATCTTTTTATTAATTATGAACATGTGATGTTTTTATAAAAACATAATGATTAATCATAGATCTAACATGTTTTGGTGTTAAATTAAATCAAAGGGTTGTTTTAAGGGGTGTTTTGTTTTGGCCGCAGGCTGCAACCGAACCCGAGGGGGTTTCGGTTTGCCAAGCCGACCACCACCAAGACCATATGGTCTTGGTTGGTGCGTGTGGGTCCCACGGCAGCAAGGGGGAAACACGGGGTACCCCGAGTTGGTTCGGGGTACGGTGTCGATTCATGTCCGGTTCATGTTTTAGCCTAGATCCGGTTCATGGTGTATGTTAGTTTTTTTTATGTTATGAACTTATGTTAAAATTAAATTAATAAAAGATGTGATTAATTTAATAACATGACTTAGGTTATTTAATTATTAATGAACATGAAATTATTTAACCTAAGTATTTATATATTTAAGACTTATAATTAATTAATTATTTTAAAACCATAGATATAATTAATTAATTAACATGACTTAGGTTATATTATTAATATATAATAATACATATTTTAACCTAAGTATTTAACTTATTTAATTAAAAACATGTTATACTTTAATTAAATATTATAACCTATAGTTTAATTAAATTACATGAAATAATTATTAAACTATACAATATACCATACGACTTAGAAAATAATCATGAAAAACACTTAGGCTTATATACTTAGCTTATTTAACCAGCTTATTTCTAATTATGGAAACTTTCTATTTTTAGAAACTTAATTAAATAAGGCAGCTAATCTATTTATGGAAACCAGCTATTTTTAGAAACTTATTTATTTAAGGCAGCTAATCTATTTATGGAAACTTATTTAATTAAGGCAGCAAATCTATTTATGGAAACTTTCTATTTTTAGAAACTTATCTATTTTAAGCAGTAAATCTATTTTTGGGAACTTTCTATTTTTGGTAACTTTCTATTTTTGGAAACTTTCTATTTTGGGAACTTTCTATTTTTGGAAACTTTCTATTTTTTGAAACTTTCTATTTTAGGAAACCTGCTAATTTTGGGAAGTTACTTATTATTACACAATAAGTATAATAACACATGAAATACCAGAAATACTTAATCAGATTATACAGAATATAAGATTTAATACAGTTTAAGGCTTAAAACAGTAAAACATAGTAAGAACACATAAAATAAGCTAAGACATGACATAAAACCACCTATGTATTTAGTAAGCAGATACTTATTCATGTACGTATTTATGTAGCACTAGTGATTCGGAAGTAGGATTCTCGCAGTTCGTCGTTCTCGTTCACTGGACATAAGGTATGGATTCCCGTCCTTTCAGTATGGACATTCTTTCCTTATTAGGATTCCCCGTATGCAGCCAACTGTTTTCCCGTAGTATAAGTTACGTGTTTGATTGCTTATGTTTAATTAAGATTACCTATAGCCATATACATGCATGAACAGTTTCACCTAGTTATGGAGGTACCATAACCATAAGATTAGAGGCACTGATGTTATGACTTCACCACGGCGGAGTGATTGCTCGTGGCGTCCCTTCAGCTTTTGGCCATTTATTTATATTTATCATGTGGGGCGTATGGGTGCATCCTAGTTACATGTTTTTATTCAGGATTACATGGTGAATGTGGTGTGTGCCTTGCATCCTTCACAAGGAGCTGATCCCTCCTACCCAAAAACTAGTATATTAAATTAGAGGCAGCCCCTCTAGTTTGCATGATGAGGTCACCCCTCCAATTATTCATGCACGGTGGATTTTCATAACTTATATTGGCTAATGGTAAAATATGACAAACAATTTTTATAAGATAAACATAAGACTTTCAAACTATAAAACCAGTTTTATTAAGACTTAACCAGGTTACTCGGGACTTAGTTTTCTTCCGCTGTTATTATGTTATATGCTTATTCTATTCATGCTTTATTGTACATCCGTGCACTGAGCGTATTTGCTCAACCGTTTTCCTTTTCTATGTTCCCAAAACGGCAGGTGCTCAGGGACGCTCGTAGACACTAAGAGTACGTGCATATGGACTGGAAGCTGTTTAGCCTTCTTTACATTATGCATTTCCTTTCTATTGATACTTATGCTTTGGACATTGTTTAGTCCTTTCCTTTATTATACTATGTTTGTGTGTGATGAGCTTTACTTTTGGACTACCGATGTTTGATTCCGGTATTTTCCTTTTTATGGTCAAGTAATGTTTAGACATTTTACCTTGTATGCTTTGATGACACGCCATAATTACTGTGATATTTCCATTTCCAAAATGAGGTGGTACAACTCGTCTCGTTCTTAATTGGGAAAAATGCCATTTCATGGTAACAGAAGGCATTGTTCTTGGACATAAAATCTCCAAAGCCGGTCTTGAAGTCGGTCTTGGTTACCCCTAATTGGGATTTACCTTTTGAATTGATGTGTGATGCTAGTGACTTTGCTATTGGAGCGGTTTTGGGATAAAGAGTGAACAAACACTTCCAACCAATCCATTATGCTAGCAAGACAATGACGGGGGCTCAATTGCATTATACCACTACCGAAAAAGAGCTTTTAGCTGTAGTGTATGCTTTTGAAAAGTTCCACCCCTATCTTGTTCTTTCCACCACCATTGTCTATACCGATTATTCCGCGTTGAAGTACTTGTTAACTAAACAAGATTCCAAGCCAAGACTTCTTCGTTGGGTTTTACTCCTTCAAGAATTCAAAATTGAAATTCGTGATAAAAAGGGAGCGGAAAACGTGGATCATCTAAGTAGACTTGAGGATCCTTATCAAGGGGATCATCCGAATCAAGAGATCAATGACTCTTTTCCCCTTGAGGCCTTAATGTCTATCAATTCTAATCTTGATGACACCCCGTGGTTTACGGACATTGCAAACTACTTAGCGGGGGGAATTCTCAAGGAAGGGTTAACGTCCCAACAAAAGAAAAAGTTCTTTAAAGACATTGAACACTATTTTTGGGATGACCCTTACCTTTTCAAACCATGTGCGGATCTTGTCATTCGTCGGTGTGTTGATGGGCCGACATCTTTATTGATCCTTGAAGCTTGCCATAAAGGACCCACCGGTGGTCACTTTGGTCTTAATTACACCGCGAAGAAAGTGTTCGACTCTGGATTCTATTGGCCCTCCATTTATCATGACACTCATGAAATGGTTAAACATTGTTATGCTTTCCAAAGACAAGGCAAGATCACACATAAATATGAGATGCCTCAAAATTTCATACAAGAATGTGAAATCTTTGACGTATGGGGTATCGACTTTATGGGGCCATTTCCATCATCTAAAGGGAACAAGTACATCCTCGTAGCCGTTGACTACGTATCCAAATGGGTTAAAGCAAATGCTCTCCCTACGAACGATGCGAGGGTGGTTGTGAACTTTTTGAAGTAGCTTTTTGCTCAATTCGGTGTTCCTCGTGCTATCATCAGTGATCGCGGGACTCATTTTTGCAATGATCAATTTGCTCGAGTCATGGCTAAGTATGGTGTTAATCACCGTCTTTCCACCGCTTATCATCCTCAAACAAATGTTCAAGACGAGATTTCTAACCATGGATTGAAGAGAATATTAGAGCGTACTGTGGGAGAGCATCGTGCCTCGTGGGCCGATAAGTTAGATGATGCTTTGTGGGCTTTCCGTACCGCATATAAGACGCCGTTTGGTTGCACTCCATATCGTCTTGTGTACGGAAGGCATGCCACCTCCCTATTGAGATGGAACATAAGGCGTACTGGGCCTTGAAGTGGGCCAATTTTGACATCAACAAAGCCGGTGATCTTCGGAAGATTCAACTCAACGAGCTAAATGAACTGAGGAATGAAGCTTATGAGAATTCATTGATCTACAAGGAGAAAACCAAGATCGTTCATGATGCAAGGATTAAGAACCGAGAGTTTAACGCTAGTGATCAAGTTTTACTCTTTAACTCTCGGTTGAAGATCTTCTCTGGCAAACTGAAGAGCCGTTGGTTTGGTCCATTCACCGTCGCTAAAGTTTTCCCCTATGGCACCATTGATCTTTCTCAACCAAATGGGCCTATTTTTAAAGTGAATGGCTAACGTGTGAAGCTGTACTTTGGTGAGGACATCTCTCATGAGATGATTCCATCCCTCACCACGTTTCCCTTGAATTAGTTCTGGGTCAAGTCAGGCTCGTGACTCGGTTAACAAAAACAAGCGCTTCTCGGGAGGCAACCCGTTGATATATCCTTTACCGTTTTCATAATAAGTGTATGGGGAGCCCCGTATGTGTTTGTTGTCTTGTTTCTTTTGATTTGCAGGGATTAAAAGCTTCAAAGAGCACTTTTGATGACATTTGACGATCGTGATCCCGTGTACCCGTCTTCCTGGTTCTATCCTAAACTGTCGTGATTCAATATTTCATATCTTATATGTTCACATTGAAATCACTATAGTTGTCCTTTCCTTAGCAAGATTTAAACAACGTGCAGAATGTCCTAAGTATAGGGGAGTTTACTCCCACATGCTTAAATATTGAGGACAATGTTTATATCAAGTGTAGGGGGGACTTCTATCGAAGTAAGTGGTCTTTTCCATGAATTTGTCCTCATTTTAACCGGAAAATTTAATTTTTCGACATTTTTCAAATTTTTTAATCTATTTTGGCCTAGTTGTATAGTAGTATTTTCCTTTGTTATGGTAACTTTCTTTCTTTGCTAAAATAAAATTTTTAATAAAGTGGTTTTATTTTTCAATCCTTGTGAATCTTTTGACTCAACCCGAGTTTACTTATCTAAGTTTACTCTAGCTAGTATCCTTAACGTGTTTAAGTCAAGTTTTGCTAGGCCTTTATTTAGGGAACTTTAAAATGCGAAAGTCTTAACTCTTACGGGTTATGAACAAGAACTTTTTGCAAGTTCCTATAATTGATCCTAGAAAGTTGTTTATCAAGGGAACTTTAAAATATGAATTCTAAACTTGAAAAAGTCTAAGAAGATGCAAGATCCTATAGATGACTTGAAAACCCAAAACTTTGATTTA
Organism: Glebionis coronaria; assembly: GCA_025667525.1. Taxonomy (NCBI): domain Eukaryota; kingdom Viridiplantae; phylum Streptophyta; class Magnoliopsida; order Asterales; family Asteraceae; genus Glebionis; species Glebionis coronaria. Next base: position 43,743,694 of record CM046882.1, read on the forward strand.
ATTGGCTAAGCATCCACGAGTCTCATTCCTTGAGATTTTAAATTGTGGAGAACGAGAGATGATAGAGTCAATTATAAGTTTGGTATTCTTTCATGAATTTATGTGAGTTGATTATAAGCTTTTTCTTCCATCGCTTGTTAATAAATATATTTGCAATAAATAAGGTTGTACGATTTGAAAAGTTACTTAGCTTCTAGCACAAGATCGTTTAAAAGTTGCTCGGTATTAATTAGAGTTCATAGCCAAGGCATAACTTATTGAAGCGGGATGTGAATATTGGCGAGTCCGAAAAGGCCCTAACAAGGCATGAGGGCTACATTTTGTTTCTAAAGATCCCAAGTGATGTGAAGAATCATTTATCAAAAATCAATATGAAGGATCGAGACACACGACGAAAAGCAAATACTCCCCTAAAGATCATGGAGAAGTCTATCCAAAAAGGCCCTAACAAGGTATGAGGATAAATAGATCCAAGTCCTAAAAGGAGGCGGATCGTTGTATATCAAAGTCCAAAATAAAGATTGGAGAAAAATGAATAAGTCGTGGTCCAAATATGAAGAATCTCTAAAAAATTTCAAGTGAAGAAATTCCTATTATGAATAGAAGAGCATAATTTCAAGAACGTCTCTCAAGATTCGAAGTATGAAGTCGCTGCCAAATATCGGTCCGAGAAAGGTCTCAAATCGTGAAGCGAGTTATGCCAAGATATGAACTTTAAGAGGTCCCGAGAAGCAGTTTTAAAAGATTTTGTCCTTTAGCTAACTATTGATTAAATCATCCCACTTTATTTTCGGCCTAAATAAACTATTGAAATAAGTCAAACAATGCATCCTCGTGATCATTCAAGACAATCATAAAATATAAGAGATACACCTAGGAATAAGGGAGTCTAAGTGAATAATTGGGCCACATGAGTTTGTGATAGTTTGCTAACTTATAAAAACAATGATCTCGTTTTTAAGCTTGGTTTGGGGAACGTGAAACTTGAGGATGATAAACATTCATGACAGCCAAAACCCCAATGTAAGTCTTTGATTTGCTTACTTGTTTTGTATATATTTCTATCTTTTTAGTTTTCTTAAAAGTTTAGTATTTAATAAAGACCAATGTGGGTTATTTATGATGAGAAATGTAAACTGTGCTTTGAAATTAATGCATTGCATGAGGGCATTGCAATAGTCAAGTGCAGGGGATTTAATAAGTGTGAAAACACTTATCCTTTTACCACTTATTTCCAATAATAACAAGACCAAAACGTGTACTTTATGTCGTAAAAGTCGAAATTATACGTGGTTTGTGTTTTTATTGTGTTTCAGGATAAAATTATGCAAAAGGAAGATAACATGGGCTATCACGGCTTTTATCGAAGAAAACGAGAAAAGACGAAGTCAAAAGATCAAGAGTGTAAAAAGAACGGAAGTCCAAGGCCTATTCTAAAGATTTATCGAAGAAAAAGTCTAAAGACGGAAGTTTAATGAAGTCGAAGAACTCAAGTCTAATAGAAGAAGAAAATTATAAGACAAGTTCAATTTATATCGACAAATCCCGAGAAGACGTCGAGAAAGACAAAGGATTTAAATCAAGTCGAGACGAGAAGAAAGAAAAAGGAAGCAACACATGCACCTCCCCACCTCCTATATATACCCTCCTAATGACACATTAGGAGGGTGTTAGCTAGTTTATTTTTCTTTCTTTTAGTTTTATTTTTAGAGAGAGAAAGTGTTTAACTTTCTCTCACTAGAACTTCATCTTTTCTTTCTTTCATGTTTAAGCCTTAATTCATCCTTGTATTTTGGAATCATTAATCTACAAGTTCAAGTTAAGCTTTTATCTTTAATCTTATTCTACCTTTCTTGTTTTTGATTTTGATTTTGATTCGGATTAAGTATACATCTTGCTTAATCTTGATGTTTATGAGATCAAAACGTTTATCTTTTGGTTTATATCTAAGTTTTATACGGATTAAGCTTTGAGCTTATCATGCTTATTGGCTTATTTTGTATTTAGCTTATTTACTTTTCATTTTTCTAAAAAGTCTCATCTTTTTATGGTTTGTTTTGAAAGATTTGCTTATTTAAAGTTTTGAAAGTTCTTATTTGTGCTTATTAGTTCTTCTTGTTGTTGATTTGGTAAGGATTCGGATTGTGCTTTTCAAAAGAGTGCTTATTGGTGCTTATCGACAGCTCATTCCGACGCTACCATCGGATTGGTGCTTTGGATTCCGACAGTCATTCCGATCGTTGTATTGGATTAGGGTTTTGGTATTCCGTTGATACATTCCGACGGTTATGTTTATCTTGCTTTCCGATAGTCATCATTCTGATAGTGCACTGTTATTTATTATTCCGATACTCTTGAGATTATTCCGACAGGATTCCCTTTTACATATTCCGACGAATTATTCCGATAGATTTTCATGTTTATTATTCCGATGCTTTCATTCCGATTGTATTCCGACACAAGCATTCTGATGGGATTCCGATGATACATTCCGACGGGTTTAAGTTTTTGTTTTCATAAAGTTTTAAGTTTTCAATTTACTTTTTAAGTTTTAAATCATTTACTTTTAACTCGTAATTTTTAGTTTAATTTTTAAAGCTTTCATTTTTACACAACGACATTTTCATATTTGCTTTTAGTTAAGATAGATAATCAAACCATTTTATTTTCCACCAAGAACGACTGAGTCGCACTAATAACTAGTAATCAATTCGAAGAGACTGGAATCACAAACTTTCATACTTGGTGAAAACCATGTATTAATAAAACGGATGAATGCATGCACTTGAAAAGCAAAATTGAGGAAATAATAAAGGAAGGAAAGATCTCGCATGTAACTAAAGAAATAAAATAATATGGCGAGAAAAACCAACCAAAAATAATGAAAAATGGTGAGACACCGGAAAGGATAAGGACCCGACCATCCTGATGGTGCAGTCATGGCAAAGAATAGTAAGCAGAAGGTCACCAAAAGCTTCTCCACAAACCCATAAATATCCTTCCCATCACTGGATAGAACCGAGGCAGGATATGGGTCGATGATAAAAGAAGCAGAAATAGAGGGGCACTGCGTCCACAGAATGTACCTAAACGGAGGGTAAACCTTTGAAATAATGTACGAGCACTGCCTAGACCGCCTTCGCTCAGAATTAAGAGAAAACTGGTCCTAGCCACAACCTCTATAGTACTGTCACACTCGCCATACAACATAATTATTGGAAGACCCGTAATCCACAACATCAGGGCAGTCTCATCAACAACTCACGAAATGATTAAATTTATAATACAAGTTGGAGTCCTCAAACTTCATAGCGGAGTTGCCATCGCGGTTGAGTGTGTAATGGTGAGCAAACCGACCACGCCTACAAATATGACCCCGGTCGCAAAAGAACGCCTGAAAATAGCAATCCATCCCGAATATCCAGAACAGACAATAACAATTGGGGAAACCTAACGGACAAAGGAAAAGAAAGTTTATGCAAATTACTAAGTAAGAATCTTCAAATATTTGCATTGGATCCAAAGGATATGATAGGGGTCCCGAGACACGTAGCGGAGCATCGCTTGAATATCAGAGAAGGTTATGCCCCAATAAGATAAAAAAAATGAGAGGCCAAGCCCCTGAAAGAAACAAGGCAATCCATGAAGAAGTAACAAAACTAGTGGAAGCCGAAATAATGAGGGAAGTACACTACCATAGTTGGCTCTCAAATCCGGTGATGGTAAAAAAACACGATGAAAGCTGGAGAATGTGTGTTTATTTCACATACCTAAACAAGGTATGCCCCCAAGATTGTTATCCGCTTCCAAAAATCGATTGGAAAATAGAGTCACTATGTGGATACCTTCAAGTTCTTCCTGGACGCTCATAAAGGTTACCAGCTTTCGAAACAAAAATAGGACGAAACTTGGAAGTGTATGTAGATGACTTAGTCATAAAAATCCATACGGAGCCATAAATCCTCAAGGATATTGAAGAGACCTTCCGAATCTTAAGAAAGATAAATATGAAGCTCAATCCAAAGAAATGCACATTTGTGTCGAGGAAGAGAATTCTTAGGACATCTGATAAACATAAAAGGCATCAAAGCGTGCACGCAGTGCTAAACTTACCACCACCTCAAAACTTGAAGGAAGTACAAAAGCTGAATTGAAGACTGGCAAGCTCGAGCAGATTTATGTCCAAATTAGCAGAAAATGCGGGTGTATAAAGAAAAATGACTTCATTTGGACCAAAGAAGCAGGGAAGGCATTCCAAGAAATTAAAGAGAAAATCACATAACTACCTACCTTGACAGCCCGAATCTCAAAGGAAGAACTGATCATGTATTTATCCGGTTCTCTAGAAGCGATATGTGCAGTCGTAGTGGCATAAAGGGATTCAGGGCATATGCTAATATACTTTTTTATCCGAGCCCTGAGGAAACCAAATATAAATTACTCCACGATGAAAAAACTAGTCCTAGCCTTGGTACACGCGACTAAAAGATTGAAAAGATGTGAGAACCCGTACTTTCTCAGCATTATTTTATTCTTTTTATTCGTGCTTCTTGAATTTTCCAATGTATTACGTTTTCTTGTATTCTTATATGTAAATCCTGAGATCGTGATAATTTTAATAAATTATACTTTTCAAGTATTTTCTGATCATTGATAAATACTTTATCGGGAATTATAAAATTCTTATTTTATTTTTCCATGTTTATTAAATCAAAGTTTTTTATTTCAAATCACCCGCGTGCGTTTTACAACTAGTTTATTCAAAATCAATGTACAACGAGAATTCCTAGTAATCGCGTACCGACGGATGCCCAAAATTTTACATTTTATTATCGATTGTTTCGATAATTAATATTTTCGACATTTCGTTTTAATTACGTATTAAGTCGTGTCGGGAAATCATATAATCATTTTTATGATGCATTGTAACTTTTGAAAAGTATTTTTACGAAACCCGAGTCCCGTAAATAATTTCAATATTTACCAATAACTATTTTCTACCCTTTAAAACTATAACTTGTTTTTAAGTCCTAAAGTTTTATACTTGACAAAAATGGTCCCTACACTTAAAATATATATAAACTTATTTCTTCCACTAACTAACACATACTCCATATGTAAAAAAAATCACACAACTCCTCCCCTCACCTCCATTTTGTCGCCACTCCACCACCACAAAACACCCTTATATCATCATCATCCACCGTAATTTAACAAAAACTAATTTATGACCACCTCATAAATTTCAATGGAGATTCTAATGATACAAAAATTTTATACATGCATCAAGGTTTTCATAACTTTATGATTTATGATTGGATTATGTTTAAATCATCATGCATGTGATAATCTTGGTAAGATCATCAGTTTTTGATCCTAAAAGTTGTATTTTTGATCTTGAAATTTTGTTAAATTTGTCATACAAGTGTTTTTAGGAGTGTTTGGTTGATGGGTATGATGGTATAGTGATTCTATAGGTTTGGGAATGAGTGGTTTTGCTTAGAAAATTGATTCTTCATGTTTTCTAAAAGGGTATTTTGGGACAGCATGTCTTTAACAGATTTTTCGTGGGTTTAAGTTCTGAGAAAGGCTGAGATTTTTTGATATTGTTGTAGAGTTTTCCAAGACGCTCATTTTGGTATAAGATAGAGCTTCTAATCTATGATGCACGGAATCGCATGTAAGGGTGGCGTACCCGTTTGGGAGCGGCTGGGGAGCGGGAGCGCCGGCGAATCGGCAGGGGATCGAATCTTGACCGATTCCCAAATCATGGGATCATTTGTTGACCGAATCTGAAACATTTCAGCTTCGAATATTTGAGATTTTTCCATAATTTGGCGGAGCCACATGGTGAGTAGTGGGGGGAGATGCCCCCGATGAAGCTCTCACAGAACATAGATTTGTAGGAAAAAATGATCAGATTTGTAGGGAAAAGTTGAATGCCCCTAGCAAAACTATCCAAGTGTCCTCTGCCCTTTTGAGGACAAACAATGAAAGAGTCAAAATAAAGTGAACTGTTAACAATCTTATATATCGGAAAATGGAGGTGATATGGTCTTCACAGAAAGTGTGGTGGAAAATGGAAGTTGGGATGGGGAAGTATGCACCTAAAAGTTTGTAGATAATATATTAAATTAGTTATGAAATAGACATATTAATAAGTAAAATTAAACTATCCTATAATTAAATAACAAATTAATGTGCGTATATAGATGTTATTTGTGGGTCACTTTTGTCAATAAAAAAAGTTATGTATATCCGTCGTTATATATATAACTATTACAGAGTATTGCTTTTATGCAAATTACTATTAGTGTGGTTATTAAGGTGATGATGCATTGAAATCGAAGTTTTTTATAGAGACAAATAGATATAATAAATTATTACATGACCTATATATGATGTATTAATAAATATTTATTTTAAATTTTCTTTAGTATATTTATTTTTTATATATATTTTTATTGCCGTATCCCTGCCGATCCCGTATCTTTATTTTTTTATTTTTGCCGTTTCCCGCTCCCGTATCCCCGTGCCGTTCCCGTTTCGGTGCAACATAGCTTCAAATTCTTTTCGAGTCAAAAGTTATGCTAGTTTTAATATTCGTGTACCGGGAGACGCAAGTCGGCACAATCCGAAATTGTGGCTGATTTTGGGTCGACTCTCGGGGACTTTAGGCTTGGTTAGATAAATGTAACTACTGGTTTTCAAAGTTTAAAAACTTAGTTTGATGAGTCTAGTAGTGGTCTCAAAAGACGGATTGTCGAGTTAGTACTTTTAAAGTGGTCCAAACGGTTTTATAAAACAAGTATACAATTATGTCCCAAATTTTAGGGTCGAGTATAGTGTCGAGCTGATGGGTTTTAAAGTGTGAACTTTGCCTTAAATTTTGGTGAGGTCTTATACAGTTTATAAGTGACCTTGACACCAATTTTCGTCTAAATCGGACAAGTCTAGATAGGGTAGATCGGTGTGTACATTCGGGGTGTACTTGTTGATTTTATTTTGGACACATAGTTCAATGTTTGTGTTGCGTGAGTTTGAGTATTCATCATTGGACATGGTGACTTATTCAAGTGCTTAGTCATTATATAAATGACTTAGCTACTGGTCCAAGTAAGATTAAAGGATAGTTTGACTTGCGTTGACTTGGCGTCTTATGACGGGTCAATTTCAAGTATACAAGTGTTTAATCGTGTAGTGTTGGATAAATGGGTTAGTATGAATTCTTTTGGTTCGTGTCAATGGTTTTGAAACATGAATACTTTGAAAACATTTGAGTCATATTATATTTGGTATACATATCGATATTGAGTTCGAGTCTTAACGCGCGCCTTATTTTGATAGGTTGCGGTTTTCGTGTTTCCCTGGGCATCCATATCGTCGGTGATCGTCTCACTACCATTGTTTCTACTCAGTTGCTGAGTATCGTGATTAGCTTACCTCATGGCTAAGGTGAGTTCATAGCCCCTTTTTACTTATACATGGTTTCTAAACACGGGGTGAGATTTTACATGGTGGAACACAACCATTTAAAAACTATATGCTATCCAGAACTTGTATGCTATCCAGAACATGTATGATTTTCAGGTTTTCAATATTATTATTGCTTTTTAGTCTAGCCTTGAGTTTCCTCTCCTGATCATGAACCGTTAATTGTCCTGGTGCATTGCGCGAAGCGCGAATGTTGCGGGTGGATCCATCGGGATTGACTACCCCCGTCCCGATTACCTTGACGCACTAATATACGTTTACACTTGAATATTTAGGCTGAATACTCCCTAGAGGAACTTACACTAAGTTAAGCTTCGGTTCATGAACTAAACAACAATAATAATGTTTCGGACTATGGTTATCGTACGTAACCATTTTCTCCTATTTCTTGTTTACAAATGAATGCTTGTGTTCCACATCTTTATTGCTAAACCTATGAATATCACTCAACTTTGTGTTGACGATTTTACATGTTTTATATCAGGTATTATTACTTAGCTTTGCTTGGATGGGAGCCGCAGGATATTATCGCAGCTTGGAGATTTCTGTGATGCTTTTAAAAGACTATTTTTAGTAAAAACTATCAGGAGTTTATTCTATCTTTTGGGCAACTTTATGTTATAAATCGAGACGAAATAATATAATTTTCCGCTTCTAAAACTCTAGGACCTATGTTTAAAAACTCTGACCTTTTATGATGTAATGTACATGTTTTTATTTCGTCAGCTTTGTATGAACTGTAATTCATTGTTTCTTGTACTATGACGTGTTTCCCCCTCGTTGCCTAGTTGTTCCATGTCAGATTTTGGGGGTCTCACAGATTGGTATCAGAGCGATGGTTATAGGGAACTGAGTCGTTTTTCAAAACTTAGTCTATAACCGAAAGTTCAAACATTTCATGTTTCTAAGTGTCAAACACAGAATCTGCCATTGTTGTTCGATATCTGCGCGGGTAACTCTCTAATCCTTATTATTTACTTTTAATTATCATTGTAGTATTTCTTCTCCTGATTACATGTTAAAATATTACATTACCCTAATGACGATAATTAATATGTCTTTTTAAAGCCTTCGTGCTTCATGAATTATCATTGGATAATACTTGATTACATATGCTCTTACTGCATATCTTGAATTCTTGTTTTTGTGAACTTATCTTGTTACAATGATTTTATATCGTTATGACGTTACATACTTGTATTCAGAGCGCGTATACTGCCGACTTTTCATGCTCATTTTTCTGAGTACTATTGCTATTCATTTATGTGTGATACGACTGACTTCATATGCTCGTTCGTTTTGAACCGTTTGTTTTTATCGACTCATGGTTACATGCCATGTATACTCTCGCGATACCATTGTTCGAGATTGAATAAGTGTTGTTTTCGATGAACTTCTGATTTTCATTTTACTAACGTGCGTGTTGCTTTCACTGTTAAATCTCTTTAAAATATCTATTTAGATACCCAGATTGTTTACCGACCATTGTAATTGAATGTCTAGTCTATAGACCATTGTGTAGCTCAATGTGTCTTCGGAAAAGACTAAAGGACACCATGTGAGTCACACATCTCGAAGCATTCATTGAATCAGTACCTGAATAATATTGTGGGTTTTCATAATCTTGATTTACCTTTACGTCACCGTCCTACACGACACTTGTACATGGATTACATCTTATTTCATTGACCACTCTACGTTTCGACTTCGACTTACAACATCCGTTGTACCTTGAACACATGATCGTCATTTATTATGTGACAATTGTTTGGAATACGTTCCTACTTGTATCCTCCCTTTTTCATTAAACCTCCTCGCCTCAGGAGTGTGACTTGTTAATATTTTGTTTCTTTCTCGGTATGTCTTGTGATTTTGGAAAATCACGCCGCCAGGAGACCTTCCTGCATTGTATCTTGCAGCCGAAGAAACGGATGATATGCGTCGTTTTTTATCTCTCAGATTATCGTTGGCATTCTTGAACCATTTCCATACTGTGTTTTCTTTACATGATTAATTATACAATTTATCTTCTTTCGTCTTTATGGAATCCACAAGTCTTGTGTGTACATTAATTTTGGGTTATTATGAAATTGTATTGAATTTCAAGCTGTGTCGAAAGATATACTTTGTACAGAAACTTTACAGGAAATTTAACAGTGTCGAGAAAATATTTTTATAACTTAGACATAAAAATATATATTTCTACCTGTTGAGAAGTTCGTTTAGGACATAATATTTTACCAGTAAACATTAAAATCGAGCAAGTTACGCTCATTTGAAATTATAAAATTTAAGAACTTAATTTTGTGTAATTCTAAAATATCATTTTGCTGACAGATTTAATGCAAGGGCATTTTCGTTCATTTTTTATCCGTTTCAAGTTTCAAGTAAAACTAGAAAGTTGTTCAAAACATCGGTTTACACCAAATTACTCTAGACTTCGAGTCTTAAATGTCATTTAGTGAGTTAATGGGTCTGGTCAAACCCAAAAGTCAAAGTTGACTAAAAAGGTCAAAACTAATAGAAATTAAAAATATGGTTTGAAAAATTTTAAGTTCGTGTGAGCTCGTAAAATTTTAACTAGTGATATTTTACAACCATGAAACATTGTTTGCGTTTGAAAACGTTTACAAATAGTAATTTGAGCTCGGTCATACATAAATCTTGAACTATTAGGAACCAAGTGATTTGATAAACTGATGCTCTACTTTCTTAAAAGTGTATTTTGTCAAATAAATTACGATGTGCACACCTACGGATTCATGTATCCTTTCTTTTATATATATGACTTATTTTTCATTCTATATTGTCTTTCTTTGCTTCTATCGCACAACTGATTTGGACTGAGGTTTGAAGATCTTGCTTTCATAACGTTCGTTATCATTTTGGCACGTGTCTCTTGACGATTTTGGCTAAACCTCTTGAAACCTTATCACCTTGTAACCATTTCGTTGACTGTCTTGAACTACTCCTTATTTCCCTCTTGTAACCCACTCGCTACTTTATAAACTATTGTCATGTTACCATATAAACTCAAACTGGTCTTGTTTGCGAATCAATTTACAAAAGGTTTCATTTGGGCTTTCTTAAATAATTGAATATTATCTTATAAAATTAATTTATATTAATTTTACAATGTATTTTCACAAATTGTTCTAATACGGTCTTATAAAGAACCCTCATAACTATACAAATTGTTGATTTAAACAGTTAGCCAGTAACTTATAGGCGAAAAGTTTCATATGTTATTTTGATTCCTGTTTTTATAAATGCTATTATATACATATTTTAAATCATATGATATGTAATACTGGTTTGGCGAAGCTGAGCATCGCATTACTTGTCCTAAATTATGCATGGCCTGATCACCTATGCCTAATTTAGAAGGAGCCATGCAAGGCCAAATAGTAGTCGCCCTAAATATTTGACCAACAATCAACTTTTTAATTATGTTCCTTAAAAAGTTAGATAAAATAAAAGTTTTGAAAACTTTTACATCTTATGCGAGTAGCAACAATTCACGACATAAACATATGAACCCTTATCTTTTCTTAAACAAAGTACATGCCTCAAGCACAGATTTCCATGCTCGACAATCTTTGTTTTACCTGTTATCTCATTTTCCTTTGTGATACAACTCTCGCTACCACTTGTCTAATTTCTTACCATTGATACCAGACTCGAAAGTTTCAACGTTGCTATGCTTCTACATCGATCAACCTTCTTTATCTATTTTAGTAGACCTTCGAAACGCCTCTGGACGCATATAATGATTTACGATGGACGTGGACGATAATTCCGTGTAATTGTAATGATATGTGTTAAGACACTATTGTCTTGAAAATCCATTCGTGTGAACCACGTATTGATTTCGCCTCTTATTGCTAATGTTTTTCATCTTACTGAATTTACTCTCAAGTGACTTCTTAAGAATTTTATGTGATTCGAAAATTTATTGTCTGGCTTTTCTCTTTCGATCGTGTATCGACCACCGAGAACTTAATAAGCCGTTGTGGTGATGTCAACCACACTCGTGAATTAATCATTGCTATAATCCTTTGTTTCTCATTATTTTTATTATTATCGACGCGTCTATTCTATCATGTTTGTTAGGAATTGGTACAATTTTTGTTTTATTCCCTTGTGTTATTGCTCGCATACAGATTGTTGACCTTTATATGATTCATATTCGTTGCTGTCTTGTCACCTTTTGAAAAACCAGAAAATCTTACGTGTTTATCATTTGATACCTTAAACACTTTCTTGAATTTCTAAAAAATTATTATTAATTTTTAAGAACGTTTTATACATTTTATCAAATGTTTAAATCAACAAAATAACTGTTTCAAGTTAAGTACCGGATCTAGACATCCTCTTTGGAAAATTTATAACTAGTATTTAAAAAGGATATCAAGCTGTATCTTTTAAAGTATTTGATTATATCGTACTTTACTGTCAACCTAATGAAAGTATTAAATTAAATTATAATTTCTAAACAATGTTTCTAAATAAATTGGAAAATCTGAATTTTCTCTAATGGTAACGATAAACCTGAGTTTTAACGATAATTTCATGTATTCACCCAAAAGTTCTTAAGCCGATCAGGATAACTGTTTTGAACTGTTCTACTTTTGCTTTAAAAACCCTGATCAAGAAAAAGATATAGCAACATCATACTTACTAAATACAGATAGTTTGATTTTAAATCACTACACCTTGTAAATTTTCTTTTAATTAAGAAAGTATTTAAACTGAGTTTTAAAGTAATACCAAAATACTAGACAACTGATTTAACAGATTGTATTTTAAATGATCATATGTTATTCATTTTTCCCTTCTATTTCGCTTGTGACTAGATTCTAACATTTTAAGATTGTCATGTTTTACAGTTGCACGATTTGCGACTCCTTGTTGATTAATAATTTTGATTCATCTTAACGCACCTTGTCCATTTAAGCGATTCTCATGTTCATTCTATCTTTTGAATATTTCTCCGTACTGAAGCGTAGTAAGTTCCAATTGTTAAGGTTTACCGTGATGCAGAAATTACCAGGGAAGCAATATATTTTGTTCTACACTTTGTACCTCCTCTTGTTTGCATCTTCTACTGTTTTCAGGAGAACTCTGGGGACCAGAGTTCCTTTAGAGGGGAAGACTGTGAGAACCCGTACTTTCTCAGCATTATTTTATTCTTTTTATTCGTGCTTCTTGAATTTTCCAATGTATTACGTTTTCTTGTATTCTTATATGTAAATCCCGAGATCGTGATAATTTTAATAAATTATACTTTTCAAGTATTTTCTGATCATTGATAAATACTTTATCGTGAATTATAACATTCTTATTTTATTTTTCCATATTTATTTAAATCAAAGTTTTTGATTTAAAATCACCCGCGTGCGTTTTACAACGAGTTTATTCAAAATCAATGTACAACGAGAATTCCTAATGATCGCGATACCGACAGATGCCCAAAGTTATACATTTTATTATCGATTGTTTCGATAATTAATATTTTTGACGATTTCGTTTTAATTACGTATTAAGTCGTGTCAGGAAATCATATAATCATTTTTATGATGCATTGTAACTTTTGAAAAGTATTTTTACGAAACCCACGCCCCGTAAATATTTTCAGTATTTACTAATAACCATTTTCTACCCTTTAAAACTATTAATTATTTTTAAGTCCTAAAGTTTTATACTTGACAAAAATGGTCCCTACACTTCAAATATATATAAACTTATTTCTTCCACTAACTAACACATACTCCATTTGTAAAAAAAAAAATCACACAACTCCTCCCCTCACCTCCATTTTGCCGCCACTCCACCACCACAAAACACCCTTATATCATCATCATCCACCATGATTTAACAAAAACTAATTTATGACCACCTCATAAATTTCAATGGAGATTCCAATGATAAAAAAATTTCATACATGCATCAAGATTTTCATAACTTTGTGATTTATGATTGGATTATGTTTAAATCATCATGCATGTGATGATCTTGGTAAGATCATCACTTTTTGATCCTAAAAGTTGTATTTTTGATCTTGAAATTTTGTTAAATTTGTCATACAAGTGTTTTTAGGAGTGTTTGGTTGATGGGTATGATGGTATAGTGATTCTATAGGTTTCGGAATGAGTGGTTTTGCTTGGAAAATTGATTTGTCATGTTTTCCAAAAGGGTATTTTGGAACAGCAGGTCTTTAACAGAATTTTCCTGAGTTTAAGTTCTGAGAAAGACTGAGATTATTTAATATTGTTGTAGAGTTTTCCAAGACGCTCGTTTTGGTATAAGATATAGCTTCTAATTATTTTTGAGTCAAAAGTTATGCTAGTTTTAGTATTCGTGTACCGGGAGACGCAAGTCGGCACAATCCGAAATTGTGGCTGATTTTGGGTCGACTCTCGGGGACTTTAGGCTTGGTTGGAGAAATGTAACTACTGGTTTTCAAAGTTTACAAACTTATTTTGATGAGTCTAGTAGTGGTTTCAAAAGACGGATTGTCGGGTTAGTACTTTTAATGTGGTCCAAACGGTTTTATAAAACAAGTATACAATTCTATCCCAAATTTTAGGGTCGAGTATAGTGTCGAGCTGATGGGTTTTAAAGTGTGAACTTTGGATCAAATTTTGGTGAGGTCTTATACAGGTTATAAGTGACCTTGACACCAATTTTCATCTAAATCGGACATGTCTAGATAGGGTAGATCGGTGTGTACATTCAGGGTGTACTTGCTGATTTTATTTTGGACACACAGTTCAATGTTTGTGTTGCGTGAGTTTGAGTATTCATCATCGGACATGGTGACTTATTCAAGTTCTTAGTCATTATATAAATGACTTAGCTACTGGTCCAAGTAATATTAAAGTATAGTTTGACTTGCGTTGACTTGGCGTCTTATGACGGGTCAATTTCAAGTATACAAGTGTTTAATCGTGTAGTGTTGGATAAATGGGTTAGTATGAATTCTTTTGGTTCGTGTCAATGGTTTTGAAACATGAATACTTTGAAAACATTTGAGTCATATTATATTTGGTATACATATCGATATTGAGTTCGAGTCTTAACGCGCGCCTTATTTTGATAGGTTGTGATTTTCTGTTTCCCTGGGCATCCATATCGCCAGTGATCGTCTCACTACCTTTGTTTCTACTCAGTTGCTGAGTACCGTGATTGGCTTACCTCATGGCTAAGGTGAGTTCATAACCTCTTTTTACTTATACATGGTTTCTAAACACGGGGTGAGATTTTAAATGGTGGAACACAACCATTTAAAAACTGTATGCTATCCAGAACTTGTATGCTATCCAGAACATGTATGATTTTCAGGTTTTCAATATTATTATTGATTTTTAGTCTAGCCTTGAGTTTCTTCTCCTGATCATAAACCGTTAATTTTCCTGGTGCATTGCGCGAAGCGCGAATGTTGCGGGTGGATCCATCGGGATTAACTACCCCCGTCCCGATTACCTTGACGCACTAATATTCGTTTACACTTGAGTATTTAGGCTGAATACTCCCTAGAGGAACTTACACTGAGTTAAGCTTCGGTTCATGAACTAAACAACAATAATAATGTTTCGGACTATGGTTATCGTACGTAACCATTTTCCCCTATTTCTTGTTTACAAATGAATGCTTGTGTTCTACATCCTTATTGCTAAACCTATGAATATCACTCAACTTTGTGTTGATGATTTTACATGTTTAATCGCATGTATTATTACTTAGCTTTGCTTGGATGGGAGCCGCAGGATATTATCGCAGCTTGGAGATTTCTGTGATGCTTTTAAAAGATTGTTTTTAGTAAAAACTATCAGGAGTTTATTCTATCTTTTGGGCAACTTTATGTTATAAATCGAGACGAAATAATATAATTTTCCGCTTCTAAAACTCTGAGACCTATGTTTAAAAACTCTGACCTTTTATGATGTAATGTACATGTTTTTATTTCGTCAGCTTTGTATGAACTGTAATTCATTGTTTCTTGTACTATGACGTGTTACCCCCTCGTTGCCTAGTTGTTCCATGTCAGATTTTGGGGGTCTCGCAAAAGATACTTCCAAACCCACCCACTCGCAATAATCACAGACTAGTCGATCAAGCAAGTGCTATCAAAACCAGAAGTGGCCGGAAGGATGCAAATGTGGAGTGTAGCACTAGGTGCATATGATATCAGTAATAGACCACGGACAACAATCAAAGGGAACATCCTATTAGATTTTATAGCCGAAAAACCGGACAAAGACACCGTAATGGAGGAAAGACAGAGGCAACCGCTGGAAAAATGGACACTATTCACAGATGGGTCCTCATGCACTAAAGGTTCTGGAGCCGGCCTTATACTCACAACCTCTGAAGGGACGAAATTCACATATGCCCAGAGGTTCGAATTTGAAGCATCGAACAATAAGGCAGAATTGAAGCCCTCATAACGAGGTTACACATAACAAAGGAAATAGGTATCCGGAGCCTATAAGCAAACGTTGACTGGTAGCAAACCAAGTCAAATGATCCTACATGGCAAGGGAAGAAAGCCTGAAGCAAAATGTAGAAAAAGGTGAAAGCCATAGTGGAAGCTTCAACGAATTATCAACTAAACAAGTCTCGAGAAGCGAAAACAAAAAAAGTAGACGGACTCAGTATCATCGCGTCTACTAGTTCCCACACTTGGCCAAGCAAGTATTAGTGGAAGTCATAAAAAATTCACCTGAAGAAGCAGAGATCCTAGCCGTAGTAGAAGAAGAAGAGCACAACTGGATGACCCTAATCCATGACTACCTCACGGAGGGTACGCTACCAACAGAAAAAAGAAAGGAAAAGAAACTAAAAATGAAATCATAACACTATCATAGATAGTACATTATACAGAAAGTCATATCTTGAGCCATGGCTACGATGTGTAGGACCGCTACAAGATAACTATGTCCTAAGGGAAATCCACGAGGGATCAGGCAGCATGCACTCCGGACCAAGATCCGTAGTAGCTAAAGCTATCCGATCCAGATTGTTGGGAATAAATCTATGTATACTTGTTACCCCTGCTAGTTGATTATTCGTACCCCTGCTAGAGTAAGTTCCTCCTGCCAAATAACAAAGGCAAGGGGATTGGTTCCTGATACGAAAGATTTTGCTAGGTTGAAAGTTCGTTTCTCGGTATCTTCCCGAATCGATCATGGTTCAAAGTGGAATAGTTGTTCTTGGTTACTAAAAAGGGGTTTGGTTTTCTATTCTACTAAAAAGGATTAAATGCACAAAGAGATAAAATTAAGCTAAAAGCAGTTAATAAAATAAGGCTTAAATTGAATTAAAATTAAACAGTAAAACAATAAAATACCCTTACTTGCAAAACCACTGATTCGGAATATTTTCTTGATCCGGAATAAATTTTACTTCATTCGGAATATTAAATAAAGAAATAAATAACCTTCATTCGGAAAAAACGGCTCATGCGGAATAATCTAAGAGAACTGCTGGTTCGGAATGTCTACTGTTCATTCAGAATATAGAGCTGGTTCGGAATAATGCTGATCCGGAATAAAATGTTGATCCGGAATAATCAACGAAAACGCTTCATTCGGAATATAGAAACTGATTCGGAATATTTTGAAAAACCTTGATTCGGAATATAACTACTCATCCAGAATATTGATTATCCCGGATGAACACACTGATTCGGAATAATTTGAATGAAAACTGCTGGTTCGGAATGAATGCTTTATCCGGAATAATTTATGAAAATCTTTCGTTCGGAATACTTTGCACTCATCCGGAATATTTAAGGAAAACACTTCGTTCGGAATGTTTTGCACTGATTCGGAATCTGGGTAGTTTGAAGACGTGAAGAACAGGGAAAATAATAAAGCTACGAATTTAACCAAAATCAACAAAGTTTTTACCAAAGATTAAACCAAACTAACCACCAATCATCCACTAATGACAAACATCAATCCAAATCAACAAAAACACAAAACCCACTTACTTTTAAAGATCAAAATCAACAAAAGAAGAACTTAAGACTTTGAATCAATAAGAAAAGGAAGAACAAGTTTAAATCAAAGATGGTATTGAATGATTAAGGTTAAATAAACAAAGGAAAGATTAAAACTTACAAGGTTCTTGGATTCAAAAGGAAAAATGAAAATCACCAAACTCCCTAATGGAGTTGGTTTCTACGAAAATAAAGGAAAGAAAAAACTGGAAATGAAAGCTAGTTCTAATGTGTGGGAAGGGACTCCTATTTATAGGACTTGAACTTGGTTGGTGAGTGGGCTTTTCTCCTTTCTTTTTGTCTTCTCGTCTTTTCAGTAAAGTTGACGTTTTCGATTCTGATTCGGGATTTGTCGATGAATAAATTCAACTCGTCTTTTAATTTCTTCGTTTAATAGACTTGAGTTCTTCGACATATGTAGATCTTCCATCTTTTGTCCTTTTCTTAGATAAATCTTCAAATAGGCCCATTGACTTCAAATCTTTTGCATTTCTTGGACAATAGACTTCGTCTTGAGTCTTTTTCCTTGATAAAACCCATGCAATCCCATGTTTTCTTCAATATTTATCCTGTTGGCTCTGAAAACACAACAAACACACAAACCACGCATAATTCCAAACAAATGACATTAAATACGCGTTTTGGTCTTGTTTTAGCAAGAAATAAGTGGTAAAAGGATGGGTGTTTTCACACCTATCAGTTCCCCTGCTAAAGTCAAAGGCCCTGTCGTCAGAGATAAACTTGGAAAATATTTTTACGCGTTTCTGTTACTACTCCTTAATACTTTCCAAGTTTGTTAGTAGTGATCTTGTACGTGAGTCCTTATGCCTATAAAAGGACTCACTAGGTTAGCATGCAAAGTGTGTCTTTCTCTATTGTCTTTCATTATCATACTTTAAGGTTTTGTAAACCCTAATACCATTTTAGGGTATTCGTATATCATTGATATATTAAAGTTCAACGTTTGCTTCAATCATATTGTTCTTGTGCTAAACATTATACCCCGCATCTTGTTTAGTTACTTTGCTTTGCAAAGTTTCTCTAGTGTTAGATTGAATACTTTCTTTCTATCACAACCCTTAAACAAGCTATTAAGGTTTAAGAGCTGAGTTTGGGATCAACAAGTGGTATCAGAGCTTGTTGAGAAACTTTGTCTAAACCAAGAACAAAACCCTCATACCAACCATGTCTTCAGATTCTTCCTCAAACAGCAACAACCACAATAACCTCAAATTACCCATGTTGGATCCTGAAAACTTTGAATTATGGGAATTCAAAATCCAACAATACCTCAAAATGGAACACTATGTTCTCTGGGAGATCATAGAGTTTGGCGATCAATTCAAAAAAATGGTGGCTGTTGAAGAGGGCAAGGAAGAAGAGAAAGGTGAAAGTTCCAAAGGCAAGGACAAGAAGAAATCTGTTGCTCTTTGTGATAATGAAATACTGGCCAGAAGGCATGATGTCAGAGCTCACAGCTCATTGCTGTTGGCTCTACCTGATAGACATCAACTAAGATTCAGAAAGTACAAAACAGCTAAGGAACTATGGGAAGCCATAGGCACAACTTTTGGAGGAAATGAAGCCACAAAGAAAAACAAGAAGAATCAGATGCTTGATGATTTTGCTTCTTTCAAAGCAATTGGTGATGAATCAATTGGCGCTATTTACAATAGGCTTCAAGATATGGTGGCCTAATTGGAGTTCTTTGATATTGAAGTGACAAGAGAACAGGTGAATACCAGGTTCCTCAACAGCCTCCAGAAGGAATGGTTTGTCTACAAGGCAATTTGACAGAATAAGGATGACTTGGATAACAAGAACATTGATGACATATACAATAACTTGAAAGTTTTTGAACCTGTTGTCAATGAGATGAAGTCAAAAGGAACGATTCCCACCAACTCAAGTGGATCTACTGATTCCCCTGCTAACTGGCATTCATATCACAAAGCAGTGGAATCTCCAAAAGCAGTGGAATCGAAGTAACCCCTGCTGCTTATTCCCCTGCTACCAGGTCTGGATCATCTTATGATGAAGAAAGGCCAGCTACATTCAGTCTTGACACTGCTTGTGCCTTGGACCACAAGGATCTACTGTGTTTCACGAAGATCTAAGTCAAATCAGTAAGCAAGGACTAGAAGAGATGGATATCAAGTGGAACATGGCTCTGCTTAGCATGAGAGCCAACAGGTTTTACAAGAAGTATGGGAAGAAGATCTCAATCAATCCCTCTGATGTGGCTGGGTTTGACAAAACAAAGGCTGAATGCTACAACTATGGCAAGAAGGGTCATTTTGCTAGGGAATGCAGAGGACCTAAGACCGGGAACAGCTATAGGAAGGAAACCATAGATGATAATTCTGGTGCTAAAGCCATGGTAGCCATGCAGGGGATAGATGGAGCAGGTGGATGGGATTGGAGTGCCATGACAAAGAATGTGGAAAGAAATCAAGCATTGGTTGCTGAGGAAAAAGAGAAAGATTTTGCACTTATGGCCATGTCAAGTTACAGCTCAGACAATGAGGTATACGATGATTCATATTGCACTAAAGCTTGTAGGAAAAATACTGAGTCATTGAATGATCAAATCAGAAAGGTAAAAGTTGACTATATCAATTGTGACAATGACCTTGATAATTATAGACGTGCTTTAGAACAGTTAGAGTCCACCATAAGAGAGTTTAAACAAAGAGAAAGTGATTATAAAGATCACATTGTGATTCTAGAAAGAGATGCTAAGGAGAATAATAACTCCATTAAGGAGTTGACTGCTGAACTTGAAGTTTTTAAATCTAACAAAAAGATTGATGATGAAACTGTTGAAAAATTTGGAAAAGCTTCAAAAGATTTAACTAAAGCAGTTGAAATTGGTCAATCTCCTAGGGACAAAACAGGGTTTGGGATTAAAAATGAGCATGCTACCATACCACCACCTCCTGCCAATATTCATGTACCTTTTCCTAGAAAAGACTTGTCTTGGACTGGTCTTCCTTGTTTTCAAAAACATGATGATATTGAGTTTGACTTGAGTGCTTACATACCTAATAGTCTTGACACTGAAGAGCCACTAGTGAAAACTAGTATTATTAGGGACTTTGAAAAGGAACAGATTGCTTTAAAACAATGGAAAATTGATAACCCTGTTCTATTTTCAAGAGGAGGACTTTTTGGTAGTGATTCTAGTTCTAAGAGTAGTTCACCCAAATCTAAAACCAGATCACAGTCCCCTAAGTCCACCATTAAATATGCTGGTATGTACAGGCCTGTCAGAGGTAATCAAAGAAATTGGAATGACCAAAAGTCTCATCAATTAGGAGAAGACTTTGTGATAAATACAAAGCCATGCTTCACATGTGGTAGTTTTGATCACACTTATCAAGAGTGTAAGGCACCAATGGAAGTTGTGGCTGCAAATCCTTTAAAGGATATGCAACCTAAAGCCATTCTTCTAAATGCAGGGGCAAAATCCTTTTCCCGTGCCAAGTATGTGGCCCCTGCCTTGAGAAACAGGGTGACTGACAAATATGTTGTTCCTGCACTTAGAAAGGTGAATGATGTTCATACCAAGCCCAACACTTCCATGACCAACCCAACACCTCATAATGCATATAGATCTGGCCCTAGACCTCACCAACACATAAATAGAGGCCAAAACAAAAGATGGGTTCCCTATGCTAAGCATAGGGATTCCCCTGCTAAACCTGGGGTTTCCCCTGCTAGCAAAGTGAAAGTCCCAAATTACAACTATTGTTGAAACTAAGTCACGAAAAACAATAACACACAATAGAAATACTTTTCAAACGAGTAATGCTTTATTAACTATTATCAACAAAGTATTACAAAGTGTTATGAATACACCTGTTGAATAACAACAAGAAATGAACTCTAGAACAAGTAAACTTGATTCGAGACTCAAGTTTACAAGAGAACCAATGAGTCGCTGATGGACAGCTGAGGGCTCAGTGGTTCCAGTGGGAGAAAGAACTTAGATTAAGATTCCAAGCACAAGGGTTGAGTCTTAACTTCTTTCTCATCCCTATTTATAGTGGTACGAGGTTGTATCCTTAGTGGGAGTAGTTGATACGTGTCATCTTCTGAGTGGAAGAGTACAACGTATTAAATGCATGTCCAAATCGAGACATGCCTTTAACTACTTTAGGTGAACAGTTCTGCCAACTGTTCACCTTTGTCCCACTAGGTCGTACTAGGCATTGACTTAAATCTCTTGTTTTGTCCCACTCAAAACACTTGCAAGATTCTCCCGCCTAAACTATAAAGGGTTGGATAAGCTTTGCTTAATCCAAGTCTCTAGGGTTCTTAAGTGATCTCTGAGTGTTGTCAACTCAGAGATCCTTGAACACCAGTGCATTCCTTTGACATCCCAGCTATCCATAATCGCTGGTGAGTCTGACTTCAGATTGTCTTCGACTTCTCTGACGTTGTCTTTGACTTGAATGATCCTGGTGTGCCAGCTGAGGCTTTGCCTTCCACTGGTCTAGTCACTGTCGCTGGTCTTCTCAGCGACCTTCAAACACTTAGTCTAATTTAAACAAATCTAGACAGGGCCATAGTTAAAACTTTCATTGGCCCAACAATCTCCCCCTATTTGTCTATAAATTTTACTAAGTCTAAAATTATTGTAAGTGAGTACACAGCTTCTTCTTACACATAATTTAACAAACATACCTCAAAGTTTTATTAAACAGAATGAACCTAGTCTATTACAAGAACACCCAGGGGTGTAAACATAAACAAAAGTAAATAGGTTCTTCAGCGATCGAGGCCTTGATCACAGAATCTCTGGGCTTTGACTTTGTCACTCCTAGAGTTGATGACAAGTTCAATTTCAAAATCGAACTCATCAGCTTCTTTGCAATTCCTTAGGATGCCCTGCTTGAGTCTGATTAGCTGAATGGTTGATTCCAGAGGTAGCTCATTCAACCGCTGAAAAGCATAATCACAGTTGTCATTCATAAAGACCATACCTACCTCTGGTTCTGTGTATACTTGGCCTCCTATGGGTTTGGTGATTTCTTTGGGTAGGACCAAGTTCCTTTGCATCCCATCGACCACTACGTCTTCAGTAACCAGCCTTTCTATCAGATGCCCCATTGGGGTCTTCCTTTTCCTTTGCACCTGAGGAGGTGGTTGAAAAGAAAGCTGTGGAGGCAGGGGTACCTTCAGCTTCTTTGTTGTGCCTCTTACCCAATTAAGTTTTGCTTGAATGTTTTTCATTATTTGGGCAGCACCAGGCCCAGTCTTCTTTTGGGCAAGAGCCAGCATTTCCAACCACTCAGAGAGGATCAGATCTCTGAGTTTAAAGTCACTGGAGACTTTGTAGTTCTGCATATCATTTTCCCTATAAATAGTCATTACCACCCTTTTATCTTTGTCAGTGAAACATGTATACTTGGTGATACGACCGGGTTCAGCTCTCTGGTTGACAAGTCTTTGATATTCCTTTAAGAGGTTGTTCCTCTTGTCCTCCAGTTCCTTGAGCTTGACAAGCTGAGCTTTCTTAGCAGTGGGAGAGAGCTTGTCCAGAGCTTCTTTGCTTCTCAGTTCAGCAGCCCTGATGTTTGCCAATCTTTGATGTTCAATGATTTGGGCTTTTGCTTGCTCTGGGGTGAGTGGTGGTTCATCAGCGCTCTTGAATTTGTTGAGTTCAGAGTTTTTGGAGGGTTTAGCTGTGGATCCACCTTCAGTTTGAAGGGAGTGTAGGGTTATCTCAGGTTGCTCAGCAGCGATTTCTTTTCCCTTATCTTTCACAGATTCATTAGCAGCTTTGAAAGATCTTAGTGGAATGGGTGTTGGAATATCAGGTGTGGGCTGTTTTCTGCGCTGCTCCCCCTTAGGTGCAGCGTCAGCTTCTTCTTCAGAGGAGGAGGCAGAATTCTCCCCCTCAGACATGGCCCCAGCAGGTGCTGTGCCTGAACCTGCCTTATTGAACCTAAGGAACTCGTTGTGAACAAATATGCAAATTTCTTTAAGTTCACCTTGGAGAAGTTCCTGAAGAAGAAGTCTTGATGGTTCAGCAGCCTGAGCTATGGCTGCTACGTTAGCCCTTACCGCTGAGGTGAGAGCAGAGGGTATGTACTGCTGAAGACTGTGGTTGAGCAGAGTAGGTAGTTGTGCCTTCAGAGCATTGTTCAGTAGTTGCGGAAGCATAGCTGTCATAGAAGATTCCACTGATGAAGTTAGTGAAGTCTCTAGATTGGTGGTGAGCTCCTCAGCAGCATGAGTGAGGGTTTGGATTTCAGAGAGGAGATCATCATTTGTGACTTTGGGCTTTGTGGTGCTGATATCCCCTCTCTTTTGCCATAAAGCCTCAGCAGCCAATTCCTATACATTTTTCATTCTGGGAACTTGTGCTGACTTGCGGGGTAGTAAGTACTCAAAGTGTTGCTTAGCCCCTAGTTCCATAACACTTGGCAGGGTGGGGAATGGAACAGGTGCAGGGGAGCAAGGTCGCTGTTCCCATAGCCTTCTGGCAGCCAATTCCTGAACATTTGGAAGTGATGGGACAGAGGCAGTCTTCAGCTCAATGGAAGACAGATTGTAATCATCAGTGCTCATCTCCTCAAAGTCAGAGGTGAAGGTGCCTTCCTCTACAACAAAAACTTCATCATCAGGCAATGATTCAATGTCTGAGAGGGCATCAAGATCAATTGTGGCAACTTCAGCGGGTTCGTCATCAGCAATCGAGTAATCATCATTGTTAAGTTGTTCCTAATGAAGATTGTGAGCCTGTGATAAGAGTTATTAGTTGACCAGTTGTGAAATAATAATGCAGTTATAGATCGCCAGTCGCTGCCCCTAGGAAAGCTGGGTGTGATTATCCAGCCCCCCCTAAGGATTTCTCCTTGGGACTCTTTTAATGTGAAATAGATATGTTTGAAGGATCGCCATTCGCTGCCCCTAGGAAAACTGGGTGTGATTATCCAGCCCCCCTTAAGGATTACTCCTTGGGACTCTTTTAATGTGAAATAGATATGTTGAAGGATCGCCATTCGCTGCCCCTAGGATAGCTGGGTGTGATTATCCAGCTCCCCCGTAAGGATTACTCCTTGGGACTCTTTTTATATGTGAAAGTTATGAGGTAAATGGTCGCCGTTCGCTGCCCCTAGGATAGCTGGGTGTGATTATCCAGCTCCCCCTGAAGGATTTCTCCTTGGGACTCTTTTATTATGAAACATGATATGGGAATGGTCGCCTTTCTCTGCCCCTGAGATAGCTGGGTGTGATTATCCAGCTCCCCCTGAGGGATTACTCCCTGGGACTCTTTTTGATTGTGAATTAATATGAGGGTGATGGTCGCCTTTTATCGCTGCCCCTAAAAAGACTGAGGGTGATGATTCAGTCTTCCCAAAAGAATAAATTCTTTGGGACTCTTTTAATAATGAGGGGGACCCAGAGTCAGTGAGAAGTGCAGAGACTCTGGGTCGGGACTTATATGTGCTCAGGTTGTTATTTGCCAAGAGCACAGTCCAGAGGGTGAAGGATCATCGGGGTGCGTTAAGAGAAAAAGTGAATCATTTCCTAGTGAAGACAGAGTGTACAGAGAGTCCTAAAAGATCTAGGTGCTGACACAGACACGCTAAGAGTTGAGGCAAACTCTAAATTACATCACTCTCTCCTAAAGATAATGAGAGTGAATGTATGTGGACCTCTGAGAAGGAAAAATAAAGGACAGACTAATACCTGAGTGATATCAGCGTGGAGAGGGTTCTTAGTCGTCTTCGCTGACTTGGAGACACTAGACACTGGTTGTTTGTCAGCAATGGGCTCTTCTACCACATCCACCAGAGAAGGGGATGGGTTCTTCTTTGTCCTTATCTTCTTTGAAGGATTAACAGAAGGGGTTTCATAGGAAAGGGGGATGTCTTTCCTCTTTTTCTTCTTTTCCTTAAGCACCTTGGGCTGAGAAGTAGATTGCACAGAGGTCTTGGACAGAGACTTATCAACCATACTTTCAGCATTCACCTCAGGTTGAGGGATCAAGGGCTCATCATCCTCAGCTAGTAGCCCATCAACTCTCATCATATGCCTGGTAAGGGGCACTTCATTATCTATGAGAGTCTTCAGAGAAGCTGCGGTGATGTGATGAGAGGGAAAGGAGTGTAAAGCATCATTGGTGTAGGATTCACCAAGAATATCTTCTAAGACAAGAGAGAGATATCTGGTGTAGCAGATGGTGGCCCCACGATTCTTCTTTCCTTTGTTTTCCAACTTAGCGATGAGATCGGTGTAAAGTATGTGAGCGATTCCAATATCCAAACCCCAGATTAAGCTGTATGCAATGGCTAGCTGGGAGCCATTGAGTTGGTCATGTGATCCAGTGTTTCCTCCTAGACACTTTACGATGTACAGCATCAGCGTTCTCCATGTGGGAGAGAAGTAATTCACCTTGATGAGAGATTTACTTTGGAAGTCAGCAGCGGTGAAGGGTTGTTCATGATCATCATGAGGTTTGAGGGTAGCCAGAGCCTTTCTCACAGTGGCACTGGTGGGCAAAGCTGACATGTTGTTGTTGACAGGGAGTCCTATAGCTTTTGCAAAAGTTGTGAAATCAAAGGTGAGAGGATGAGGATGAGTGGATAGGTTGAAGGTGATGTGTGAAGAGGTTGGGTCAACTTCAGCGCTGTACCAGAACTCGCGAAGGTATTGGTAGTAGCAGGTGGAGGGTTCCTTGGTGATAGCTTCGTTGATGGTGGAGTTCTTGAGGAAGTTGAAAAGTGGATGGTAAAGGGGATTGTTGTGTTCAAGAAGGGCTGCACAGTTATTTAGTGCAATCTTTCCATCAGAGACCTCGAAATCAACGTTTGTGGCGGCTTGTACAACGAAGGTTTGGTTTGGTGAAGTAGACGCCATTGTTGAGAGATTGAAGGTGGTGAGGGGATTGAAGAAGATGAAAGGGAATGTGTGTGTTAAGAAATTTTAAAATGACAAAAAGATTTTGGGTCAAGGGTTTTGAAAGGTTGAGTCGTTTTCCCAATTTGAGCATTAAATGTAAAAGTTAAGCTTTTCAGAAAAACGTGGGTCCCCTTGACCTTTCATGGGATACTTGTCCCCTTGGAAAGCGGGAAAGTTGGTAGCATTAAGAGACAATCATTTGAATTTAATATCAGAATATACACATTCCCATTGAAATGTAACTACCTCGTTACATTCAATTCCCTTAAATGCCCAGAGACAGTGGTCATCATCAGATTTATTTGCCAATATTGAGCATTCCCAGCTCAGCGACCAACCTAGTAAAACTTGGCTCAGCCAGTGGCTTGGTGAAAATGTCAGCGAGCTGGTACTCAGTGGGTATGAAATGTAGCTCAATATCACCTTTTAGAATATGGTCTCTGATAAAGTGATACCTGATGTCAATATGCTTGGTTCTGGAATGAAGTACCGGATTATTGGAGATGGCTATGGCACTGGTGTTGTCACAGAATATGGGAACCTGCTCATAGTTAATTCCATAGTCAGCCAGCTGACTTTTCATCCAAAGAACTTGTGCACAGCAACCAGCGGCCGCAACATATTCAGCCTCAGCTGATGACATGGCCACAGAGTTTTGCTTCTTAGCACTCCAGCATACCAACTTTCCTCCAAGGATTTGACAGCTACCAGAGGTGCTCTTTCTGTCAAGGCAGCACCCTGCGTAATCTGAGTCAGAGAAGGCTTTAAGGTCGAAGCCTGAACCATTTGGGTACCAGAGACCCAATGAGGGAGATCCTTTTAAGTATCTGAAAATTCTTTTGACAGCTACAAGGTGGGATTCCTTGGGGTTAGCTTGGTACCTAGCACAAAGACAAGTGGAGAATTGTATGTCTGGTCTGCTTGCTGTGAGGTACATCAGTGACCCAATCATGCCTCTATATAAAGTCTCATTAACAGAGACCCCTGAGTCATCAGCTCCCAAGTTGTTGGGAGGAAGCATGGGGCATTTCACTGATGCACAATCAGACAGATCATACTTCTTGAGCAAATCTCTAACATATTTTTCTTGACAAATAGAAATTCCTTTAGAATTTTGTTTGATTTGAAAACCCAAGAAAAAGGTTAGTTCCCCCATCATGCTCATTTCATACTTTTTGGTCATTAGTTTGGCAAATTGTTTGCTCAAGATAACATTGGTTGAACCAAAAATTATGTCATCCACATAAATCTGTACTAAAATGACGTCACCCTTGGACCTATAGGTGAACAAGGTTTGGTCAATGGTACCTCTGACAAATTTATTTTCAAGAAGGAATTTTGAGAGAGTTTCATACCAGGCTCTGGGCGCTTGTTTCAGCCCATAGAGTGCTTTGTGAAGTCTGCAGACATGATTGGGGTAGTCACTGTTTTCAAACCCAGGGGGTTGACTAACATATACTTCCTCTGCAAGTTTCCTGTTAAGAAAGGCACTCTTCACATCCATCTGATAAACCATGAAACCCATATAAGCTGCAAAGGCTAGGAAGATTCTGATGGCTTCCAATCTGGCCACTGGTGCGAAGGTTTCATCATAATCAATTCCTTCAGATTGATTATAGCCCAGCACCACGAGCCTAGCCTTGTTTTTTACAATCATACCAGCTTCATCCCTTTTATTTCTGTAGACCCATTTTGTTCCAACCACTTGCTTATCAGCTGGAGCTTTAACCAGAGTCCACACCTTGTTTCTCTTGATCTGATTGAGTTCATCTTGCATGGCAACAACCCAGCCTTCATCAAGCAGAGCAGCAGCTACGTTCTTAGGTTCATCCTCAGAGAGAAAATTTGCAAAAAGGCATTCATTTGCAGAGGCGGTTTCCAGAGTTCTTAATTTTCCTCTGGTGGTGACTCCCTCAGAGGGTTCTCCAAGAATATTAACTAGAAGAATATCTTGGTTCCTACTCCATTTGGATTGTGGAGCAGGAGTCTCTGTGGGATCAGGAGTCACTTCAAGTTCAGGGAGTGATGGAGGTTCATCACATGTAATCTCTTCGTCCATGATCTCTTCATCTGATTGAATATTTAAAGTGACTAGATCAGCATTTTCTTCAGAGATTTGAGTAAGAGATTCAACACCAACAGTCTCTGGAATGATGTCAGAGATGGAGTGAGGATCAAAAGCTTGAATATATGGAAGATCCTTGTGACGACTTTGAGGTGATTCCTTGGGATTTGAGAAATCATCTTTGGGATAAGATTTAACTTCATTGAAGTCAATGTCACATTCCTTTGAGTTGATGTGTGTAATGACAGCGTCAGCTTCATTAAAGGTGACATGAATGGACTCTTCTAATTCTTGCCTGCGAATATTGAATACTCTGAAAGATCTGGAGGTAGGAGAGTATCCAAGGAAGAATCCATCATCTGATTTTTCATCAAATTTACCCAGGTGATTTTGTAATTGTGAATGAAAATAGGGCAACCAAAGACATGGAAGTAGCTTACATCAGGGGCTCTCTTCCTATACACTTCATAAGCGGTCTTACCATGTCTCTTCACAATGATGGATCTGTTTTGTGTGTAGCATGCTGTGTACACAGCTTCACCCCAGAATTGTTTAGGAAGTCTTAATTCGCTGAGCATCGTTCTGGCAGCTTCAATGAGAGTTCTATTTCTTCTTTCAGCGACACCGTTTTGTTCTGGGGTTCCTGGGTTTGAGAAGTTCTGTGATATACCCTTTTCATCACAAAAGGCTTCCATGGCATGGTTTTTGAATTCTGTACCATTGTCACTTCTGATGGCCTTTACCCTACAATCATTGAAGTTTTCTATTTCTCTGATGAAGGACATGATTCTTTCAACAGCATCACTCTTTCTTTTAAGAAAGAATACCCATGTGAATCTGGAGAATTCATCTACAATGACCAAGGTATATTTGTTGTGATTGAGGGATTGGGGTTTAACTGGTCCAAACAAGTCCATGCGAAGAAGATGAAGGCACTTGTTAATGGAGAATGATTGTTTTGTTTTGAACGAAGCTCTGTGATGCTTTCCTTTCTCGCAGGCTGAGCAAGGTCTGTCCTTGCTGAAGGTCAGAGAGGGAAGTCCAGCTACCAGATCATTCTTTGCCAGTTTGTTGATGTTTTTGAAGTTGAGATGGGAGAGTCTCTTATGGCAGAGCCAATTTTCACTATCAAATGCTTTGGCAAAGAGACAGGTGTTCTCTCCTTCAGGGGATGACGTCATGTCAATGACATACACATCCCTTCTTCTGGGTGCAATTAGAACGACATCATCGTTCTGATTGAAGATAGTTCCTTGGGTCTTAGTGAACAGAACCTTGAACCCAGCATCGCAGAGTTGACTGATGCTGATTAGGTTGTGCTTCAAACCATTTACATAAGCGACCCTTGTGAAGGTTATTCCATTGCAATCCACTGAGCCATATCCTTCAGTGGCCCCTGAGGAGTCATCCCCAAAGACTACTTTTGGACCAGACTCCTTCTTATATCTATGCAGATATTGTTTAATTCCTGTCATGTGTCTGGAGCACCCGCTATCCAAGTACCAGATTAGTTTCTATGATGAACCCACTTTCCAGTGGGTCCATGCTGTCGCTGACTGGCGACATTGGGTCTTCTGGGCCTTTCTCCCCCTCTTTGGTTGCAATCTCTGGTTTCATGACGCATGCTGCCACAGATGTCACAACCAGGGTAATGTTCACACTCATCAGAGTGGTGGTCATAAAAGCCACAATATTTGCAGGGAGGATTAGGCCTGTAACCCTGAGAATTTTCTCTGGATTTTGATTGCTCGGGTCTTCTAGAGGGCCTGTGAGGAGTTTTGGATCTTAGTTGTGTTCGAGTTCTTTGAACAGCGATGATCTACTCATGCTCTCTAGAAGTGTGTCCGGTGGACTCACATGTGATACACTTAGGTTTCTTGGTACAATCCTCAGAGGAGTGATTCTTGAAACCACAGTGCTTGCAAGGTCTGAACAACGTTTTCCCTTTTGAGCTGCTTGAGCTTTCACTAAGAGAGCTAACAGATGGACTGTTATCTTTGGGGTTGATTTTTTCTTTCAACCCTTTTACTTCTTCCATCAGAGTGAGGAGAAGTTTCTTGGTGGGTGATAGCTCTTCAGGGGAAGAGGTGGGTTTGTCAGTGTTTTTGGCTACATAAACCTTCTTAGGTGCTTTATCAACAACTTTGGGAGTGAGATTTCCAGAGGTTTTGAGAGCTGGTTTAGGGCCAAGCAAGGAATTTGTTGGGTTAGCGCCAACAAGTTTGGAAACAGCTGAAGCTTCAGATTCGTTGTCAGAGTCCTTCTCAACCACAGAGGTGGAGAGAGGAGAAGAGACGTCTGATGGGACAAATTTAACATTGGGCACTGGAATGTGATTTTTGAACCTACCCTTACCCCCTATTGCCTGAACCACATTCCCTGGAATGGATTCAGCAACTATTTCTTCCACAGTGGACTGGCCAAGGTTCCATTTTTCAATGGTTTTTCTCAAATCAGAGTTTTCATCAGCTAAAGATTCATTTTCAATGGACAACTTGCTAACCTCATTTTGAAGTTGATTAGCGATGTTCACAAAAGGTTTGAGGTTAGCTAATTCAGATTGACAAAGACTCAACTCGTTTTTGAGATTTTGAAACTTATTTAACAGATTTTTTCTTTGTTCTTCTACAAAATGGAGGTCAACTAAAGTGTAGTCACTGACATGGTCTCTGTCAGGACCCTCAGGCATAGAGAGTAATCTTTGTACCTTTTTCATAGTGATGTCAACCCATTGACCTGATCTTGCTTCACTTTTACCAACTGCTGGTTCTTCATCAGCAACAGCCATGAATGCTCTGACGGTAGTGGTTCCTTCATCCTCAGAGGTGAGGGGTTCATCATCCCAGTCAAAGAAGCAGCTATTAGACCTTTTTCAGTCTTTTTGTTATCCTTCTTCTTGGCTGCATCATCAGCTTTCTGATTGAGTTTAATCAGCTCAGCTTTCAAGGCCTTGTATTTTACCTTGTAGTCCTTTTTACCCTCAGAGTCACTGAGAGAGGATTGCTTGAAAGGTGAGGAAGAAAACTACTTTTTGCTGTGGGTTTTGTTGGATGATGGAAAGCTGGGAGAAGATGTCTTGTTTGACCAGCAGTCCTTTTGGAAATGACCAGTCTTTCCACAAGTGTAACATGACACTTTGGATTTGTCAATCTTGGCAGCACCAACTCTACCAGATCTTTTGTAGTATCTCTTCTGGTCAGCTAAAAGGGCTCTGTCATGGAATTCAGCATGTAATTCATCAAGGAATTCTTGACTGCTTCTTGTGTCTTCTTCCACGTCAGAGTCACTATCCTGAAAAGAGTGGTTAGCAACAAGAGCTTTTGACCCAGATATAGGAGAGGTAAACCTATCAGTCTCTGATTTGTAAATAGAGTCAATCAGTCCTTCTTCATAATTGTATCTACCAAACAGTTGAGCAAGAGTATCATTTTTATGGCATTATTTGCTCTCAGGGTTTGGTTAAGACTAAGCCATTTCCTAGGCAAACTATTTACAAACGTGGCATTAACCTCAGCCTTGGGTAGTACAACACCATTGTTACCTAAATCATTCAGCAAGATCTTGAGTCTAGTGTAAGTTTGAGAAACAGTTTCAGTTTCCAAGGCTTTGAAAGCGTTAAACTTAAGTCTTAATGCTTGGATTTTGGTCTCTTTAGTCTCTTCTGGTCCTTCATACCCTAGAACCAACTCAGTCCACATTTCTTGTGCGGTGTTGCATTTGATGATGAACTTCATAATGTTCTTGGGTAGGCAAGAGACTATTATACTTTTAAGTCTCTTGTCCTGGTTAGCCAGACGTCTATCAGCGGGAGACCATTGCTTAACAGGTTTCTTAATGGGTCTCTCTGGTGTAGAGGAAATGGCCAGTGGTACATAAGGACCATTTTCTAAGATTTCAAACAAGAAGGGTTCTAGGCCATCTAAGTATATAAGAAATTCACTTTTCCAACTTGAGAAATCTTCTTCATCAAACGCTGGAACATTAGACACATGTGACCCTCCACAATTATCAAGAAGTTGTGGAAGATCATCCTCATTTACACCAGTGCTTACAACAGGTGTAGGCATGGTAGTAGATGTGGTGGCTGGTGCGTTTGTTGAAGTATTTGCTTGGTTAGATTGACCAAACGGTGGTGGGATGGGTGGCATAGTTTCAGTCATATTTGGATCTTGATTTTAAAAACTAGAACAGTTTTTAGAAAAGTTTTATAAATCAAACCGCTCTGATACCAATTGAAAGTCCCAAATTACAACTATTGTTGAAACTAAGTCACGAAAAACAATAACACACAATAGAAATACTTTTCAAACGAGTAATGCTTTATTAACTATTATCAACAAAGTATTACAAAGTGTTATGAATACACCTGTTGAATAACAACAAGAAATGAACCCTAGAACAAGTAAACTTGATTCGAGACTCAAGTTTACAAGAGAACCAATGAGTCGTTGATGGACAGCTGAGGGCTCAGTGGTTCCAGTGGGAGAAAGAACTTAGATTAAGATTCCAAGCACAAGGGTTGAGTCTTAACTTCTTTCTCATCCCTATTTATAGTGGTACGAGGTTGTATCCTTAGTGGGAGTAGTTGATACGTGTCATCTTCTGAGTGGAAGAGTACAACGTATTAAATGCATGTCCAAATCGAGACATGCCTTTAACTACTTTAGGTGAACAGTTCTGCCAACTGTTCACCTTTGTCCCACTAGGTCGTACTAGGCATTGACTTGAATCTCTTGTTTTGTCCCGCTCAAAACACTTGCAAGATTCTCCCGCCTAAACTATAAAGGGTTGGATAAGCTTTGCTTAATCCAAGTCTCTAGGGTTCTTAAGTGATCTCTGAGTGTTGTCAACTCAGAGATCCTTGAACACCAGTGCATTCCTTTGACATCCCAGCTATCCATAATCGCTGGTGAGTCTGACTTCAGATTGTCTTCGACTTCTCTGATGTTGTCTTTGACTTGAATGATCCTGGTGTGCCAGTTGAGGCTTTGCCTTCCACTGGTCTAGTCACTGTCGCTGGTCTTCTCAGCGACCTTCAAACACTTAGTCTAATTTAAACAAATCTAGACAGGGCCATAGTTAAAACTTTCATTGGCCCAACACAAAGTTTTGCCTTCTAGGAACATGGGTAGATGGGGATAAGCTGTGAAAGCCCCAGCTCGTTGGGTTTGGGTACCCAAAAGGGGTACTCAGTCTAATGGTGTATCTCTAGTTTTTGATAAGCTATCCTACATTGATACACGAGGTAGATCCAAGTCTGTAATGGCTTGGGTCCCCAAGAAAAACTAATTTGTTTTTCTTTTTGCAGGTGGCAAAGAAGACAAGGGATGATAGAGCATATTGGGATAGTGGATGCTCAAGAAGCATGACTGGACAAAAATCTTATCTGTCTTACTTTGTGCCCCTGCATGACAATGATGGTGTTTCTTTTGGAGATGGGCATGGAACAATAACAGGAAAAGGAACTATTGTCACCAATGGGATGACCTTTGATAATGTCTACTTGGTGAAAGAACTCAAGTACAATCTATTTAGTGTGTCACAGATGACTGATAACAAGAATTTTGTCTTGTTTACTGACACTGAATGCCTGGTGTTAGGAAAGGAATTTGTCTTACCACCAGACACTCCTATTTTACTCAGAACACCAAGACAAAAGAACATGTACACCATTGATCTCAAATACATCTCTCTTCAAGACAATGACACCTGTTTCATTGCCAAAGCCTCAGTTGATGAGTGTAAGAAATGTCATAGAAGACTTGGTCATCTTAATTTCAAGAACATGAACAAACTGGTGAAATATAATCTGGTTCATGGTCTTCCTTCCAAGTCTTTTGTCAATGATCATACTTGTGCTGCCTGTCTGAAAGGGAAGCAACACAGAGAATCTTGCAAATCAAAAACAAGTATGTCCACCACCAAGCCATTGGAACTACTGCATATGGATCTTTTTGGTCCTACTTCTGTGGCAAGCATAAAGAAGAAATGGTACTGCCTAGTGATTACTGATGATTTTTCAAGGTTCACATGGACATTCTTCCTATTTGAGAAGAGTGACACAGCTGATGTACTCATTGGGTTCATCAATCAGATTGAACTATCAAAAAGCATGAAGGTAGTGACCATGAGATCAGATAATGGTGGTGAGTTCAAAAATCAGAAACTGGATTCTTTCTGCATAAACAAAGGAATCAAGAGGGAATTCAGCATTGCAAGAACACCTCAACAGAATGGAGTAGCAGAAAGAAGGAATAGGACACTCATTGAAGCTGTAAGAACTATGTTGTCTGATTCCAAACTTCCAGTTATCTTTTGGGCTGAGGCTGTATCCATTGCTTGTTATGTACAAAACAGGGCCTTGGTGGTTAAGGCACACAACAAGACTCCTTATCAGCTGTTTAATGGAAGACCTCCTTTAATTGACTTCTTTAGACCTTTTGGATGTCATGTGATCATCTTGAACACTATTGACAATCTAGGCAAGTTCAGTGAAAAGGGAGATGATGGATATTTTGTGGGTTATTCATTAAACAGTGATACAAGTATTTTGCTATGGGTTCAGATTTATGTCTCTCAGTCCTCTCGAATTGATCTCGGCCTTAAGTGGAATGATTGTTCTTGGTTACTAAAAAAAAGGGTTTGGTTATCTAATCCACCTAATGTTAAAATGTACTTAAAATGAAAATTTAAATCAAAGACAATTAATTTAATGACAATTAATAAAATACTTGAATTAAAATTAAAATTAAAATTAAAATAAAGAAACAGTAAAGAAACAGTAATATAGTAAACCTTTAAAATGCTCAAAAGAAACTTGATTCGGAAGTATAACCTTGACTCGGAACTTTGCTCATCCGGAACTTTTCACTCGGAAGTCTTCATTCGGAACTTTTAGAAATCCTTCACTCGGAAGTCTTCATTCGGAACTTTTAGAAATCCTTCACTCGGAACTTTAATTCGGAAGTTAGTTCGGAAGTTGGGTCGGAACTTTCATGCGGAACTTTATTCGGAAAATTTGTTCATTCGGAACTTGTGCTCATTCGGAAGTTTTTGGAAAAGAAACTCACTCGGAACTTAAAACTCATCCGGAACTTCAGCTCATTCGGAAGATTGGATTCATCCGGAACTTTCTGTTCGTTCGGAACTTTCTGAAAAGAAATTGATTCGGAACTTAAAAACATGCATTCATTCGGAACTTACTGTTCATCCGGAACTTCAGTTCATTCGGAAGATTGGATTCATCCGGAACTTTCTGTTCGTTCGGAAGTTTTGATTCATTCGGAACTTTTAACTAAAGTAGTTCACTCGGAACTTTTGTGTTCATCCGGAAGATTTGTGTTCATCCGGAAGTCTGGGAAACTCAGATACAGTAACTAGGCCGAAGAACAAGGAAAAATGTTTTGATCCAAAAATCACCAAGTTTTTCACCAAAAACTTAAATACAACTTAACACAAATGATTTACTAACCAATGACTACAAATCCCATCAACAAAAACACAAAACCCAACAACTTTTAAAGATCAAATCAATAAAATAAGAACTTAAGAACTTGAAGAGAAAGATGATGATGAACAAGATAAAATGGAAAGATTAAACAAGACTTTGTATTGATGATTGATGTTTTAACAATAACAAAACAAAGATTAAAATTACAAGATTGAAAATCAAAGATCAAGATCACCAAACACCCTAATGGTGTTGGTGATGATACGAAACAGAAAAGAGAAAAAGGGGGAGGAGAGAAAAACTAAAACTAACTGCCTAAATGTGTGAGGGGATGGGCTTTATATAGCCTTGTCTTTTGGTTGGTGAGTGGGCTTTCTCCCGTTCTTCTTGTCTTCTTGTCTTTTCAGAAAAGTTGACGTTTTCGATTCTGATTCGGGATTTGTCGTCGATTAAATTCAACTCGTCTTTTAATTTCTTCGTTTAATAGACTTGAGTTTCTTCGACTTATGTAAATATTCCATCTTTGGTCCTTTTCTTCGATAAATCGTCAAATAGGCCCAGTGACTTCAAATCTTTTGCATCTCTTGGACAATAGACTTCATCTTGAGTCTTTTTCTTTGATAAATCCCGTGCAATCCCATGTTTTCTCCATTATCCATCCGGTTGGCTCTGAAAACACAATAAACACAAAAACCACGCATAATTCCAAACAAATGATATTAAATACGTGTTTTGGTCTCGTTTTAGCCAGAATTAAGTGGTAAAAGGATGGGTGTTTACACATCTATCAAACAGCAAGGGATATAGGGTCTTCAACAAGAAGACAAGCAAAATCACAGAAAATCTTCATGTGGATTTTCTTGAAGACAAGCCTGAAGATGTTCAAACAGGTCCTGATTGGTTCTTTGATATAGAGGTTCTTTCAAAATCTATGAATTATGTACCTGTTGCATTGCAGAATACTAACATTCCAGGTACACAAGAACCAACTGGTGCAGAGAAGCCACCACTGAGGTACATGAATGTACCCTCACTATTTCGTATTGAAGCTGCTGGTGAAGAAGATGATCCTTCTCTAGGAAAATAACAGCCAACCTCTTCCCCTGCTATGTCACTTTCTGAAAGCAGCGGAATGGTTGAAAGCAGTGGAATCCAAGATTCCCCTGCTAGATCAATTACTTCCCCTGCCACAAAGGATCCTGCTGCTAATGATATTAAAGATGAAGAAAGAGTATCCCCACTCATTTCCTTATCTACACCCATATTTGATGGTCCTATTATATCCAGCAGTGGAAGCAAAATAATTAAGAGTGGAGGTCCAAGTTACTCAGAGCTACATTCAGCTCATCAGCACCCATCCCTAGGTCATGCTGTATCTTCTGGAAGTTCTTTTGAGGACTTCTTTCCCAATCAAAATAGCTCCATCAATTCTGATTTGGAAGAAGATGAAACAGAAGTAATCATGCAGCCTACCTAAAAAATCAATAAGGATCACCCTATCTCTCAAATCATTGGTGATCCTGAAGCTCCTAGACATACAAGGTATACAGCAAAGCAGCACAGCTTCATTGCCAACATCACCATGAATTTTAATCACGAAAATATGCAGTGTTGTCTGTTTACTGCATTTTTGTCACAAGAAGAGCCAAAGAAGATTTTTCAGGCTTTAAATGACCCAGCTGGGTTGAAGCCATGCAAGAGGAGCTCTTACAGTTTGACATTCAAGAGGTTTGGATTCTAGTAGATTGTCCAAAATGGGCAAGGCCCATTGGGACAAAGTGGGTACTCAGGAACAAAAAGGATGAAAGGGGGATAGTTGTCAGGAACAAAGCAAGACTGGTGGCACAAGGGTATACACAGGAAGAATGAATTGACTATGAGGAAGTATTTGATCCAGTTGCCAGGATTGAAGCCATTAGATTATTCCTTGCTTATGCTTCATTTATAGACTTCATTGTTTTTCAAATGGATGTCAAAAGTGCCTTCCTGTATGGCACCATTGATGAAGAAGTCTATGTTATCCAACCTCCAGGGTTTGAAGAGCCAGAACACCCAGACAAGGTATACAAGGTGAAAAAGGCTATGTATGGACTTCATCAAGCTCCCAGGGCCTGGTATGGGACTCTCACTAAGTATCTCTTGGATAATGGCTTTAGAATGGGAAAGATTGATCAGACCCTGTTCACTAAGAAATAAAAGGGTGACCTTCTGCTAGTACAGGTCTACGTTGATGACATCATCTTTGGATCCACTAATTCTATGCTTAGCAAAGAGTTTGCAAAATTGATGCAGGATAAATTTCAAATGAGTGCCATGGGAGAGCTAAACTTCTTTTTGGGGTTACAAGTTCAGCAGCGGAAAGATGGGATATTTATCTCACAAGACAAATATGTGGCTGAGATTGTGAAGAAGTTTGGCATGTCTGATGGAAAGAAGGTGTCCACTCCAATGGACAAAGATCATCCATGGGGTAAGGATGGTCCTGGAAAGCCTATAGATGTCAGGAACTACAGGTCTATGATTGGGTCTCTTATGTATCTCACTGCTTCAAGACCTAACATCATGTTTGCAGTCTGCTTATGTGCAAGATACCAGGTGTCACCAACAGAGTGTCACTTATTTGCTGTGAAAAGGATTTTTAGGTATCTAAAATGTCATCCCACCTTAGGACTCTGGTATCCAAAGGAGTCACCATTTGAGCTGATAGCCTATTCAGATAGTGATTATGTTGGTGACAACAATGATAGGAAATCTACAACAGGGGGATGCCAATTTTTGGGAAGCAGGCTTATATCTTGGCAATGTAAGAAGCAGACTATCATGGCAACATCCACAACTGAAGCTGAGTATGTAGCAGCTGCTGCATGCTGTGGTCAAGTTCTTTGGGTGCAAAATCAACTGCTTGATTATGGGTATAACTTTCTTAAAACCAAGATATTCATTGACAACAACAGCACTATTTGCATCATAAAGAACCCTGTTTTTCATAGCAAGACTAAACACATTGAAATTAGACATCACTTTATCAGAGATTGTTTTGAAAAAGGACTGATTGTCCCTGAGAAAATTGATACAGAACTTAATGTTTCTGATCTTTTAACAAAAGCTTTTGAAGTAGGGAGGTTTCAGTACCTGGTTGCAGGTATTGGAATGGTTACTCCTTAAAATCTGATATCTATTTTGTCATGTATGATCAGGGTTGCTTCACTGCTGTTGTTGTATCACTGTTAGTCAATTTTTCCATCACTCTTTATTCCACTACTTTTTAACACAGATTCCCCTGCTGGGGGTTCATTCCCCTGCTAAAGAGAATTTTTCTTAAGCTGGGTGTGTTCTTTTTTTAAAAGTGGTTATATGTGGTTTTAAACTAACAATGCAGAGGTTCATATGGTGCATACTATTCTCATTGGTGGATCAGGTATATACTCTATGTTTCAGGGGAGGTTAGGTCACACCTTTAGGACTCAGGGTATCCTTAGGATACTCATATATGATCTTAGATCATATCCATTGGTGAGTA
Source organism: Glebionis coronaria (assembly GCA_025667525.1). NCBI lineage: Eukaryota > Viridiplantae > Streptophyta > Magnoliopsida > Asterales > Asteraceae > Glebionis > Glebionis coronaria. The sequence continues at coordinate 43,783,145 of CM046882.1, forward strand.
AGGGTTTAGGGTGATGAGGGCTTGCTGCAAAGCGTGTCAGAATTCTGAAACCTTGAGGCACTGTAACGGGTACTTTCACTTCTCTATCAAAACAGCTTGCTGTTCAGGTACAGATGTGTGGTACACATTGCCAAGACTAACTGACCATAGGTAAGGGAAAAGGTAGGGATGGTGACTAGGGTATGCATATTTTCTTGGGTTGACCAGGTGCAGGGTGACTTATGTGTTGACTTTTTGTGCTTAGACCTTTGCTGAATAGAGGACTCTTGAGTTTCTATGTATCTATCTTGTGTATACAAGTGTGTGCATTAGAGCATAGCTAGTTAGCATTGGTCTCTCCATGACTAGTCTAATACCCCTAGGAAAGTTTCCCTTGCTTTTACCTTTTGCTTCCCCTGCTTTAACATCACTCCCCTATTTGATCGTTGACCGACAATACCGTTACCCTGTTCATAGCCGTTGGGCCTGCTTGAACAAATTTTGGTTAGGGAATATTTTATTGTTTTTAAAAGATATTTAAGGCGCTTTCTTCGGTGATTGGTAATCTTTACGTATTATTTCAAATAAATTACTTTTTTATCAAGATTTATCTTTGATATTTTTGCAATTTGAAAATTTGGTCCAATCACAGCTCTTCAATTCGCCTATAGAAACTTAATTCCCTTCACAAGCAGGTCCATCTCTCTCTCTCGACTAAATCCCACCTACCTCTCACCTTTTATAAACCTTCAAAACATTTTCAAACTTTATCATGTCTCTCAAAATTGCTGCTAATCATAATCAAATCGCTTTATTACATGATGAACCAGTAGAGTTTGTTGATGTTGTGGCCTTTCTAAAGTCCTCGTATTTTAGAGTGGCACTTCTCATCAACCCTAGAATTTACACCTCACACATTCAGCAGTTATGGTCTAAATCCATGACCAAAACAGTGAATGGAGAGGTTACAATTCAAAGCACTGTAGATGGTCATCCCAAGGTGATTACACTTGCCTCCATCAGGGACAATCTTCTTCTTGATGATGAGGATGGGATAACCAACCTATCTGAGGCTAAAATCTTTGAGGGTCTTGTTAAATTGGGGTACACTCTTTCTAAAGACCAAAAATGTAAGTTTGCTAAAGGTCAGTTTGCCCCACATTGGAAATATTTGATTCATACAATTTTGCAATGTTTGTCACCAAAAACCACTGCTTTCAATGAATATGGTAGTGAGATGGCTTCTGCCCTAATTTGTTTAGCAACATGGAGGAAGTATTGTTTTTCTCAAATGATTTTCAAAGGAATGGTTAAAAATGTTTCAAGCAATTCCAAGTTTTGTATGTACCCAAGGTTTATAGAACTTCTGCTGAATATGAGTGAACATGGTCCAATAAAACAAAAAACCTACTTTTCAACAACCAAGCATACCACCAAACTATTCACCACACTTCTTGCACCATCACCACAGTTTACTGGCAGGTGCATTCCGCTCACTTCAATTATGATGAAACAAATCAGACAGGAAGTAGCCAAGACTCAAACAGCTAAACACAAACCTTCTGATTCCCCTGCCAAGAAACTACACCCTGCCAGTTCTCTACCCCCTGCTGATCCACAACATGAAAGGCGATCTAAATCCAGGTTTGCCAGGTCTCCCTTGCCTGGTGAATCTTCACAAGCAGCAGAGAGGAGAGTCTCCAAGGGTTTGGAGCAAACTGAGGGTTTGGCTGCCACTACTGTCTCATCCTCAAGGGGTGAGCAGGATAGTGACACCATCAGTAAGTCCTCTCCCTCACTCCATGATATCCAAAAAGGGGAGAAATTCTCTTCTAGGGTTGAGAGCAGCATGAAACCTATGACCATTTTGGAATTGACGAAAATGTGCATGAGTCTGAAAAGGCAGAATGCACAACTGGTACAAAATGTCAAAAAGCAAGGTCTTGTTATCAATAACCTGGAAACCTGACTTGCCACACTTGAGGGGAGGAGAAAGCCCAGACTTATCATATCCACAGATGAGGACGTTTCCAAAGGGGAGAAAGTTCCCAATACAGAAAAGTCTACTCAGTACTATTCATATCCTGGTGGTGTACAAGGAAAAATAGCAAGTGCTGAGAAAGGGATTGAGAAAGGAAGTGCTGATAAGGGAAGTGATAAGGGGAGTGCAACTAAAGAGATTGCTCAAACATTGCTAACTATGGGCAATCAAGAAGAAGCCCATGCTTCAAATGTTTCCGCTGCCATTGTTGATCCCACTGCTGTAAGTCATTCCCCTGCTAGGCTTATTACTCAAACTTTTGTAAGAAAGAACAGAAAGCAACCAGCTCAGAAGGGAATTACTATCAAAGAACCTGCATCTAAGGTTAAATCAGCACCAGCAGTGGATCCAAAAGATAAAGGAAAAGGAATCATGATTGAACAGCCCAAGAGAAAATACAAGCATAGAACTCCTGAACAACAAAGGGCTCAAGAAGCACATGATGCACAAGTAGCTCTCAGGCTACAACAAGAGGAGATGGATATGCAGGATCAGAGAATGAAAAAGATGAGGCCTAAAGGTATGCTCAAGCAGGTTGAAATTATGCATAGGGAGTTGGATGATAGGGTGCCTCATGTTGGAGAATTTTTAGATCAATGGGAGAAGGAGTTAATAAATGCTCCTTTGGAAGACAGGTATGAGTTGACTTGCCTTGTTTACAAATATCAAACTGAATATCTGGAAAGGAGGGCAAATCAAATTCAGATAGAGAAGTATTTAAGTTCTGAGAAAGGGCAACTTGAACACTACAAAGTCTTGCTCAAGAGACATAAGAAGTGGAAGGATGTGGACTTCACAGATATGAGTTTTGAAGCTATAAAAAGAGCAGACAGACCAGTCTTAAGAGAATATGTTGTGGAAGATTTTATGACTATGGACTCTCCTGAGGAAGCTGAGTATCTTAGGAGACAAAGTGCAATGTTACAAAAAGCAAGGGAATCCAGAAAAAGGAAGGCTGGAGGAACAACTTTGGAGACTACACAAGCAGGTGCATCATCCCAAACAGGTGCATCATCACAAGTAGGGGTATTACATCAAGCAGGTGAAAGTTCTCCAACAATTGAAAAGTCTGTACTTAATGTACAAAGAGCATCCAAAAGACTCAAGAGAATGGAGAAAGTTGGCACTGTTACTAAGGAGTCTCAACGTCCTTCAAATGAAGAAATTGATAAACAGCTAATTCTGCAGGAAAATGATGATATCTCACCTAGTGAACTTGGAAAGAAGTTTGCTATAATAGAGTATGCTGTTTATGAACACAAAGGGAGGACTTGGTGGAAGCTTACAAGATCTGACAATACAGCACAGACATTTCTAAGTCTAGATGTCATGTTTCAAATCTTGGATAGTGAAGACTTAGAAGATCTGTGGAAAATTTTGAAAAAGACTTTTGCTGCAAAACCTCCTACCATGGATGGTGTGGAGAAGGATTGGGTAATCTGGGAGTGCATGCATAGGATGTATGAGCATGAGTTATTTGATCCTATATTTGATGCAGTGAATAAAGGAGATTTGTTGTATTGGAAGCTGTTTACTAATTCTGGGGTCTATGAGGTAGTAATGGAGGGAGTGAGTGTGTACTTGATCAATCATCGTTATTATCCCTTCTCTCAGGAGACCTTGAAGAAACTAGAGCACGCTAACTTGATTGTAGATGCTAAAACGCCTGTTGCTTATGATCTGGTAAGGATGATGCATAGTCAGATTTGGCCAGAAAGTTTGTAAGCATCCTCATCAACTAGGATTTATTCAGAAACTTGTCTTTAGGGGAAAGCACAAGTTTAGGGGAGGATTGTTGGGAATAAATCTTTGTATACTTGTTACCCCTGCTAGTTGATTATTCGTACCCCTGCTAGAGTAAGTTCCCCCTGCCAAATAACAAAGGCAAGGGGATTGGTTCCCCTGCTAAAGTCAAAGGCCCTGTCGTCAGAGATAAACTTGGAAAAGATTTTTACGCGTTTCTGTTACTACTCCTTAATACTTTCCAAGTTTGTTAGTAGTGATCTTGTACGTGAGTCCTTATGCCTATAAAAGGACTCACTAGGTTAGCATGCAAAGTGTGTCTTTCTCTATTGTCTTTCATTATCATACTTTAAGGTTTTGTAAACCCTAATACCATTTTAGGGTATTCGTATATCATTGATATATTAAAGTTCAACGTTTGCTTCAATCATATTGTTCTTGTGCTAAACATTATATTCCGCATCTTGTTTAGTTACTTTGCTTTGCAAAGTTTCTCTAGTGTTAGATTGAATACTTTCTTTCTATCACAACCCTTAAACAAGCTATTAAGGTTTAAGATCTGAGTTTGGGATCAACACAGATACTACTGGCTGACAATGCATGAAGATGCAAAGGACATCTTAAAGAAATGACAAGAATGTCAGCTCCATAAACTAATCCCAAGATACCCCCAACAAAATCTTACACCGATGACTTCCCCATGGCCATTCCACAAATGGGGCATTGATATCGTCAGTCCCTTCGCGGAGGGCCAAGGAAAGGTCAAATTCTTAATTGTCGCTATAGCCTACTTCACTAAGTGGATTGAGGCAAAACCGGTCTCAATGATGACAAGAGTGCAGATAAAAAAAATTTGTGTGGGAAAACATCGTGTGCAAATTTGGGGTGCCAGGGGAAATCATATCTGATAACGGTAAACAGTTCTGGGACAACCCTTTCAAAGAATGGTGTGAAAAATTGAATGTTAAAACAACACTTCGCCTCTATCAAACACCCTCAAGCAAACGGATTGGTAGACATAGAAAACAAAAGCTTAGGGGAAGGAATAAAAGCAAGGTTAGAAAGAACCAAAAATATGTTCTCACTCATACCAACACACACACATATCTCTGACAACATGAAATCTTACTCTTATTCCAGAGTCTAATCATGGGGCCAGTCCTCACGATAAGGCTAACGGTTTAGCTTTGTTTATGTAGGAAATCATTACTCTCATCTCTTTTTTGTACAAGATCAAGCTCAATCCAAGGTCTGTGAATCTGTCCGCCACGAACTCGGACCCATATAAAACCCCGGGCCGATTAATGTACTAACAAAATTTGTGAAAATAATTTGGTAATTTTTTTTTCTCAAACACGTACGAGTACTTTGTGGGTGGAGGGGATAGTGAAACTATGACACCGAGCCGTGTTAAACTAGCCCAACTTCAACCCCCCAACATCATACCCAAACTCATGATGTAAGTATCGGTTAGCATCAAGAGATTTACCGTCTTTGTTTTGAATTCTAGTTATTTTGTAACACTCTAAATAAATGCGGATAACAACTACCACCGGTATAATGTCTTACTATCCTTAAGTATCGTCCCATGATTCTATTATCTATGGTCGATGCGATATGTCTAATTTGTCGCATGAAATGTTTGGATTCATTTTAAGAAGATGTGGTTCAATATGAAGAGCCCTTGGGCGTCATGTACCGACTTAATATGGTTAATGACATTCTTTTAACGTATGTAGGTGTGTCAAGTTCTCCACAAATAAAAAAACACATGTGAACTTTTGACCAACCTGTTGGATGTAAGATCAACACTCATATCGAATGACGTTTTAGTATTGGATGTGTCGGATACTCAGAGGTAAAGATGGGTGTGTGATTTAACCGAGGTTTCTCTCCTCATATGTTTGAGTAGTCGGGGTTTTACAGTGAAACATGATGCTTTGAGTCTGGTGCAAGAAAAACTAGAATACATGCGTTGAAAATCAACATGTATTTTTTTTTTGTCGTTCGATTGATTTGGTTTTTTAGTGGAGATGTTCTATCTTTTCGATAGAGTTAAACGAGTTATGCGTAGCAGTATTATGACAAAAAAAATAGTTTTGTAATAAAAAAACTTCCACCTCTATTTAAATCATATTTTCATTAAATATCAAAGCATTGTCGTAATGCTTGAGACAGAATTAGGTTGACATGCTAAATATACTCAAGGTAGGTCATTTAAACATTTTACAAGTGTTTCTAAAAAGGTAATTAAGGCACCAACTTAGCTAGGCTTTAATTTTATCTTTGATTGTAAATGAAACAACCCTCTCAATACATAACCCATTTTTCACTCAACAATTTATATTTACAACATAGAGACGATATATATATTTGAATCATTAGTGTAACGCGTGTTTAAATAAAATATTCACATTTTTCTTTTGAGAAGAGACTGATAAGAAGATTCTCATTAGATGGGAAAATTGTGAAGTTAATTAGTTGATCTCGATAAGGTTGTTGACCATACAGTACTAGGGTGTAATCAAGCCAAACTTTTATCAAGCAACTTGAGCGCGAGTTTGAACTTGACTCGATCAAGCCAAGCTTTTATCAAGCTCAAGCTCAAAAAAAGCTTGAAACTATATCAAGCTCAAGCTCAAGCTTTTGATAGCTCGGCTCGAGTTCTTATCAAGCTTTTACAAGCTCTATCAAAAATATTTTTTTTTGATGAATTTATATAAGCAACTAATTGTTAATTTGAGTATTAACATAATTTTAAGGGCTAATTTCATAAATAAATAATATATTTTAAAAAGACTTTTAACTCTGATTACATTTATATTTTAATTTTTTGTATTTTAAATGATTCTTTATTTTTGTAAATTTAATTATTACATTTACTCGGTACTTGGTGGAATACAATATGTGTATAGATATTTTGTGTACTCTTCTTAATACTAAACATAACGTGTTTAAATTTTGCTCGCATTCACATCATGCAATGACATTTGGGACATTAATTGTATTTGAGTGCAAAACACATTTTGAAACCAAGATTATACGATATTTTGTTATTAGTTTTATTAATGTTAAATAAATCAAATTTGTTTTAAGTAATGATTTTTGTTTTTTTATTTTATACATATGTTTATTGATAAGTTTTATTATAAAAAATTAAATTTATACACATTCAAACTTTTCAAGTTAAGCTCAAGCTTTTATCAAGCCTTATCAAGCCAAGCTCAAGCCTGGATTAGTAAAGCTTGACAAACTATTAAGCCAAACTCAAACATATAATTTTAGTATTAAGCCAAACTCAAGCCCTACTAAGCTTGAGCTCGGCTCGACTCGATTACATCCCTATTCAAAACTATTATACCATGCAATATTTCTGATGAAATGTTCTATTAAGCTTTTAGAACTTAGCAGCAATTTAATCTGTGTTATCGTTAACTGGATATTGAGGTTATATATAACTAGCTGTAAGCTGTTAACTGTAAATTATTTATTAAAATGATGTTAATATAAGTTATAAGTTATATTCTTTTAATAAAAATGTTTAATATATTATATTTTAAATGTAAAATTACGTATTTAAATAAAGTATAATATAGTTGAAGAGTATAAGTAATTTAAAGCTCTCGAGATTTTTAAAAGTTTTATAAATCAGTTTTTATTTAAAAGCTACTTATTTTTTTTATAAAGTAACAGCTCTAAAAAATTATTGCGGCAAATAAAATTATTAAATTACTTTTTTAACAAAAAAAACTTTAAAAAAAAAAATTAAAACAGCTCTTAAAAATATAGCCTAAAAATGTGTTACCAAGCCATAAATAAAATCTTCTTACGCCCCTAAATCATGAAAATATAGCACGCAAGATTCTATATTCGGGCCAAGTTTTTTGACGGGAGGTGATTTACACATTTATGATTTGATTTGCAAACTCATATTATTTGCTTTTTGACACATGTATCCTAAATCATCTAGTGGAATGTTTAAATTAAGACATAAATGATAAATGTATAAATATCATGACATAATAATTTTAGTGTATAAATCAAATTATGAAGTGTGTAAATCATATCTTTTTCAATAAGGTGTCAAATAAATAAATTTCTTTTATCATAACCCACCAAAGTAACTTTTATTTTTTATTTTGACGTAAGTTGCACCGTAAAAAATACTAAAAGTACTCCATTAAAAAAAGCATAAGAAAATTATCCAGGCTGCACATAAAAAACAACAATTTTGTAAATTCTACACATGATGACTTAACACTGTTTACGTGACGTCCAACACCAATCTAGTTTTAGGATTTACACATGAAAACATGTAACATGAATCAAGTCTAACTTTTGCTCAAAAAAAAAATCAAGTCTAACTAAAAGGTTTGCTAAATCCACAAACTCCTCATGAACACTACAGAATAAAACATATGCATGGGTAGAATCTAATTAAGTATGATTCTCTTACTATATTATAAAGCATTTGGGACTTTTGTAACAAACTTTTTTTGGCTGAATTTTAAGACTTTTTCACTTAATATATGAATCAAGTTGTTAAATATATATCTTCCTCTTAACAAACTTTTGTAACAACTTTTTGTAACAAACTTTTGTAACAATATATTAAAATAACATCTTTAATTTTGAGATAAAATATTATTTTCATAATCTAAATTCATCATATTTTCTAAAATTTTGTGCTTTTTAATTCAATATCAATTTCGTTAAATTTTATTAACTTTTTTTATTTCCTTTTTTAGCGGGTTTATTTTGCTTTAACTTTTTTACCATTTTAAATTAATGTAAATACGAACTTGATAGGTAAAATAGTAACATTTGTTTGCTTCAAAAATCGTCATTAAGTACTCGCCGCCGCTTTGCGCGGGCACTCTACTAGTCATACTTAACTGGTTTGCTTAAATACATGTATATGTTATCCAAAAGCATTCAGTTGATGACAATACGAGACTCATTTTTACGAGACCTATTTTTTCACAAATCAATAAATTGTTGTCATGCTAAATGCTAATTTTCACACAAGTTTAGTCATACTTTAGGCACTTCGATCATTTTCCGAGTAATGCGTTATATCACACCAAAAAACAAAAACAAATAACAAACTTCATTTAAATCACAACGTTCATTCATAATGTTAAAGATGAACATTGAGCATGGTCCGATTCAATTGTGTTTGGTTCAGTTTTGCGCCATAATGTTCGGTTATTGAAAAACAAAACCGTTCAAAACTATGCAGTTAGTTCGATTAAGTAATACATAAGTAGTTTGTATTACATTATTCAATAATTATTATAATTATTTACGAAAATTAACACGTATTTATTTTATTTGTATTTAATATTTTCGGTTTTCTTACAAATGAGGTGGTGGAGTTTTTATAAAGAATTCAGCGGATTATGAATAACATGTTTATTACATATAAATACATAAATGTGGTATTTTATAGAATAATCGTTGCAATTCAAAAAGAACTTGTAACACAACTTGTTACTCGTTTATCATCTACAGCTACGTAAGTAGCTTGTATTACATTATTCAAATATTATTATAGCTATTTACGGCTATAAGGCACTTAACTAAAAAAAAGTTAGATTATGTTCGATTGAAACTATAGAAATCAAATAAAATACAGAACACATAATTTAACATTGCAAGTTTGCAACTCATTATAGATTTGGAAAATCTATATGTCCTTTGAGAAAATATAATTTGATGAGAGGGTATGGACTATGTATGGCCCATAATATAAAATATGCCACCACTGCATGTCTAGTTGTCTACATGTTCGTATCTGGTTTAATCGATGTATTTTATGGGTGTAACTGTTGATGTAAAAGTTAGGTGATCCTCACTAGATCCGAATTAGGCTTAATCCGGGTTGGCTGGATTTCGGCTCCTGCACCAAGTGAATCATTTGGTTGGTATCCTGCACACTAAACAGCACGCGTTAGGCTTACCGTGGGAATGTTTTCCACGATTAGATTCCGGCGTGAGAGTAAGTAATCGGTTAGGGTTTATGTAACTTGAGAGTATAGAGCGTATTACCTTTGTGGAACCCTTAGGGGTTCCTTTTATAGGCAGTGGAACCCTAGTGGGCTGTCACTGATACTTCGGCCATAAGGAAAGGATAACTATCAGAATTAGAATGATTGTTATCTTCTAATTATAGTAGTGAATATCCTTCCCTTTTGGGGGAAACCTATTCCTAGACAGAATAAGATTCTGTCTAATCTTATGTCGGCCGCACCGGGCCGTGGGCCGCACACATGTGTGCGATCACTGTTCATCCAAGCCCATAGGCCTGAATGACATTATCCCACTCATCTGTGATGGGCCGAATACGAGTAGTACCCGTGAGCCAGATTCCTGACCCGGCTGAAGACTATACATCAGTAACTTAATAAGATGGTCTTGCTCTGTAACCAAGGATGCGATAGTGTACGTTTTCATAAACTCCAAACGTTAGACGTAATAGTTCGGTATTGAGCAACGGGGAGACACGTACATGTGCTTATCAGTGCATGTTACGTGTATCGTTAAGAAGCACATGGCAAAACTTTATCCACGCTATCACAAATTTATAACCAAGGAATGTTAGAAAAACGAAATAAATTATTCATTATTTATACCAGAAAATCGAACAAACCCTCTTGACTTATGGAATAGTCAAATTCTTTCTCGGATTGGTAGGTTTGGTAAACTAATTAACGAGCCAAAGCTTTGATTATATGATTCAGTGTAGATTCTTAACCTTAATGAAACAAATAAGTTCCAAAAATTTATAATCAATGTTTTAAAACTCGAGTTTTTAGTTATTCTGATTTAATGACCGGTTCACGGGTAACTGGTCTAACCGGTTAAACCGCCGTATCAACCTTGTTTTTTTTATATATATATTTATTTTATATATTTAAGATATAGTATTGTATAATCTTATAACTTTTATCACGTCGAATTAAACTGATTAAAAATGTCTACTTTTTATTTATTAGTTTTAACTTTTAATTTTATATATTTAAAACTATAACAAAAAAATATTTATAACTACAATTTATAATAGATTATAATAAAAACAATATTAATGATGTTATAAATTAATTTAAATTTTATTTTAACTAACATTAGTCACTTTTATATTAATTTATCTTTAAAAATTATACAATCATATATGTGATCATTACTTCATTCGTACCACCAGCTTTTATCATCTTTGCATGCAGATCAAAGAGACGAAGATACGTACATCCTTTTGGTTTAATACAAGTATACAACACCTTAGAGTGTTAAGCTTAGCACCATCAGGGACGGAGCCAAGGGGGTTCCCGTGGGTGCCCGTGACCCTTATGAATTTTTTCGGTGTAGTGTTAATTTGTGAGGAAAACATCGATTTTTCCTAAATGCATCTTAAATGCACACAGTCAATCAGAACGTGTTTGTACTTTTCGTTTTATTTCACTTTTTACATTTGTTATTTTACGGTTAAAAAATTTTGTGCACCAAGTAATATTTCGTCCTAGCTTCGTCCCTGAGCACCATTATGTAGTACTGGAGTAAATCTTTTATCCAGCCTGCAAAATAGATCGTTATAATAACTTAATCTGATGCATAAAGTTGATCGAAAATAGTATAAACACAAAGAAAAACAAAAACCAAAACCATAATCAACAAAACAATAGATCATTAGTAATAATTTTTCCATACATGTGGCAATCAATCAAAAAATATCTCGTTGTCGTGAAAATGAGTACTGGCTCGTAACTTTTTGACTTTTTTTTTTTATATATTTGGCCTCAACTGATTTCATTGTACGAATAAAGCAATCCATCTTTTTGTCTGTTTTATTTGAGATATATTTCTACACTACTCGAATGATTAATTCATGACAAAATAGAATTTTACAGAAAAACCAAATTACATTATGTCATCCACTGGTCACCTCACATTATTTTATCAACGAACTTCGAGTCGACACATAGGCATAGCATTAGCAAAGTGTTTCTTTCAGTCATGAAAAACAATTGTTGTATCTTGGATATTTGAAACAATGTATGTGTGTATAAGTATTAGGAAAATGATTAAGAGACTTAACAGATATGATTAATTATGTGTTTAATAAATATGGTTATATATTATTGGTTTGTAAATAAATGAAGTCTTATAATGTTTTCAATAAGATGATGACACATAAGTTTAAAAATACAAATAAACATACCGATTAGACATCTCAATCAAGGCTTTAAGAGCTCACGGTACGGTGGTTGGTCGCTCGCTGGCCACCACGGCGCGAGACGAAGGCGGCGCCAACCGTACCGTGACTGGCGTCGTCATGTTTGGGCTGGCTACAACCAGACGACGCCGTGGGCGACGGCGCGAGACCATGGCGCAGCCAACCATACCGTGGCTCGCGCCATGGGGTGGCGTTATGAATTTTTTTTATTTCTTTTATTTTTTTAAAAAAAAATTTGAAAAATTTGACCGTTGGGGAACGGATATTTTTTTTTTACCTTGTTTTTGACCGATTTGAAGGGTTAAATACCCCCTTTTTTTATATAGTTTCACTATATATCACACAAACACATACTATTTGTATGATATTGTAAATCTTGCTTATGTTTAGAGAGAGAAAGAGATAGAAATATGGTAAGAACACACACTTTAGAGAGAGAAAATAGAAGAAAACACTTTCTTACTATGTGAAAATGTGTGAACCAACACCCTCTCCATCTAAGGAGACGGTTTATATACCAAGCCCATAAGATGGGCTTGGGCTTACAATTGGGCCGACTATACAAGCATGGACCGGGCTTTTCCTTGTTAGATATATATAAAGATATCTAGACTACGAGCTACTACTTAATATGTTGTCGGAGTGACCGAATCTTCCTAAATACGTAAAAACGTATTTTCAACAATCTCCCCCTAAGGGAGGTCACTCCAAACAAGGGCGTTACCCGAGTTACAATAATAAAATAAACCTAGCATTCTATGCTTGTCTTGAGCTCGTAGTCTTCGTCTTTCTTTTCTTTTTCTTTTCTGGTGAACATGTTGATGTGATCTTTGATATCAATTTTTAGCATTAGTCTCTTGCCTTGATCTTGTGCATCCATTACTTGTGATATCCGCCCCCTCGTGACTTCATGTCCCACATACTTATACCTTCGTAATTCTTGAAAGCTTCAGAGTTCTATACAGCGGAAGACTTTGACTTTTAGGCTTTCTTGAATTAGATGAAGTATTAAGTGCATAAAGTATAAGCACGCGGGGACAACTTCTTCTCGGATTCCACAACGCCACCGTCTTCAAATGCCGCAACATAAGTAGACACGAACTAAATGGCTTTGAACATTTCATTCTATTTCGGTAGCATTTTACCTCCGGTCGGTGAAGACCGTTGGACGATATAAAATATCGTACTTGTGGCAGGTAGATTTAATTAAAAATCTCCATGACAAGATTTCGCGGATAAACCCGTTCTCTTTACTCGACCGTCTAAAGTTGACTGCGAACGTAAAGAGTGAATCATTTGGATAAAATTATCCGCATGATTGAAGCCGTCAATTCTGATTCCTGGAACAGTTTGATTCATTAAAGAATCGCACCATCGTTGCTTTCCAGTTGTTACGAGCTTGATTCATATTGAATCTTGCAAGTTACCTACCAAGTGCTGTTTAAGGTTAATACTAGAAGGATTTCCATTCATCACTATGAACACTAAGGTATCACTCTGAGTGTTCTGGCAAGATCACTTAGATATTGCGTAGAGGCCTGGAACGTGTTTAAATTCATTTAAGAATTAAACAACTGCTGGTTTCCAGTTATCACAAGTTTGATTCATAAAGAATCGCACAAGTCACCTACCATGAGCTTTTTGATATTCGCTCAAAAAGGATTTCCATCATCATTGTAAATACTTTCGTATTACTCGGATGTTCAGGCAAGATCATAAAGATTTTGCGTAGGACTCATAAGATCTTTCTTACTTTTCACAGTGTGTGAAGAAGTAAGGAAATATGGAAATGTGTCCTAATGAGATATTTGATGATCTCAAATAGCTCTAGACTCGATCGTTCACTTTCGATTTTAGTGTTCATAGGGTGGAGAGGAGTGCCACCATTTCAATACCAATTTACTCAGAGTGAATAAATCGATAGATAATGCGTTCTCTCCGTGTGAATAAAACAAATACCTTTTAAGAGATATCTGAGTTAGCTGGGATGGGCTGTGCAATGTATCACTGGGTCCATGATGTCTATCTTCAATATCGAGCATCATTATAATGATCTCAATAGCATATGTGTTGACCCGGTTTCTGCCTAAGGTTGTAAGGATGGCTTCTTTCTTTACACCCTTTATCTTTACAATTCTTTTTCATTCTTCAACCCCTTCAATGCTTACCAATACGTCATAACTAGCACCTTGTTGTGATTGTTCCAGTTCTAACTTAAGTACTTGGTCGACATTCAGCTACATTCACAATCTTTCTCCATCTTTCCTAAGGACTACTATTTCTAGCTATGGAATGTCCTTGGGAAGATTCCTCCGGTTTTGGAAGAATGATTGGACTTAACCTATCCTACCATCCTTATGACACCACAATCTTCATCGTCGTGAAATAAATGGGTTGTGGGTAAGTATATGTCACCATGAAAATCCATTTTGGTACAACAAATCTGTTTTGCTCCCCCTTAACATATGGCACGATATTCAAAAACATTTTGCACATGTCGGGATGAGCTATCACGTTAAGTCAAACCATTTGTGATAATTTCCCATATTAAATCACATTTTCTCCCCCATATTAAACATATTAACCCAATCGATGTTTTTAATATCAATTGATTTAATGAAGTTTTAACAAAGGTTTTGGGAAGAAACATGCAAGTCCGTTTAATCTTCACGAGACCAATTTGTGAGATATGATATCGATTTGTAATATAATCACATATACACCATATAAGAATGAATTGACAAGGTTGGAATTAATTGATGAGAACATCAGATGATAAGATCAAATGGCTCTTGTCAGCAAAATTTGGTCGTCTCGTCACGTCTGAAGTCATCTCTTGACACCACATGTACGATTGGTATTCTTGTCTTGACACCAATTTGTGAACTTGGCACTTTCGACATCGAAGATTCTGAGTGCTTGACAATTGCTCCCCCTCAATTGTTGACCCGTGTTCTATTGAAAGAGCTGTAGTCGCCGTTTGAGTAGTCGCATCGTCGAGTATGTAGATACCAATTGTAGAGTGCTATGGTTGTAGAAATGATAACTTCATAAAAACAAGATTTCTCTTGTTTTAACAAATAAATGCACTGAAGCGTACATAGATTTGTGTTAGACCAAGTTATAAAGTAAACTTGATCCCTTACAAGGTTTTAAAGTAAACCTTGCCCGAGAAAATTAATTCCCGTTGAGAGCCAAAGCTTTCATAAGAAATACTTGACTTTAATATGAAAACCGGGTTGCAGTCAGAAATAACTACAAGCCATATGGGCATGTTTTATGAAATATTTACAACTTTTGTACGAACTCTATTTATGGCGTCGTGTCAATATTAATCGACATTTCTAAGGCCGTAAGTATTACCGTACCAAAAGACATGCCTTTGGAAAATAAAGTAAAAATATTTTTGGATTTTTATGAACTTTTCAATTTTTATTGTTTTTATATGGTTTTATATTTTTGTATTTTGGTTTTGTGGATAAAAATATAAACAATATATACAAATGATCACCAAGGATACGGAGAATAGTTTACCACCACTATTCTTTCGCTTCATCTGCCAGTTCCTTTAGAGTCTCAGGCGAGAATGTTCTCAAACCTAGCTTGTCGGCCAAAAATTCCATTCGAGCGCGATCTAAAGGCTTCGTGAAAATATCCGCCAATTGATACTCAGATCGGACAAAGTAAAGCTCTATCACTCCATTTTCCACTTGCTCCTTGATAAAGTGGTAGCGAATGTCAATATGCTTCGACCGGGAGAATTGAACATTGTTGCAGCATAAGGAAATTGCACTTTTGTTGTCGCAGTACATCGGAATTTTTTCGAAACCTAGACCATAGTCGGTTAATTGCGATCTCATCCAAAGAATTTGAGCACAACAACCGGACATAGCTATGTATTCTGCTTCCGTACTTGAAATTGCAGCGCCTTTCTTCCTTTTCGATGCCCAACTGATTAGTCGGTCTCCTAGTAGTTGCAAAGTTCCACTCGTGCAACGCCTTGTATCTTGACAACCCGCGTGATCCGCATCTGCATATGCCATAAGTGCAATCGAAGAGTCCTTCGAATACCAAAGTCCCTGATTAATGGTTCCTTTAAGATACCGAAAGATCCGTTTAACAGTAGCTAAGTGTAACTCAGTAGGCCTAGTTTGATACCGAGCACACATACATATAGCAAACTGAAGGTCGGGTCGACTGGCTGTGATATATAGAAGGGTACCGATCATTCCACGATAAAGTGTCAGATCATCTGCAACTCCATGTGGATCTGCATCAAGATTAGTTCGTTCCACCATTGGAGTATCCACGAGGTCGCAAGATTCCATATTATATTTCTTAAGAGATTCAAGGGCATACTTGGATGATTGATAAAGATGCCTCTGGGATTCTAGGATATCTGAAGACCTAAGAAGAATGATACCTTGCCCATCATTGACATCTTAAAATTGGAAGACATGAGTGTCCCAAACTCATCGGATAAGGTTTGGGTTGAGGCAGCAAATATAATATCATCAACATATCTTTGTACCATTATTACATCTTTACCTCGTTTCTGAATGAACAGCGTGGGATCCACCTTGCCTTTAGCGAAGCCTTGCGTAATGAGAAATTGTGACAATAGATCATACCATGCGCGTGAAGCTTGCTTCAATCCATAGAGAGCCTTCTTAAGCTTGTACACATGATTAGGATATTTAGGATTCACAAAACCATCCGGCTGTTGAACATAGACCTCTTCCTTGATTTCACCATTAAGAAATGCCGTCTTCACATCCATCTGATAGACGATCATATTCATGTGGGCTGCATAAGCGAGGAATAGTCTAATAGCTTCCAAACGGGCAACAGGTGCAAAGGATTCCATAAAGTTGATGCCTAATAATTGCTTGTATCCACGAGCTACTAGTCGAGCTTTGTTCTTCAATATGCCGTCTAACTCATCGAGTTTTACCTTATAAACCCATTTCAAAGTGAGCAACTGCACTTGATCCGGGCATGGGACAAGTTCCCATACTTCAAGATGTATAAATTCATTAAGTTCTTCTTGCATAGCTTCTATACAACGGGATTAAGTAAAAGCTTCTTGCCATGTCTTAGGTTCAACTTCAGTGAGAAAAGCATCAAAATAACAAAACATTGCATTTTCTTGTAACTGACTTCGTGTGGGTACCGGACGATTAGGGTTACCAATAATAGAATCTATAGGATGATCCTTTGTCCACTTGCTAAAATGTTCACGAATCCGTGGATTGGAGTAGACCATACTAGGAGCTTCCTCTGAGGTGGACGACCCGTCTTGATTAGAGTCGGGAATAGGGACACCAAAGAATGGAAGTTCAGGTATTTGAGCGAATTCCAATTCGTGATCATCATCATCCTCTTCATAATCAATAGGCCTGACGTGAGTAGTTGATTCGGGTGTTGGTTGAGAATTACTCGTTGAAGGTATATCTTGACCAATTGTAGGTGCAGACGTATCTGATTGTGTAACGGTTGCTGGAGCGACAACTTCGATTACCGGAGCTATTACCTCAGGTTCTGGAGCAACAATAGTTGGAGGAGTAAAAAATTCATGAAAGAACGGTTGAAACAACGTATCCCATTCATTCCTAGTGGGTGGTATAAATGATGATGAAGTAGGGTTATTTGGGACAAGACCAGAGCTAATATTATTGGGTCCCATTCATGAAGTGCGGGTTCAGAGCTGCTTTGCTCAGAAGCCATTGCCGTCAGCTCATCAAAATCAACATTCATAGTTTCGAGGATATTTCGAGAATTACGGTTGTAGATTCGGTATGCCTTTTTGTGGGTGCATAACCAATAAAGATACCAATATCAGCCTTGGGTTGAAGTTTTCCCAAATTGTCACCATCATTATTTGGATAGCAAAGAGAACCAAATACATGAAGATATGATAAATCTGGTACTTTTCCATGTAGAAGCTCATAAGGTGTTTTACCATGGAGTTTTCGAATTAGTGATCGATTTTGGGTGTAAACTGCTGTAGATACTGCTTCTGCCCATAAAAACAATGGAGCCTTTTCGTAAATTAACATCGTTCGAGCAGCTTCTACAAGTGTGCGATTTCGCCTTTCAACGACACCGTTTTGTTGTGGAGTGCGAGCAACGGATGTTTCATGAGATATGCCAACTTCTTCTTAATAATCATGCAAGATTTGATTCACAAATTCGGTTCCATTATCTGTACGAATGCGTCGGACAGTAGTGTTTGAGACGCACTTGAATCATCTTGAGAAATCCGATGATGAATTTAGGTGCCTCATTTTTTTTTGTAAGAAATTTCACCCATGTAAACCGAGAGTAATCATCGACAATGACGAGGATGTACTTTTTACCACTAAGACTTTCAACACGCATTGGCCCACAAAGATCCATATGCAACAAATAAAGTTTCTCTTGGTTGGTGTCTTCAATCTTGGGTTTATATGATTTCTTAGTGCTTTTCCCCATTGTTCACGCGGAACACAAATGGTCCTTGTGAAAGGTAAGTTTAGGAAGACCACGAATAAGTTCGTTTTTCGCCAAATGATACATAGCGTCAAAGTTAAGATGAGATAACCGTCGATGCCATAACCATGACTTAGTCTTTGAAGCTTTGGAGAGAAGACATACGGGAGAAGCGGCCATCATGTTTTGTAGAGACAAAGTGTAAAAATTATTCCCTCGAGTACCTTTCAATAAATCAACCCTTTCCAAATTACGAATGAAGCAGGTATGCTCTTGAAAAGCAACTTCTAGGTTTGCATCACAAAATTGTCCCACAGAAAATAAGTTGTGACCGAGACCTTCCACATAATACACTCTCGAAATTATAACATTCCCAATATGATATTCACCGTAACCCATTATCTTTGCAATATGATCATTTCCAAATCGAACCGTACCAAGAAACTTGCTGACGAAATTTCTGAGCTGAGAGCGATCTCCGATCATATGTTTAGAGCAACCAGAGTCCAAATACCAGAGAACAATTTGGACCACCTGTTTTCAACAACAAAAGTAGACAATGCATTGGAAACTATTGGTTCCGAAGTGGTAGCATATACAAATATAATATTATCAGAATTGCTAACTTGTGTGACCCTTAGATTTCCTGCGTTTTCTAATGTGAGTTTTATCACTAACAGGTTTTATTGTTCCAATTTTATGAGGTTTTGGATTATTAGTGGGCACTACAGTGGGAGTAGACCTATTTAAAGGACACTTGGTTCCTATGGTAGTGTTGGTGTTCCTAGTTAAAGGACACGCTTGTGTTTTGGTAGCCTTGGTACTCCTAGTTAAAGGGCACGTTTTCTTCGCTTTAGTGGGGGTGATCCTAGTTAAAGGGCACGCATTTCCTACTATAGTGAAAGTTCTACTAGTGGGGCGCCACATCCAACCAACTTGGGTTAACACTTTCCCAGTCGGTTTCCATTCTAAACCATTTTTCCGGGCATTCATCTCATTCACATGGTCAATAAGGCAAGAATCATGACGACTAGAAAACATACATTCATTGCAATTCCAACATTTCAAATTAGAATTCACAGTAGGCTTAGAACGTTGTACAACCGCAGAGCCTTTAGGTTTAGCTACATGATTCTTTTTATTCAAAACAGAAATAACATTCCTAGGGTGGGCTTCTACTTTCTTCTTTTTTTGACTACTAGATGGGGGCAAGATCCTATCATTCTTCTTGTTTATTTTAAGCTTAGATCTTGGAGCCTTAGTAGTGGTGATTACTCCTGTAGAAGGCAACACGGGAATATTAGAAGCTAGTTTTGATTCCGCCTTATCTTTAGTGACCAAAGTTTGAGATGGTTTAGTTCTAGGGCCCTTGTTAAGTGGTGTGACGGCGATAAGGTTCCTTTTGATTGCACTAGAGGACGATGCTGAGACAGTGGCTGTGTTATCCACAACATTCTTACCTTTTTGAGTACGAAGTGTTTCCTTTAACTCAGTCAAAGCTAGATTTTTATCACAAATTTGTTCCCTCAAATCAGATATTTCCACCGACTTTCGATTCAATTGTTCAATCAATGATTGATTCTGTGCAGTGGTATTAGCACATGCGGGCTTTACTGAATCGAAGAGTTGTGTATTTTTCTGTTTTAAGTTATCAATTTTGGACAAAATCTTGGAAACTTGATTATCTAGATCAAGTTTAAAATTATTAGCGGGCTCAAGTACGTTCACACATTTTAGCTCCTCAGATTTCTCTATGTCTATCGGCAATGATTTAGCAACCTTGTCACTTGGCTGACGGTGTTTTGATTGTAAATTCAATTGATAATTCTTTTGAAAATTTGAATCATCTATATTTACACCTTCAAATGAAGTTTCAAAGATATCTTGAATAAATTGTTGCTTGCATTCAAGCGAAATACAATGTTTTTGGATCTCATCAAAAAATTTTGAAAGCAAAGTATAAGAATCTTGAAGCTTTAAAAATTCAGCGTCAGATTTGTGACAAGTACTATCTACCACATTATCCACAAATTCAACATTATGCACAATAGAATCATTATCAACACTTTTATTCATACAGACGAAACTATATCATGAGACATCACTTGCTTCAAAAGCTGATCATTTTGGCGTGAAACTCGTTCTATTTCAAGTAAACTGTTTTCATAAGCATCATCCATTTCATTGAAAACACGTCTAACTTCTTCTATTTCCAAAAGCAAATCTTGATCAATATTACTAAGACAAGCTTTAACATTGTTTACAGATGGAAAAATTTCGTATCGAAATGCAGCTCTTGTGTGCTCAAAATTCCATTCACCTTCCGTTATGGCCGAAGCCGTCGTACGTTCCGTAATGACCTTGTCAAAATCGGCAAAGTGTTGGTGCACTGCATTTAAGCTATCTGACACCTTACTTACCAGTGGGATTAACTTAGTTAAATCCTTTTTGACAAGTGTAGGAGAAGTACTAGGAAGGTTTTTCGTTGACAAATTTTGAGGCACAAAAACTGTAAATTGAGCTAATTCCTTTTGTAAACGAATACGAGTCTTTTTATCAAATTGATCTTTATTATGCTTATCATAATCAATCTGATGGAATTTTGAAAGCATTTTAGAATGAGTTTCTTCCGCAAGTGACTGTGTCTCCTCAGTACTACGAACATAAGGTGCTTCTTTCGATTTGCTAATTAGGGTCACATCATAAAGACAAGGAATATATTCCTGAGCTTGTTTTGTATAACCGGGATTAGGTTGTAAATCTTGAAGACGCTTAAGTTCGAGTTCTTTAAACGATTTAGTTAGAAGATGAACTTTTTTTGTGGAATCGTATTGTTTTAAAAGCTGTTGTTCCTTAAATTTAAGAAGTTTGGTAGCATTAATTTCTGATTCAAACTTTTTTGACTCGAGAGTTTCGAAATCCATTTTAAGTTTCTGAAAATTATTTACAACCAACTCTTTTTCTTTTAATTCATTGGAAAGAGTAGCTTTTAAAGATTCTATTTTGTTTAAGTGTTCAATCTTTTCAAAAAGAAATCGGTCAAATTCAGAACATGTTATTTTCTCGGCTTGAGGGACCATTTCATAAGCTTTGACCTTTTCTTTATGCAACTCAAGCTCATCAGTTAGGGTGGAATTCGTATCTACAGATTGTCTGAGAGCCATATGCATTTGATCAATAATATGTTTAGGCACCATGACCAAATCATGTTGAGCATAAGATTCCATACCCGTCGTAGCATTTGGTTCAGGTTCACTCAAATGTGTAGGATTGGGTACCACGTCATTTGAGTTACTAGTTCCCGAATGCTGTTCGAGGTTGTCATTTTCATGCCCAACTTGATGTGGGTTATCATCGTTACCAAGATTGGTTGTGGTGGGTACCTCACTGACGACATCAGAACCATAGTGAGAGAGATTAGCAACGAGAGCAGCTGAGGCTGAGTGAATGCCATCACAATCCGAATCATATGCGTCAAGATCGTCTGCTTGATAAGCGGCATTAGAAGTGGAAATGACTGCAATGCCTTCATTGTATGCTGCCCCTGGGTCTGCAAGAAATGCTAACTCTTCTGAATCCAAAATCTTTCCCTTAGACTGAGCATCGACTAAATACATCTTCTCACGAAACCACGTTACATCCCTTCGCCTTTTTGGCTGAGTGCATTCCCTATCCATATGACCTTGTCCTCTACAATTGTAGCAAGTCACAACCTTTTGAGGACCAATAGGGCTTCCATTTACATTATCTTGAGAATTCACAGCTTGAGCATTCACAGTCCTTGTAGGAGGTCCATATGAATTTTGCCTTCCCTGAATAGGTTGCACCGTCACTTGACCATCTTGAACAGTGGCTTGTTGTCGAGGATTTGAGGAGGTGCGGAGCTGATTGCTTGTTGGTGGAAATCCTCTAGTTGCAACAAGTTTTGACAAGTAGGCAGTGAGATGGTTTAGAACATCAACTAGCGTATCATTTTGAGTAAATACCGGTGCTTGGATTGGTGGAAGTTCATTGGAATAGAAGGCTTGTACTGGTTGTGCTTAAATTGGAAAATATCCTTGTTGAGGAGTATAGCCCATTAGAGAAAAAGATTGTTGATGAATAATTTGTTGAAATGCTTGCTGTGGCATCATTAGTGGTTGATAAGATGGTTGTTGTGGTTGCTGATAGGTGTGTGGTGGTGGCTGCTGCAAGTATGATGGTTGTTGATAAGTATAAGCCATGTTTTGTTGAGAAGCATACATGGCAAGTGGATCATGAACTTGAAGTGTAGACAACCGAGCCTCGGTCACAGGCATTCGTGTTGTTGAAGAAAAGCTTGAAGTTGATCCACATTGGTGTTATGCAAGTCGTTAGCCAATTTAACATCCGTCACGTACTTACGCCATTCTGAAGGAAGGGTGTTCAAATACTTGGTGTTTAATTGAAAGGTAGGAATTGCCATGCCATAGATATTGAGCTCATTCAACAATAGGGTAAATCTCAAATAGTAGTCATTGAGAGTCTCCCCGGGAACATAGGCAAACTTATCAAAGGTATCATAAAGCTTACACTCTCGTTCTTGTTTAGTTAACGAGGTGCCTTGCATTAGTACACGAATTCTATCCCATAGCTCTTTGGCAACTTTATGTTTGCTGACGAGTTTGTAGACATCTGGAGGAAGGGCTTGGAGAATGATGTTTGTAGCATACTTATCACATTTGTCTTGAATCTTCATATCTCCGGTCAATTCACCCGTTGTGCGAGGACGAGTAACTGTACCTTCCGTCACTATACCATAATCTAATGGTCCATTGAGCACCGATGCCTAAATGAGATGTCCATTCTCTTTGTTCAACATGTAAAGTTCCATTCGGGAAGTCCAATCCTCGTACATGATTTTCTCCAACATTGGTGGACGATTATCCGTACCAGAGAGGATGGACTTATCCGTAAGAGATGTGTACTCCATTTCGATAAGTTAAGATCTACAAACGTTGATCGAACAATGAAAGAAAGTAAATGTGTTTCTTGTTGTGAGTTGAAGTCGAGAAACAATGTTAAAATCCCCTAAAATATGTTCTCGATGCCCAAAAAATTCCAAGTCGAACAAAAACACACGAGTTTGTTCGAAATTTTTTAAAGAATAATTTTTGGATCGTCGGAATATTGATCGGAACAACTGATCGGAATACCCTGTCGGAATAATCTATCGGAATACCCATGTCGGAATAATCTATCGGAATACCCCTGTCGGAATATAACTATCGGAATACCGTCGGAATAACCGTCAGAATGGCTTGTCGGAATACCAGTATCGGAATACCCGTCGGAATGACTTGTCGGAATACCAGTATCGGAATACCCGTCGGAATAACGATCAGAATATGTAAACCCTTTTCCGATGGGAGCTGTCGGAATACCTAAACCCTTTTCCGATGGTTTCTGTCGGAATATTACCCACTTTTCTCGGACAAAACTCAACCAATTCGAGATTTTAAGCCAAAAAATGATCAAAACACCCAAAATTTTTGTGTTTTTAGCCAAAGTAAATATACCAAATCTCTACCACAACTATGTAGAAGATTTGTATCAATAAAAAACCATAAAAAACAAAAAAAAATTTGGTTCGTATGAAATGGATCAAAATAGGCACAAAAAAATCAAGAACACAAACACATAAACAGTACAATCATCCCATGGCTCTTGATACCATTTGTAGGTATTGTAAATCTTGCTTATGTTTAGAGAGAGAAAGAGATAGAAATATGGTAAGAACACACACACTTTAGAGAGAGAAAGTAGAAGAAAACACTTTCTTACTATGTGAAAATATGTGAACCAACACCCTCTCCATCTAAGGAGAGGGTTTATATACCAAGCCCATAAGATGGGCTTGGGCTTACAATTGGGCCGACCATACAAGCATGTACCGGGCTTTTTCTTGTTAGATATATATATAAAGATATCTAGACTACGAGCTACTACTTAATATATTGTCGGAGTGACCGAATCTTCCTAAATACGTAAAAACGTATTTCCAACACTATTTTCTAAAATTCACAAATATTTTATCAATATGAATCACGGAAGTTCCGATTTGTCATCTATTTACGAAAACTACGATCAAGAAGATATGGAAGATTATGCCCGATATCTTGAATATTGGGAACAAATTGAGATGTTAGATGACGAAGAGCAAGAAACTAGGAGTAGTGCCGGTCCTCGCGTTAGAACATACATCCCGCGTGAACGAGAAGACGCATAAAGAAAACTTATGGCCGATTATTTTGGTGACCTTGAAACTCCGTTATAGTATCCAGAGGATCGATTCCGACGAAGGTATCGTATGAGTTCTACCCTTTTTAGAAAAATAGTTTATGATATAACTAGTTACAACGTTCATCCACCACCACCCTACTTCTATTTCTTTAAACAACGTAAGGATGCAACGGTCGTTTAGGTTTTAGCCCCACTATGAAATGCACATCGGCAATACGCCAATTGGCGTATGGTACAACACCCGATTTACTAGATGAATATTTGCAAGTAGCCGAGCGTTGTTGTTGGTCCCTAGTAATTCGATATTACTTATTATCTTAAGTAATAACTATTACTTTGACTCAAGTGTGTTTTTTAACATAAGATAAGAACTATGAAAGATTAAAACAACAATACCAATATACTTTTCAACGTATAGACTTTTATTAGAATCAAATAAAGAATCTATAACCCACTTTGTTTGCGGAATAACAAAGTGGTTGAATGACAATGGGGTTTGATCTCCTCTACTTAAACGTTTAACCAAAGTTAAACTTTAAGCTCCAATCTAAACTTTCATATGCAACTTTGGCTATATGGTTTAGTTGGTATCGATAGAGAAAGGTTTCTAGAGTTTAAGCTCTTGTATTGGTTACCTTTATCTCTTGATGAACACTCCTTTATATAGGCATTGTTAATTAGGGTTTGCATTTTGCATGTACCAATGCAGGTGGTTGATGCCCATGCTGGATAAACAGTACAAAGTACTTAATAAACTATTCTAGGAAAGATAAAGGTTATACTTATATCTAAGTATACAAGCAACCTACTTTGACTTAAAGTTATCTTTTCCCACCTAATGCAAACCATCAGAATATTGAAGAGTCTTCAGTATCCTAGAGGAGATCGACATCATTCAGTTTGGTATTGTTAAGCCAAATTAAACTAAAACCCCTTCTTCAGTCCTTGTTCTTCAGCAACTAGACCGCCTAGTATTTAAAGCGAAGACTCCTTTGTCTTCTAAGTTATTGGAAGGAGAGTGCTGAACTTTCTTTAGCTTTAAAGTCTTCAGTAGGAACTTTGTTCCTCTGGTCATCCATCAGCAGACTGGCCTTACTGCTGAGCTAAAAATACTTAGGGGGATTTTATATTCAAATCCTAGATTTGCTTCAGGGTCAGTAAAAACTGACCCAACAACCTCCCCCTATTTGGATATACAAATATCCTAAGTCTAATGTCAGTAGTAAGTGAGCATAACAACTTCTTCTTACTTGCACGGAACAATTAATAACTTATAAACATCAGATAATCATTTATTCAACAACATTACAAATTACAAAACATTATTACAAATGACTATTCACTTCTCCTTAGGCCTAAGTTCTTCAATGATGGAAGTCTGAGTTAATGGATCTGAGTTTCTGTGGTCCAATATAGCAAGCAAGTACATGCTGAAGGTTTTAGCAGCATCAGTAAGTCCTGGACCACCATGAAGAGAGTAAATATCCTTTAAACATTCAAGAGAAGTTCATTGTTCATTTCATCAAGATCACTTATGCCCACAAAGTCTTGACGTTCTTGATGATTGAACATAATCATTCCTAGTTCTGGGTCATCCAGTACATGATCAGGGAGATGATTTTGAAACTGAACAAGGCCTTTATATTTCTTTGTAGTAACAAAGATGTCACCAACTTCAGGTTGTATCAGATTTGCCCTTTTGTTCAGCTCCAGTATTGGATCTTGATCTTTCAGAGAAGCTTGAGTGTTGATGTTCAGAATTTCACCTAGTCTTTCATGATTTCTCATATAGTGCTCGATTCTGGTGCGAACTTTATCCCATCTTTTGGATTTCCTTTTCTCAATTATCATGCTCATTTCCATCCCTTAAGTATAAGAAAGTTCTTTTCCTTGAAAGTTTTCAAGTATCTCATCAGTTCCATCACTTCTATAAAACTTGAGATGAATGTCACCTTTGTTGGTCAACATATCAACATTGGTGATTGGTGATATGTTTCATCTGTTGAGTCTTATTATACAAAACTTTTCATATAACACTTTCTTCTTGAAGACACTTTCTATTTCAACTCTTCCAATTTGCTCATACAAGCTTAGCTTCAGATCTCTTAGCTTTTCTTCTTGCTGAAGCTTGTATATCTTGTTAAGTTCTTCCTGAGTGGCCACTCCAGGGCTGATCAACTGATCATTTAAAGTAAGATCTTTGTTTTTGGGTATTAAGGGAGATGAACCTTGCATATCATCATCTTTGACTGATGACTCCCCCTTACCCTTTGCTGGGCTCTTTTCAGTGATAGGTGACTCAATGGATTGCTTCTGAGTCTTCTTTTGGGCATGTTTCTGAAAGAGCTGTTGGATTGTGTTTTTCTCCCCATCAGCAGAAGACTGCCCAGCAGCTTCTGATGACCGTCCAGCAGGGAAGAAGCCACAAAGATGATCAAGAGTGGTAGTTACCTTGGCCAGCATGGCTGGAAGAGTTTCAAGGGAATTTAGCTTCTGCTGAATGATGTAGTAAAATCGTACACGTTTTAGGAAAAACGCGTATGAGCGGCAAGTATTAAGTCTCACGCTTTAGGAAAAACGTAAAACCGAATAAATGCGAGTTCGTTCTCGAAGGAGGTGTGTGAATTAAGTGTGCCAATTATATAAAATCAAGGTTTGGATTAGTGACGTTTTTGATTGAGAAAAGAAGGAAAAATAAGACAAATTACACTAAAAATTACCCTACGACGTAAAAAACGTAAAATCAAAAATCTCGACGAAAAACGAAAGTACTCTAAAACTTACCAAAAAATTACCATAAATCAAGAAAATTTAACTAAGACAAAAATGCAAGCAAAAATTCCCAAAACTTTTTTTAATAATTTTATATTAATTTTTAAAGTCTAATTAAAAACCAAAAATTAAATAAAATTTAAAATAAGTCAAATTAAAATTTTTTTCTTTTGTAAACCTCAAAAATACTTTTAAAAACCTAAAAATGATTTTTCAAAAGTTTTAAACTACTGTTCACTATTTTTAAATCACTTTTTAAAATTAAAACAAAAAAAATCATAAAAAATAATTTAATAATGTTAAAAATAAACTTTTTAAACTAAAAAGTCCTAAATTAAGTATAAAACGTAGGAAAAATGAAAAAGGTGAAAATTGCTTAACAAATAAGTTGGAAACAGCTTATTAAGCTACGGACTTATTAAAATAAGCAGAAACAAATAGGCCTTAAGTATTAAACCTTTGTACCCTTGGTCAGTAAAAGACCAAAGGACGCAATGGTAAGACGTGTGTGTGGTGAGGAGGATGGCGTAGGTTCGAGTCCTGGCCAGTCCTTTTTGAAAAAACTTCTTTTTTCTTTTTCTTTTATACTCTACTCAAACTGGTGACTAAATACTTTGTAAAAACACAAATAAAACCTAAAATCTAACAAGATTAAAGCTAAATTAAAACAAAACGTGACCAAATTTATGAAATGGTGCTACATTAACAATATAACCTAGACCCTTTGTTGTCCGATAACAGATGAAACTAAAAAACAAACAAAGATTGGTGGTCGTTCTCTGACAACTCAGGAAGTTAACTTATGAACTTTGAGTCTGATTTTGGCTTGTTTTTGTTGATTTGTTGGATTTTTGGCAAGATAAGGCACCCCCACAACCAGTTGGGTTGTGGGGAGTCACAATTTAGCAAAAAACACACACAAATACTCACAAATACCATAAGGATGGTATATTAAGGTCACTTAATGTTGCTGATATGCAGAAAAGTGATCTAAGCACCCTAAGCTGATGTATTTGGAAATAAGGTAAGATTCAATCCACCCAAACTTACACAAAACTACACCAAACCACAGACAAGCTAACAGCAATCCTATATTAACTTATACTCTAACAAATGAACAAGATTTGAGATCAAAATCTCCTAAAACAGCCTAATAAAGTCTACTGATTTTACTTGTGCCTATTTACCAAAAAATGAACATAAAATTATCAATAATAGCCTACCAAACTGAAATAAACTCTTACCAACACCTATTACTAACCTAAGGAGTATGTTTAACAGGTTTTTAACACAAGTAGTTGTCAATTACTGGTTTTAAGAACTAATACCAAACACCCCTTAACCTAACTGTTAACAAATTTATCAAACTAAAATTATGCAAATTAACTTAAATCTGATTAAAACCTAATCTAACATGCATATCCTCATCAAATACACATAAAAAACAACAAATACCAACAATAAAACAAATTCATGCCCATTCATAAATTTCACATAATAAACTAAAAAAACAGCCAATGGGGTTCAAGCTTGGTACCTGTGCTGATGCCTTCCAAAGGATTGATTTAGGAGCTTATTGTGAGCTTATGAATAAGTAGAGAAGCCCTGCTGGTAGAATCCACAAGGGACCTAGGGCAAAAATGTCTTCGAATAGGCAAAAGTGAAAATGAAATGGACTTGTTCTTGGTTCCTGCACACAACCACAAGACCAAAAGAACACTTCAAGCTTGTATAAGCTCTAACCACAAGCTTGTCAGGCTTGTGATGAGGGCTTATGAAAACATTAAATATGAGAATAAAGAAAACAACTCAAATCCTTTGAAACCTGATTTTTCTCAAACCAATGAACCAATCTTTGAAACCTTTTGAATATGGAAAAAAACTTACAAAACAGATGTGAAATCTAAAATCCAATTTCCACTTTCACTTCCATGGGATTTGGGTTTCACAATCTGATTTTTCGGAAATTGCTTTGTAAAATAAAAAACTTTTGAAACCTTAAGCTAAATGTTGCAAGTTAAATAAACATTACACTAAGAAAGCTGTTTAAAAGAGGAACTCAGAACTTTGTGTAACTCAAACTGTTCATTATCATTAATAAGTTGAAAAATTACACAAAAATCTGGAACAAAAGATACAAAGCACAAGTCACTTTGTATTTATACTAGTCTAAAGATCTTACTAGAATACATGAATAAATTATAAAACCCTAAACCCTAGTTTAGAGAAATCCGAATATGCCCTTGGTCAATGCTTGAATCTTCAGTCAAAAATAAGTCACATGTGATGCCTGTTGTCTTGATGTGATCTGGGGCGTTGAATTAGTCCTTTGGGGCTAAGGAATTCATTTGTGCCATTAGTTTGGTCGGGTTTTAGGAAAAAGAGGACAAGGACGTGAGCAGGGGAGGACCCTACAGGTCACATGAGTGTGTCTGGGGGTAATTTGGGGTGTGGGATGGGTTTAGTGTAGGGTTAATCAACGATATGGAAGGATAGAACAAAAACCCCTTTGTTTTTGCGTTGATTGGACCTAGGATGTTCTAGGGTTTATGGAAGATTAGGACGTGGGTTTAATCTGTTAATGGGATGGATTAGGTTTAAAATATTGTTAGGGAGGGAAAAATATAACTGATTAATAAATCAGTTATTAAGTTTGGGTGGAAGGTGACGTGGAGTGGAGGGGAGTTTTGATTGGAGGGTTGTTTAAGTGGGGTGACGTGGCGAGCAATGGTTGGTGGATATAGCTTTGGCTGTCTGTCACAAATGCCCCCTGGTCTCTCTTAATCTTGCCAATTCAAGTTTCAAACAGCAATAATCAACTTGCCCTTTGTTATGAAGTTTCAAAGTTTAGACTTTTGGCACAAAAACTTTTACAATCTTTTTTAAAGGACCATATATGCATTTTATGCATTCTCCAAGGGGTTCTTTTGACAAGTCTTCATTCTTCAAGGCCTTTCTTGCCAATTATTCAAAAATGAGGGACTAAAGTTGACAAATATTCAAACTTCAAGGGTATTTTTGGAAATTCCATACTTGGGCCCGGTTCTTTGTGCGGCTTCGTTTCCCATGTTCGGTTTTTGCTTGATTCTTGTGATCTTTTTTTGATTTTACGATATCCGTATCTAAAATACACAATTAACAAACACAAGCATATTTTTGGGTATTTTATGACATTTTTAAGCGTTTTAAGCCCGATTTGGACGATGAGATTATGTGTAATTGCAGTCTCATCACTCCCCTATACTATACCATTGCCATGTCCCCACGTAATGCTAGAATTAAGTATCGTAGCACTTCCAAAGTTCATTTTATGATGACATTTATTAAAGACATAAACTTAAATAAACTACTACACGTGTTTTAGACATAATGTATTGTTTTCATCACGATAAAGTGACTTTTAGGATCATAGAATAAGAACACGTGAATGCTTCATTAGAAATAATTTCGTCGTCCTCGATTTTCACCCAATTCCATGCTACGCGTGTAACGAGATCATTCTTATTATAAGTTAGCAACACAATCATATCTCATGAGTGTTAATTACACACCTAAACTCCCTTATTCCTACTTGGTATGTTTTATATTTTATTTTTGTCTTAATGATCACGAGGATACATCATTGACTTATGCGTGTGTAACACCCCATTTTGATAAATGGAATGTCACGAGTGATTATGGCGTGTCATCAAAGCATGCAAGGTAATATGTATAAACATACATGACCATAGGGTTAACCGGAATCAAACATCGGTTCCCAAACATAAGCCCAAAACATAATAAAGCAAAAGAAATGAATGAAATACTAAACAAGCATAAGTATATGAAGGAAAAAGGAGAAGAAGTCTATGGCAGCTTCCATCCTATGCATGTCCTCCAAATGCTCGAGTCGGTCCTTGGGTACTTGCCGTTTTGGGACATGGAAAGGAAAGTAACGGTTGAGCAAAACGCTCAGTGCACGGATATAGACATAGTATGAATGACTGAAACATAATAAAGACTTAAAAGCAGAGGAAATATATACGTCCAGGAAAACCCGGAACATGTTCATAAAACGGGTTTTATAGTTTGAAAAGCCTTATGTTTATCTAATGAAAACTGTTTAACATATTTTACCATTAGCCAATATAGGTCATGAAAATCCATCGTGCATGAATACTTGGAGGAGTGACCTCATCATGCAAATTAGAGGGGCTGCCTCTAATTTAATATACTGGTTTTGGGTAGGATGGATCAGCTCCTTGTGAAGGATGCAAGGCACACACCACATTCACACTGAGTAATCTGCTAAAAACATGTAACTAGGATGCACCCATACGCCCCACATGATAAATATAAAAATATGGCCAAAAGCTGAAGGGATGCCACGAGCAATCACTCTGTCGTAGGGAAGTCATAACACCAGTGCCTCTAGTGTTATGGTTATGGTACCTCTATAACTAGGTGAACTGGGCATGCTTGTATATGGCTTTAGGTAATACTAATTAAACATAAGTGTTAGTGCAAACATTATGATGCTTTGTCGATATAATTTCTTTGTGTTTTGTTGATGACAAACGTATAATTCGCAATACATTATGTAAAATGTTAAGGTACTCGTAATCACTCAAGAATACATTTGTATACTTCTCTCGACACCTCCAAGACCGCATTCGGCATGAATCACTCAAGGTATGTACAAACATGTCATTAACCTAACTAAGTGATCAAGGATTAATATTTTCTTAAAACTCACATTTTAATCAAATGTGACAAAAGATTTAGTTAACTTTATTTTTAAGAAAATGTTTTATTAAAAAGAAAATGGAAATTTGAATTTGGCATATTCCATATGCCAAAAGAATATCCTTTGAGGGTATAAAGTACCCCAGATGGCATATCCCCACTAAAGGACAAATTTGCACGGACTCCGACGCGGAGGTTCCTTAAAGGAACCCGCGGTTCCTTATTGATAAGGTACCGCGGGTAGAGATAAGGAACCGCGAGTGTTTTTGACCGTTGCAATGTTGTCCTATAAATAGTGGATCATTTCCAGGTTTTCTTTCAACCCTTTTTGCACAGTTTCTTTCAAAACCATCTTAGATCCTTGATTAGTTAGTTTTGATTAATCTTGTTTAAGATGTGATTCTATCCTCAATCTCCTCAAGTGCAAAGAGAAGAACACTTTCATCACTATGAAATGTTGGGTTCACTACATGATGAAGATCTATCCTTCTATAGATCTAAGTTATGTTTTTAGTCTTCCTACTATGTATATGTAGAAGATCCAAGTATTGGGTACACTTGGATGTGTTTGTAAGGGTAGAATATCCAATTGATGGGTATCCATGGATTAGGTGTTAGTTGTGTAGATCCAAGTCTTGTTAGTACTTGGATATAGTGTTAGAGTTATAGATCTAAGTGTTGTGTGCTTCGATCTATATGGTTTATGTGTTTAGGCCATAAAACACAAGGTTTGTTATGTTGGGCCATAAAACATAACTAGTGGGTAGATTAGGTTGTGTCTTGGTAGTTCTCACTAAACTATAAAGTGATGTGGTTGTGTCTTGTGAGTTCTCACTTAACTTGAAAGTGATTAGTAGTTGTGTTGTGTGAAGTTCTCACTTAGCTTCAAAGTGAAGAGTCGTGAAGATTGGTTCTAGCTTTCGATTAGAACTCGACATCTAGCCTTGTTTCGTTAAATGGTGAAGTGGGCGACGTTATGTAGATTGGTCCTACCTAAGATTAGGCTCGACTTTTAGCTTAGAGTCGGAAATTGGATAAGCGACGTTGTGTATGGTTTCTCCACCTTAAGGAGTTTGTTTACTAGTGAAGTAACTCTCGAGTAAGGTGTACTCGAGGAGTGGAGTAGGGCGAAGAGGAGCTTCGTGACCGAACCACTATAAATCATCGTGTCGGTACTTTCCTTTACATTTATGTCTTTACCTTTGTAGATGTATTTATAGTTGCATACTTGAGTTGTGTGTTGTGTGCATCTCATAATATAAACATCTAAGTTGCAGAAAAGCTATGGCTTAGTACGTGTGTGCTTCGTGTTTAGATTATGGTCAAGTGTACATCACTTAGTCTAAACATCCTAGTTGCGGAAAAGCTTATGCTTAGTACGTGTGTGCTTTGTGTTTAGACTATTGCTTGATGTACTCTTGATTTGATGTGTTTGTGTGTTTACTTACTTGTAGTATTTATCTTTCAATCAAACACATCTCATATCTAGTCAAGCTTGATCGAGAATTTGATACAAAGGATTGTCAAAGTTTAAACATGTAATAAACAGTTTCGTCCACTGTCGGCGGTTCCATAAATGGACCGGCGGTTCTTTATTGATAAGGAACCGCGGGTACACATAAGGAACCGCGCACAGTGGATTAAGCCGAAATGTTTTGAAAACTAACTAGAAACTATTCAACCCCCCCTTCTAGTTTCTACAATTGGTATCAAAGCGATGTTACTCAAGATCTTTGAAGTATATTGTACTTTAAAGCTTGGATCGATCTTTGCTCTCTTTTTCAAAACAAATGGTTTTTAAAAATGAAAACGGTTTTTAAAAATAGAGACGATCTTTGTATCAAATTGTTCATGAAGAATGATTACTTATGAAATATGTTTTGTTGTTTCATTCGTACAAGTTTTGGTGTTAAATAAACTTTGTATAATAGCTTGAATTAAATCTTTTCATGTTTGGAAGTATAAAAATCTTTTATGTCATATTTAACTCTAAAATACGAGTTCTATGTGTCTAAAATGATTTTTTAGAGTCCTAAGTCCTTCCAAAAGGTTACCAAATGATTTTGGCCAAAAACTCATTTTTTGTCCTCTGACTGCGGTTCTTTATTGTTCCCCGCGGATCCTTATCAATAAGGAACCGCAGTCAGTCCGACTTAGATTTTTGAAAACTTTGAAAAATCATATAAAATCAACCGTAAGTCCGTAGAAGTCGTGCCACCCGTCATTTCGAACGTAATTGAATTTTCTTTCAATAAAAAATGCTTCCAAACCTTTATTCAAACTTTAAAATTTGGATGGTTTCTAAGTTCCATACTTTATCCAAAGTATTGAGCGTCGGTTTGTCGTAAAACTTGTGTTTTACTCTTTTCTATTAAGTTAGACATCTCTTGGTGATATATCTTTGAAAATTGATATATTTATAAAGTGGTAAACTTAATTAAATTTTAAATGGGTCAAAGACTATTTTCAAATAAAATCAAGCTATGAATACTTTGTTGTATCTAACACTCAAAACATGGACGAATGCTTTTATATGTTAAGCTAATTGTTTGTGTGTGTTTCCTTGTGTGTTATTATTATATGTAGACATTATTAAGTGTTCCTTGCTATTTGTAGTAGTATTGCTTTTATGTCTAGTTTCTTGTGCCTTGCTTGGTATTTGTTAGTATCTAGTTCTTCCTAATTAGGATGTATGCTAGATTTCTTGCATTTTGGTTGCAACATTATTTGTGCATTGCATATAGGATCAACATCTCTAGGTTTATATATGTTATATAAACATCATGTACACCTTGTTATGTTTATTAACACTCTTAGGTTTGAAAGCTTTGGGAGCTTATCAAATCTATTGATTTGGGTCGTCTTACTCGATCATTGTGTTATTAGTTCAAGTAGATAAATGTCTCACTATAAAACATGAAACACCCTTTGAAAATCTTAGCTATTTTCTCTTAAAAGAGTGTTTGTGGGAATCAAGAAAGATTTCGATTAAATATCAATGCATTATTCAAACTATGATTGGTATCATTATCGAATCTAATTGACATGTTTTTTAGTGTAGGCATGAATGTGGTTTATTAATAATATACATCGGATCATAACTCACACTTGTGTTGATGGTGCTATATTGAATCTACTTGTTCAAATTGTTAGACATATTTTGTTTAATAATTACTTATAATGCACAATAGAGTCGGTTTGATAACTTGGATGTTTCATCCGAAATACTCAAGTAATTTACATTGCTATGCAATTTATAAATGTGTGATTTCCGAAAGACCAATCAAGAGTGTTCCTTTGGTTTGTATAAACTTTGTTTGTACACTTCAAAGTTATTGGCCTCAAGTTCTATTAAGGTAAATAACCTTAACTAGACTTGTTTGACAAGATATGCAATGGTGCATTCTTAACCCTCATTAGGTCATGCATTGTGTCGCCATGCAAGTTTCATCCTTGCTAAAATTTATTAGGCAAATGTTAGAATTACATTTTGTCTAACTTGAGAATGACTACTAGAGAATTTATGCACTAGGATCTTAATTTGACCTAACGGTTGAATTACTTCCATGTGGGAAGTTGAGTTGGTGTATAACTCATAAAAATGGTCGTGTTTAGCCTTAATTGAGCACCTCTAGTGATAGTCTCATACTCATTCTCTAAATTGGCTAAAGGACTCTTCCTATATATGACTAATGATAGTTTACTTTGATGAACTTTGTATGTCATTAGGAGTCTTTTTCTTTTGTAGCCATTAGGTTTTTCTTAGCTTTCTTTTTACGTGCTAATTGAACCTTTGTGTCTTTCCTTTGTGTGTGTTCTAGTTTTTATTGCCCTTAAGCATGACTTTATGATAAGTTAGACTAGAACATTAGGATTTGCTGAAATTGGAAAATCCTCCTTCACCACCTTAACCAAGCCTCTGTAGGCGGTTCTTTAAATAGACCGCGACTCCATATCAATATGGAATCGCCGATGGAGATAAAGAACTGTGGGCAAAAGCTCTCAAATTCGGGTTTTCTGAAACTTCCCAATTGTTCCAACACCCTTTGGAATCTTTGTTTCAAAATTTTGATCTCTCCCAAAATATCTTGGGCTTTCCCTTTTAACCCTTTACTAGTTTGAATCATCCCCTCACCCTTTAAACCCTCCTCGTTAGCCATGTTCTTCACACCTCAAACCATTCATCCTTACCCCTTAAACCACCCATTACTACCATGGTTTCTACAAGAACCTCCAATTCATAAAAAACCTCCTCTTCAAAGAGGCACCTCAAAATTAAGATTAAGTTACCCAAACTTAACTCTTCACCCTTTCACACACCCAAGAATGAGATTGTTCCAATTCTCATCTCTTCATCACCCTCAACACCTCTTGCTCCATGCAAGACTACCTCAACCCATGGTACCAACCATTCACATGTTTCTACCTCCTCTTCATTCCAATCTAGAATGAATGAGCTAACCTCACCATTCACTCCAAGTACTCTCTTGGATGTGACTACCCAACCTCAACCCATCCAAAGCATTCCCATTGTGAATGACTTTGTTGATACCTTGGTGACTTCACCTTTTACCCCTTTAAACTCACCCACATCACCCATCCAAAGCATTTCCATTGTGAATGACTTTGTTGAACCCTTGGTGACTTCACCTTTCACCCCACCAAATTCCACCACCACCCTTGTCTTTCATTTAAGCATGTGGATTGCTTATTGCTAAGACATCTAATTTAAGCAAATCTTAGGATTCTAGTGTAACTAAGATTAGAATTATGCTTAAGTTTTAGGCTTGTTTTTTTATATACATCTTTGTATGATCTTTATTCTTTTGTATTTCCTTTCATGTTTTTCAACATGATTTTTCTTTGAGTCTTTGATCTTGTTGTTAATATGTTTCTTTCCTTTCTCTTATTTTGAGTCCTTTTCTTAAACTAATAAGAATTAGGAATCTTCTTGGAGATTTACATTACATGTAGCTTCATTTGTGTTATCTAGATAGATGACTTGCTTGTATGCTACTTGCTTATATATCTTCTTGCTTATCCGTATGCTATATGCTTAATTGATTAGTTAATGAATGCATGCTTATTATAAAGGTTTTGTCTTTGTCAAGCAATTCCGATATAATATCTCTTAGATGTGTCTAACTCATGCATGTTCTTAAATGCTACGTGCTAACATGTTTTACTCAGTCTTCTCTTTTTAAGTAATCATGGTTCTTGCATGCCATATGTGTTAATTGCGCACCTTCTCTACATTAGTTTATTGTAGACTTCATTAGGCATTGCATGAATTATCCTATGTGCTTACTTGATAATGTGTTAGATTTTGTACTAACTCTTCATGTCTTCTTGAGCTTCTTTTGAGTTTCTTCTCTCATTTTCTTTCGAGATTTCACTATCACCTTCTAAGGTATAGTATTCATGAATCAATTTGTGAAGTCATCCTTAACTTCTTTGTTGAGTCTCTCTCAATTCATTTTAATCATGCTCTTCTAAGTCGAGACTCTTTTTTTTCTAGTCTTTCTAAACTAAGTTGAGTCGAGCCTTACCCTTTCCTCATCATGTAATTGTTCTTTGAACATCCATAATGATTGAGAAGAGCTACGAAACTTTGAGCATGTAGTTTATCGTATGCTAAACACCATTTGGTGTCGACATTCATACGCAATTTTGCCTATAATGTCCTATATCCCGAAATTTCTTAAAGCGTTGATTTATCCGCTTTTGGTTTTCCTTTATTTTTTTTTGGTCAAAAATTTCTCTAGGTTGAGATATTTTTGTTCCTCTTTTTGAGAGTTGATTGCGGTTAAAATTTACAATTGGTATGGGTGATTCCATCAATTCTAAGTTTTTAACCCCTTGAGATGATATCTTTAAATTCTTGGATGTTTCTTTTCTACCTCTATTCCAACAATTTTGAATTGATTTCCTCAAAATCCTCTCCTTGTTTTTTGAGAGTTGATGGTTAAATCTTGAATTTTCTTGGGTGATTCCAAAAAATCTAAGCTTTTTACCCTTTGACATATTATCATTACAATTGGTATGGATGTCTCTTTTCTATCTCTATTCCAACAATTGTGAATTGATCTTGTCAAGATCCTCTCCTTTATTTATTTATTTTTGGTTGATAGCATCGCGTGCACACTTCTTTCTTCAATGCTTGTCATTGTTTGTGCAAACGACTTGTTTATCATCCTCTTTTTATATATGCTCTTGTCTAGTAACCTTGGTTTGTAGGACACTTCTAACCCATTTTTGTAGCTCGTCACTATTCTTGCTTTGTTGGTGCCTCAAGCAAGGGGGAGCTCATATCAAGGGGGAGCATTTGCAAGAGTTCAAGTCATTACATTTGCGACCGTTGACTCACTCAAATTGCATTCATCGAACATCTTGCAAGTAATGCATTTTGGACACTCGTAGATAAGCATATTATTATGCTTGGAGTTTGTTAACCTATGGTGATTGAAGACTTCACTAGGATGACGCAAGCTCAATATTTTTGTATAATGGGTTTATGGTTTGGATTCTCGCCTCTCAAATGACAACCACTATGGATGATTAGATTTTTGGATGCATGTTCTCTCGAAGTCAATCCTCCTGTTCTACAAATGAAGACTACCTTTTTGATTCGACAAAAGGGGGAGAAGTAAGTGTAAACGAGTAACTTATGCATTTTAATATGTGTTGCGGTTTACTTGTTTGCCATCATCAAAAAGGGGGAGATTGTTAGTGCAAACATTATGTGATACCCTAGAACCGAGGTCACTAACATTACCCTAAATTACGCTTATTTTTGAAATTTTTAATAAATTTTAATTGCTATATATTTTAGTATTTTGGTTGAAACCGATGTTCGAGGTTATAATTTTGACGATTGACGATTTAAGAAGGACGATGACGAATACGATCCCGATGGATGCCCAAATTTCTATAATTATTGACGTTTTATCGATAATGTAATTTTTCGAGAATTTTACTTACGGTTCGTGTTAAGTCGAGTTGGGTGAGTTTTATTGCTTTCCGGGTACATTTAAAGTGTCCCAAAAGTATTTTGGAGTGTTTGGGATGATTCCCGACTCCCGTAAAATTTTCTAAAATGTCAAATGAGCCAATCCCGTAAACATTTGGAGTCGTTTTTGCTTAAGGCCAAAAGAAAGCTTAAATTGCACATTTGGTCCCTCCCATTTCACAAAAGGGGAACAAACACTCACACACATAACATTTCAAAAAAAAAAGATCAAACCCTCCCCTTTTACTCTCTAGGCCGACGGCCAAACCCCAAAACCACCACCACTTCAATTTTTTTTTGGGTTTTGATTAATTCCAATCAAAGACCACCTTCTAAAATCCTTTAGTAAGTGTTAATCCATGGTTATTTCAAACATGCATTAACAAAAATTCTTCCAAAAATTCAAGATTTTTCAAAAGTCCATTTGGATGTTAATTGGGCATTTGCATGTCTAATTCATGTTAGAATGATGCTAGAACACCAAACAAATCAACCAAAATCAATTTGGTTGATGGGTTTTGATCAACCAAACCCTACGGCTCAAAGGGGGATGTTTGGGGATCATGGTGATCAATGTTTTGATGTTTGATTTTGTGTTTAATCTTATGTTTACATGTTTTTAGATGGGTATATTCACTTACATGTATATTTTTATGATTTGGGTTTTATGAGGATGTTGATCAATAGGGGATTAGGAGTGAAAATGATGTTTGGTTATGATTAGGAGTACTTAGGATGATGTTTAATGTTGGTAAATGGGTTTGAAAACGAGCGTTGGTATGATTTTGGTATAGGTAATTTTAGGCAGAAAGTTTAAGGTGTTTTCGTAAAAATTATTTTGTAAACAGGTCTTGCGATTAGGATAGAGTTGTAGAGCATCTTCTTACCTTCGATTTGGTATAAGATAGAGCTTACGAC
Organism: Glebionis coronaria; assembly: GCA_025667525.1. Classification (NCBI taxonomy): domain Eukaryota; kingdom Viridiplantae; phylum Streptophyta; class Magnoliopsida; order Asterales; family Asteraceae; genus Glebionis; species Glebionis coronaria. Next base: position 43,823,297 of record CM046882.1, read on the forward strand.
TCATAACGAGTCAAAAGTTACGACGTTTTGAAATTCGTGTACCGGGAGATGAAAACCGTCATAATCCGAAATTATGCTTGGTTTTAGGTCAAATCCCGGGGACTATAAGTTTAGTTTGGTAAATGGTCAAAGGTTGAATTTTGGTCTCAAACCTGCACATTTGAGTCTATTATAAGACTTAGGTGTCAAATGGGTCAATGGAGTATTTTAAACGGGTCAAATGAGTCCGACTTGTCAAAGTATAATTTCAGTCCGAAAAACGTAGTTTTGGAAAAGTGTTGAGTAACGGGTCGTAGAAGTGAAAACTTTTGTTGGGATTAAATATGTGATTTCTACAGGTCTTAAGGTATTTTTTAGAATTTTCTCAAATTTTATAAAAAGGGTTAAGTATAGTAAAACAGTCCGTACTTTTGGTAAGTATCGGCGAAAATGAGTAAAAATGAATAACGTTAATAATAAGGACAAATGGTATAAAACGAGTAACACTTGTCGTTTTGTTTTGGCGTGAGTTGTAATTGTCACAAGTGACTAATATGTATGTATTTTATACAGTACCATAAGGTTTATAAATGAGATTACTCATTACGCGTTATTTGGTTTGATAGGTGTTGATTTACCCGGGCATCCGTATCGTCGTCAGTGACCGTCACTCGAACTATCGACTACTTGTTATATAAGGTGTGAATTTATAGCCTCGCTTATTATTATTTCAAACTGTTTTACCCGCGAGGGAAATGCATGCTAGTTTTCAAAATGAACATATGTCATGAATGATTGTTGGACCCGAATGTTGCCTTTGAAATTGTGTTGAGTACCTAGTTGCAAAAGGCCCTAAATTCATGAACTATTAACTATTGTTTAGTCCTAGCGTGGATTAGAAATAGCCGCTTATACAAAGTGATAGTACTATGGGGTTGACTACCATATCCGAGACGAGGGCTAGTACGTTGATACCCCCTGTGGACGGATAATTTGTGATAAGAGATAAGGTATAATTGCAACTGATGCCTTAGTAGGGGCACTGGTTTCATCTGAATCACGCCGGTAATTATTACGCGGGTGATTGAGTTAACGGTTTAGTGTCATGAGCTTAAACACAATTGTCAGTATCTTGAATATAGATTGTTTGATCGACAAGTCTATGAATGATCGTGAATGGTTTTTATTTCACATATGTTCAAAATGAATTGTAAAACCTATGAATTCCACTCAACGTTTTCGTTGACCAAATTTAGCATGTGTTTCAGGTAACCGCTGAAGTGTAGCATGGAGCGTGCATTGGATGGATGTTGTGTGTGGAGCTTGGAGTCTACTTGTTTTTCCTCCCGTTATTACTTAAACAATTTTAACTCTATGTCATGTTGTTGTGAAAACTGTAACTTTTGGGGTTGAGATTCATGGGGACCGAAACGCAAAAACTCTGTTGTATCATTTGGGGTTGGAAAACCGTAGACATGTAACTTTTCAACAATTTTTAATTTAAGTTTGAATTTGACGTCTCTTTGGAGTCGTTCGATATATCTTGTGTGCGATGATAACTGCCTAGCACCCAAATGTTGTAGTTCCGCTGCGCATAGCATTTGGTGGGGTGTTAGAGATTGGTAATCAGAGCCATGAGTTATAGAGAACTAGGTCGTTTTGAAAATTCCTAAACTATAACTTTTGGTGTCGTAAGAAATTGTCCAAGCGCACACAACTATCCTGCATGGCTCCGGTAAGGTTTATTTTTGTATTCATGGCATTTGACGTATACTTTTGAGTTGAAGTATATATGTGGGTATTTATTACGTAAATATGGAAATTACTATATGTAAACGTTGAAATTATACGTGGAATACCCGACACCGTAATTCTTGTATTAATCATGCATGAGCATCATATTATCGCATTTTGGGCATGTGTACCACCTTTGCATTGCATTTGCATGCATGTATTTATAAATATTGTATAGTTATCTTACGTACCCTCCAAAATTCTCTGTTACTGCAGGAATGGCCGAGGTACCGCCTAATGATAATGGAAACGATTACGTCGTGGGTCACGAAGGGGGAAATGTTGGAACAGCTGCTGAAGGAAAGACCGAGGCGAACAATGTGCAAACCCAGGACCTTGACCAAAGGAGAACTATTTACCCACAACGTACTACTCATCTGGTTGGTGTACCAGGTATCCCCAGGAGATCCGAAGGTGCAGCGAGCGTAAATTTTCTTCATCAGGGCATCTCAAGAGTTTGCTGCCCCGGACCAAGAGCTTATCATGACGTACGGCGTGTTGTGAGAAGATTGGATGAATCGATGTTCGAGCGGTACATAGTGGAATCAAGGGTAATCGACAGATTCGACGAGAATGAAGGAGCACACCAAAGATTATTGGCGAGAACTTCAAGAATTGAGTATGATGGAAATGCAAACAAGAGTGATATCAACAGCCTAAGATCGATGATCGCAAACTTGAGCGCCAGTCTTGATCGAGTTAGGGAAGATCAAGCGAGATTGTCTAGGATGCAGAGTTGGGAGCATCGAGTGAGAGCATCATTGCCCCCAGATTGGAGATTTGTGGACGATTTGGAAATGGAAGCTAATGACTTCATGATCCAGCCACCTGCCAGAGGTGCTTGTATCACTGTGGGAAATCATGTAGCGGTTGAGTGTGGGTCTACGTCAGGGACGAAGAAGGCGATTGAATGTGGGCCAAACGACAAAGGAAAGAGGAAGATGGATGAAGTGGACAAGGAAGATAGCGACGAGGAACCCGAGGAAGATGATGATGAACCGCCATCCAAGAGGCCGTGTGGATCACCACATGCCTAGTTGCTTGTCTTGTATTTTATCTTTGATCGTTGTAATAGAACTGTTTTAGACTTTTGTATGAAGGCATTGTGACGAAAAACTTGAGGACTTAAGTTTTATGGTGAATGGTTGTAGTGGCAATACTTGTCACAATTTTGGTTGATTATCAATACAATCCATGTTTACCTTTCATGATCTGTGATATGTCTTTAATTTGATCTTTTGTGATGTGAATTGATGAATATTAGTAACTCTGTAGTGATGTGTCGTTGTATTTATATTCTGTCTTGAAAGAGAAATCCATCTTAATCTTGATGTGTATACTTACATTGTTTTTCTATTTTCCCTGTCTTTGCAGAGAGGTGTATTTGATAACGCACCATGCCTCCAAAACTAACCGCCGACCGTGTGAACACGATGATTCAGGAAGCCATTGCGAATGCGCTAGTAGCAGATCGAGCAGGGAGGAACCCAGACCAGGGCAGAAATGCGGGGAGACAGCAAGCCCCAAGAGAGTGTACTTACTCTAGTTTCATAAAGTGTGGTCCCACGCAATTTCGTGGAACTGGTGGAGCTCTAGAACTCAGTCGATGGTTAGAAAAGGTCGAAAGTACTTTCGAGATTAGTGGTTGCTCAGAAGCGAACAAGGTCAAGTTTGCGGCTGCTACTTTTCTTGACGATGCATTGAGTTGGTGGAACACCCAAGTAGCCACTGTTGGGTTAGCAGTAGCGAATGCAAGAACATGGACTGCAACTAAAGCTCTTTTGACCAAGAAGTTCTGTCCTGAAGAGGAGTTAGGTCAATTGGAAGATGAGTTGAGGCACCTGACTTTGAAAAATAATGATATCACTGCTTACACCAGGAGGTTTAATGAACTAAGCCTTTTTGTGTCCAGACACCTTTGCCGATGATAACAAGAAGATGAAACAGTACATCAAAGGTCTATCCAGTAATATCAAGGGTGAGACGACTTCGTCTAAACCTGGGTCATTTGATGAAGCGGTCCAGATGGCTCACGCGTTGATGGATGTCAAACTCCAAGACAAGAAGAACTTCATTGCTGAAGGAAATAAGAGGAAGTAGGAGGCGGCGCAGAGCAATCAATCCCAGGGTCAAAGCCGAGGTGGAAACCGTAACAACAATGGTCAGAACCGCAATCAGCAGTTCAACCAACAAAGGAATGAAGGGATGAGAGCTGTGACAAACCCCAGAGGAGCGAAGGTGAATCCCCACTGTGGTCGATGCAACTTGTACCATGTAGGGAGTTGCCCGCCTGCATGCGGAAAATGTGGAAAAGCGGGTCACAGGATGTCTGATTGCCGAACAAAGGGGGTAGCCACTGGGGCGAATGCTACGAGAGTGATGGGTTGTTTTGGATGTGGAGAAAGAGGCCATAAGCAAGGAAATTGCCCGAAGGCAGGAAACAAGCAAGGAGGTAACAATGCTGCTGCCGTGTATCAAGTAGGGACGGCTGATAAACCACAGGGTCCTAACGTGGTTACCGGTACGTTTTTACTAGACGCTTGTTATGCTAGTATTTTGTTTGATTCTGGTTCCGACAAGAGTTTCGTAGATGTTAAATTTAGTCGTCATATCGATAGAAAACCGGTATTGTTAGCAACTAGTTATAACGTGGAGTTAGCCGATGGGAAAATTGTTAGTACGAATTCTATACTAAAAGGGTGTACCTTGAAGTTAGGAAATTACGCTTTTGAAATCGACTTGATGCCTATAGAGCTAGGATCGTTTGATGTGATCGTGGGAATGGATTGGCTGATGGCGCACAGTGCTGTGATCGTCTGTGGTGAGAGATTAGTTCAGATCCCGTTGAGGAATAAAGTCTTGACTGTGAAGGGAGATGAATGCACTTCTCGTTTGAAAGTGATTTCTTGTTTGAAAATGATGAAGTATGTAGAAAGTGGATGCGATGTGTTTTTGGCACAAGTTTCGAGTGATGGTGATTTAGAGGCGAGGATTGAAGAGGTACCTGTAATCTGCAAATATCCGGAAGTTTTTCCAGACGAGTTGCCGGGTTTACCACCCACCCGTGAGGTCGAGTTTCGAATCGATTTGGTGCCGGGAGCTGCGCCGGTTGCGCGTGCACCCTATCGATTAGCACCATCCGAGTTAAAGGAGTTATCGGATCAACTGAAGGAGTTGATAGACAAGGGATTTATTAGGCCGAGCTCATCACCATGGGGAGCGCCAGTATTGTTTGTGAAGAAGAAAGATGGGTCATTTCAGATGTGTATTGACTATAGAGAACTCAACAAGCTGACGGTTAAGAATCGGTATCCATTGCCGAGGATTGACGATTTGTTTGATCAACTGCAAGGTTCCTGTGTATACTCAAAGATCGACTTGAGATCAGGGTATCATCAACTGCGTGTAAGAGAGGAGTATATTCCTGTAACTGCCTTTCGTACGTGGTATGGACACTTCGAATTTCGAGTAATGCCGTTTGGGTTGACAAACGCGCCTGCTGTATTCATGGACCTTATGAATCGCGTATGCAAGCCGTATCTAGATAAGTTTGTCATTGTTTTTATTGATGATATTCTTATTTACTCTAAGAGTAAGGAGGAGCACGAGAAGCACCTGAGAAAGATATTGGATCTGCTGAAGAGAGAGAAGCTGTATGCGAAGTTCTCGAAGTGTGAGTTTTGGTTAGAGTCTGTGCAATTCCTTGGTCACGTAATTGATAGCAAAGGAGTTCGCGTGGATCCTGCCAAGGTCGAAGCGATCAGGGAATGGTCGGCACCGACAACGCCGACTGAAGTTCGACAATTCCTTGGTTTAGCTGGGTATTATCGGAGATTCATTGAAGGATTTTCGTTGATTGCGAAGCCATTAACAAAGCTTACCGAAAAGAATAGGGTGTATGAATGGGGAGATGAGGAAGAATTCGCTTTCAAAACGCTCAAGGACAAGTTATGTTCCGCACCGATATTGTCATTACCTGAAGGAACCGAAGACTTTGTAGTGTATTGTGACGCATCTCGTAAGGGTTATGGAGCTGTGTTGATGCAGCGCGAGAAGGTGATAGCTTACGCGTCGAGACAACTGAGGAAGAATGAGGAGAACTACACGACACACGATTTGGAATTAGGAGCTGTAGTCTTTGCGTTGAAATTGTGGAGACATTATTTGTATGGGACGAAGTGTGTTGTATTCACTGACCACAAGAGTTTGCAGCACATTTTAGATCATAAGGAGTTGAACATGCGACAGAGACGATGGGTAGAATTACTGAGTGACTATGACTGTGAAATTCGCTACCATCCTGGCAAGGCGAATGTTGTAGCGGATGCACTTAGTAGGAAGGATCGAGAGAAACCTTTGAGAGTCAGAGCATTGGTGATGACTGAGAGTGTTGACTTAACCGAAACTATACTGAAGGCTCAAGAGAGGGGATTAATGAAAGAGAATGTTGATGCTGAGAACTTGGGAAGAATGTTGAAACCTCTTTTTGTGATTAGGTCAGACGGACTCAGATATTTCGAGAATCGGATTTGGTTACCATTGTGTCCATCCGAGGAAGGAAAGCCTGGAGTACGAGATTTGGTTATGAACGAGTCTCATAAGTCGAAGTACTCGATACATCCTAGATCGGATAAAATGTATCATGATCTGAAGAAAGTTTATTAGTGGCCGAATATGAAGGCGGATATTGCTCGTTACGTTAGTAAGTGTTTGACTTGCGCGAAGGTTAAAGCAGAACATAAGAAGCCGTCTGGGTTGTTGGTACAACCAGAGATCCCAGAATGGAAATGGGAGAGAATCGCTATGGATTTCGTGACGGGTTTACCCAGAACTCCTAGTGGATGTGATATGATTTGGGTAATAGTGGATAGATTAACGAAATCTGCTCATTTCTTACCTATGAAGAAGACGGACAGTATGGAAAAGCTGGCCAGTGTGTACGAGAAGGAGATCGTTTGCAGACATGGAGTACCGTTATCGATTATTTCGGATCGCGATAGTAGATTTACTTCGGAATTTTGGAAATCGCTTCAACGTGCGATAGGCACTGAATTGAATTTAAGTACGGCTAATCACCCGGAGACTGACGGCCAGAGTGAACGAACTATTCAGACGATGGAGGATATGCTCCGAGCATGCGTGATTGATTTTGGAGGAAGTTGGGAACGCCACTTGCCTTTAGTGGAGTTTTCGTATAATAATAGTTATCATGCGAGCATCAAGGCTGCACCGTTCGAAGCATTGTATGGAAGGAAGTGTAGATCGCCTGTGTGTTGGAGTGAAGTAGGAGAAAGTCAATTGACTGGACCCGAAATGGTTTTAGAGACGACCGAGAAGATTGTGCAAATCAAGAACCGACTACTTGCTACGAGAAGTCGACAGAAGAGTTATGCCGATAACAGAAGAAAACCGTTGGAATTTGAAGTCGGAGATATGGTTATGCTTAAGGTTTCGCCGTGGAAGGGTGTAATTCGTTTTGGGAAGAAAGGAAAGTTGAGTCCGAGGTATATTGGACCATTTAAGATCGTTAAACGAATTGGACCAGTAGCGTATAAGTTAGAGTTGCCGAGCGAGCTTAGTGCTATTCACGACACGTTTCACGTATCGAACTTGAAGAAGAGTTTGGCGGATAAGGAATTGGTGATTCCTTTGGACGAGATTCAACTGGACGACAAAATGCATTTCGTGGAAGAACCCGTAGAAATTATGGACCGAGAGGTCAAGAGGCTGAAGCGTAGTAGAATTCCCATTGTGAAGGTTCGATGGAATTCTAGGCGTGGACCGGAATACACTTGGGAACGTGAGGACTTTATCAAGGAAAGGTATCCTCATCTGTTCCAGCGGCACGAAATGTGAGTATAAGAAGAGGCGAGCGCCGGGACGTCGCTCTCTTTAAGGAGGGGTGGATGTGATACCCTAGAACCGAGGTCACTAACATTACCCTAAATTACGCTTATTTTTGAAATTTTTAATAAATTTTAATTGCTATATATTTTAGTATTTTGGTTGAAACCGATGTTCGAGGTTATAATTTTGACGATTGACGATTTAAGAAGGACGATGACGAATACGATCCCGATGGATGCCCAAATTTCTATAATTATTGACGTTTTATCGATAATGTAATTTTTCGAGAATTTTACTTACGGTTCGTGTTAAGTCGAGTTGGGTGAGTTTTATTGCTTTCCGGGTACATTTAAAGTGTCCCAAAAGTATTTTGGAGTGTTTGGGATGATTCCCGACTCCCGTAAAATTTTCCAAAATGTCAAATGAGCCAATCCCGTAAACATTTGGAGTCGTTTTTGCTTAAGGCCAAAAGAAAGCTTAAATTGCACATTTGGTCCCTCCCATTTCACAAAAGGGGAATAAACACTCACACACATAACATTTCAAAAAAAAAGATCAAACCCTCCCCTTTTGCTCTTTAGGCCGACGGCCAAACCCCAAAACCACCACCACTTCAATTTTTTTTGGGTTTTGATTAATTCCAATCAAAGACCACCTTCTAAAATCCTTTATTAAGTGTTAATACATGGTTATTTCAAACATGCATTAACAAAAATTCTTTCAAAAATTCAAGATTTTTCAAAAGTCCATTTGGATGTTAATTGGGCATTTGCATGTCTAATTCATGTTAGAATAATGCTAGAACACCAAACAAATAAACCAAAATCAATTTGGTTGATGGGTTTTGATCACCCAAACCCCACGGCTCAAAGGGGGGTGTTTGGGGATCATGGTGATCAATGTTTTGATGTTTGATTTTGTGTTTAATCTTATGTTTACATGTTTTTAGATGGGTATATTCACTTGCATGTATATTTTTATGATTTGGGTTTTATGAGGATGTTGATCAATAGGAGATTAGGACTGAAAATGATGTTTGGTTATGATTAGGAGTACTTAGGATGATGTTTAATGTTGGTAAATGGGTTTGAAAACGAGCGTTGGTATGATTTTGGTATAGGTAATTTTAGGCAGAAAGTTTAAGGTGTTTTCGTAAAAATTATTTTGTAAACAGGTCTTGTGATTAGGATAGAGTTGTAGAGCATCTTCTTAGCTTCGATTTGGTATAAGATAGAGCTTACGAATCCTAACGAGTCAAAAGTTACGACGTTTTGAAATTCGTGTACCGGGAGATGAAAACCGTCATAATCCGAAATTATGCTTGGTTTTAGGTCAAATCCCGGGGACTATAATTTTAGTTTGGTAAATGGTCAAAGGTTGAATTTTGGTCTCAAACCTGCACATTTGAGTCTATTATAAGACTTAGGTGTCAAATGGGTCAATGGAGTATTTTAAACGGGTCAAATGAGTCCGACTTGGTCAAAGTACAATTTCAGTCCGAAAAACGTAGTTTTGGAAAAGTGTTGAGTAACGGGTCGTAGAAGTGAAAACTTTTGTTGGGATTAAATATGTGATTTCTACAGGTCTTAAGGTATTTTTGAGAATTTTCTCAAATTTTATAAAAAGGGTTAAGTATAGTAAAACAGTCCGTACTTTTGGTAAGTATCGGCGAAAATGAGTAAAAATGAATAACGTTAATAATAAGGACAAATGGTATAAAACGAGTAACACTTGTTGTTTTGTTTTGGCGTGAGTTGTAATTGTCATAAGTGATTAATATGTATTTATTTTATACAGTACCATAAGGTTTATAAATGAGATTACTCATTACGCGTTATTTGATTTGATAGGTGTTGATTTACCCGGGCATCCGTATTGTCGTCAGTGACCGTCACTCGAACTATCGACTACTTGTTATATAAGGTGTGAATTTATAGCCTCGCTTATTATTATTTCAAACTGTTTTACCCGCGAGGGAATGCATGCTAGTTTTCAAAATGAACATATGTCATGAATGATTGTTGGACCCGAATGTTGCCTTTGAAATTGTGTTGAGTACCTAGTTGCAAAAGGCCCTAAGTTCATGAACTATTAACTATTGTTTAGTCCTAGCGTGGATTAGAAATAGCCGCTTATACAAAGTGATAGTACTATGGGGTTGACTACCCTATCCGAGACGAGGGCTAGTATGTTGATACCTCCTGCGGACGGATAATTTGTGATAAGAGATAAGGTATAATTGCAACTGATGCCTTAGTAGGGGCACTGGTTTCATCTGAATCACGCCGGTAATTATTACGCGGGTGATTGAGTTAACGGTTTAGTGTCATGAGCTTAAACACAATTGTCAGTATCTTGAATATAGATTGTTTGATCGACAAGTCTATGAATGATCGTGAATGGTTTTTATTTCACATATGTTCAAAATGAATTGTAAAACCTATGAATTCCACTCAACGTTTTCGTTGACCAAATTTAGCATGTGTTTCAGGTAACCGCTGAAGTGTAGCATGGAGCGTGCATTGGATGGATGTTGTGTGTGGAGCTTGGAGTCTACTTGTTTTTCCTCCCGTTATTACTTAAACAATTTTAACTCTATGTCATGTTGTTGTGAAAACTGTAACTTTTGGGGTTGAGATTCATGGGGACCGAAACGCAAAAACTCTGTTGTATCATTTGGGGTTGGAAAACCGTAGACATGTAACTTTTCAACAATTTTTAATTTAAGTTTGAATTTGGCGTCTCTTTGGAGTCGTTCGATATATCTTGTGTGCGATGATAACTTCCTAGCACCCAAATGTTGTAGTTCCGCTGCGCATATGTAGAATATTGATAACCTATGAATCTATGAAGTGGGTTGATGTTTTCTAGTGAGAGAAACTAGAGAGAGAAAGTGAGAGAAAATGTGTCTTTATTAATATGAAAATATGAACAACAACCAACCCCTTTCCATGGTGGAAAGGGGTATTTATACTCCAAGCAAACATTGGGCTTGGGCCGGTCCATGATAAGCCCATGGACCGGTTCTTACTTAACTTAATAAGTAACATTTAACTAATTGTTAACTACGAGCTATTACAACATAAATCATATTGTGGAGTGACCGATACTTCTAATATACGTTAAAACGTATTTCTAACAATCTCCCCCTAAGGGAGGTCACTCCACGTTACAAAGTTCTAAACCTAGCATACTATACTAAGTCTTCGTTCTTTAGCTCGTAGTCTTTTCTTCTTTTATTTCTTTTGTTGTGAATATGTTGGTTTGATCTTTTCGGCTTTGGCTTGAGAGCATTGTTCTTTGGCCTTTCACGTGCGATCTTTGCCTACTTGTGAATTTTGCCTCCTCGTGACTCCATGTTCCACACGCTTATGTCTTTTTGTTGAATTCTCGAAAGTTTCAGAGTTTGGTACAGCGGAAGACTTCATCTTGTACTTTCTTGAATTTTTGCTGAACTTTGTTGCAAAAGAACATAAGCATGTGGAAACGACTTTATCAGGTACACCGCAACACCACCGTCTTCACTGGTACACAACAACGCCACCGTCTTCAACAGGTACACAGCAACGCCACCGTCTTTAACATGTACACAGCAACGACACGAATAAAATGGCGTTGAACATTTTATTCTAATTCGGTAGCATTTTACCTCCGGTCGGTGAAGACCGTTGGACGATATTAGATATCGTACCCGTGACGGATAGTTTCAATTAAGTAACTTCCTGACAGGATTTCGCGGGTAAACCCGTTCTCTTTATTCGATCGTCCAAAGCTGACTGCGAACATAAAGAGTGAATCACTTGGATAAATTATCCTTGTGATTTGAAGCCGTCAATTCATGAAACCTGGAACAAGTGAATTTCAATTAAGATTTTCACCATCGTTGCTTTCCAGTTGTCACGAGCTCAATTCATAAAGAATCTTGCACGTTACCTACCAAGTGCTGTTTGATGTTAACACTAGAAGGATTTCCACTCGTCACTGTGATCAATAAAGAGTCACTCTGAGTGTTCTGGCAAGATCATATGATAATGCGTAGAGGCCTGGAACGAGTTTAAGTTCAATTAAGAATTAAACCACTGTTACCTTCCAGTTTTTCACAAGATTGGTTCTAAAAGAACCGCACGTGTAACCTACCATGAGCTTGTTTTATGTTGGCTCAAGCAGGATTTCCATCTTCATTGTAATACTTGCGTATTACTCAGATGTTCTGGCAATATTACAGGAATACTGCGTAGGACTCATAAAAATCTCTTACTTTTCACAGTGTGTGAGAAAGCAAGGAATAAATGGAAAGTGTCCTAATGAGACTTTTGATGATCTCTTGGCTCTAGACTCGATTGTGCGTTTTGATTTAGTGAGCGATGGCTGGAGAGGAGTGCCACCTTTTCAATACCAGTCTATTCGGAGTGAATAAACCAATAGATAACGTGTTGATCTCCGTGTGATTAAAACAAATACCTTTTGAGAGATATTTGAGTTAGCTGGGAAGGGTTGTGCATTGCATCACTGGGTCCATGATGTCTTTTTTAAATACCGAGAATCATTAGCAAAAATGACCTCAATAGCATATGTATTGACCCGGTTTCTGCCTAAAGTTGTAAGGAGGGCTTCTTTCTTTACACCCTTTATCTTTACAATTCTTTTTCATTCTTCAACCCCTTCAATGCTTACCAATACATCATCACTAGCACCTTGTTGTGATTGTTCCAGTGCTAGCTTAAGTACTTGGTCGGCATTCAGCTACGTTCACATTCTTTCTCCATCTTTCCTAGGACTTATAATTCTATCTAGGGAATTGTCCTTGGGAAGATTCCATCGGCTCTGATGAATCATTGGACTAAACCTATTCCTACCACCCTTTTGTCACCACATCCGTCGTGAATTAAGCGTGTTTTGGGAAGGAATTGCCACCATGAAAAATCATTGAAAAAATCACTTAAGGTACTTGTGATATTGAAATCAAAAGTTTTGTACCTTAGGTGTTTTGTTCATAAAAAACGCTCCCCCTTAACACGTGCTTTACACATATTAAGTTGGATAATCGTTAAGTCTTTTTCATCTTTTAGCCAAGTATCATTTAAATCTCCTTAATCCCATTTTCTCCCCTTATCCAAAATGTTAACCATTAATATTTGGGATATTGAATGGATTAACCGGTCTTTGGGTAAAAATGAAATTGATGTTTGGCCATAGACCATGTTCATGCTCCCCCTTAAGTTAATAAGGGATAGTTGTAGTGCTTTGGTATGATATATTTTGAAAGATTTAGAATCTCGTGAGAAATTCTTGAAAAATTATCATACCTTAACACTACATCAAGCCATTAAAGCACAATATTCACAAATATACATATTCACAATTGAAAACCAATATAAAGTGGACCTGAAATGTACGACCCATTAGATGGATCGTTGCAGTAGCTTGTGGTGCACTAAATATGGTCTACCACCAACGAATCTTTCCAAACTCCTCATCAATCTACGTTCACGGAGCTTTTGATCGATCTTCTTGATCACATAATTCGCCATCTGCCTATAACCCTTATGCCAATCCTCGGTCATCTCTGGCAAAGTCCCACCCGAGTTCAGATGATCCAACTTTCCTCTAACTTGTAGAAGAGTCCCATCACTGTACTTGTAAAGCTCACCCACCCTCATAAACTTCATTAAACCTCGACTGTTCAAGTAGAAAATGCCGCAATTCGGAACAGAGATGCCGGACGAGCTTTGAGGATCATAAACTTCCTCTTCTCCACCAGTACCCTCTTCTTCTTCACTCTTTTCCCTTTCTTCCTCAGGGAGAATGTGGTAGGGTACCACACTTCCAAACGTCTTGAACAACCTATCATCCTCCATGATAGCGTCATTCAGGGATTTGAAGAGAGCCCGTTGAATCCTAGATTTATCAAACGATCCAAGTTCCCTCATACGAGCTTTGAGGATCTTTTTCAATTCAAAATCCGTCAAGTCATAAGCAATCTTGTAGGCGGCTTCTGAAGGATTGGATGACTTGATCATCAAGTTGTCAGCAGCGAGTGTCTTCAATTCATCACGTAGTTTAGGCATAAGAGATTCAACGGATTCTTTCACTCTCTGCTCAATAGAATCTTCAAGAGCTTCTTTCTGCTCTTTATAGTTATCCTTAATTTCTTGAAGTCTCTTAATTCGTGCTGCATGCCTATCGGCTTCAGCCTTTTTAACCCGAGCAAGTTCTTCTGCATGGGCTTTACGTGTAAATTCCATATCTGCAGCAAACTTAGCAATCAACTCTTCTTGAGCTTTCCTAGATGCTTCTTCACTTTGAAATCGTCTATGTAGCTCTTGGCGAAGTTCATCCATCTCTCTTTTGTGATTGTCCGTATGTTTATCCAACATTTCGGCCATTACCAATGCAGCCATTGTAGACGTTGCAGAGCTGCTCTGGGTTGATGGAATAGGCTCGGTTGTGACAACGGTACTAAGGATGGGAGTTATTGGTGGTGGAAGAAATGGTGTTGAAACCGGTCTGGTTGGTACGGGTTGTTTTGGTGGAAGTTGAGTTGCTAAAGGTTGAGTAGATTCTATGACTGTAGGAGCACCCGTCCTTTTTGCAACACTTGCTGAAACAGGGGGGTGGATGTCTCCTTCGAAGTAGAATAATTTTCGGGTGATCCAAACTCAAACACATCATCTGGTTCCACGTACTCTTCTTCAATATTTACCCGTGCACCCGAACCACTGCCTCCCGTGTCTTTTCTACTTCTTTCCATAGCTATCTTCATCGCTTTTCTCTCAGCCTTGTTAAGAGCAGGATCATCAATATCTTCTTCATCGTGGAGAACTAACTCATCAGCCGTACCCTTTCCCTTCTTAACTGCAGTCTTCTTCTTTTTGGCTTTGGGTTCAGGTAAATCTGTTTGCTTCCGTTTACCTTTGCTCTTAACCGTGGTAGATGAGTCTTCACCTGCTAGAATACTTGCTCGTTGATTCTCAATTTCTTGTAGCAAGTTCTTGTAATCATCAGATGCTATAATCTCATCGGTCAGAAGATGACTGGGAATGGGACCAGGAATAACCGTATTCGAATGAGTCTCCTGCCTTAAGTCTACCAAATCATCATCATCCATCGTGTGGTGACGACTACCTGCACGCTTATTAATGGATGCATCGTGTTCCATAAAGTAATGTATGATCAGCTTAATGAACCTAGGGTACTGGTAACTTTTAACCTTACCCTTCGTGTTTGTGAAGAGTTGAAAAGTAAACTCCTCCCACAGCAGTGATGCATAATCAATACCCATACCTTTAAACATACCATAAAACATCTTGATGATTGGTGGACGAACAGCATCAAACCCAGTTGTTTTGGGTGTTAAACATCGGCTTAGAATCCCAAAAATAGCTTTCCATGGTTGACCAACTTTGGCAGTAGTAAACTCAGACGCGGTTCTTATGTCAAGACAACCAATGGCAGTGAACATTTCCATGATCTGGTCCTTAGTCGGGTTGGCTGAGTATGATAGGTCTTTGAGTGTCGGCCGAAATCCAAAGATCTTCCTGAAGTCTGACACAGTAAGCGTCTGCTGCTTGTTGTCCAAGGAAAATGTGATTTTGTTCGATGTTCTCTCTTTGGTAGCCCAGAACTCGTAAAGGTAGTCATAGGGCACTGAAGCACTTCTCCTTAGCGCATGCTTTAGATGAGATTTATCAAGCATGGCTGTACCTACCTTAAATCCATTATGGGTAGAGTGAGATACCTCCTTCAAACGGAAGTTGTTTGGAAGAAACTTTAGAGTCTTGGCTTCGGCAATGGCGGTGGCTCTGGTGTGTTGTATTTGTTGTACTGTAGGGTTAGTCATCGTCTCTGCTTAAGATAAAACACAAAGGTTGAAACATACAAATATGAATATCATTATGACTTTAAACCTAAGCATTGAACATACGACCTAATCCCTTAAGCTTGTAAACCATTCAAACATCTATTATACGGAATAATCATTCAATTCAGAATACTTGGTCTATGCGGAATATAAATCCTATGCGGAATGATAACTCTATTCGGAACATAAGGCCTATGCGGAATAAATCAAACATCTCCTATTCGGAAAGATCAACCTTATGCGGAAAAATTTCTTTATTCGGAAAGATCAACCTTATGCGGAAAAATTTCTTTATTCGGAAAGATCAACCTTATGCGGAAAAATTTCTTTATTCGGAAAGTCTAGGCCTATGCGGAATACACTTTCTATTCGGAAAGAATTGTCTATGCGGAATAAACTTTCTATTCGGAAAGAACTTTCTATTCGGAAAGACTTGTCTATGCGGAATAAAATTCCTATTCGGAAAGACTTGTCTATGCGGAATAAAATTCCTATTCGGAAAGAACTTGTCTATGCGGAAAGACTATCCTATGCGGAATAAAGCTGCTATTCGGAAAGACTATCCTATGCGGAATAATCCTCCTATTCGGAAAGCTCTTTCTATTATGAATAACTGCTCCTATTCGGAAAGTTCTTTCTATTCTGAATAAATGCTCCTATGCGGAATTTTCTTTCTTATTCGGAAAACATTCCTTATTCGGAAAAATCATACTAATCTGAAAGTTCAATCAGTGACGATTTTTCTAATTTAGGCACTAGTTCGTTTAATTCAAGAAATCTAAAGGCCATAGCAGTTCATTTGTCCTATTCCGAATAAAACCCAGGCAAAACCCCCAATTTAATTAAACCCTAATTAACGCAGTAACTGATTTTGATTGTTTTCAATTAAAAAGAGTTAATTAACTTGTTTTGCATGAAAGATTAAGCCGTTTGAATACCTTTTGAAGATCTTGAACAAGAAGATGAATGATTGAATTTGTTTTGTGAGTTCGTGTGTTTGTATGTTAATGGCGGCAAAGGAGTAAAGCGAGTAAACAGTGAAAGTAGAGAGGAGACGGGGGTGGGTGATTTTGACTAGGTCAAATTTTTCAGAAGTTTGACATATTGTCAACTTTACCCCCTCAATTTTTCTTCTTTCTACAAACAAAAATCTTTTGTTTTTCCAAGTTTTAATTCTTGTCATTTTGACCCTATCTTATGCTAACATCCCGAGCCTTAGTGATTAACCTATCTTAACACAAGCACAAATCTATTCATGACAAACTTATAAGTAACAACACGACAAATGCCAAAGCAATCCAACCATTAACCATTGAGCTTTTTGAGTTTCCTTGAAAACTTTTGAAGATCTTTTTGATGTGAAAGATGATGTAACATTTTCTCCCCCTTAAACGATGACCCGTTTTCTATTTAAAGAGCTGTAGTCATTGTTTAACGAGGCACAGGATGATGAAAAACATTTTCCAATTGATATCTTGAAAAGTTTGATTCGAGGTGGCAATAAGATTTCTCTTATTTTTACAAATTAATGCACTGAGACGTACACTAACTCGTGTTAGACCAAGTTGTAAAGTAAACTTGATCCCTTTGCATGATTTGGCTTGTAAATCATGCCCGAGAAAATTAATTCCCGTTGTGAGCCAACGTTTTCCAAGGAAATACGTGACTTTAATATGAAAACCGGGTTGCAGTCAGAAATAACTACAAGCCATAATGGGCATGTTTTAAAAATGTACAACTTTTATACGGACTCTATTTATGGCACCCTGTCAATATTGATCGACATTTCTAAGGCCGTAAATATTACCGTACTAAAAGACATGCCCGATTTAAAACGAAAAATATTTTTGGTTTTTCTTGATTTTATAATTTTTATGGTTTTTGTAGGTTTTATATTTTTTATAGTTTTTGTAGGTTTTATATTTTTGTATTTTCTTTTTGTGGTTTATATATTTACTATAATATACATGATCACGAACAAAGGATACTCTGAATAGTTTACCACGACTATTCAGCTGATTCTTCTGCCAACTCTTTGAGAGTCGCTGGAGTGAATGATTTCATGCCAAGCTTGTCGATCAAAAACTCGATTCGTCCTAGATCTAAGGCTTTGGTGAACATATCCGCCAGCTGGTACTCAGTAGTGACAAAATACAGCTCGATCACTCCGTTCTCCACCTGCTCCTTAATGAAATGGTAGCGAATGTCTATGTGCTTGGCCCGGGAGTGTTGAACATAGTTGCAGCAAAGGGCAATGGCGCTCTTGTTGTCACAATACATCGGGATTTTGTTAAATCCCAAACCGTAGTCAGTTAATTGTGATCTCATCCAAAGGACTTGAGCACAACAACCGGACATGGCGATGTATTCAGCCTCCGTGCTAGAAATTGCAGCGCTTTTCTGCCTTTTTGAAGACCAATTGATCAATCTATCTCCTAGGAGTTGCACAGATCCAGAAGTGCTACGCCTCGTGTCTTGACATCCGGCATGATCGGCATCTGCGTATGATATTAAAGCATTAGAGGAATCTTTCCGATACCATAGACCACGATGAAGTGTTCCTTTTAGATACCGAAAGATCCTTTTAACTACATGTAGGTGCTTTTCGGTAGGCCGAGCCTGATACCGGGCACACATGCATACAGCAAATTGCAAATCAGGCCTGCTAGCAGTCAGATATAGAAGGGTGCCGATCATCCCACGGTAAAGTTTTGGATCGACAATAGTCCCATTCCTATCTTCATCTAACTTGGATTTCTCCACCATTGGAGTGTCCACGGGGTCACAATTTTCAAAGTTGTATTTCTTAAGAGATTCTAGAGCATATTTGGATTGATTAATAAAGATGCCTCTGGGATTTTGAGAAATCTGTAATCCTAAGAAAAATGAAATTTTTCCCATCATCGACATCTGAAAGCGTGTGGACATTATCTTCTCAAATTGATTTGACAATTCTATGTTAGTGGCAGCAAATATTATATCATCAACATAAATTTGTACCAGAAGCATGTCGTTGCCTTCCTTGAGAGTGAATAGAGTGGGGTCCACCTTGCCTTTGGAGAAGCCTTCCGAAATGAGATATGTTGACAGGAGATCATACCACGCGCGTGGAGCTTGTTTCAACCCATAGAAGCCTTCTTAAGCTTGTACACATGATTAGGAAACTCCGTACTGACGAACCCATCCGGCTGACTAACATAAACTTCTTCCCTTAGTTCACCGTTCAAAAATGCCGTCTTCACATCCATTTGATAGACGATCATGTTCATATGAGCAGCATACGCAAGGAATAGTCTAATCGCCTTCAATCTTGCCACAGGAGCAAAAGATTCTTCAAAGTCTATACCCAAGGCTTGTTTATATCCTCTAGCGACCAATCTAGCCTTATTCTTCAATACCGCACCCATCTCATCAAGTTTAACCTTATAAACCCATAACAAAGTAAGGATGTTAACCTTGTCAGGGAGAGGAACCAATTCCCATACTTCAAGTCGTTGGAATTCATTTAGTTCCTCCTGCATAGCTTCAATCCAAGATGATTGAGTCATAGCCTGCTGCCAATTTTTAGGTTCAACTTCAGAGAGAAATGCATCAAAGTAGCAATAGAGTGCACTCTCTTGTAATTGATGGCGTGTAGAGACTAGTCGATCTAGATCTCCAATGACATTCCTAATTGGGTGATCTTTTGTCCATTTAGTGCTATGGTTTTCAATCCTAGGTGGTCTGGAGTGAACAATAGAAGGAGCTTCTTCTGAGGTAGACGCGGCTGAAGGGTTTTCAGGTATCGCTACACCAAAGAAAGGAAGCTCTTGCAGGTGAGCATATTCCAAGTCGTGATCAATAGAATCCTCTTCCACATCATTAGGCACAAGTAGGGGTGATGATTCAGGTGTAGTTTGAGAATCACTTGGTGAAGGAGCATCCGGTTCAATGTGAACTGAAGATGCATTAGATAAAGCTTCATTTACAGGAGCAATAACTTCAGGGATTGGAGCTATCACTACAGGTGCTGGAACTTCATCATTTGGGGGATCAAAGAATTCGTCAAACAACGGTTGAAACAGTTTATCCCACTCGGGCCTTGATGGTGGTAAAAATGATGTAGAAGTAGGATTATTGGGAACTAATCCGGAACTAATAGCACCGGTTCCCATCTTTTGAAGCACGGGTTCAGAGCTGTGTTGCTCAGAAGCCATCGCTGTCAGCTCATCGAAATCTGCGTCCATAGTTTCTACAATCTTGCCAAGACGACGGTTGTAAATTCGGTATGCTTTCTTGGACGGTGAGTAACCAATGAAAATACCTATATCGGCTTTCGGTTGAAGCTTACCCAAGTTCTCACTATTAATGTTTGGATAACAAAGAGCACCAAACACATGAAAAAATGAAACATCGGGTTTACGGTCATGTAGAAGCTCATAAGGTGTTTTTCCATGGCGTTTCCAAATGATAGAACGGTTTTGGGTGAAACATGCAGTAGATATTGCCTCTGCCCACAAGAACAATGGAGCGTTCGCATAAATAAGCATAGTCCTAGCAGCTTCCATAAGCGTACGATTCCGTCTTTCAACGACACCGTTTTGTTGTGGAGTACGTGCAGCGGATGTTTCATGTGAAATACCAACTCCTTCATAGTAATCACGAAGAGTCTGGTTTACGAACTCTGTTCCATTGTCTGTACGAATCCGGCGGACAGTAGTATTCAAACGTACCTGAATAAATTTCAGAAAAGTGATGATAGCCTTCGGTGCTTCATCCTTTGCACGTAGAAATCTAACCCATGTAAACCTGGAGAAATCATCCACAATAACCAGAATGAATTTCTTACCGCTCACACTTTCAGTTCTCATTGGTCCACAAAGATCCATATGCAAAAGATGAATTTTTTCTTGATTGGTGTCTTCAGCTTTGTAAGATTTCTTGGTGCTTTTCCCCCTTGAACACGTGGAACATAAATGGTCCTTGTGAAATTTAAGCTTTGGAAGACCACGAACTAATTCGTTTTTAGCCAGATGATTAATAGCATCAAAGTTAAGATGAGATAATCTGCGATGCCATAACCATGACTTGGTCTTAGATGCTTTAGAGAGAAGACATACTGGAGAGGCGGCCATCATGTCTTGTAAGGACAAAGTATAAAGATTTGCACCACGAGATCCCTTCAACAAATCTTTTCCTTCCAAGTTGCGAATGAAACAAGTGTGTTGTCGGAAAGCAACCTCGAGGTTGGAATCACAAAACTGTCCTACGGAGAATAAATTATGACCAAGACCTTCTACATAGTATACCCTTGAAATCGTCACATTTCCAATCTGATATTCACCATACCCCATTATCTTTGCTATATGATCATTCCCGAATTTAACCGTACCAAGAAACTTGCTGACGAAATTTCGGAGCATCGAGCGATTTCCGGTCATATGTTTTGAACAACCGGAGTCCAAATACCACAGGATGATTTGGACCACCTGAAAATATCACCACACGAAGACAATGTAGAGGTATCGGAATCTGAGTGTTCCTTGTTATTAGCAGGTACAGATTTAATAATCTTAGATTTGCTAACTCTAGGTTTCTTAGATTTCCTAGCCTTTTTCTTCCTAGTGGGTGGTGTAGATTCTAGTTGGCTTAAATCCTGAGGTATTTCTTCACTGATAGGCACTATAGTAGGGGCTGACCTAATTAAAGGGCGCTGTTTCCATACTTGAGTGCGAGTGTTCCTAACTAAAGGAAGCTCAGACCTAACCTCAATGGATGCATTCCTAGTTAAAGGGCACATTGTTCCATCTAATGTAAAGGTCCTACCAGTGGGACGCCATTGCCAGCCAACCTGGGCACGAGTTCTACTCGTTGGCTTCCATTCAAGACCATTCTTAATTGCATTCATTTCATTCACATGCTCAATAAGACATAAATCATGACGTTGGGAAAACATACATTCATTACAATTCCAACAATGCAAATTAGAATTCACGAATGGTTGTGGCTTCTGCACAGGCGCAGAGCTTTTAGTCTTAACATGATTCTTCTTATTTAAAACTGAACTAACATTCCTATGGTGATCTTCTACTTTCTTCTTTTTGGCACTACTAGTGGAGGGCTTGATCTTATCATTCTTGAGTGGCGATCCTTTAGCCTTAGTAGTCTCTTTTAATCCTGTAGAAGGCAAAGTGGGAACATTAGCAACAGATTTTAAAGGTGCCTTACTTGATTGTGCCAATGACGGTTTTGCTCCTGGAGTCTTATTAAATGGAGTTACAGCAATGGGCCTATTAGTAAGTAGTGCAGAACCTGGTGTACCTATGTATTGCAAATATGCTAAGCAATATTGAACTCGCTTAATATATTCATGAGCCGAATAATAGTCGCTACTTGAAGGATCTAAGGCATAAAGATCGTCTAAAATATCCCTAAGAAGATCGACATGCTTAATGGCACTCCTCATATAATCATCGTAGGTAACCGTGTTTCTCTTATGAAGCGGGTTCTTATAAAGCACTACTGACTTGGTTGTTGGAGCACTAGTGGACGGTGCAGAGTCGGTAGCTAAGTTATCAACAACTTCTTGTCGGGTGAGAAGAAGTGTCTCCTTTAACTCAGCCAAAACCATATTTTTGTCAATGAGCAGGATGTTCAAGTCAGAGATTTCCTCGCACTTTTGGTTCAGTTGTTCAACATAAGATTGTTGTTGTGCCGCATTAAAAGCGAAGCGTTCTTCTAGTGAACCATAAAGAGCGGATAGTCCCTGTCTTGTCCGATCCATCTCCCCTAGAACAGACGAAAGTCTAATTTCTAAGACCTGGTTTTTAGACTCTGCAGCCTCTAGTTCCAATTTGAGTGTTTCATTTAATGACACATCTCTCTTCAATCTCATAATCTCTTCCTCTAATGCCTTAACAATTGCAATCATCTTGTCACTCGTCTCAACACCGTTTTCACAACCATTTGATATCAAAAGATTCTCATTTTGAGTTTGTTGTTTTAATTCTAAAGATATACAATGTTGTTCTAGTTGATTAAAGCGTTTTGAAAGTAAATTGTAAGAATCTTGTAGCTTTAAAAACTCAGCGTTAGATTCGTGACAAGAATGATTATCTACCTCATTTACAGTATCAGCAACATTTACAGAGAGATCACAAACATCATCACAAATATCATCACAAATATTCACAGCATCACAATTAATCATAGCGGATGTAAGCTCATTCGAATAATTAACATTTACAGTAGTAAGCACATCACACGAGATTACTGCAGACAAGAATCGGTCATATTCGGTTAAAATCTTTTCTTTTTCAATTTGTTGTAGTTCGTAAGCGGTGTCCATTTCATAAAACACTTTTTGAACTTCACCAATTTCAAACACAAGATTTTCCTTAAGAGATGCAAAACTTCCTTTTAGACTTTCGACAAACGGATTGATCTCAGTTTTAAACACCTCGTTCATGTGTTCGAAAGCCCATTCTCCGGCGTTTAGGCCATTTGAAGTCGTACATTCCAAAATGACCTTGTCAAAATTAGTAAAGTATTGATTAATCTCTTGCAAGTTTAACCATACAGTGCTAACAGGTGGAAGATCCTTTGGAATTTCCTTAGGACCTTCCATGTTGACAAGTGTAGGAAATGTACTAGGGTCTTCTTCATTCAACATGTAGGTTGGTGCTGTAATGAGATCTTTGTCCATATGGAAGCGAATTCTAAAATCCGTTTTAGCAAGCTCCTTATTCAATTTAAAATAATCACACTCGGGATATTTTGCAGAATTGTATGACCGATCCTTATCAACTAGATCCTTACTTGTTCGATCATCGGGAAAAACTATCGGGTCTAAGGCCAATCCTAATTGAGTTGCATTATAAAGTCTAGGACTATGTCTTAAAGCTTGTTTTGCATACCTTGGATTAGGGGGAAGGCCTTTTTGACGTGATAAGTTAAATTCTCTAAATGAAGCATCAAATAAGTGCACTAGTTGAGAAGCAGAGTATTGTCTTAAAAGCAAGTAATCTAGACTTCTAATCTTATTAGCAGCATTAATCTCCATTTCATTCTTCTTAGACTCGAGTGACTCAAAATCTGTTTGAAGTTTTTGAAAATTAGTGACCACTAACTCCTTTTCGCTAAGTTCTTTAGAAAGATTTGCTCTTAAGGTTTCGATTTCTTGCAAGTGACCCATTTGTTTGTTTCTAAAATGATCATATTCGGGATTAGTTAGAACACTAGACGAAGGCACTAATTCCAAGGTTTGAACTTTCTCGTTGCTTAAGGTAAGCTCATCAGACAAATTCTTATTCTTAGCTAAGGTTTCTAAGAGTGCAGCATTCATTTGGCTAAGTAATGTAGCAGGAACCATGACCAAATCTTGTTGAGCAAGAGTAGGCGTATGCGAAATAGGTCCCGGTTGTGATTCGCTCAAAGTCTGGGGACTCACATTGATATTGCTATCATTGTTTGTCTCCTCATTTGAAAGACTCACCACCGAAGATTCATTCGAATCAGCACTCTCTTGCACAACTTGATGTGGTTGAATACTAGCATCAGTGGTATTATCGGTGGTATTAATAAGTACCTCAGATCTCTTTTCTGACCCTAAGCTGGAGATAGTTGCCATGAGAGCAGCCTTTGCAGATTGAAAGTCATCACAGTCTGAGTCATACGCATCAAGATCATCGGCTTGGTATGCTGCATTCTGTGTGGTGACAACGTCTTGTTCAGCAATCCCTGGATCAGCAAGAAATGCAAGCTCCTCTTCATCAAGTTCCCTTCCTTGTGCCTGAGCATTTACCAGATAGATCTTTTCTGCAAACCATTGTCCATCCCTTCTCCTCTTGGGTTTCTTGCAATCCCTGGACATGTGTCCCTCTTCCTTGCAATTGTAACATGTAATCATTCTCAACTTGCCCGTGGAATTAGCCCGTGGAGCAGGATTGACCATTGGTGCCTGATTGACCGTGCGAGCATTGGTAGTTGATGTGGTAGGTCTCCCCTGATATGGTTGAATAGGCTGAACCATTACCCTGCCATTCTCAATAGTAGCTTGTTGACGAGAATTGGATGAATTCCTCAACTGATTGTTGGTTGGAGCTGATCCTCTGTATCCTCGTTTGCTTAAAGTCCGTGTGAGATAAGCAGACATAGTGGTTAGCACTTCAACTGGGTCAGCTCCTTGTTGGAATACAGGAATGGGGACTTCCTCATCATCACAATACATTGCTTGGTCTTGATGAGCTGCATAATCACTAGAAGGAATACTCATTTGATCAGGGTAGCTTGTTGGATATGCTGCATTCTCTTGATAAGAAGAATATGAAGGCTGAGCATAAGGTGCAATATTTGCTGGATGAAGTTGTGAAGCATAATGTGGTGAAGGTGCATTGAACCGATATTGTTGCTGATGTGAGGTGGGTGGTTGCGGTAGAATCGAGTATTGGGGGAAGGTTGGTGTCATGTAAGGTGATGGATGATAGGCTTGATGTCCCAAGATATAAGGTGTGTTGTTGTGTGACAAGCTTGGTTGATTCGCCATCAAAGCTAATGAATCAGGGTACATACCTCGAGGAGAACGGTGCATAATCACATGTTTCTCATGCTGCTGAAGAAAAGCATAGATTTGATCTAAATTGCACTTATGCAAATCCCGGGTTAACTTAACATCGGTAATATACTCACCCCATTCAGCTTGAGGTAAAGTATTCAAGAACTTGGTGTTAACCTGGAATGGAGCAATCACGAGATTGTATACATTCAGATCATTCATTAGAGTAGTGAATCTGAAGTAATAGTCGTGTAATGTTTCCCCTGGGCTGTACGTGAATCTATCAAACAGATCATACAACTGACATTCCCTTTCCTGTTTGGTAAGAGACGTACCTTGTAGCAACAATTTTAGACGTTCCCATAAATCTTTGGCAACCGTATATTGACTAACCATGCGATAAATATCATGCGGAAGAGCTTGGAGAAGAGTCTGTAGAGCCTTTTCATCAGCATCAGCAATGAGTTGTTGTGCCGGTGTGAGTTCTTCATATTCTCTTGGTCGAGACACGTTATTTGCCACAATGGTACCATAGTCGAGTGGACCATTCAAAATCGATTTGACCATAAGCCTTCCGTATGTTGGTTTGCCCTTCAAGTATTGCATCATGCGGCCCTGCCATGCCTCAAACACCTCTTTAATAAGCATCAGTGGACGACTATCAGTTCCCGTTATGATTGAGATATCCGTAAGAGATGTCATCTGAGGCATTAATGAACTTGGATTCATTGTGATCACTTAAAAGACTCAAAGATTATCGGTTGATCGAGCAGTGAAGAAAGGTTGAGAATTTGTGTTGTGTTGTTAAAATCAAGATTAAATCCACTAAAGATCGTCGAAAAAACTCAAATACCCCTTGAACTTGCTTATACGGAATACCCCTAACTCAGAATAAATCCTATTCGAAATCAATCCTATTCGGAATAACCCTGTGCTGAAAAACCCTTATACTGAATAACCCTATGCGGAATAACCCTATTCTGAAAATGCCCTATTCGGAATAACCCCTATGCTGAATAACCCTTATGCGGAAAACCCTTATGCGGAAAAACTTGCTATTCGGAAAGATGGGCAATTCGGAAAGCTATTCGGAAAACTTGCTATTCGGAATGATGGGCAATTCGGAAAGTTATTCGGAAAGTTTGGCTATTCGGAAAAATTTTGGCTATTCGGAAAGATATTGGCTATTCGGAAAGATATTGGCTATTCGGAAAGTTTTTGGCTATTCGGAAAAAATTGGCTATGCGGAAAGAATTTCTATTCGGAAAA
The DNA here is from genome assembly GCA_025667525.1 of Glebionis coronaria. NCBI lineage: Eukaryota > Viridiplantae > Streptophyta > Magnoliopsida > Asterales > Asteraceae > Glebionis > Glebionis coronaria. The sequence goes on from CM046882.1 coordinate 43,849,579, forward strand.
ATACTGCTATTTGGAAAAACTCTTCTATCCAGAAAGTCTATTCGGAAAAATTCTGCTATTCTGAATATTTCTCCTATTCGGAATCTCTATTCGGAATGTTCTGTAAATATGAGTCCGAGACTTAGAAAACAGCTTTAAATCCGATTTTTTGATCCAAAACCATAAAAAGTTTTATGATTTTTACCAAAATAAGCTAAACCCAATCCTTATCAATCAATCCCAATAACAAAAACACCAAAAACAACAAGATTCAAGATTGATTTTTTTCTAAAGATCACTAATTGATTCAAAAACTAAAAAAGCAACACAATCCTTACCTTAAATCACCCCATAGCTCTTGATACCAAATGTAGAATATTGATAACCTATGAATCTATGAAGTGGGTTGATGTTTTCTAGTGAGAGAAACTAGAGAGAGAAAGTGAGAGAAAATGTGTCTTTATTAATATGAAAACATGAACAACAACTAACCCCTTTCCATGGTGGAAAGGGGTATTTATACTCCAAGCAACCATTGGGCTTGGGCCGGTCCATGACAAGCCCATGGACCGGTTCTTACTTAACTTAATAAGTAACATTTAACTAATTGTTAACTACGAGCTATTACAACATAAATCATATTGTGGAGTGACCGATACTTCTAATATACGTTAAAACGTATTTCTAACAGCATAGCATTTGGTGGGGTGTTAGACATTACGATGCTTTGCCGATATAATTTCTTTGTGTTTTGTTGATGACAAACGTATAATTCGCAATACATTATGTAAAATGTTAAGGTACTCGTAATCACTCAAGAATACATTTGTATACTTCTCTCGACACCTCGAAGACCGCATCCGGCATGAATCACTCGAGGTACGTACAAACATGTCATTAACCTAACTAAGTGATCAAGGATTAATATTTTCTTAAAACTCACATTTTAATCAAATGTGACAAAAGCTTTTAATTAACTTAATTTTTAAGAAAATGTTTTATTAAAAAGAAAATAGAAATTTGAATTTGGCATATTCCATATGCCAAAGGAATATCCTTTGAGGGTATAAACTACCCCAGATGGCATATCCCCACTAAAGGACAAATTTGCACGGACTCCGACGCGGAGGTTCCTTAAAGGAACCCGCAGTTCCTTATTGATAAGGTACCGCGAGTAGAGATAAGGAACCGCGTGTGTTTTTTACCGTTGCAATGTTGTCCTATAAATAGTGGATCATTTCCAGGTTTTCTTTCAACCCTTTTTGCACAGTTTCTTTCAAAACCATCTTAGATCATTGATTAGTTAGTTTTGATTAATATTGTTTAAGATGTGATTCTCTCCTCAATCTCCTCAAGTGCAAAGAGAAGAACACTTTCATCACTATGAAATGTTGGGTTCACTACATGATGAAGATCTATCCTTCTATAGGTCTAAGTTATGTTTTTAGTCTTCCTACTATGTATATGTAGAAGATCCAAGTGTTGGGTACACTTGGATGTGTTTGTAAGGGTATAATATCCAAGTGATGGGTATCCTTGGATTAGGTGTTAGTCATAAAGCTTAAAACAGTAAAACATGACATGAACGTATAAAATAAGCTAAGGCATGATATAAAACCAGTTACGTATTTAGTAATAAGATACTTATACATGTATGTATTTATGTAGCATTAGTGATACCGAAGTAGGACTCTCTTTCGTTCGTCTTCTTCTTTCACTGGACATAAGGTACGGATTCCCGTCCTTTCAGTATGGACATTTTTTCCTTATTAGGATTCCCCGTATGCAGCCAAATGTTTTCTTGTAGTATAAGTTTATATGTTTGATTGCTTATTGTAGAAACTAGAAGGGCGGTTGAATAGTTTCTAGTTAGTTTCCAAAACATTTCGGTTTAATCCACTGTGAGCGGTTCCTTATGTGTACCCGCGGTTCCTTATCAATAAAGAACCGCCGGTCCATTTATGGAACCGCCGACAGTGGACGAAACTGTTTATTACATGTTTAAACTTTGACAATCCTTTGTATCAAATTCTCGATCAAGCTTGACTAGATATGAGATGTGTTTGATTAAAAGATAAATACTATAAGTAAGTAAACACACAAACACATCAAATCAAGAGTACATCAAGAAATAGTCTAAACACTAAGCACACACGTACTAAGCATAACTTTTCTGCAACTAGGATGTTTAGACTAAGTGATGTACACTTGACCATAATCTAAACACGAAGCACACACGTACTAAGCCATAGCTTTTCCGCAACTTAGATGTTTATATTATGAGATGCACACAACACACAACTCAAGTATGCAACTATAAATACATCTACAAAGGTAAAGACATAAATGTAAAGGAAAGTACCGACACGATGATTTATAGTGGTTCGGTCACGAAGCTCCTCTTCGCCCTACTCCACTCCTCGAGTACACCTTACTCGAGAGTTACTTCACTAGTCAACAAACTCCTTAAGGTGGAGAAACCATACACAACGTCGCTTATCCAATTTCCGACTCTAAGCTAAAAGTCGAGTCCTAATCTTAGGTAGGACCAATCTACATAACGTCGCCCACTTCACCATTTAATGACACAAGGCTAGATGTCGAGTTCTAATCGAAAGCTAGAACCAATCTTCACGACTCTTCACTTTGAAGCTAAGTGAGAACTTCACACAACACAACTACTAATCACTTTCAAGTTAAGTGAGAACTCACAAGACACAACCACATCACTTTATAGTTTAGTGAGAACTACCAAGACACAACCTAATCTACCCACTAGTTATGTTTTATGGCCCAACATAACAAACCTTGTGTTTTATGGCCTAAACACATAAACCATATAGATCTAAGCACACAACACTTAGATCTATAACTCTAACACTATATCCAAGTACTAACAAGACTTGGATTATATTTTGTTTATTCTGATTAAGTATTACTTGTATTTCATGTATTATTATACTTACTGTGTCATAATAAGTAACTTCCTAAAAATAGCAGGTTCCCTAAAATAGAAAGTTTCCAAAAATAGAAAGTTACCAAAAATAGAAAGTTTTCAAAAATAGAAAGTTTCCAAAAATAGAAAGTTTTCAAAAATAGAAAGTTTCCAAAAATAGAAAGTTTCCAAAAATAGAATTACTGCTTAAAATAGATGAGTTTCTAAAAATAGAAAGTTTTCATAAATAGATTAGTTGCCTTAATTAAATAAGTTTCTAAAAATAGAAAGTTTCCATAATTAGATATAAGCTGGTTTAATAAGCTAATTATATAAGCTTAAGTGTTTTCTGATTATTATTCTAATTCATGTTGTTATAAAGTATAGTTTATTAATTATTACATGTAGATTAAATAAACTATAGGTTAAAAGTATTTAATTAAATATATCATGATTTTAATTAAATAAGGTAAAATACTTAGGTTAAAACATGTATTATTAATTATTAATAATATAAGCTAAGTCATGTTAATTAATTAATTATAGTCATAGTTTTAATAATTAATTAATTATAAAGTCTAATAAATATAAATACTTAGGTTAAAATTCATGATCTAATAATTAAATTTATAACCTAAGTCATGTTAATTAAATTAATCATATCATGTTTTATTAATTTAATTTTAACACATAACTATTAAAATCATAAACTTTAAAATAATATATGAACCGGACCCGTAACTAGAAACCATGAACCAGACCCGAAATCAACACCATACCCCAAACCAAGGTCGGGGTTACCCCTTGTTGCTGCTGCCGTGACCATCATCATCACCATACCGAGACCATATGGTCTCGGTGGTGGATAATAAACCAAGCCGAGACCCCTTAGGGGTTCGGTTAGGCGTCAGCTATCACAAACACCCCTAAAAACCCTTGTTTTGATTTACCCCATGATCATAGACATGTTTTAATAATTGTTTTTAATTAGTTTTTAAAAACATCATGATTTTATGTGATTCAACAAATCAAAACATAAAAGAAAAAGGTTAAAAAGGTTATACCGAATACGTGAATCAATTAAGGATGAACACACACGAATCCTTGCACAATATCCAAGATCAAAATCAACCCGAACACCTCTTTTGGTGTTGTAAAAGTGGCGGCCAAAAAGGAGGAGGAAGAAGGAATTAGGGTTTTTCTTATTTTCAATATTTTGTAAATAATGAACATGTTTTACCTCCTTTTCCTAGTTAGTTAATTTTGCATGGGCTAAGCCCATTTCTTCTTCCTAATTTCGTGGTATGGGGCCCACATGGGGTAACCCGTACTTTTCTCGAATCTAAGTATTATAGTATGTTCTCGTGTTTTATCGTGTTCGTGTTTTACGTGTTCTAATTAATTATTGAGACTTAATATATTTATTCGTGTTCGTAATAAATATATATACGTAAATAATATTAGTTCGTGATTAAATTACGTTCATGATTATAATTAAATTACATTATAATTATTATTTGAATAATTATCGTGTGTTCATACGTAATAAATACTTATCGTGTGCTAACACGTACGTAATACTTAAAATTCTTATACGTAAACGTAAACATGCTATAAAAGGAAAGTTTTAATCTTGTACGTACGATCTAAAGGGTACTATTCATGGTAAAAGCATGCGGGTTTTACAACTCTTCCCCCCTAAAAAGAATAATTCGTCCCCGAATTATAGATAACGTAAACTGAAAGAGAAACATACCCGAATCAAACTGAGAGGGTATGTAAGATAAATGAACGTGCAGGTGACATGGTAGAAGGAACGTGGAACGTGACATGTCTTGAAAGGACATGGAACGTGACGTGACTGAAAGGACATATCTAATTGATAAGAGAAAACGGATAAGAAGTCCGGATGAACTTGTCCGTTTCCAAGTGGCTTCCCTCTTGGAACGGTTCCTTCACAAGATCTTGACACGAATGATAAATCTTGGTCCTCCTGACCTTGACTTGGAATACGAAGAAGTTCTTGGTTATCAACGTAAGGTAGATCCCCTAAATTTGATCGAGGAAATAAGAGTTAACGTGCAAGGGTAACCGAAACGTTATGGTACAAAACAGTCTAACCTTACCGATAACTAGCAACGATGCGCGGGACATAAAGAAATGTAGCACGTGAAAAATTTTAAACGTGATACGTGAAATTTTTTGAACGTGATACGTGGAGATATAGCGAGTGTAGTATGAGTAAACATATCGTGATCCATGATACGTGTAACATATCTTGATCATGATATGAGGAACGTGGAATGAACATGACATGTGAAACATATCGTGAACTTAGAATATAATGGCGGTAACGCCAAACGCTACAAGGTGAGACATAGAATATGACGAGAAACGTCTATCTGAGGATAAGGAGTTATACTAAACTTGGGTATGGTCTCTCAAGTTCTTGCAAAACTTCCCAGAATGAGAAAAATGAACGTAAAATCGTAAGCCGAGATACCATCATGAACGTGAATAGTGTCATGAACGTGAGCGCGAAAGCAAGTCGTGGAATTAGAATGAAGACGTGAAGTAAATAAGGAGCACAATTGCGAATCTTTGTTTGACCCGATAACTGAGGGTTTGCCAAGTGATCGTATGAGCCTTGGTTGGAACATGTCTAATCAATCTGTTGGTTCTGAAATCCTTTCGGATGTAAGGATTCTACAGACTTGATCAAACTGTTTGCAATAACCAAGATAGCATCATGTTTCTTCTGAGTTTGCGTTAATCTGGTAACCAAAATCCATAGAGATCTTGTCCCATTTCAATTCACAATTTTAGATGATGAAAACATACCAGTCTGTTGGTGTCCTATCTTAGCCTGTTTGTATGACAGGTATGAAGATATGAACGTAACTGTATCTTGCTTCATCGAACTTGATACATAGGAGTTTGCGAAACTCTGAGTCTATGAATCCAAACTTCTCTTAGCGTAGGATTTTCTAGAACACCTAATGTAATGTAGGGTTCTCTCCTTTACGCATAAGCTGAGTCATGGTAAGATTAACCATGCAAATCCAGGTGATCCAGCGTGTCACTGTAATCAACCAGAATTGATATTGGAAATTTCTAAGGTGAAATTTCGCTTGTCATAGGATTTGCAACATAGTGCAGATATGGTCTTCCTGTTCTTCTCTAGGCTTAGATGGAAATCTGGTTATCCTCAATGAAAACACTGATGAATTTGATTATGAGTTCATGGAAACTCATTTGCTGCTGGAGCATTAATAGGACTAAATCAAAATCATAAATCTAGCATAACCGAGTCGTGTACGAATAGCAGTCATGGACATGTCCTGCACTTTCACTCGTCACTGTTGGCAGCATGATCATGAGTTCGATCTTGGAAAAGTGATTAACACTATAAGGTCGATTGGACATGTTGTCAATACGTGGAGGAGAATAACGGTCATGAATGGTGATTTGTTTAAGTCGACGGTAGTCGACACATAATCTCATGGTACCGTCCTTATCCTTGTAGGTTTTTCTGGAATGTATGGGAAGATTTTGGAATACTCATCTGGTTATGCGTAAAAGGACTTCGATGGTCATGTCTTAACTGACAGTTAAAAAAAATTTTAGCAGTCATGGCTAACCAAGCACGTGCTTGTCAAGCATAAATGGTTTGTACAGATTTTCCTGATGGAAAATCATGTTGAATATATTTAGGAGTCTAAACATCACCATACATACTCATGAATCGTAGCATGGTGTGTGGTTCGTATTCCATAATTAGGATTAAATTCAACTCGCATCTGTCCGAGGTAATGCGTTATCAGTTGAGATCTTATCATTAGGCTGAAGAAAACCTTCGTATACATGGGGAATACGAATGGCGTCCTTCATGGTCATAAATCTATGAGATATGGGTACAAGAAATGGAAGTGTCATCGGCAACGTGACAGTTCTCACTGATGCGCCGATAATAGTACTGAAATTCTTATGGCCTGATTAATACATGGCACAACAAAATGGATATACCCTAGGAGGGTACCTTGAATTTCTTAGAAATGTTCCATAATTGGACGTGAGTCATGTGTCTTGACTCGTGTCTTGGAAATATAAGCATGACATATGTCTTGACTGGTGTCTTGACATGTGTCTTCAGAAAGTATACGTGAGACATGTGTCTTGACTGATGTCTTGACATGTGTCTCGAGACGTGAAACTATAGAACTACAATATTAGGTTATTATGCCAGAATTGGCGGATCGGTTGGACTACTGATCATTTGTATGTATGATCACGTCCGCGGCCGGAGCCTCTAGGATAGTTGTTGTCATAGTAGTGGTTACTATCATCCTGTTTGTCAGTTCCATGACGGTCATTCTCATGCCTGAGATTCATGTAACTATTCAGCTGAGTGGCCGGCTGGTACCGGTTTGCACTCATATGACTGAAACGACAACTAAATGACGTGTGACATGTAACTAAGAATTAGGGACAATGATAGATGGAGATCGTCTGGTGGTGAAGCATCTTCTCGTCCGACCGCTTTGATCTATCGCCTTTGTCTTCGTCTTGTATGAGCTCCAGGTTGTGAACAGCATCAGCATCTCGTAGCGTCTCCAAACATCAGCAACATCAATCTTTAGTAACATCTCCAAGCTATGAGCGGCATCACAATTTGTAGAGTATCAGCAAGTGGACGTACGCCTGAGATGATTTAGAATCGACTAGCGAATACTCGTGAAGTATTACAAGCGAAATACACATGGATTAAGGTATGTGAAATACACATGGAATACGGTACATGGAGTACACACGGAATGCACATGAAATGATCGATATGGGGTCGATCATTTGTCATGATTTAAGTAAGGTATATCGGTTAGACGGTTAGGAAAACCATCATGATAACCTGGCAGTATTAGCATAGACATCATTCTGGTTGTATCGAGAAACGTTAAAGTGTGGTTACACAAAATTCAACGATGATTTGTCTGACAACATGATCAATGAAAACCAACCATGCCCATCATGAAAGCAGGATTCAATGAAATACAACAATGTCTTGCATGAAAGCATAAATAACAAAAGAGGCGTACGACGTAATCAACATGAAGACGTAATTATCATGAAGAAACATGAAACAATCTATCATGAAGGAGTGTATAACATAATCAACATGAAACTGAAGTTAACCATGACAGTATGAAAACATACTTGACATAATAACATAGTAACTTATGAGGGGACATGAAAAAAAATTTTATGCCAATAAATCATGAGAAAAATTTTATGCATGAAAAATAGTGCATGAATGCGTAATGTAGTTTATAAAAACCTTTATATGTGCGAGGGGACGCCTATGGGTCGGTCCCAAAACAAAAGACATGGCGAGGGGACGCCTATAGGTCGGTCCTAAAGTTAAAAATTTCGATAAAAGCACATGCGACTAAATAGGGCCAGTCCTGTACCAACCATTACTTAGTCATAATTCCTGCAACAATGATGCATGAAACATAAATAAATGAAACTTATCTGTCAAAACTTATCAGAAATTTTTTTATGTGACTAATTATGAACTACTGGGGTTCAGTCCACATAGCCACAGTTCACGAGGAACATTATGCATGAAATAATGACATATAACTAAATATGAATGACGGTTGTCCATCCATATTAGTAAAACAATATCGATGAAAACATCAAGGTTAAAACCTCAAGGTGCTAAAAACATCATGGTTAAAACAACAATGCACTGAAAACATCAATACGTAGAATAACAAACGTTGGCTTAGGAAGCTCCTGGTGACTACCCACTAGTCACAAGTCAAGTTTTAGAGCCTACAGGTTGAAGCCTTGGCTCTGATACCATAATTTTAACACGCCATTTTGATAAATGGAATGTCACGCGTGATTATGGCGTGTCATCAAAGCATGCAAGGTAATATGTACTAAAATATACATGACCATAGGGTTAACCGGAATCAAACATCGTTCCCAAACATAAGCCCAAAATATAATAAAGCAAAAGAATTGAATGAAAGACTAAACAAGCATAAGTATATGAAGGAAAAAGGAGAAGAAGTCTATGGCACCTTCCATCCTATGCATGTCCTCCAAATGCTCGAGTCGGTCCTTGGGTACCTGCCGTTTTGGGACATGGAAAGGAAAGTAACGGCTGAGCAAAACTCTCAGTGCACGTATATAGACATAATATGAATGACTGAAACATAATAAAGACTTAAAAGCAGCGGAAATATATACGTCCTGGAAAACCCGGAACATGTTCACAAAACTGGTTTTATAGTTTGAAAAGCCTTATGTTTATCTTATGAAAACTGTTTAACATATTTTACCATTAGCCAATATAGGTCATGAAAATCCACCGTGCATGAATACTTGGAGGAGTGACCTCATCATGCAAATTAGATGGGCTGCCTCTAATTTAATATACTGGTTTTGGGTAGGAGGGATTAGCTCCTTGTGAAGGATGCAAGGCACACACCACATTCACACTGAGTAATCTGCTGAAAACATGTAACTAGGATGCACCCATACGCCCCACATAAATATAATAATATGTCCGAAAGCTGAAGGGACGCCACGAGCAATCACTCCGCCGTGGGGAAGTCATAACACTAGTGCCTCTAGTGTTATGGTTATGGTACCTCCATTACTAGGTGAAACTGGTCATGCTTGTATATGGCTTTAGGTAATACTAATTAAACATAAGCAATCAAACATATAAACTTATACTACAGGAAAACAGTTGGCTGCATACGGGGAATCCTAATAAGGAAAGAATGTCCATACTGAAAGGACGGGAATCCGTACCTTATGTCCAGTGAACGAAGAAGACGAACGAAAGAGAGTCCTACTTCGGTATCACTAATGCTACATAAATACATACATGTATAAGTATCTGATTACTAAATACGTAACTGGTTTTATATCATGTCTTAGCTTATTTTATACGTTCATGTCATGTTTTACTATTTTAAGCTTTATGCTGTATTTATCTTATATTCTGTCTGTTCTGATTAAGTATTACTTGTATTTCATGTATTATTATACTTACTTGTAATAATAAGTAACTTCTTAAAAATAGCAGGTTTCCTAAAATAGAAAGTTTCCAAAAATAGAAAGTTACCAAAAATAGAAAGTTTCCAAAAATAGAAAGTTTCCAAAAATAGAAAGTTTCCAAAAATAGAAAGTTTCCAAAAATAGAATTACTGCTTAAATTAGATGAGTTTCTAAAAATAGAAAGGTTCCATAAATAGATTAGCTTTCTTAATTAAATAAGTTTCTAAAAATAGAAAGTTTTCATAATTAGATATAAGCTGGTTAAATAAGCTAATTATATAAGCTTAAGTGTTTTCTGATTATTATTCTAAGTCATGTTGTTATAAAGTATAGTTTATTAATTATTACATGTAGACTAAATAAACTATAGGTTAAAAGTATTTAATTAAATATATCATGATTTTAATTAAATAAGGTAAAATTACTTAGGTTAAAACATGTATTATTAATTATTAATAATATAACCTAAGTCATGTTAATTAATTAATTATAGTCATAGTTTTAATAATTAATTAATTATAAAGTCTAATAAATATAAATACTTAGGTTAAAATTCATGATCTAATAATTAAATTTATAACCTAAGTCATGTTAATTAAGTTAATCATATCATGTTTTATTAATTTAATTTTAACACACAACTATTAAAATCATAAACTTTAAAATAATATATGAACCGGACCCATAACTAGAAACCATGAACCGGAACCGAAATCAACACCATACCCCGAACCAAGGTCGGGGTTACCCCTTGTTGCTGCTGCCGTGACCATCATCATCACCATACCGAGACCATATGGTCTCGGTGGTGGATAATAAACCAAGCCGAGACCCCTTAGGGGTTCGGTTAGGCGTCGGCTATCACAAACACCCCTAAAAACCCTTGTTTTGATTTACCCCATGATCATAGACATGTTCTAATAATTGTTTTTAATTAGTTTTGAAAAACATCATGATTTTATGTGATTCAACAAATCAAAACATAAAAGAAAAAGGTTAAAAAGGTTATACCGAATACGTGAATCAATTAAGGATGAACACACATGAATCCTTGCACAATATCCAAGATCAAAATCAACCCGAACACCTCTTTTGGTGTTGTAAAAGTGGCGGCCAAAAAGGAAGAGGAAAAAGGAATTAGGGTTTTTCTTATTTTCAATATTTTGTAAATAATGAACATGTTTTACCCCTTTTTCCTAGTTAGTTAATTTTGCATGGGCTAAGCCCATTTCTTCTTCCTAATTTCGTGGTATGGGGCCCACATGGGGTAACCCGTACTTTTCTCGAATCTAAGTATTATAGTGTGTTCTCGTGTTTTATCGTGTTCGTGTTTTACGTGTTCTAATTAATTATTGATCGTGACTTAATATATTTATTCGTGTTCGTAATAAATATATATACGTAAATAATATTAGCTCGTGATTAAATTACGTTCATGATTATAATTAAATTACGTTCATGATTATAATTATTATTTGAATAATTATCGTGTGTTCATACGTAATAAATACTTATCGTGTGCTAACACGTACGTAATACTTAAAATTCTTATACGTAAACGTAAACATGCTATAAAAGGAAAGTTTTAATCTTGTACATACGATCTAAAGGGTACTATTCATGGTAAAAGCATGCGGGTTTTACATCGTGAATAAATATTAAGTCTAAAAATAGAGTCTTAACGGTGTAACCAAAATTATCGAATTAATAATTCACCCTAATAGACAACGATGTCAAAAAATTAAGTCAACAAGAAGGATCGATAAACACGATTTTATAACGGTTTTGAACATGAGAACTATTACCAAGACTTTTATACGACCCCTAACGGAAGGGCCTTATTATCATAGGTTTACCTCCATCTTTTATTCAACTCCGCCATGGAGCTTTTATTATGACTTCGGTCTTTCCTTGCCTTTTATTATCCGCCATCATCGGTGATTTTATTATGGCCAAAGACGTATATCCTCACGCTAAGGCGAATTTTGGATCTTTAAAGCTTCAAAGATTAAAGCATAATTCACTTTCAATTTGGGCATAGATTTTTCGGCCTTGTGAGCTTCAAATTTTTGCTTAATTTAGGTGAGCACTTGAAATCTTATTATTAAGTGAAGCTTTCGATTATTCGGGTTGCCAATACTTCAAAACTGTGACACTGGCGAATCCTCAATGTTTTCCCAATTTAATTACATGGAAGCTACTAAAACAAATTAGAAACCAACAATAGTGACTAAACCGTTAAATCAATATTTATTAACAATTTATTATATAAAGTGTCGGGAGAATAAGCTAATAATTACTACACATGAGATCGTGACGATTACGAGACTTATAAATAACTCTATCATTTCTCGTCCTCATTTAAGAGACTTAGCCTAAAAGTTAAGGAATCTAAGCTAAGTGCTCAACACGCACGGTCGAGTCAAAAATTACTCTTATTCTCACCATCGGAAAACCTACATCCGTGTCTTAAACACTTATGAAAAATAATGATAATTTTAAAATTTAGCCATTTTTAGCCTTATTTTGCATAAAATGATAACAAAAAGATGAATATTAGATTGTGTGATGACGTAAGCAAGGGAAGTATCTACTCACCCCCATACTAAAACTAAACATTGTCCTCAATGTTTCGAGTCTAGGGGTGAAAACACCCCCATACTAGAGACGAAGTCGAATGCTTAATCTCGAGCATGGAAAGGGTAAAACGAATAACCTAAAAGCCGTTTATGAATTATCCTAATAAGATAAACGTTAGAACATAAAAGGATATCATCGGGTATCGAATCTCCAAAGGCAACGATCGAAGCTCGAGTGATCCGTAAAACGAACACGAGAAGCTTCAATGATGTCGATGAACCTAATAAATCACAATCACAAACAACCACGGAACAAAGGTTGGAAAAGCACAAATCCCCTCGTTAGGTTCAAAAAAACGATAATATTTACAAGGATAAGCATGAGAATCCCCCACGAGGCACCTTTTTTTGTTAACCGAGTCAAAAGCTTGACTCGAATCCCCATAAATGTGATCATTTAGGGATAATCTTGGTATGGTCATTTTTGGTGGGGCTTACATGATAAACACTTCCCAAAAGTACGTTGAGTACTTCAAAAACCCGATAAACGTATACCGGGGTCAAAGATAGCGTCCTCATTTTCGGATTAAAGACGAAACAACGCTACTCCAACGCATGCTAAAACAAAGACCCAGAAGGGTCTAAGAAAAGAGATGAGAAATAGAAAGGTGGGGCAATGGGTAAGTCAACATAATGAGCTACTCGAGGTAGACTCACACCAAGCAAATGAATATATTTTCCATTTATTGCATCGGTGGAAGACCGAGATTTCCCTTTACAAGCAATTCCGGGATCGTAAATCTCGTCCTCGGTGGAGAAATGTGAGGGAACATAAGGGGCTTCCCCCACACTAGATCCACACACACCATCGTCAAAAGGAGTAGACGAGGTGGTAGCACTCATAAAACGCGGTGATGACGGAGTTAAACTTGTAGAAAATTCATTTAAATCAATTTTAAAATCCTTTCCTTTTTCATCGTTTAAAAACTCTTTATGAAAACCCGATTTGATAATGTCGAAAATATTTGGCGTGTCAAAATCAAAATTAGTCGCGCTAACAATCCTCACATTTAAGTCATTGGTGGGAGGGGGTGGCGGATTATATAAGTTCTCAAAAAAGGTTTGTCAATAAAGAACACCGCCCCCTCGGGGTCAACATACTCGTCATCCTCATGAACATCGATCTCATCGATTTCTACATCAAAGATAGGCTTGTCAAACCAAGGTTTGTCATTACCCTCCTTGAGTATTTTAGAAACTCTTTCAAAAAGATCACGATCAAGCACGAAACCATCATCTATTTGTGGGGATTGTGATAAGTTAATCCTCACGAATGTGGTAAACGTAATTCTCATTTGAGGAGTGTTGATTAGGTAACTCCTCGAGAATTGGATTTTTGGTGGTCACATGAGTTGGTTCGTTATAAAAATAAGACGTTCCAACTCATTAAGTTCATCCTCGATTTTGGAAAGATCGACCTCACTCGTAGGTGGGAGTGGAGGCAAAAGAGCTAGCTCTCGTTCAATGATTTCCTCAATCTCAGGATCAAACTCGTAATCATCGTACTTCACACATTTCTTTTTAGGAGAATAAAAAATTGCATGTGGATTTCGAAGTACGTGATCAATCTCGACAAAATCGCCATCGTCATCGTCAAAGAAAGAGTCGATGTGAGCACTCACAACCATGGTCTTACAAGTCGAATGACTATGCTTAGGTGACTTTTCTAAGACGAGTGGATCAATGTAGATAAACCCTTTAGCCTCAACGGGTGTTGGGCTAGGAAAAGGAGGCACTTCAATGGAGTTAGAAGTTGAAGCCTCAAAGACGTGGTCCTTCGAAGTTGGTGAAGACGAAGCCATTTTGGTCATTGTCGTGATGGCACTAACATCGCCTTTCGGAATTGGTTGTTCACTTGTTTCATCGAATACATCCCAAAGTGATTTTTAATTCATAAATTTACACACACCCTTTTGAATTAGGTACACGTATTCTTTGTCATTAAAATCATCATCTTTAAAACCGTTCTTCTTAATTTTTTCAAAACATGCATTAAGCCTCATTTTTTCCGCTAAAGTGAACATTTTGAAATCATTAGGTTTAGAAACATTAGGTTTTGAAACCTCGGTTTTTTCATTATCATAAGACACTTGGGATTTACTCGTGAAAAAGTCTATTTTTTCCTCCCCATATCTCATAGTAAGTCTCCCCTCGTGAACGTCGATTACGGTTTGAGCCGTCGATAAAAATGGTCGGCCTAAAATAATGGGACATTTAGGGTGTAAAACCCGCATGCTTTTACCATGAATAGTACCCTTAAGATCGTACGTACTAGATTAAAACTTTCCTAATATAGCATGATTACGATTACGTGTTAGGATTTTACGTATTACGTACGAGTTAGAACACGATAAGTATTTACTACGTACGAGCACGTAATAATTATTTGATAATAATTAATCACGAACATGCGATCATGAAATCATGAACGTAATTAAAACACGAACCATTATTAATTACGTATATATTTATTACGAGCGTAAATAAATATATTAGATCACGATAATTACCTAACGAGAACACATAAAACACGAACACAAATAATCATGAACGAATGACTAAACGTCGAGACACGGAAAAAGGTACGGGTATCCCATGTGGGGCCCCCTACCCGCGGCTACAATGAACAAATGGGCCAAGCCCATTTCAGTTTTTACTAAAAGGAGGTTAAGGAAATTACACTACTCATTTAACTTTACAGAAGAATTTTACAGAAAACCTAAAATCCTCCTTCTCCTTCTTTTCCTCTTTTTGGCCGCCACCTTTCAACACACCAAAAGGGGTGTTTGTTGATCTTGGATCTTGGAATTCTTGTTGGTGTTCGTGTTTGTTCATCGTTCTTTAGATCCACGTATTCGGTAAATCATTTAAACCTTTTTCTTTTGAATTAATCTTTTAATTAATTAGGAACATGTTATGTTTTTTCATAAAATCTAATTAAATCATAGATCTAACATGAATTTGGGTTTGAATAAAATCAAAAGGGTTGTTTAGGGGTGTTTTTGTTTTGGCCGCAGCCTACACCGAACCCGAGAGGGTCTCGGTTTGGCCATCCGACCACCACCGAGACCATATGGTCCCGGTTGGTTGGTGTGGGTCCCACGGCAGCATCAAGACAAGGGGTACCCCGACTTGGTTCGGGGTATGGTGTCGATTTCATGTTCGGTTCATGGTTTTTAGTCTAGATCTGGTTCATGGTGTATGTTTAGATTATTTTTATTTTTATGATCTTATGTTAAAATTAACATAATAATATGACATGATTAATTTAATAACATGACTTAAGTTATTTTAATTATTAAAATCATGAAATTACTAACCTAAGTATTTTATATTTTTAAGACTAATAATTAATTAAATAATTATTTAAAAACCATGGTTATAATTAATTAATTAACATGACTTAGGTTATATTATTAATAAATAATAATACAT
The DNA here is from genome assembly GCA_025667525.1 of Glebionis coronaria. NCBI lineage: Eukaryota > Viridiplantae > Streptophyta > Magnoliopsida > Asterales > Asteraceae > Glebionis > Glebionis coronaria. The sequence goes on from CM046882.1 coordinate 43,865,644, forward strand.
GTTTTAACCTAAGTATTTAACTTTATTTAATTAAAAACATGTTATACTTTAATTAAATATTTTAACCTATAGTTTAATTTAATTACATGAAATAATTATTAAACTATACATTATATCATATGACTTAGAAAATAATCATGAAAACACTTAGGCTTATATACTTAGCTTATTTAACCAGCTTATTTCTAATTATGGAAACTTCCTATTTTTAGAAACTTAATTAAATAAGGCAGCTAATCTATTTATGGAAACCTTCTATTTTTAGAAACTTATTTATTTCAGGCAGCTAATCTATTTATGGAAACTTATTTAATTAAGGCAGCTGATCTATTTATGGAAACTTTCTATTTTTAGAAACTTATCTATTTTAAGCAGTAATTCTATTTTTGGAAACTTTCTATTTTTGGAAACTTTCTACTTTTGGAAACTTTATATTTTTGGAAACTTTCTATTTTTTAAAACTTTCTATTTTTGTAACTTTCTATTTTTGGAAACATTCTATTTTTGGAAACTTTCTATTTTAGGAAACCTGCTATTTTTGGAAACTTGCTATTTTTGGAAAGTTACTTATTGTTACACAGTAAGTATAATAATACATGAAATACCAGAAATACTTAATCAGATTAAACAGAATATAAGATAATCACAGTTTAAGGCTTTAAACAGTAAAACATGGTAAGAACATATAAAATAAGCTAAGACATGACATAAAACCAGCTACGTATTTAGTAAGCAGATACTTATTCATGTATGTATTTATGTAGCACTAGTGATACGGAAGTAGGATTCCTCTTAGTTCATCTTCTTCGTTCACTGGACATAAGGTACGGATTCTCGTCCTTTCAGTATGGACATTCTTTCCTTATTAGGATTCCCAGTATGCAGCCAAATGTTTTCCCGTAGTATAAGTTACGTGTTTGATTTGCTTATGTTTAATTAAGAATACCTATAGCCATATACATGCATGACCAGTTTCACCTAGTTATGGAGGTACCATAACCATAACATTAGAGGCACTGATGTTATGACTTCACCACAGCAGAGTGATTGCTCGTGGCGTCCCTTCAGCTTTTGGCCATTTATATTATATTTATCATGTGGGGCGTATGGGTGCATCCTAGTTACATGTTTTTAGTCAAGATTTCATGGTGAATGTGGTGTGTGCCTTGCATCCTTCACAAGGAACTGATCCCTCCTACCCAAAAACTAGTATATTAAATTAGAGGCAGCCCCTCTAATTTGCATGATGAGGTCACCCCTCCAAGTATTCATGCACGGTGGATTTTCATGACCTATATTGGCTAATGGTAAAATATGATAAACATTTTTTACAAGATAAACATAAAGCTTTTCAAACTATAAAACCAGTTTTATCAAGACTTAACCAGGTTACTCGGGACTTAGTTTTCTTCCGCTGTTATATGTTATATGCTTATCCTATTCATGCTTTATTGTACATCCGTGCACTGAGCGTATTGCTCAGCCGTTTTCCTTTTCTATGTTCCCAAAACGGTAGGTACTCAGGGACGCTCGTAGACACTAAGAGTACGTGCATATGGACTGGGAGCTTTCTAGCCTTCTTTACTTTATGCATTTCCTTTCTTATGATACAATTGCTATGGACATTGTTTCGTCCTTTCCTTTATTATACTATGTTTGTGTGTGATGAGCTTTACATTTGGACTACCGATGTTTGATTCCGGTATTTTCCTTTTATGGTCAAGTAATGTTTAAACATATTTCCTTGTATGTTTTGATGACACGCCATAATTGCATGTGACATTTCCATTATCAAAATAGGGTGTTACAATTATGGTATCAGAGCCAAGGCTTCGACCTGTAGGCTCTCAAATATGACCTGTGATTAGTGGGTAGTCACTACGGTCTTCCTAGAACTGACAGTTGTTTTCATGCATTCATCATTTTTAAGCATATATATACATGTCATTGTCGCAGATTTTTGACTAAGTAATGGTTGGTACAGGACTGGCCCTATTTAGTCGCATGTGTTTTATCAAAACTTTTAAATTTGGGACCGACCCATAGGCGTCCCCTCGCTATGTCTTTTGTTTTAGGTGAACTGACCAGAGGCGTTCACTCTCGAGCATACAAAAGTTTTCATAAAACTGCATCATGCATTCATACACAAAATTTTCTTGCATAAAATTTTTCTCGTGAAATTTTTGTATAAATTTTTTTCATGTATATATATTTTATGTTTTGATCTGTTTAATCATGTGTTTTATGTTATACTGTCAGATGGTTCTCACACGCGAACAGGAACAGCTCAATGCTGTGATTCAGGCTGCTATGCAAGCTTTGCTTCCTCAACTGAGGAATGACATCAGGGCTGAAGTTCAAGCTGCCAACAATCAGCAGCATAATCAGGCACCTCCTCCTCCTCCAGTGACATTAGCAGTATGGCTGGAGAGATTCAACAAGCTCCGCCCTCGAGCTTTTGAGAAGATAGATAGCCCCAGCGATGCTGAAAGCTGGTTGGCTCACATCGAGAAGATTTTCAATGCTATGGGTTGTGACCCCGCATACAAGGCGAGGTTAGCATGCTATCGGTTCGAAGGCGATGTACTTAATTGGGGGTTAGCGTTGATACAGTCTGAAGGTGGTGACGAGTGGGTTGCTGGTTTGACTTGGGCTCAGTTCAAGGACAGGGTGATGGAGCAGTTCTTTCCCAAGGCTGAGCAGGACAAGCTCAAGAGAGAGTACCATGGAATCCGACAGAGAGCTGGGGAGAATAGCAACGAGTTTATGCAGCGCTTTCTTCGCTTAGTTGGTTTCATTGGTGCGGCAGCAGGTACTCCTGAAGAGCAGGCACATCACTTTAGATGGGCTCTTCGCACATCGGTCGCAAACAATCTGGTGTGTGCTACGTTCAACACTGTAGCACAAGTGGCCGATGCAGCACGTAAGCTGGAGATGCTGCAGGAGAGAGATGAGTTTGGAGAAGCTGAAAGACCCGACAAGAGATAAACATTCGTATTCAAGCGGTGATCAATCCGTATACTTTCCATATATGTCAATTTTTCATCTCTTTAAATGTATCTTCCAGGCATAAAACTGGGGACCGGTCTCAGCCGGCTACTCAACAGCAGCCTCATCAGCCCAAGGGAAACGGTCAGACTAACGACCGTTCTGCTACGGGTAGGCGTGGTGGTAATGATAATTACCACAACAACGCTGGGCACTCCAACAACAGCAGGTCCTAATACTTACACATTTCATTATGATTTCATGTTATAACTCATATTCTGACACTTCAACAAAACTTCTACCAGGAACCATGGAAACGGTAGGGACCAGAACCAGAGAGGTTCACAGCCTAACCGTCCAGCTATCACTGGTATTCAATCTTACGATTATCCGCTTTGTCCTTTGTACCCAATTATCATGTCTTATGTAAAATGTTTAATCAGGTTCCCAGCCAGCCAGAGCACCTGTTGGAAGATTCACTCATCCTCTTTGCTCTACTTGCCACCGTAGGCACCCAGGGCCATGTCGTCGTAATACTGACGCGTGCTTCAAGTGTGGTCTTCCTGGCCATATCATGAAGGATTGCCGCAAGGGCGAGATGGAGGGTACATCGGGACATGCTGATACCAAGCCGCCTCCTACTACCGGGCGTGTCTACACGACATCTCGAGACCAGGCCAACAAGTCTACAGGTACCATCACTGGAATCTTGTATATGTATGGTCAAGCTGCATGTGTTCTTTTCGATACGGGTGCTACTCACTCAGTTATTTCTACTGCTTATGCTAAGAACATTAGGATGCTCCCAATGCCACTAGAATATAGGCTTACTATTTCCACGCCTTTGAGGGACTCTGTATTAATCACTCATGTATACAAGAGTCTTCCCCTAGAATTTGACGATAAGGTTCGACCTGTTGACGCACTTCCGCTGGACATGAATGACTTCGACATGATTCTGGGCATGGATTGGCTATCCAAGCATCATGCTACCATAGACTGCCATTCATATCGAGTTATTTTTGGTGATGTTAATGCACCAGAGTACATTCATAACGGGTTCATACCCGGACGGTCTGTACAAATCATATCTACCCTGCAAGCACATGCACTACTATCACATGGCTGCGAGGGTCACGACATGGATGCTGAATCCCCATCAATTCAGGATCAAAACCTATAGTGTCGGAATTCCAAGATGTTTTTCCAGCAGAATTTTCGGGCATACCACCTGCACGAGAAGTGGAATTCAGTATCGAGCTTATTCCAGGAGCTGAACCAATCTCCAAGGCTCCTTATCGCATGGCTCCCATAGAGCTGAAGGATCAACTGCAAGAACTTCTTGAACGAGGTTTCATTCGACCGAGCGCATCTCCATGGGGCGCACCGATTTTGTTCGTTAAGAAGAAGGACGGCAGTATGCGTCTTTGCATAGACTATCGCGAGCTCAACAAGATTACTATCTGGAATAGATATCCACTGCCACGAATAGACGATCTGTTTGACCAACTCCAAGGGGCCAAACACTTCTCCAAGATTGATCTTAGGTCAGGCTATCATCAGCTACGGGTCAAGGAGCAGGACATCGCTAAGACTGCTTTTCGTACCCGTTATGGCCACTACGAGTTTGTAGTTATGCCATTTGGCCTGACAAATGCTCCAGCAGTGTTCATGGACTTGATGAACAGAATCTTCCATGAATTTCTGGACAAGTTCGTCATTGTCTTTATCGATGACATCCTGATTTTCTCAAAGTCCAAGGAGGAACACGAAGACCATCTTCGTACAGTACTACAAATTCTTCGCCAGAAGCAGCTGTATGCTAAATTCTCCAAGTGTGAGTTCTGGTTAGACAAGGTGGCATTCTTAGGTCACATTGTATCAGCAGAAGGAATCACGATGGATCCAACGAAGGTTGAGGCCATTACTAAGTGGCCAAGGCCGACATCAGCGACGGAAGTCCGTAGTTTCTTAGGCTTAGCTGGCTATTACTGTAGGTTCGTGGAGAACTTTTCCCGCCTAGCACTACCATTGACCAAACTGATGCGGAAAGGGAAGAAATTCGTCTGGACTGAAGATCGAGAGAAGAGCTTCGAAGACCTGAAGCAGAAGTTAGTATCTGCACCTATTCTTACTCTACCATCTAGTACGGGTGGATTTCAAATCTACAGCGATGCATCGGGGAAGGGACTTGGCTGTGTTCTCATGCAACATGGGAAAGTGATCGCGTACGCTTCACGGCAGCTTAAGCCTTATGAGGAAAATTACCCCACGCATGACCTGGAACTTGCAGCTGTGGTGTTTGCATTGAAGATATGGAGGCACTACTTGTATGGAGAATCATGTGACATTTTCACGGACCACAAGAGCTTGAAGTATATCTTCACTCAACGTAAATTGAACATGAGGCAGAGGAGATGGTTAGAGCTGTTGAAGGATTATGACATTAATCTACAGTATCATCCCGGAAAGGCAAATGTAGTAGCAGATGCTCTTAGCAGGAAGTCTGGAATGATCAACGACATTAAAATCGAAGAGGAAATCATAAGAGACTTGGAGCGACTAGACATTGAGATCATGGTACGTGGACAGCACGGTTACTGGGCTAATCTTAGAGTAGAACCCGAGTTACTCTCTAAGATCAAGGAAGCTCAGAAGGATGACGGAGAAATCTGGGCGATAGTACAGAATTTGGAGAAACAGACAGAATTCAGAGTAGATGCAGATGGTATCATATGGCAGGGCACTAGACTTTGTGTTCCCGATGACCAAGAACTCCGAGAAGCTTTGTTAGCTGAAGCTCATAGCTCCCCATTCTCTATACATCCTGGTTCGACTAAGATGTACCATGACATCAAGCAGTACTTTTGGTGGAGTGGTATGAAATAGGATGTGGCCACTTACGTCTCCAAATGTCTTACATGCCAACAGGTTAAGATCGAGCATCAGCGATCTGGTGGTCTCCTTCAACCGTTAGATATTCCAGAGTGGAAGTGGGACAAAATCACCATGGGTTTTGTTACTGGTCTTCCGCCTACCAAGAGGAAGCACGATGCAATTTGGGTTATCGTAGATCGACTTACAAAATCAGCTCATTTCTTACCGATCCGCAAGGAAGATCCGGTAAGTAAACTCGCAGATACGTACAGAAGAGAGATCATAAGACTCCACGGTGAACCATCCAGCATCGTCTCAGACATAGATCCTCGATCACTTCGCGCTTTTGGAAGAGTCTACAAAAAGCTTGGGGTACACAACTTAAGCTTAGCACGGCTTTTCATGCCCAAACGGACGGACAGTCGGAGCGAACCATTCAGACATTGGAAGATATGTTGAGGTCATGTACGTTGGAATGGACGGGTGATTGGGACGATTACATCTGTTTGGTGGAGTTTGCATACAACAACAGTTGGCACGCAAGTATCAAGTGTGCTCCTTTTGAGATGTTGTATCGCATAAAGTGTCGCGCCCTAATCTGCTAGGATCAGGTTGGTGAGCGAACACTTGAAGGACCGGAAATCATAGAGATGACCAATGAGAAGATCGCAGTAGCTAAGCAGAAAATTCAGGAAGCACGGTCACGTCAGAAGAGTTACGCCGATAAACATCGTAGGGACATACACTTTAACGTAGGAGATCACGTCTTCCTTAGGGTTTCGCCGGCACGTGGTGTTTGACGCTTCGGGATTAAAGGGAAGCTCAGTCCTCGTTTCATCGGACCGTTTGATATCATTGAACGAGTCGGTGAAGTATCTTACCGATTGGCGTTACCTCCGCAGCTTTCGCATGTGCACAATGTGTCTCATGTGTCCTTACTCAGAGGGTACCAATATCATCCCCTTCACATGGTTCAGTATCCACTGGAACAGATACGTGAAGATCTCACTTTTATAGAAGAACCCGAACGAGTTCTTGACAGACAAGAACGAGTCATGAGAAGGAAGACGATTCCATTCGTCAAAATCCTATGGAGGGATCATACCGAGCGGGAAGCCACTTGGGAAACAGAGGAGTCTATCCGGGCTTCTTACCCACATTTCATATTTTGAATTCAGGTATGTTCTTCTTTTCCAGTTTACTTTATCTATAATTCGGGGACGAATTATTCTTTTTAGGGGGAAAGAGTTGTAAAACCCGCATGCTTTTACCATGAATAGTACCCTTAAGATCGTACGTACTAGATTAAAACTTTCCTAATATAGCATGATTACGATTACGTGTTAGGATTTTACGTACGTGTTAGAACACGATAAGTATTTACTACGTAAGAGCACGTAATAATTATTTGACAATAATTAATCATGAACATGCGATCATGAAATCATGAACGTAATTAAAACACCAACTATTATTAATTACGTATATATATTTATTACGAGCGTAAATAAATATATTAGATCACGATAATTACGTAACGAGAACACATAAAATGCGAACACAAATAATCATGAACGGATGATTAAACGTCGAGACACGGAAAAAGGTACGGGTACCCCATGTGGGGCCACCTACCCGTGGCTACAAGGAACAAATGGGCCAAGCCCATTTCAATTTTTACTAAAAGGAGGTCAAGGAAATTACACTACTCATTTAACTTACAGAAGAATTTTACAGAAAACCTAAAATCCTCCTTCTCCTTCTTTTCCTCTTTTTGGCCGCCACCCTTCAACACACCAAAAGGGATGTTTGTTGATCTTGGATCTTGGAATTCTTGTTGGTGTTCGTGTTTGTTCATCGTTCTTTAGATCCACGTATTCGGTAAATCATTTAAACCCTTTTCTTTTGATTTAATCTTTTAATTAACTAGGAACATGTTATGTTTTTTCATAAAACCTAATTAAATCATAGATCTAACATGAATTTGGGTTTGAATAAAATCAAAAGGTTGTTTAGGGGTGTTTTTGTTTTGGCCGCAGCCTACACCGAACCCGAGAGGGTCTCGGTTTGGCCATCCGACCACCACCGAGACCATATGGTCCCGGTTGATAGGTGTGGGTCCCACAGCAGTATCAAGACAAGGGGTACCCCGACTTGGTTCGGGGTATGGTGTCGATTTCATGTCCGGTTCATGGTTTTTAGTCTAGATCCGGTTCATGGTGTATGTTTAGATTATTTTTATTTTTATGATCTTATGTTAAAATTAAATTAATAATATGACATGATTAATTTAATAACATGACTTAGGTTATTTTAATTATTAAAATCATGAAATTACTAACCAAGGTATTTTATATTTTTAAAAACCATGGTTATAATTAATTAATTAACATGACTTAGGTTATATTATTAATAAATAATAATACATGTTTTGACCTAAGTATTTAACTTTATTTAATTAAAAACATGTTATACTTTAATTAAATATTTTAACCTATAGTTTAATTTAATTACATGAAATAATTATTAAACTATACATTATATCATATGACTTAGAAAATAATCATGAAAACACTTAGGCTTGTATACTTAGCTTATTTAACCAGCTTATTTCTAATTATGGAAACTTCCTATTTTTAGAAACTTAATTAAATAAGGCAGCTAATCTATTTATGAAAACCTTCTATTTTTAGAAACTTATTTATTTCAGGCAGCTAATCTATTTATGGAAACTTATTTAATTAAGGCAGCTGATCTATTTATGGAAACTTTCTATTTTTAGAAACTTATCTATTTTAAGCAGTATTCTATTTTTGGAAACTTTCTATTTTTGGAAACTTTCTAGTTTTGGAAACTTTCTGTTTTTGGAAACTTTCTATTTTTTGTAACTTTCTATTTTTGGAAACTTTCTATTTTTGGAAACTTTCTATTTTAGGAAACCTGTTATTTTTGGAAAGTTACTTATTATTACACAGTAAGTATAATAATACATGAAATACTAGAAATACTTAATCAGATTAAACAGAATATAAGATAATCACATTTTAAGGCTTTAAACAGTAAAACATGGTAAGAACATATAAAATAAGCTAAGACATGACATAAAACTAGCTACGTATTTAGTAAGCAGATACTTATTCATGTATGTATTTATGTAGCACTAGTGATACGAAAGTAGGATTCCTCTCAGTTCATCTTCTTCATTCATTGGACATAAGGTACGGATTCCAGTCCTTTCAGTATGGACATTCTTTCCTTATTAGGATTCCCCGTATGCAGCCAAATGTTTTCCCGTAGTATAAGTTACGTGTTTGATTTGCTTATGTTTAATTAAGAATACCTATAGCTATATACATGCATGACCAGTTTCACCTAGTTATGGAGGTACCATAACCATAACATTAGAGGCACTGATGTTATGACTTCACCACGGCGGAGTGATTGCTCGTGGCGTCCCTTCAGCTTTTGGCCATTTATATTATATTTATCATGTGGGACGTATGGGTGCATCCTAGTTACATGTTTTCAGTCAGGATTTCATGTTGAATGTGGTGTGTGCCTTGCATCCTTCACAAGGAGCTGATCCCTCCTACCCAAAAACTAGTATATTAAATTAGAGGCAGCCCCTCTAATTTGCATGATGAGGTCACCCCTCCAAGTATTCATGCACGGTGGATTTTCATGACCTATATTGGCTAATGGTAAAATATGATAAACAGTTTTTACAAGATAAACATAAAGCTTTTCAAACTATAAAACCAGTTTTATCAAGACTTAACCAGGTTACTCGAGACTTAATTTTCTTCCGCTGTTATATGTTATATGCTTATCCTATTCATGCTTTATTATACATCCGTGCACTGAGCGTATTGCTCAGTCGTTTTCCTTTTCTATGTTCCCAAAACGGTAGGTACTCAGGGACGCTCGAAGACACTAAGAGTACGTACATATGGACTGGAAGCTTTCTAGCCTTCTTTACTTTATGCATTTCCTTTCTTATGATACAATTGCTATGGAAATTGTTTAGTCCTTTCCTTTATTATACTATGTTTGTGTGTGATGAGCTTTACATTTGGACTACCGATGTTTGATTCTTGTATTTTCCTTTTATGGTCAAGTAATGTTTAAACATTTTTCCTTGTATGCTTTGATGACACGCCATAATTGCATGTGACATTTCCATTATCAAAATAGGGTGTTACATAGAGTCACACTCGTAATCGGATATGACGAAATCCATGGGAAAAATAAACTTTCCAACTTTGACATAGACATCCTCGGCTATTCCAATTGGTATAAGTTGTGTACAATTTGCAAGCTCGATAGTCATGTTCGTGGGGGTAAGTCTAGGCAATCTCATCAATTTCCAAAGAGAATGAGGCATGAGATTGATGCTAGCACCTAAATCGGCAAGGGCTAAACATCCCTCAATCTCGGAAAAATCACAAGGTAATAGAAATTGGCCCGGATCCTCTTCGTTTCTCGGCATATGCCTTTTGGGTTTTTTTTAAGAAGGATCGATGCACAAGTTTCTTCAAGGGTTACTTTGGTTAGGTCGGTAAAGGTCTCTTTTTGAACCGTGGATGGAATTTAAGGTACACGAGGGTGTGCACTCTTTTCCTTGGTCGCCACGTTCACCCCATCGACTTTAGAACAAAAAGACATCTTAGAAGTCGAGGGTTGAGAAGAAGGAACAACTCGAAATCCATCAAGGTTAGGGGTAATCACACGACCTTTTTCACGAGACGAGGCGGCTTTACATTGTTCCTTCGAATTTGCTACGGTGTCACTAGGTAACGAACTCGACGAAGCACCCGATGATTTGTTCATTATGGCCGAAAACATCTTTTTTATATCAATTTGTCCTTGCTCAATCTTCGTGTTTTGAAGTTTCAAAATATTAGAAAAATCGTTTTTCAAAGTACCAATTTTTCCCTCTAATCGTCTCATATTAGCCTCATTCGTTTTCATGTAACTTTGAAAATCGTTTGACGAACTATTTTGATTAGAATTAAAGTTCCCTTGGTTTTGACTACTTCTTTGAAAATTGTTTTGATTCCCACTTGAAAAATTGTTACCTTGATTGTTGTTGTTTGAAAAATTCGAGTTTTGATGGTTGTCTCGATTTTGCCAATTCAAATTTCGACCTTGATTATAACCTTGATTTTGATTCGAAAAATTTCCTTGTTGATTATTTTCCTGAAAATTGTTACGATTTTGAAAGTTGCTGCCTTGATTATAATTGCCTTGTTACGATGGACCGGCGTTATTTTGATTTTGATTTGCAAAATTGTTGTTAAACGTACTCACATTTGACTTTTGGCCATCCGTAGCCGCACACTCGTAATAATTATGAGGTCCACCACAAAACGTACATGAAACCTCAACCGCTTTCACCGTAGCGGGAGCGTATTTCTTTTGCATTTCAACGAGAAAAGACGTAAACACATTCGTTAACTTGTCGACTTTTGCATCAACCCTCTCAATGTCGCGATTAGAACTACTAACATTGGTGACATTGGCAACACTCGATGCGTTGCTGAGTTGGTAAACCTTGGATCGATTTTCGATAATTATCAATGCATCTCTCGGAGTCTTACACAAAAAGTTGCCACTGGCGGCAGAATTCAACGAATCTTGTTCTTGAAAATTTAGACCGTTGTAAAACGTATCGATTTGGTGTAACTCGGAAAATCCATGGTGAGGAAATTACCTAAGCAATTCCTTAAAACGATCCCACGCGTCTCTTAAAGATTCATTCGGTTTTTGCTCAAATTTCGTAATTTCATTTTTGAAAAACGTCGTCTTAGACGGTGGGAAAAAATAATTAACGAACTTGGAGACGAGATCCTTCCACGTAGTTATGGAATTAGGTGGCTCTTTCTCGTACCAATCCTTGGCGGCACCATCGAGCGAGTACGGAAGAAGCATAAGCTTGACGACATCGGTGTCGACATTCTTAAACTTGCTCGTGGCCAAAAGATGATCAAAATTCCGAATGTGGTCGTGAGGATTATCGGCTTCACGACCTTGAAACTTTGTAGCTTGGATTAACGAAAGCATTCCGCTCTTAATCTCAAAATTCTTCGCTTCGATAGCGGGAATTACGATCGCGTCTCCATAACCCTCGGTGGGTGCTTGGAGCAATTCCATCATCGAACGATTGTCGGCCATCTCGTCTAGGGTTTCTTCAACAACGATATTAGGAACGTCGGTTTCTAAATCTCGTCTACGTCGTCGATTCATTCGATTACGATTGCGTCGATTCGAAGCGTTGCTAGAATTAGAATAATCCTTCGATCGAGTACGCATGCACTAAGCGTAGAATGGGGGTAGAAAAGAAGATTCTTATTGCGGTTTTTTTGATTTTTCATTTTTTTTGGGTTTTTGATTGTTTTTTAATTTTTTTTTTGGATTTTTTGTTGTATTACGTAGACACAAATCTACAAATCTCTCCTCGAATCGATTTCTCGATTAAAGGAGCCTCAAAGAATGAAAACGATCACGTGGAGTGAACGCCTTCGATGACTTTAGAACGTTGGTGGAACACCAAAACTTTCAACAGGGTTTAATCTTGAAAACAAGCAAATATATATGATACATAGATAATATCTGGGCGGCAAACCCTCGATTAGCCATCTTTCTCAAAACACGCACAAGCAAGCGGGGGAAACGAGGCGGTGCTAAGCACTTAAGAGCCTTTTTCCCTTAGGTCGTGAAATACAACCGCCTTATACCCACCTTATAGTTTGTGTTAATTGAAATTAAGCTTCACGAAAGTATTTATCTATTTTGCCTTTAAACTTTTACTTTAGATTCGAATACAATGATCGAGTGATGAAATCCCGAATCAAGGTTGTGTTTTCACGCTTTTGGAGTACTTGTATATTTATTGTTCTACGTAGATACAATATAGTAATATATTCACAAGAAAAACGAAAACGATAATGGGATATCTACAATATAGTAAAGATTGTATTGTGTTTAATTTAGGAAAACTAAACACGATTTATTTGGATACTATAATATAATAAGAAAAAATAACAAAAATGAGTATGTACGTTATATACGCTTTCCAAAAGTTGAAAAGCAAAAACGCACTACTCACACAAACACGATACTAATAATGGCACACTAAAAACACCTCCCCGGCAGCGGCGCCAAAAATTGATGTAGTAAAATCGTACACGTTTTAGGAAAAACGCGTATGAGCGGCAAGTATTAAGTCTTACGCTTTAGGAAAAACTTAAAACCAAATAAATGCGAGTTCGTTCTCGAAGGAGGTGTGTGAATTAAGTGTGCCAATTATATAAAATCAAGGTTTGGATTAGTGACGTTTTTGGTTGAGAAAAGAAGGAAAAATAAGACGAATTATACTAAAAATTACCCTACGACGTAAAAAACGTAAAATCGAAAATCTCCACGAAAAACAAAAGTACTCTAAAAATTGCCAAAAAATTACCATAAATCAAGAAAAATTTAATAAAGACAAAAATGCAAGCAAAAATTTCCAAAACTTTTTTAATAATTTTAATTAATTTTTAAAGTCTTATTAAAAACCAAAAATTAAATAAAATAAAAATAAGTCAAATTGAAAATTTTTTCTTTTGTAAACCTCAAAAATACTTTTAAAAACCTAAAAATGATTTTTCAAAATTTTGAAAATACTATTGACTATTTTTAAATCACTTTTTAAAATTAAAACAAAAAAATAATCATAAAAAATAATTTAATAATGTTAAAAATAAACTTTTTAAAATAAAAAGTCCTAAATTAAGTATAAAACGTAGGAAAAATGAAAAAGGTGGAAATTGCTTAACAAATAAGCTGGAAACAGCTTATTAAGCTACGAACTTATTAAAATAAGAAGAAACAAATAGGCCTTAAGTATTAGACCTTTGCACCCTTGGTCAGTAAAAGACCCAAGGGCGCAATGGTATGACGTGTGTGTGGTGGGGAGGATGGCGTAGGTTCGGGTCCTGGCCAGTCCTTTTTCTTTTTCCTAAAATCTAACAAGATTAAAGCTAAATTAAAACAAAATGTGACCAAAATTATGAAATGGTGATACAGTAACAATATAACCTAGACCCTTTGTTTTCCGATAACAGATGAAACTAAAAAACAAACAAAGATTGGTGGTCGTTCTCTGACAACTCAGGATGTTAACTTATGAACTTTGAGTCTGATTTTGACTTGTTTTTGTTGATTTGTTGGATATTTTGGCAAGATAAGGCACCCCCACAACCAGTTGGGTTGTGGGGAATCACAATTTAGCAAAAACACACACAAATACTCACAAATACCACAAGGATGGCAGATTAAGGTCACTTAATGTTGTTGATATGCAGAAAAGTGATCTAAGCACCCTAAGCTGATGTATTTGGTAATAGGGTAAGATTCAATACACCCAAACTTACACAAAACTACACCAAACCACAGACAAGCTAACATCAATCCTATATTACCTTATACTCTAACAAATGAACAAGATTTGAGATCAAAATCTCCTAAAACAGCCTAATAAAGTCTACTAATTTTACTTGTGCCTATTTACCAAAAAAATGAACATAAAATTATCAATAATAGCCTACCAAACTGAAATAAACTCTTACCAACACCTATTAATAACCTAAGGAGTATGTTTAACAGGTTTTTAACACAAGTAGTTGTCAATTACTAGTTTTAAGAACTAATACCAAACACCCCTTAACCTATCTTTTAACAAATTTATCAAACTAAAATTATGCAAATTAACTTAAATCTAATTAAAACCTAATCTAACATGCATATCCTCATCAAATACACATAAACAAACAAAAAATACCAACAATAAAACAGATTCATGCCAATTCACAAATTTCACATAATAAACTAAAAAAACAGCCAATGGGGTTCAAGCTTGGTACCTGTGCTGATGCCTTCCATAGGATTGATTTAGGAGCTTATTGTGAGCTTATGAATAAGTAGAGAAGCCCTACTGGTAGAATCCACAAGGGACCTAGGGCAAAAATGTCTTCTAATAGGCAAAAGTGAAAATGAAATGGACTTGTTCTTGGTTCCTGCACACAACCACAAGACCAAGAGAACACTTCAAGCTTGGATAAGCTCTAACCACAAGCTTGTCAGGCTTGTGGTGAGGGCTTATGCAAACATTAAATATGAGAATAAAGAAAACAACACAAATCCTTTGAAAACTGATTTTTCTCAAACCAATGAACCAATCTTTGAAACCTTTTGAATATGGAAAACAAACTTACAAAACAGATGTGAAATCTAAAATCCAATTTCCACTTTCACTTCCATGAGATTTTGGTTTCACAATCTGATTTTTTTGAAATTGCTTTGTAAAATTAAAAACTTTTGAAACCTTAAGCTAAATATTGCAAGTTAAATAAACATTACACTAAGAAAGCTGTTTAAAAGAGGAACTTAGAACTTTGTGTAACTCAAACTGTTCATTATCATTAATAAGTTGAAAAATTACACAAAAATCTGGAACAAAAGATACAAAGCACAAGTCACTTTGTATTTATACTAGTCTAAAGATCTTACTAGAATACATGAATAAAATATAAAACCCTAAACCCTAGTTTGGAGAAATCCGAATATGCCCTTGGTCAATGCTTGAATCTTCAGTCAAAAATAAGTCACATGTGATGCCTTTTGTCTTGATGTGATCTAGGGCGTTGAATTGGTCCTTTGGGGCCAAGGAATTCATTTGTGTCGTTGGTTTGGTCGGGTTTTGGGAAAAAGAGGACAAGGACGTGAGCATGGGAGGACCCTACAGGTCACATGAGTGTGTCTGGGGGTAATTTGGGGTGTGGGATGGGTTTAGTTTAGGGTTAATCAACGATCTGGAAGGATAGAACAAAAACCCCTTTGTTTTTGCGTTGATTGGACCTAGGATGTTCTAGGGTTTATGGAAGATTAGGATGTGGGTTTAATCTGTTAATGTGGTGGATTAGGTTTAAAATATTCTTAGGGAGGGAAAAATATAACTGATTAATAAATCAGTTATTAAGTTTGGGTGGAAGGTGACGTGGAGTGGAGGGGAGTTTTGAATGGAGGGTTGTTTAAGTGGGGTGACGTTGCGAGCAATGGTTGGATATAGCTTTGGCTGTCTGCCACAAATGCCCTCTGAACTCTCTTAATCTTGCCAATTCAAGTTTCAAACAGCAATAATCAACTTCCCCTTTGTTATGAAGTTTCAAAGTTTAGACTTTTGGCACAAAAACTTTTACAATCTTGTTTAAAGGACCATATATGCATTTTATGCATTCTCCAAGGGGTTCTTTTGACAAGTATTCATTCTCTAAGGCTAAATATTGTATAAATGAATACTCCAAGGGCCTTTCTTGCCAATTCTTCAAAAATGAGGGACCAAAGTTGACAAATCTTCAAACTTCAAGGGTATTTTTGGAAATTACATACTTGGGCCCGGTTCTTTGTGCGGCTTTGTTTCCCGTGTTCGTTTTTGCTTGATTCTTGTGATCTTTTGTTGATTTTATGATATCCGTACCTAAAATACACAATGAACAAACACAAGCATATTTTTGGGTATTTTATGACATTTTTAAGCGTTTTAAGCCCGATTTGGACCATGAGACTATGTGTAATTGCAGTCTCATCACTGAACCTCTTCAGAAATGGTCAGGTTTTGTTTCTCCAGCAACGCCACTCTATCTTTTATTTTGGACACAGAATCACACAAGGTATTAACTTGGCCAGGAACTGGTGTGAATTCTGGTGGAAACTCCATGGAAGCACCGTTGATGGATTCCATTAGAGAGGACATCTCTTGCTTTAAGGAAGTGGTGGTGGCCACATCTTGGACTAAGGGCTTCAAAGCAGCAACGAGGACATCCTTAATTTGTTCAGCAGAAGGAGGATGTGGTCTTGCTTTGATAGTTGAGATTTTGTTGTCGGCAAGCACCTTTTCTTCCTTCAGTCTGGCAACCTGTGATTGAAGAATCAACACTTGATTGGTTAATTCTTTTACCTACGCAGCTCTGGGTGAAAGTGGCAATAGTGTTGCATCAGCAGGTTCTTTATCACTGTCATCTAGATTGATTGGAATTCTCTCATTGAATCTAAGTTCTTTCTCCAGATCATCTCCAGACATACTTACAACAAAAGTAGGCAAGTGTCCCACCTTGGCTCCAGTGGTGAGATTCACTTCCTTGGGAATCTTTGGAGCATTAACATGAGTGTGTGGATCAGTTTCAAGCCCTTCACCACCAGGTTTGGTTTGACCTGATGGATCCTGAGAAAGAGTCCCTGATAAATTTAGATCAATGATAATGTTTTTGGTTCCTTTAGTAGAACCCTTTTGTGGGGGAGCTACATCATTAGAAACAGATAGGCCAGGGTCAGCATCAGCTGTTGGACTTGTTGACACATCATTCCCTGATGTAGACTCAGAGTGACAAGTGATATAAATTGGTAATGAAGTATGACTTGTATTCAGAATGAAAGTACTTACCAATGCTGACTCCACACTACTGAGCTGAGGGTGAGCTCCATCTTCACCCTTCTCTCTTAAAGAAGTTGAGAGATGGGTTGCTTGCTGGGCCTCTTTATACATATCTCCTCCAGCAAAGACTAAAGGTGATGGCTGGCTGGAATTCTTGTCCTTGGCCAGGGACAAGGTCTTCTTCAAGGGATGGCCGTGGTAATCATCAACAATCTTCTTTGAGGAATATTGTGTGAGGGTTTTCCTCTTACTGGACCCACGTCTAACCTTCTTGGTATTAATTGACGTTTGCTTCTGACGAGGTCCAGATGAAGCTCTAGGCTTTTTGCCTTGTAGATCCCCTTCTCTAGTTGGAGAAGTGTCTTTGGGAGCTTTGTACACTACTGGACCATCTGCTGAGCAGATGTCTAGCATGGGTTGTGTAAGAGGAGGATCAATGGTGCTGATTGGAATGTTCCAGTGAGTAAGATCAAAGGTCTTAAAAATTATTTGTTCTCTAGTTATTTTTGAAAAATCATTTCCAAGATGGTTAGCAAATAGGAGAGATAGAGATCTGGTGTATACAACGTTTTTCTCTCTAGTCTTTTTCTCCAGCTTCACATGGATATCTTCAAAAATAATCCTCCCAAAATCAGCTTTGACCCCCTTGGCCAGACAGTATAAAATGATAGCATCTTTTTGGTTGATCTGGCTAAGACCTCCAGTCCCCCCCCCCCCCCCCCCCCGCCCCAAACATTCGATGAGTATGGTCATCAATGATTTCCATCTTGGTGGCAAAGCACTCCTTTTTAACCCCCCTTTTTTAGAAATTTCTTTAGTATACCCAATTTCTTTAAAGAAATTTTTAACAGTCATAAAATCATCAGGTACTGCTTCATACTCATTAGGGTTTTCCAAATAATCTAACCCTAAAACTTTTCTAAATGATTTTAACCCAAATCTACCATGGATCCCCATCATGGTAGAATCAAACTCAATGGACTTCTTGTTGTTAGAAGCCTCTGCTGTAAACAAAAACTCTTTTAGCACATTTTGAAACATCATACCAGGATCTTCAAATAAAGCATACCTTAAAACACTTTTGGTTAGATAAGTCAACACTTGTTCCCCAGGAACAGACTTAATGGATTCAGGTTTAAGCAAGGTGGTGTTGTTTGGTTTGAAGAAGATGTCATCAATGGGATAGTTAACATGAGTGGATGGTTTAAGAGTGATTTTGGTGATCTTGGGGGTGGAAGATGATTCAGCCATTTATGTTTCTGTGTGTGTTTTGAAAGAGAGAAAGGTTGTGTATGTTTATGGATAAAAAGATTTGTAAGCGTGGAATGAAATCCAATTGTTAGGGATTATATAAAAACTTTAACTGATTTATAAAAAGTTTTTAAAACCATTTGAAAAAGTTATAAATATTTTAGGGTTTCTTTTGAACATTTGGCACAAACTTTCTCATTAATGTTCTGCAAAAAGGTATGAGTTTATGTTGCTTTGAACAGTGAAACGCCCCATGTGTCAGGAAGTTGTTGATTGTGGATGGAGACGTTTGAAATTTCCTTAATTAACAAATGACACCTTTTTGAAAGAATGTTTTGTATTTATTCTCAAGAAAATCATTGCCATTTACTCCATTGAGTCACATGATTGATTTGTTTTAAAAACTGTTGCTCAGATATGCTGAAGCTGATGGCTATACTTGTGAGCTTCAGTGCGTCAGATGAGGCGACAAAACCCCATATACATGTTCACATAAGTGAGCAAGACATATGACATTGCACGCTCCTCTACTCAGGCCTAGCTACTCATTTGTATTAAAATTTTGTTCAGCATTGCTGAAGGAATCTTTTGATGACTGGTGATTTATTTGTTCAGCTTCAGTGAATCAGATAAGGCGACAAAACATCATATACACAATCACATAAAGTGAAATAGACACATGACATTGCACACTCCTTTAGTCAGACAATGCTACTTAACATTAATCAAAATCTTTTAAGAAATGCTGAACCTTCAAGCTTCTTCAGTGAATGCTGAAGGTTCAGGTTTTGTATCATCAATGTTCAGCATACCAAGCTCCATTATCAATCTTTTGAAAGTTGGTTCATCCAATGGTTTGGTGAAGATATCAGCCAATTGGTATTGAGTGGGGATGAAATGTAATTCAATGTCCCCTTTCACAATGTGATCTCTGATAAAGTGATATCTGATATCAATGTGTTTTGTTCTTGAGTGGAGGACTAGATTATTGGATATTGCAATAACACTAGTGTTATCACAAAAGATTGGTACCTTTTCATATTCTATGTCATAATCAGCCAGTTGGCTTTTCATCCAAAGAACATTGGCACAACATCCAGCAACTGCCACATTTACAGCTTCTACTGAAGACATGGCAACTGTTTGTTGCTTTTTAGCACTCCAACACACAAGTTTGCCACCTAGCAATTGGCAGGCACCAGAAGTGCTTTTTCTGTCTAAATTACAACCAACATAGTCAGAATCTAAGTACCCCTTTAGATCAAAACCTGAGGATTTGGGGTACCAAAAACCTAGACTTGGTGTACCTTTTAGGTATCTGAAGATTCTCTTAACAGTAGTAAGGTGTGATTCCTTTGGATCTGCTTGGTATCTTGCACAAAGGCATGTAGAGAATTGAATGTCGGGTCTGCTTGCAGTTAAGTACATGAGTGACCCAATCGTACCTCTATACTGAGTCTCATTGACTGATTGTCTAGTGAGATTAGGTCCTAAGTTGTTAGGCGGTACCATTGGAGTCTTCACTGAAGCACAATTGATATCATACTTCTTCAGCAGATCCTTGACATATTTTTCTTGATTGATGGAGATGCCTTGGTCAAATTGTTTAATCTGAAGACCAAGGAAGTATGTGAGTTCTCCCATCATACTCATCTCAAACTTGCTGGTCATAAGCTTGGCAAATTGTTTGCAAAGTTTCAAGCTTGTAGAGCCAAAGATTATGTCATCCACATAAATTTGTACCAGAATGGTTAGTTTTAGATTTATAGATGAACAAGGTGTTATCTATTTATCCTCTGACAAATTTATGTTCAATGAGAAAAGTTGAGAGAGTTTCATACCATGCTCTTGGAGCTTGCTTCAGTCCATACAAAGCTTTGTAAAGCTTGTAGACATGATTTGGGTATTTACTACTCTCAAAGCCAGGAGGCTGGGTAACATAAACTTCTTATTTTAGGTCACCATTTAGGAATGCACTTTTGACATCCATTTGGTAGATTATGAAGTTCATGTAAGTGGCATATGCAAGGAAGATTCGTATGGCTTCCATACGTGCAGCTAGAGCAAAGGTTTGATCAAAATCAACACCAGGCTCTTGATTGAATCCTTGAGCCACCAGCCTAGCTTTATTTTTGGTCACTGCATCGGTTTCATCTCTTTTGAGCTTGTAAACCCATTTAGTGCCAGTGGTTGATTTACCATATGGAAGAGGAACCAATTTCCATACTTTGTTTCTTTCAAATTGATTGAGTTCCTCTTGCATGGCATCCACCCATCCAGGGTGTGTGAGTGCTTCAGAAACCTTTGTAGGTTCAATTTCTGAGAGAAAATTTGCATAAAGGCATTCTCCAGATGAAGCAGCACTCAGTTTCTTTGCCATAGATATAGTGACTCTACCTTCACCAGGATTACCTATTATGTTCACCAGTTGTATGTGACTATTTTGAGTCCAAGATTTTTGTGGAGCTGGAGAATAGGTACTGGTATCATGATTAGAGCTAGAACTTGGAAGTCCATGATATGCACTTGGACTTCGAATGTCTCTAGTGTCTACTGAAGGATATTCAGTGGACAATGGTTCAATCATTGGAGGAATTCCTTCTTGGTCAGAAGAAGCATATCTAAGACCTAATTACCTAGAGATGATAGGAAAGCTTTGAGCAAGGGGTTCAGATTGTTCTTTAGCAGCTGCATATGATTGATCATTTTGATCATGTGTGTCAGCATGCTGATTGTTTTGAGACTGACCATTTTGGTCATTTATGTTTCCTTGCTGATCATTTTGATCATTTTGAGATTGATCATTATTTGATTGATAGCCATCAGTATGTGATACTGAAGGATTTCCTTTTGTAAGACTTGTCATATCTTCAAATGGATCAATGTGAGGGACTGAATTGCTTGTTTGATATTTTTGAGAAGGCTCATAATGATTAAACTCATCAAATGGATAATTTTTAGATTCATGTATATGAAGTTCATCATCTGATTGATTTGTAAAAGTGAGAGCTTCAGAACTTTCATTGAATGTGATGTGATAGGTTTCTTCAATACATTGTCTTCTTGTGTTGAAGACTCTTTATGCTTTAGATACTAAGGAGTATCATACTAGGGAGTATCCAAGGAAATAACCATCATCAGATTTTTCATCAAACTTTCCAAGGTGATCCTTGTGATTGTGAATGAATACTAGACACCCAAACACATGTAAGAATGAAATATTTGGAATTCTCCCCCTGAAGACTTCATAGGGAGTCTTTATGTGTCTCTTCACAATAATGGATCTATTTTGAGTGTAGCAAGCAGTAGCTACAACATCAGTCCAAAAATGCTTAGAAAGAGTAGATCTAGCAAGCATTGTTCTTGCTGCTTCAATCAAAGTTTTGTTCCTTCTTTCAGCCACACCATTTTGTTCAGGTGTGTAAGGAGATGAGAAATTTTGGGAAATTCCTTTGTCATCACAGAATTTGATCAGTGAGTGATTTCTGAATTTAGTGCCATTGTCAGTTCTGAGTTGTTTGACATGAGTGTGATTTTGATTTTCAACTCTTTTGATGAATGACATAATGGCATCTGGTGCATGGCTTTTCTTTGTCAGAAAATATACCCAGGAGTACCTTGAGTACTCATCAACAATGACAAGTATATATTTTTCATGACAAATGGCCCTAGGTGATACTGGGTCAAATAAGTCCATGTGAAGCAAATGAAGACTTTCTTTGATTACGAAAGTTTGCTTTGTTTTGAAACTGGCCCTATGGTGCTTCCCTTTTTCATATGTTGAGCACGGTTTGTCCTTGGAGTAGACAAGTGAGGGAAGACCAATAACAAGATTTTGTTTTGCCAGCAGAGTTATTATTTTGAAATTGAGATGTGAGAGCCTCTTATGCCAAAGACAATTGGTAATATTGGAGGCTTTAGCAAAGAAGCATGTCTCCTGAGTTGAGTTCATGTTCATGACATAAACATTTTTGACTCTTGGAGCAATCATCACAATTTCATGATTGGAGTTGAAGATTGTACCTTTTTTGTCATCGAACAGCACAAGGTACTTTGCATTACAAAGTTGACTTATGCTGATGAGGTTGTGCTTCAATCCATTAACATATGCTACCCTTGAGAAAACTATACCATTGTATTTCACTGAACCAAATCCTTTAGTAGTAGCTGATGAGTTATCACCAAAAACAACTTTAGGACCTTGTTCCTCCTTATACTTGTGCAGATAACTTTTGGTGCCAGTCATATGCCTTGAGCAACCACTATCTAGGTATCAAATAGGCTTCCTGAGATCACACTGCACAAGTTAAGGAAATGGTCAGTTTTGTTTTGAAACCCACCTTTGTTGGGTGGGGGTTTTAGATCTAGAAGGTGTTCTAGATCTGAAGGGTCCTTTTGTAGAGGGTATGTGTGATTGCTCAGAAGAAGAAGAGGTCTGAATAGCTTTAGCTTTCTTAGCCTGAAGGGCTTCACCTCTTCTGAACCACTCTATATAGTTGTGATCAGATGTAGTGTGGACATCGCTTCCACAAGTCTCACAACATTTAGCAATAGAGTTTGGATTTCTTGGTTTAATACCTCTTCTGAGTGAGATGATTCGATTATGTCCATGAGTGTCATGGTCATAACTTCCACAAATATTACAAACAGGGTAATAGTGGCAGTCATCTGGGTGATGATAGTCCATACCATAATGAATTCATGGTGGGAAAGGCATATTTCGCCTGGAATGAGATGCTTCAGACTTGTGAGCATCAGCACTTGTTTTGGCCAGCATATACTGAGTGTGTTCACAAATGCGATGATCAGTCCTTTCACATTTAGTACAATAAATCACTCTTAAGCAAGTTTGAGTGAGATGGTTGTTTTGACCACATAACTCACAAGCTCTTTTGAATTGTGTCTTGTACTTTAAATGAGGAGAATCTGAAGGTTCATCTCTGAATCGTGTTGGTGTTTGTTGATGTCTGAGTTGTATTTTAAGATCATTTATCTCTTGCATGACAAGAGACATTCTCTTATCTTCCTCAGATTTAGCATTTTTCAGTTTATTTGTTGAAACTGAAGAGGTAGTTCCCATATGTGAACCTTCAGCAGGAGCTGAAGAGTTCTTTGAAGTGTCAATTTTGACATGTTTGGAAGAACTACCTTTGTGTGTGCTGTGTGACTTGATGATAGACTGGATAGATTTGGGTCCAGTAGAGGGTTCAGCACCAGCCAGCTTCTCCAAAGAAGGAAGTGGGGTACTTACTTCTGTTGGAGTTTGCTCGTGTCATAATTACTAATTATATGGCTAGACACATATGGGCCTATGGGGTCACACACATATACACTGAGGTACCATTTGAATATGTCGTGTTTATCGTATTTACGGTATATTAATAACCTACGTAACTCGAGATCAATACTTGTTTTATAATAACTAATATTGTAATTAGTTTATTATTAAGACTAAAAGAATAAATGGTAAAGTCCATTTAAAGCCCATATTGATGTAGAGAAAATATGTCATACGTTTTTTATTCTTTCATAATTGCAATTGATGGAGTCAATTTGCTTCCAAATATAAAAGATACAAAAAAACTTATTACTATATGGTATCTATCAAATTTTTATGGTAAATAACAAAAACCAATCTTGGTTTTGAGTTTTCTTTGATCTACTAGCTTTTGTCTAGTGTAGAGAAAGACTATTAGAAGGTTATGGGTTATATAGACTAGCATCTAATTGGTATACAAGGAAGTGTAGTGTGGATCATATTCATAGAGGTGATCTACTTTGATCATTTGAGTTTCTTGTTTTGATCTCGTGATGGTCTCCGTTTGATCTACTGAATCACGCTACAAATGCATACTTTTATCTCTATTTTTATTGATTAATCATATGACTATATGGATCCGTTCATAGGTGCTTTTCCGCTGCGTTTGATTATTTATAATATGTTTATGATTATATTCAGCACCTATAGTGGTATCACGAGCCATCATAGATGTCATATGATTATCGGGTATGCGTAAAAATGGCTAAATATGAGTGTTTTTGAGGGATTTGTTAAACCAATATTAAAACAGCCCCTATGGCATTATTTTCGTGGCATTGTAGACTTTTAGGAGGTCTTATAATCTGTTTTTAATGATCTCATAGTCACAGTTTACGCATACTTAAATGGGTTTATTACGGGTACGTGTAAAATGACCTAAAACGCGTTTTTTGGAACGATCCTTATATCGGGTTTTTAACAGCTCTAATGACCATGTTTTCTGTAAGTATATGATAATTACAAGGCTTATAAAATGTGGTTATAAGGTCCTAAGTTCCTAAGGTCATTGGTTACACGTACCAATCGGGGGTTTAATTAATTGCTGATTATTCCGTCGATTTCATTGACTAACAAGTGTTTGTTGTTGTTTAATTTTATTTCCATGGCAAATACATGCATGTTTGGCCATGGACTTAGCCAACACCTTGTTATATTCATAATCTTATGGTATTATTATGTTTCGTATGCAAAGTCGATGAAAACCTAGACCAATTGTGACATGTTGTGTTTTGATTTGCATTTAATTTCAGTTTTGGGGATTTGCCATTGTTTCGGCTTCATTAATATGTTTTTGATGTTGTTTATATCCATTTTTTGGGCACTTTACAGTAGTTTAATGATAGGTTTAATGTTGTTAGTCATAAATCATTTGTAACCGATGCTTGGAGGGGAATGGCTAAAGAATTAAAGACATATTGTTTCGGAGCTGCTGAGTGACCTGCACTAAAATGTGATTTCCCGGAGTTCTATAAGGAGATAGAAGCCCAAATTTGTTGTGCTAATTCACAACTCATAGGCATTCAAAAGTCTCAACCGGAGCTCAGACTAGGGAAGACTCCTTCTATGGGTTTTGGGCCCTAGAAGTTGACTGGAATATTTAGGCATATTTGGGCCTCATGTTCATTTTGGGTTCTACTTGCTCTTGATGATCTTGAAGCAAGTGGGAGCCCACTTTGTGGTTATGTTTACTTACCCTTAGTTGACTTCTTGGTCCTCGTGATGGCTCACGAGATCAAGCATAGGTTTTTTCATCGGTTTGAGGCTTTGCATACTTGTGGTTGTGTGGTTGCTTGTTTGCTTGATATCTTGATATTACTTGCAAATGTTTTTATAAAAACTTGAAACCAATCACAAACCATTTATAAAACTAAATCCTTGATTTAGTTTAAAGTTTAAATATGATTTAAAACTAAAATCTTGTTTTTCATAATAACTCTTAATGTGTTATGAATGTTATGACTTATGTATTGTCTTATCTAATATTAAATCCATTTAGGTTTTATATTAGTATTTAACATGGACAACTTGACACGCATAAATTAAAACAAGATTAGACTTAAGTTAAGAAATGTTTTTAACTTGTGCTACGATGGATGAATGCATGCTTCCTCGTACACACTTTTGATTTGTAAATCAAACTTTTATACCCGTCTAAAATTTAAGTCATGCCATCCAATCGTTTGAGATCACTTGCAATTACTTTTTGCATCTTGTGAGACGGATGCGAATTGTAACCCAAGGTGATTATTATCTATGCATGAGACCTAGACTCATTCTCGCATGTTCTCAAATTGGATGACTTAATCGGTTAAGTGGTGAGACCTTGACCGAGGCAAGGATGGGACTAAACATGCCATGTTTGATATTTTGTGAATTGTTCACTTATGTCATGAGTCCCATAAGGATCTAAGAATTGCACATGATTTGCAGTTGATGAACGTCATCTACCTATTGAATCTATCATTGCTAACAGATCAACTGATGTGATGGTAGAACCTCAATGAGGATCTTAGCCTTTTTCGTAAAATTAATTGTTTTTATATAAACTTGGGTAGTTAATTTTTTAAAAGATTAATTATTAAAAATACTAAAACTTTGAACTTTGTTATTTTGTAGATGGAAACGAATTAATCCATTAACAATCAAATCAGATCAATTCTCGATAAGGAGAAATTGAGTGGTACAAACTTCCTTGACTGGTTTCGAAATCTGAGGATTGTCCTCAGATCAGAAGGAAAGTTGCACCACTTGGAAGAGGCCTTACCTGAAGCACCTCCTGCTACAGCCACCGCTGTTGTTCGCAATGCCCATACTAAAAGGGTTGCTGAACAGCAAGAAGTGGCTGGCTTAATGTTGTGTAGTATGGTCCCTGAAATCCAAAAACATTTGGAAGACTTTACTGCATATGACATGATTGAGGAACTCAAGACGATGTTCCAACAACAAGCAGAACAAGAACTCTTTGAAACGGTCAAAGCGTTCCATAACTGCAAGCAGGAGGAGGGCCAATCTGTCAGCATTTATGTGTTGAGAATGAAAGGCTACCTTGATCAGATGGACCGACTTGGCTACCCTATGCCACAAGTCTTAGGAGTGAACTTGATACTCACTTCACTTTCCGAAGACTATGATCAGTTTTTTCAGAACTATCATATGCATGGCATGGGGAACACTATACCTGAACTGCATGCCATGCTGAAGCTTGCAGAGAAGGGTATGCCCAAGAAAGCTCCCTATGTTCTTGCTATCAAGAAAGGTCATATCCAAAAACCAAAGCCACAAGCTAAATGAGGCAAGGGTAAGAAGTTCAAGGGAAAAGCCACTATGGTTCGTGACCCTAAACGCAAGTTCCCCCCACCTGGCAAAAAGGAGCATCCTGCTAAGGATGTAGAGTGTCATCATTGTCATGAGATTGGACACTGGAGAAGGAATTGTCCTTACTACCTGGCAGAAGTGTAAAAAAGGAAGAACAAAGCCGACACGTCTGGCACATCAGGTATCTTCATGATAGAACTCTACTCATTCCCTAAAACTAATACCTGGATATATGACACTGGTTGTGGTACTCACATTTGTAATACTATTCAGGGGCTTAGAGGGATCAGAAAGTTAAATAAAGGCGCTTTGGACTTGCACGTGGGAAATGGCAACCGTGCAGCTGTCGAAGCCATAGGGAGCTATGATCTTATCCTCCCTAGTGGAATGATTCTTGTACTAGACAATTGTCATTTTTCACCCTCTATTACTAGAGGAAATATTTCTCTTTCGCGTTTATGGGATAATGGTTTTTCACATAAATTTACTGATTATGGTACTATTCAAGTTTCCAAGGATAATGTATTTTATTTTAATGCTATTTCTCGTGATGGAATTTTTGAAATTGATATGCATAATCATGTATCAAATGAGGGTTCTATTTATACCTGTAGCAAAAAGAAGTCCAAGCACAACTTGGATTCTACTTTTCTATGGCATTGCCGACTTGGCCATATAAACAAGAAACGCATTGCGAAGCTGCAACATGATGGGCTTTTAAAGTCAAGTGATGATGAATCATTTGATATATGTGTATCTTGTATATCTGGCAAGATGGCAAGAAAGCCTTTTACTCATGCAAGTGAAAGAGCTGATGATCTTCTTGGACTCATACATAGTGATGTATGTGGTCCATTTAGAACTACGTCTGGAGAAGGAGCTAACTACTACGTTACATTTACTGACGACTTCAGTAGATATGGTTATGTTTACTTGATTAAACATAAACATGAATTTTTTGAAATGTTCAAAACCTTCCAAAACGAGGTAGAAAATCAACTCGGGAAGAAAATCAAAGAACTTCGATCTGATCGAGGAGGCGAGTATTTAAGCCTTGAGTTTTTAGATCATCTTAAGAGTCGTGAGATTGTCTCACAATTTACTCCTCCCTATACACCACAACATAATGGGGTGTCAGAGAGGAGAAATCGAACCTTGCTTGACATGGTTCGATCAATGATGAGTCCAACCACTTTGCCAATGTCCTTTTGGGGCTACGCTCTATAGTCTGCTGCACGCATACTCAATATGGTTCCAACTAAGAAGGTTGATAAGACTCCATATGAAATATGGCATGGGAAAGTCCCGAACTTGTCTTATTTGAAAGTATGGGGTTGTGAGGCTCTCATTAAACGAGAAACACCAAACAAACTTGAGCCCAGATCTATCAAGTGTATCTTTGTAGGATACCCAAAGGAAACAATGGGTTACTACTTCTACTACCCACCCGAGAACAAAATATTTGTTGCTCGGTATGCTGAGTTTCTTGAGAGTAGTCTCATATCACAAGAAGCAAGTAGGAGCACCATAGACTTTGATGAAATTCAAAGTCAAGATGCACAACCTTCTGAGAACACTAGTGAACATCACCAAGAGGTTGAACATGAAAATGTCGAATCTCAAAGTGATGTTATTCCCATTCGTAGATCCGCAAGGATATCTCACGCACCTGACCGATATGGTTTCTATATCGATGCTGAGAAACATGAGTTAGGGAATCATGATGAACCCGTTAACTATAAAGCTGCATTGTCGGATCCTGAATCTGATAAGTGGCTTGAAGCTATGAATTTGGAAATGCAATCCATGAGGGATAACGAAGTTTGGATCTTAGTTGATCTCCCTCCCAACTGTAAGACTGTTGCGAGTAAATGGCTCTTCAAGAAGAAGACCGATATGGATGGCATTGTACACACCTTTAAAGCTCGTCTTGTAGCAAAAGGTTTCACTCAAACCTACGGGGTTGACTATGAAGAAACCTTCTCGCCTGTTGCAGATATTAAAGCTATTAGGATTCTTATAGCCATAGCAGCGTTCTATGACTACGAGATTTGGCAAATGGATGTCAAGACCGCCTTCTTGAATGGCCATTTGAACGAAGACGTTTATATGGTGCAACATGAAGGGTTCGTGAATCCTAAACATCCCAGACGGGTATGCAAGCTTCAAAGATCCATTTATGGGTTAAAGCAAGCATCTAGGACCTGGAACAAGAGATTTGATGAGGAGATCAAAAAGTTTGGTTTCACTCAAAATCCCGATGAGCCATGTGTATATAAAAGAGCTAGTGGAAGTATCGTCGTTTTCTTAGTCTTATATGTAGATGACATATTACTCATGGGAAACAATATTCCAATGCTACAAGATGTAAAATCCTGGCTTGGAAAATGTTTTTCCATGAAATACTTGGGTGATGCGGCGTTCATTCTAGGAATCAAGATCTATAGAGATAGATCAAGGCGATTAATCGGTTTAAGTCAAAGTGCATACATTGACAAAATCTTAAAGCGGTTTAGGATGGATGCCTCCAAACGTGGGAGTCTTCCAATGCAATCCAATGTAGAATTGAGTAAGACTTAAGGTCCATCCACACCTAATGAAGTGAAGCGAATGAAAGGAGTACCTTATGCTTCGGCTGTAGGATCCATCATGTATGCTGTGAGGTGCACTAGACCTGATGTAGCGTTCTCTCATAACCTTACAAGTAGATACCAACAAAATCCAGGTGAATGTCACTGGACTGCTGTAAAGAACATATTAAAGTATCTTCGAAATACTAAAGATATGTTTCTTGTTTATGGAGGTGATTCAACAACTGAGCTTGGTGTTACTTGCTACACTGATGCTAGTTGGGAGACAGATCGGGATGATCTTCGATCACAAACCGGATATGTCTTCATGATGAACGGAGGCGCTGTTGATTGGAAGAGTTCTAAGCAAAGCACTACTGCGATGTCTTCTACAGAAGCTGAATACATAGCTGCTTCTGAAGCTGCAATGGAAGAAATTTGGATACGTAAATTCATTTCTGGGGTTGGCGTTGTTCCCAGTAATGATAGACCTATGGAAATGTACTGCGATAATACGGGTTCAATTACTATAGCCGATGAACCTGGAGTTCAAAAGGGTGCCAAACATTTTCGGAGAAAATATCACTACATTCGAGAAGTAATTCAAGAAGGTGATATTCGTATTCTTAAAGTTCACACAAATAACAACTTAGCTGATCCGTTTACTAAACCAATGTCTTGTAACAAACATGTTGAGCATGCTAGGAGCATTGGACTTAGACCAGCTGGTAGTTTCATGTAGATTTGTGTATTTTAGTATTTGAATAATTGGGATGTAAAACAGTTTTTATTTTATAATGAATTGACATATGAGGTATGATCGTTTTCATTTTATATCAACTGTGTCCTATATTTGCATGTTTAATCCAAGAGTAATCTTATTATTCTAAATTATCCATTGTCAGTTGACAATATGGGAGTATTGTCGAGTTAAGACAAATGTGAGTTGGTCATATTCATTTGGAATGAATATTAATTGATGATGCCGCCAAACTCATATATGTTCATTGGATGAACATTGGATTGACCTAACCAATGAGAATTCACTACATGGATCAGCGTCAATAGTGAATCTCGCAAGTGGTTGAATCTCTCATCCTTAGACTTGAGATGCAAGTAGGTTTTGTATGTGTGGAATGTCAATCTTTGATATGGTTCAACGTTGTCATGAACAAGGCTACCATAAAGACCATTTTCAGGTGCAATAAGAAGCACATGAACGACACGTGCAGTCAAAAGAGAATGTGTTCCTCCCTATGTATTGGAGTTAGATACTACTGGGCCCCTCGATGAATTGTACAGATGTATGTGTGGCCACACCCAAATGTAATTAAGATGATACTTGATTAATTTGGAAATCTAGTTCAATATCAATATCGAGAAAAAGAATAGTTAAACTAAAGAATGACTTTTGATCCATGTCTAAAGTTTAACAAAGTATCTGAAACAAAAGGATGATTGATATCTAAACCATTTAAATGAGATTTTTAAGAAACAATCCTCATGTGTTTCTAGGGGAATTGGCGTGTTGCTAGACGCTAACCATTGCTTGTATAATTACATGATTATTATGACGTGCGCAAGTGGGAGCTGTTGGAGTTTGCTCGTGTCATAATTACTAATTATATGGCTAGACACATATGGGCCTATGGGGTCACACACATATACACTGAGGTACCATTTGAATATGTCGTGTTTATCGTATTTACGGTATATTAATAACCTACGTAACTCGAGATCAATACTTGTTTTATAATAACTAATATTGTAATTAGTTTATTATTAAGACTAAAAGAATAATTGGTAAAGTCCATTTAAAGCCCATATTGATGTAGAGAAAATATGTCATACGTTTTTATTCTTTCATAATTGCAATTGATGGAGTCAATTTGCTTCCAAATATAAAAGATACAAAAAAACGTATTATTATATGGTATCTATCAATTTTTTACGGTAAATAACAAAAACCAATCTTGGTTTTGAGTTTTCTTTGATCTAATAGCTTTTGTCTAGTGTTGAGAAAGACTATTAGAAGGTTACGGGTTATATAGACTAGCATCTAATTGGTATACAAGGAAGTGTAGTGTGGATCATATTCATAGAGGTGATCTACTTTGATCATTTGAGTTTCTTGTTTTGATCTCGTGATGGTCTCCGTTTGATCTACTGAATCACGCTACAAAGGTATACTTTTATCTCCATTTTTATTGATTAATCATATGACTATATGGATCCGTTCATAGGTGCTTTTCCGCTGCGTTGGATTATTTATAATATGTTTATGATTATATTCAGCACCTATAACTTCAATCTCTATATCATCATCTGACTCATCCTCAGTAACTGAGGATTCAGCTTGTGCTGAAGTGTCAACACATGCTTGAAACTCAGGAAGAAGGATTCGTCCAGTGTCATGATTGGGTAAATTCTCTTCACCTGATCTTTCAATGTCAGGGATCGAGCTACCAACCTCATTTGAGGCTTTGACAAAGACAATAGGTTTGGTGCTGGAGGATCCTTCAGCACCAAGCATTTTCTTCTTTTGGGTAGGTATTTGTTCACTTATGCATTGATTTACCCTATCAGAGTTTCTAAGCCAAGATTTAACAATTCTTTTAGTTCCGCTCTAAGAGAGTTATTTTCCTCCAACATTTCTTTGTTCAATTGTTGAAAAGTAAGAATATCAAGTTTAGCTTCTTTTAGCTCTATTTTCTTACTTTCAAAATCTTTAAGTTGTAGAACAAGTTTGTGAAATTTTTCAAGCAAATTGTTTCTTTGCTCTTCAACAAATTTTAGATCAATGCACAAGTAATCAAAGATAAATTTAATGTCATCCTTATCTTCTAATTCAAGAAGAGTTTGTACCTTTTTGATGGTGACATTGACCCATTCTCCATTTCTGACACTTTCTCTGGTGACAACATTTGAGTTTGCCCCTTCATCATCAGCAAGTGTCATAAGCACTTTCATATATTTTAAGCAACGCACAGTATTATATAAAAGCCTAATTGAATAAGGTTCAAGCATCAGTTGAAGGTTTGATATTAACATCATGGGTCATTGAGTCTACTATACCTATCAAGTTATCGTTTACAAAAAACGTGGAGCCAAAGCTGAAGTTGCTTGTATGAATCTGATGAATCCTATGCTTCCCACTTGCAAAACAGACGCCTGCATCACATGGATAAAAAAAACTCTAGTGATCGTTATACATTCTTACCATCACCGAATGTAAAAATCCTTATTGTTCGAGCAAGGTCATTCACATATATTTACAACAATTTAACTGTTTGTATCTAGTTAATTGAAATAAAAAGGCTTATGTGTATTGGCATGTATGTAATAGTTACTTTGAAGACCTATGTTGGTGTCAGACTTCATTTGTGGTTAGGATCTAGTAAAAGGGCTATTAATTTGCATTCTTGTAACTGCGCATGCACATGGAATTGTGTAGGAGGCTGTGTTACAGGTTTGACACAATGCTGAATCATGAGGGTCAACCTGCTCATGAAAGGGCTGCAGGTTTTGGTTGGGTGTAGATTTTAAAGTAATATAAACTCCCAATGGTATGTTGCAACAGTGCTTTATGGTAGTTGTATATAAGGATGTCATGGTATGTATTTGCAATACATCACCGCACACAGAGTAACCGATAATTAGTAACGAAAGAATGTCTTGGTTGAGAAGGCTGCGTGCTTTGTAGACGGCTTGCGGTTCCGAGGAGCACCGCGACTATTTTTGGTTCAACCTGCGTGAACATGTGGCTGATGAGATGGATTGGAGGGAGATACTTGAAGTTATGTATGCCCGTAAAAGGGCTGCAATTGCTGATAGGGATGGTTTGATAAGCGAGTTATCTAGTATTAACCCAGAACCGCTTTTGAGCTGCATGGGTTCTTTGCTATTGGACATGCAAGACAAAGCCGAGGCGGAGCTTCGCCAACTGCAAGAATTGATGGGTGAGTCCGACAATCGTGTGACCGATATGGAGTTTTTCATCCTTAATATGTGATCATCGAATGTGTTTGCAGGGCGCACCTAGTAATTGTCTGTGTGTTTCTGTGTTTTCAATAAAGTGTTGTTCCTAAGCGTGTATGGGAAGATTATGTTTGGTCTTCGTTGTTTTAACTTGATGTGTATTTGTCGTAGTCTATGCAGTTGTAATGCCACGTTTGTGTATGTTGCCATATGTTTATGTTGTTCTTGGTATTCTTGAAATTCGGAACACCTTTTACTTTGAATGCATCTCGCTGGTGTTTTATTTCCCATCAGGAACCAATGTATCATAGCAAGTATTAATTTTTGCCTCTTGGTTATTGTATTGGGACACTTTTCTTATGAACATGTGCTTGGCATTTTGCCTGGAACCTGTATCACTCATTTAGCCTGCAATGTGCTATTGAGAATCTCACTGTTGCAAGCTTTAGTGGCTAGTTGGCTAGCAAGTGATAAAAAAAAGTAAAAACCCAATGTGACACGCCAACAGTAGGTTGGAGATGGTCTATTTAAGGGTGTCATTATATTTGGGTATAGCACATCGTAGGCAATAAAAGGGTTAAACAGGCAATTAAAAAATGAGCTGGCGAGGAGTGCTTCATGATTTGCAGTTGCTTTGTTCTTCCAGTGATTTTAGAACCGTTTCCTATTTTTATGTGCGGAAGAAGATTGAAGCTGAGATGGATTGGAGGGTCATAATTGAAGATTTGCATGTGAGAAAGAAAAACGATATTGATCAGAGGGCCCAGTTTATAAGTGAGCTGTCTAGCCTTAGCCCGGACCACCGTGTGAGTCGAATGCTTTGGTTTCTAAGCGACATGCAAGAGCGTGATGTCGCGGAGTTGTGGAAGCTACAGACATTGGCGGATGATTCTGACGGGTGTGTTCAAGATCAGGATAATTTTTCCCGATCCTTGTGACCCATTTAATGATACAACGGATGTTTACAGCACGAAGTTTGGTCGTGTGTTTGGAATAAACGGCGTGTGCGCTCCGATTGGCTATAGTCTTTCCATATTTGTTGGTGATATGTCTTTTATACGGCCAAACTGGCTGTTATGTTATTTTTATTGAAGTTGTGTTGTATGTTGTTTGTAATATAACGAATGTCGTTTATGTGCGAAATGTGTTTTTTCATTATGTTCCAATGCTCTTTCATTAGGTTCTAATGGATCCCTATAAAATGGTGTGATTGTGTGTTATAACATGTTGTCTAATAGTAGGAAAAAGTCTGCATTATAGAAAATAGTATGGCACTGTTGTTGGTGGTTTGTTTTTTCACCACTTGCGGTAAAGATATGCAGTGCCCCATAACAACATTATTTCTGCTTTTTTTGTATTTGGCCATAAATGGGTTTTTCTATGTTGTCTAAATATGGCAAAAAAGTAAACAGAAAAAGTAGGCTAATAGATGATTCAACAGTGTGTGGATGGGGATAGTGTTTTTTTTAAATACACTTTTGGGAACCTAAGTCGATAATCATGCAATTTGGGAGCCGGCTACTGTTTTTGGTGCTACTGTTGGGTGTTAGTGTAGGATACTATAGGTTTTAAGCCAGGAGGCATTGCTATATAAAGGAGTGTTAGGAGACTGTAGGTGACACATCTTCACACACATCTATAGTTAAGTTTTATTAAGAAATAACTAATGGAGTACCGTCCAAAATGCGATGCATTAGAGAAGGAAGCAGGGACCGACGATTGGGCGGACATGTTTATTTGTCGCATATAGGATGATATTCTAGGCGAAACAGCCTGGAAAGCTAGGATGGAGCAAATATGACAGGAGGTCAATAGTGGTGTAATTGATAGGACTCATCTTGTTTATGAGTTAAGTACCATTGTTTGGGAACCGGTAGTTAACCAGATGGTGGCATTTTTAGGGACCCTGACACGTGAAGACTGTTCCTTTAGAGAACAGCTCGGAGCCGAAGCAGTAGCAACAGGCAACCGCATTGCTAGGATGGAAAGATTCAATGAACGGCTGCGAGGGAACGTTTCGGGTTGAAGCGATTATTTGAATGTGCCTGAAGGTGTTCGCTTTGTGTGTGTTGAATAAATCATCCTCGGGCATTATGTTAATTGCGTTGTGTTTCCGTGTCTACCAAGAATGGACCAGGCGTGTGTGCCTGGGTGTTTGTTATTTTGGTACTACGAATGACGTTGGGTCATTGGTAGGGCGTGTTTATGTATTTGGTTTAAGTACTGCCAATGACGTTCGGTCATTGGCAAGATGTCTTTATGTGTTTGGTTTAATGTATTTTCATATGTTAAGTTATTTACTTTTCTATTTTGGTTTCATGGATAAAAATTCTAAAGAAGCCAAGACGAAAAAGAACAAAGGCTGTTGAGTAACAAAAGATTAGTATAGAGTGTTACCGGGTGCATTTTTTCCTGTATTCCAACGACAGAGCGGGTGCCCATTAAATCAGGTGTCCTCCAGCTCTCTGACATCTCCATAAACGACCGTTCCTCGGTAGTGACTTGGTTTTTTTTGGGCCGTCAGGGAACGCGCATGGTTTAGTAAACCTGTGGAGGTGGCAGCTTATCAATCTGTTATGTATAAAATTATCATAGGCCGTATAAAAGTATCATATAAGTTATAGGGAAACAGAAAAGACCTAACGATAGCGTTAGTCCATGGTTAAGGCATGATAGAGCAGGAAGAGCCTAAACCTGTCGAAACACCCACCCGGCAGGCATGGACTGTTAGGCACACCACACGCTGTCATTCTGTTTTGGTAGGTTGGTCACCTTTGCCGAGACAAAAAACAACATAATATTAGGGAACAAAAGCTCAATTTAGATGCCCTATGGTAGAACCCGGTGACACGCGAGAGGTTTTTTTTGGTATTCGGAGGCTCAGATAAGCGAGCAACGGATATGAGGAGACATGCACTCTGGCTGCAAACCCACCAACATTGCCCCGCCAAGAAGTACATAATCCGGTTTAACGATCAAGTCTAATCATCATTGCCTCTTTGAATGTTCTAAAAGATACACAGCCTCAGGCAAAATCAGTCATGGCTGCGAGCGCATGGCCGCCCCGCAAAAAAAAACACAACTTTACCAGGCACTGCTTATCAAAGGAACCAACCGACACGGGTCTCATCAGAACCTAGAACAATGAGGCTCAGGTGTGATTTTCGTCACACCCTTAATAAAGTATGTTATTTTCTTTCCCTGACAAACCCTCGCTTCGCTAACAAAAATCACACCACAAAACACGAACCGTTCGTTCCTACCACATCCTTGTAAAAAATAGCTCAAAGATGTGAGGGCGGGAACCCGGTCCACTGCAACTCATCATAGCCCGGCACCTGTTTACCGCTTTCGTCAACCGGAATAAACAGCAGCAACAAACAACACAAATATGAAAATCGTCGCCTGCCGTCAACCCGGCAACCAAATAAAACACTAATGCCAACAATCAAAACTCCCAAGGAAGACGAATTAGTTCCTTTTGCAAGACATTTAAAAAACCAGTTGGGCAACAGTTGGGTCAGATAAGGCGCAATCTGGTACAAAAAAGTGTTAAACCGGGATGACTGCAACCTTAAAGATCACCCCGCCAAGATCCAAGTCACCTTCTCTTTACCTACGCATATTACCCTTTATATTATATAGGGGAAGCACGTTTCCATAGAAACAGTGATCCGCCTCACTCCCCTATTAAACTATGTTATTTTCTTTAAATTCATCACAGCCGACATAATCACAGAAATGTACAATGACTCATCCCAGAAATAAGTCATGGATGTATGGCATACATCTAAAAAAGGAAAATAGTCTCAAATCCCGAGAATGCATAAACGGTCTGTATGCCAGCAACAATAAAGGGTCGCCTGGACAGGCTCGCTAAAACTGAATTTCGCACACTTTATGGATCCAAGTCGTGATTGTGAGTCAGAGAAAGTGGCTACACTCGACATGGATGCAAACTTAAAAGTTTCCAGCCAAGACACGAATGTTTTCATAAATCAAGGGAATTTTTTATGTCGATTCAGGCCACCAGTTTTTAGCTCTATAGCGTTGGCTCAGATAAGGCGCAATTTGGTACAAAGAGTGGTTAACCGGCATGGCTGCAACCTTCAAAGGTCACCCCGCCAAGATCCAAGCAACCTTCTCTTTACCTACGTGTACTTAAATTCATCACAGCCAACACGACAACGCAAATATCAGTTGGCCTCTTGGCATTGCCTCTTAATCAGCCAGAACCCCAACTATTTAAGCCCACAAACCCAATGTCCGTGTGACCCTTCTCATATCATCAATCCCACACAACAAACAATCCTAACCAGTTAACAACATCTTGGTATCAAAACAAAAAAAAATAGCCCAACTTGTTGTTTTATATTAAAAAGGCTACTAATTTAACTACACTCGAGAACTTATTGAATCCTCAAAAAGAATGAAATAAAACAAATTTAATACCTTGTAATCCCACAGGCATGCAGCGGGACATATGCAAGAACAAATATGGATCCAAGTCGCGACTGTAAGGCAGAGAAAGTGGCTACACTTGCCATGTCTACAAACTTAAAAGTTTGCCCAGCCAAGACACGAATGTTTTCATAAATCAAGGGAACTTTTTATATCGATTCAGGCCACCAATTTTTAGCTTTATAGCGTTGGCTCAAATAAGGCGCAATTTGGTACAAAGAGTGGTTAACCGACATGGCTGCAACCTTCAAAGGTCACCCCACCAAGATCCAAGCCACCTTCTCTTTACCTACGTGTATTTAAATTCATCACAGCCGACACGACAACACAAACATTAGTTGGCCTCTTCGCATTGCCTCTTAATCAGCCAAAACCCCAACTGTTTTAGCCCATAAACCCAATGTCCGTGTGACCCTTCTCATATCATCAATCCCACACAACAAACAATCCTAACATGTCACCCGCGCTAGGATTCAAAAACGCAAGCCTACCATAAGAGTGTTTGGTTATAACAGCCCTTCGTCTCCAACTCTTTGCATCTGCGTACCAGACAAACTGGCCCTATTACTAATTAACATACGAAATTTTATGATCAGTAAACCGCACTTATTTTGCTAATCACATACGCAAAAAGGAAGAGAAAACTAACACATTAATAACAGGGCTACAACAAAGAGGCACCGAAACATACAGGTAGCAACATTTAATCAAAAGGCAAATGTCTAGCATATAACGTAAAGCAAGTAAAGACATGAAAACTCACAAAGGCTTGTGAACTGGATGAAGAACACAAAGGTTAAGAATAACAATTGATCTGAAAAGGAAGCGAACCCAGAAATAATGCAAACCCACAACAAATTAGGTGTTAAAATATGGATCCAAGTCGCGACTGTGAAGCAGAGAAAGTGGCTGCACTCGCCATGCCTCTTAATCAGCTGACACAACAACGTAAATATCAGTTGGCCTCTTGGCATTGCCTCTTAATCAGCCAAAACCTCAATTGTTTAAGCCGACAAACCCAATGACCGTGTGACTATTCTCATATCATCAATCCCACACAACAAACAATCCTAACCTGTTAACAACATCCTGGTATCAAAACCACAAAAAATGGCCACTTTGTTATTTTATATAAAAAAGGCTACTAATTTGACTACTATCTTATTTTCTTTCCCTCACAGAATTCTCCTTCCCTCACAAAAAAAAAGAAATAAAACTAATTTAATACCTCATTAAGGAAGAGATCGCGACCACCCAGATACCCACATGAGGCATCCAACCTCGCCACACACCGACCCACATCGCGGGACGCCGTTAAAGGCGGCAATGAAGTGATCGGTGGCAACGAAGGGTTACCATCACACATCACAACAACCGTAATCAGATAAAAACCGCAAAACCCCTAATATTTTTCACATATTTCAAGTTGCTATGGATGAAAATCAGAAGATGGGAGCTAACCCACAAATAATGCAAACCCACAACAAAATGACTGTCGGTATATATAAAACAATACCAATTAAGGATTTTCTGTAGCCACTACACAATTAAACAAACACAATTAAGGATTAGCGAGCAATTACCCTTTATATTAAAGGGTTTAATCTGAAAGGGCAAAGGGTTAATTTGAAAGGGCAAACCAAATTAATTAGTGCACTCGCCAATTAATGAATGGGGGGAAAGATCCAAAACTCATCAATGGAACGGAGCAAAGATCCAAAAACTCATCAATGGAACAGAGTAATATAACGGTCCGTTGGAACCAACGGTGCGTGTTTTGTGTGTGTGATTTTTGTGAGGGAATGAGAGTTATGTGAGGGAAAGAAAATAAGATACTTTAATAAGGGTGTGAGGAGGATCACTGTTTTTATAGAAACGTGATTCTTCTCTTTAATATAAAGGGTAATATTATTATTGCCGACAGAGCAGCTTGGCTCTTGGATAAGCCAACCCAGTTCTTTTTTAATGTAAGTAGCATAAATTTTGTAATTTGTATGTAAAATCTCAATAGGCCCATCCAAAAAACACAGCCCACTCACATACATTAAAAGTTTCTGTTGGCCACATCTAATTACTAACAAGTGAACTGATTGGAGAATAAGAGAATAGACACAATTCTACGTCCATGAAAATTGTGAAGAACATACTACGTAATTAATTGATGATGATTTTTTTTAAGATGATTTACTTCATATCAAAAAATATATTGCAAATTCCTTTAGTTTGATAGTGTTTTGGATGATTTTAGTAACACTAAAAGACGTTGTGTGTATTTGAAAGGAAAAACTTATTATGCGACTTTATATTTTTATTACTTTTTTGTCGATATATTTTTTCTTTTATATATTGGCATCTCAATCTTAACTGAAATTCGACTTCTGAGTATATCATCCATAATGAGTAGGTTCCGGGATCCGAACCAATTGGAGAGACTCGCGAAGAAACCTTAAAATTTAACTCACGGTTTTGCACTAACGAAGAAAATTTTGGATTTTTGTCTCTTGAATTTTTTTTGTCGATATCTACTTTCAAGTTTTTTGTTATGAAAACAATCATGGCTCCGTTTTGCTGTTAGACATTTAGACGACTTCGTGTTGGTTAAAGCACGACTGTCAAAAGTTTCTTGTTCACCTTTAGCAGCGAAAAAAAGTCTATCTATCTGTCTAGCTTTGATATATTTCCTTCAACACAAATCGTAGAAATTCCACGAATTTCTTGGTGGATATGTCCGACAACTCGGCATTAGTGCAGAATTTTCTTTCTCGTTTATCTGATATATATTTGGAGACAATACATACCAAGAGGTTTAAAGAAGGATAATGAGTGAAAATCTGCCATAATCAAGTCATATTCCGTTCCTGAGCATGAAACGAAAAGAAGAGAGGTTGTGAAGGAAAATAAGAGAAAAATACAAAAGAGAAGAATCAAAATTGATTTTTTATCTTGTGTTTTCGAGTTGAAAAGAAAAATGTAAAACTAAAAAAAATAGGTTTAGAATTAATTTCATTTTATTTTTTCCTAATTTGAGAAGAAAATAAAATAGTAAATTTAATGTACTTTTTATATTTTATTTTCTCTTTTTTTTCTAAAAAATTCTCAAAAACACAATATTTTTAATTACTAACTTAAATTTTATTTGCTTGTTTCTAGAGGTTGCTTTTGTATCATTGTTCTTTTGGTGGTTAATAAAATTTGGTTTTCAAAAGAAAAAAGAAAAGAAAAGAAAAGAAAAAACAAATTAAATTTTTTCTTTTCACTCAAAAACAAAACATGAGAAGCTAGCATACAAATATGAAACGCAGGGGACTCGAATCTTGGACATTAAGGCACAGTTTTGATAGACAAGTAACAACCCAAACGGACCAAGCTTCCTCTGACAAAAGTAAAAAATAATCTACACAAACGCTAGAAGGAGGGCTTGAACCTCCGACCTTGTGGTTAACAGCCACACGCTCTAACCAACTGAGCTATTCCAGCTTCTTGTATAAACCGCTTTTTGTTTTTCTTAACATACTCTATTTTACTTTATACATATACACGTCAAATAAAAGATGTCAAGCGAGAAATATTAAAAATTGCATTGTCTCTCAAAGATACAAAGAATTATGATAACATAGAAACAAAGATATTTGCATTTTATAGTTAAAAAATATCATCATATAATTATCAAAGTATTATATTAGCTTTCGGATAAGGGCGGACCTAAAACACAAAGTTATCAGGTGCACAAATTTGTTTTTAACGTAACACACATATTTAACACCGGGTTTATTTTGAACAAATCAAGGTTTTGAACGAAAATTTATACTACGTGACAAACTGTCATCTGGTTCCTGTGAACCTCGGGAACCCCTAGGTGCACGATGCTTATAGTATATATTGAACCAGTCGATCAGTTTGCAAATAATTGCTCGCACTTATTTACGCTGTTCCAAAAACCAACCATATTGTACTGTAAGA
This sequence comes from Glebionis coronaria, assembly GCA_025667525.1. Taxonomy (NCBI): domain Eukaryota; kingdom Viridiplantae; phylum Streptophyta; class Magnoliopsida; order Asterales; family Asteraceae; genus Glebionis; species Glebionis coronaria. The sequence continues at coordinate 43,907,837 of CM046882.1, forward strand.
ATCTAAGATAAAGCGAAGCCGGGTTCATTTGATTTCGTACAAAGAGCCCAAAAACTACAACAAAAGTAGCCTTTTAAAATGATTCAGCCCAGTTCACTAAAACACCCAAGAGACTAAGGTGTTGTTTGTTTTTTGGAAAAACCTCTTGATAGACTCTTACTGGACTTAAAATTTAGTTGAGTCAGATGTTTGACCAAATTAGAGTGTTTGTTTTTTTATTATATTCAGAAGTGTTAAGAGGTTTAAAAGTCTGGCCCAACAAGAGTTGAAAGAGGTGTCTGACTCCCTCTTAATACTCTAATTTTTTTCTATGATACAAAACAAGTAGCAACACAAAATATAAAAGTTCTGCTCTGCTTTCTTCGCCACCACTCTCGTGTACAACCACCAACGCATCTTCATTAGGTAATTTTTGATCTTTTTAATCAACCATAACCATTGATGTTCTATTTTAAAAAATAAAGCCAAGTTGGTTAACACATTAATCAAATATGATTAATGTAGTTGTTTGAAATTTTTTGAACAATAAGGTAAAAATTACATCTCATGCTAGTTGCAATTGAATAAACCATGATGGTGCACTTTAATTATTACTTAAAAAGAAAATAAAAAATCTTCAAGTCCATTTTATGCCCATTCTTAATGAGATTGTATGATATAAATGAAAATTTTATATTCTTTTACGAATGGTTAAATTTATTAAGAACCTAGAAACTACAACAAAAGTCCATACCTAAATGTGTATTAACTGATCGATGATGAGTACACGTTGGCCAATATATATTGTTGTACACGAGCACATGATATAAGCTACATTGTTTGATTATAAGAGTGCAGGTGAGCAACAATATATGAATAATTTGCGGGATCAAATTGCAGAATGTCCTTGAATCTTACGTTATTTAGACCTTTATTTCTTCGTTACTTATGTTATATTTATGTCTAAAGTTCTCTACTTTATGTTTATGAATGCTTCTTTTGTGTATGAGAATAATTGGTTTACGCTAAAAGTCATTCAGATGCCTTTTTACAAAACAAACAATTTTATTTGATTTATATTCAGATTCAGACTTACAAAACAAACAGCTTGATTTGATTCAGATTCAGACTTTTTCGCCTCAAATTCAGATTCAAATATGGGGACCAGATTTAGATTTAGAGCTTCTTAACAGACAAACGACACCTAAGAGACTTATTTGAATAAATGACATAAAGAAAAAAAACGATATTTTTTACTAAAGTTGCAAAAATCGTGAATCGTTAGTCGGTCGGTCGATCACTTTGTAGCTTGTAATCGTTCTAGGCGGGATTAACCGGTAATTAATCGGATTGACGCTTTTAGCAAATTTTTAATTTTCCGAAAAGCTTTGGGTATTCTTAAGGAATTTTAGGTATTTTAAGAAATATTATTCTTAAAATACAACTTATCATATTTAATTTTTTTTTATTATAAGTGATAAACACACGTTTACAGTAAATTTTCGGTATTTTTGGCAAAATTTGCAAGTTTTAGACAACTTTGACATCCCTTGACCGTCCTTGAGCACGTTTGACCTTCATTAATCACTTTTTCACTAATCGACAAAATTGAGTGCCTTGTAGCAATTAAACGGTGATTAATCGGTCATGTAAACTCTTTTTGCAACACTGGTTTTTACCGATCGAAGTCGCTAATTATTGTAACAATAGTTTACATATGGCTCGTGGCCGTTATATAATTTTATGTTTGTTAGTTTATAAGGGATAATGAGTTTTTTTTAGTGTGACATAGAATAAGCAAGTATGAATTTCGACTGTGTATGAGGATGATAATCAGACATGAATTAAACATGTATTGTCAAACCTCATCGATTTAAACGAGGATGATAATCAGACATGAATTAAACATGTGAAACTAAAGTGGATAAATCAAACACTTATTTTTCACACCTTTCAACACAAACCTTCTTAAACTTATATATGAAACAGACTTTAAGCCATAGTTGTCAAAAGATCTTAGTTTTTAAGATTTTACAATTTTACGATACTGTAAAGAAAAAATAATCAAAATCCTACATAGAATATTTGCATTTTTAAGATCTTATAAAATCTTGATCTTGGCCATCGGATCTTAGAATCATTTACGATCCGATCTTACTTTTCATTAACCACAAACTAAAAAGCTACAAATTTACAGGTTATGTTTCGTATAGTCTAAAAACAACGTGTTAATCTTCTTATACATTTTATAATTATAATTTAGGACAACTTTTCATGATACATTCATATAATTTTGTATTTACGATGTATAAATTTGTATAATATTAAAAAGATTATTAAAAAAATGTCATATACTAGGATCTTACGATCTCGATCCGACATTACGATTTCGACCTTTTGAAAACAAAAAGAAATACTAAGTAGGATCCTGATCTTGAAAACCTTGCTTTCATGTTTGTTCATTTAATTTTAACCGAATAAATAAACGAACACGAACAAACAAACAAATTTTCTTGTTCATGTTCATTTATTAAAAAAAATGAGTTGTTTATTTTCATTTATTGACCGTTCATGTTCCTTCATTAAGAAGCTAAACGAACATAGATGATCGAACACAAAAAAAGCCAAAAAAACGTAAAATTTAGCAAAGAGCGTATAATATTTTGTTTTATAAGTGTTGTTTGGTTTAAACATATCAACTTTAAAAGTATAAGGTTAAAAGATATAATATACGAGCATAAACAAATAAATGAACATAAACGAACATTAATGAACGCATAATCGGACAGGACTTTTATTCATGTTCATTTATTAAAAGAATGAGTTGTTTATATTCATTTATGTTCGTTCATGTTCCTTCATTAAAAAGGTAAACGAACCTTAAACGAGCATAGACGAACATAGACAAGCGAAAAAAACATAAAATTTAGAAAAGTGCGTATAATATTTTGATTTATAAGTGTTACTTGGTTTAAACATATCAACTTTAAAAGTATAAAATTAAAAGATATAATATACAAGCATAAACAAATAAATGAACATAAACAAAAGTTAATGAACGCATAATCGGATGTTCACGAATATAAACGTACAGACGGATTAACTAAATAAAATCTTAATATAATAAACGAACATAAACAAAACGATTTACAAAATGTTCAATGAACATTCATTTCTTTTACAACCATACCTATTTAATGAAGATGGAGAATACTTTTAATGCCCGTTCACGCACGGGAATTGAATATAAAAGATAAATTAAATAATATTTTTGTTATTGCGATTTTATGTATAATATATATATATATTTAAACATTTAATGAATATATGGTAATTATGTTATTCCTTTACTATGAATCGTGTAAATTAATATAAACTCATATCAATTTTTATTTTCGAATTTAATACTCTTTTTATTTTTAATATTTTTATTCTAAATAGTCATATTTTTAATATTAATCAACAACCCATTTACATCAACCTTACACCTATACGATTTACAAGTTCATGATTTTGTAATCCTTAATATTATTCTATAAAATAATAATAAAATTCTAATACTTAAATAGTTACGATGCCCATAGACCCACAAGTTTTACATGATTTTGTATTATGTGATAATATTAATTGATATTTTAAATAAATATTTGTTGCACAAAGGATTTGAATTTGCTTAACTGAAATGTTAACTATCATTTTCTAGACATTGTGTGTTTAGTAACACATAATGACCTTGAAAAAATATATGTTGTTGTAATATGTAGAATCCCGTCTATTTACTTCCATCTCACACCGATATCTGAGGTCTGACACCCATCTTGATATTTATATTAATGTTAATAATAATTTACGTAGATTACATTGCTTGACTTTGTTAAGTGTCAAAATATAAATATCCAAGAATTTGTGTTTTTATTTGAAAATTTATAATCGTGCGATTTGTTGATTTTTTTAATATAACATAGATTTTATATTTTTTATATAAAAAGTATAGAGGGTATAAAGTTTAAGGGATATTTTGTTTATTTTATAAAATTATTAAAAAATATAAAAAAATTATAAGTTTACTCTTAATTCCATCTAATTTATTTAAAATAAAACCAATAATGTTTTATCAATCCTCCTTTTTTTTAAGTTTTTATTTTCACAAATTTGACACATATATTTTTGTGTTTTTCATCAAATTTCTTCACAAAATTTTTAATTTTAACTAACTTGAATTTAATTTTAACTTTTTTACACCAATCACATTGCTCAATTTTGCTTATTTGTCAAAATCATGCAATTTAATTGATCTAATTATCTTTTTATAACCTCCGCTTTTCACTAAAATTATCAAAAAAATCTATACTTTTATTATAGTAAAAGATGTATTGCTGCAATTATTTTTCATCTTTTTTATCTTACTTTTATTTTCAACCTTCTTATCTTACTTTTATTTTTCAAAGCATAAACTATCCTCTTCAACAATTGTTGAGTTTTTCATCCCTAGCAATACAGTTTAGATAGGCTGCATTAGCCCAGTTGTAAACTTTATTCAGCAATAATCTTGTTTTAGTATGAATTTTATTAGTTTATCACTATTTATTTTTATTTATTTTTTTTGAACGGTAATTTTTTTTTACAACTTACACAGACTATCTCACAAATTCTATCTCAAATATCTTCACCGAGACTTGAACCCACAACAGACATTAAAAACGGTTACAGGCAGTTGTATATGAACAGTTGTAACTATTCACCAACAGGCATATTGGTTGAGGGCTTTCGCGGAAAAAACAAGGCAAGCTTTTATACCGATTCGTAAAAATCGTTTAGGAGCAAGGGGCTCTGCCCCTTGACCCTGCAAGGGGGCGCAACCCCTTGACCCCTGCATTTTCGTCGTGGGCGATAAAATATTAGCTCAACGAGTGTGCACTCTGCACTTCCCTTAACTCGTGTCAGAGCCGAATATGAAATCTCATTGGTCTCTAGTAAATCCCAATTAACTAAAATAGTTGATGACACTAAAATCACCAACACCCTCCATGCTTCAGCGAGACACGGTTTTTATCAGTTTCTTTTCCGCGTTTTTTGTCTATTTAATTTTTTAGTCTGTGTGAGGTCTCAAGTTCAATTCCCACTAGGTGCAAACAACCTTGAAGTGGCCACGCCAACCTCCTGATTAGGGAGGGCTTTACCTGGTTTGAGTCTGTGTGGTGGTGGGCTCAAACCCCGTGGATTAATCGGCTAATGAGTCGGAAACTACGGTTACCAAAAAAAAAAAATTTAGTCACAAAAACTTATTATTTTTTTTCCACACTTTTAGTTTTACAGTTTTATAACAAATACTAAATTAAAAAAATTAAAAAGAAAAATAAAAAAAAAAAAGAAAAATTAGAAGGTTATATATTGTAAAAATGGGTTCTTGATAACCTTGCCCATTCATTTAACGATCTTTGTACATTGCCCCCTTATTTAGAAATTGACGCCGCCTCATATTTATAAAATCGATTAGCCAAGAAAAGGAAACAAAACTTTTGGGATATCCAAAGGCTAAACAAACACCACTTGTTGCTGAGACATTGACAAGTTGGGCCCAATATCACTATCGATGCTGTCACTTCTGGCCCCAGAAAATTTAGCTATATCTTCATATCTAGTAAAAGCCAATTAGAAGGTGTATATCCGTGCATAAAGACGATATTTTATATTTAAAAGAAAGTCCTGAGCCGTCCAAGTTTATCAAAAAGGGTTAACGAAAAACTAACTGTTTTATTCGGTTCTCAAACAAGAAAAAACTCGATCACATCCGACCCAACATCCGAACCGATTTACGGACCAATTTGTTCAACGGTAAAGGATCAACTCGGTTTTTAAAAACATCGGTTATAGTGTTTAGTCTAGTAAGGGTAATCTTTTTGAAACAATTATTTTTAAAATTTTAACTCTTAACAATTCAACAAAAGAGTACATGCCAGAAGTGGCACGGGTCACGCTTACGTTTGGGTCGCAAAGTGTATGTTTTTTCTGGAAAATGTCATATTTTCGACATATGTTCAAGCCAAAAGTGTAATTTTAATTTTGGGAAAAAGAGTAAAATGGTCAAATCTAACCTCTATGATCTACTAAATGTTCAAGCCAAAAGATTTTGACATATATAGTCATGTACAAATGCATAACTGCTATATTTATTACACGTATCTTATGGCAATGCTCGGCTTACGGTGCTCAACCCACAAGTGCTCAACTTTACAAAAAAAAAAAAAAAAAAAAAAAATCTCAAGTTTACGAAATTGAGCACTTTATGGTAAATTTTATGGTGCAAAGTTGAGCATTTTATGGTTGAGTACGGTAAGTTGATCACTTGTGACTGCAAAGTTAAGCATTTGTGATGATTAACATATTTGTCAAAATCTTTTAACTTGACCATTTAGTAGATGGTAAGTGCTTAACTTGACCGGATTAGTCATTTTCCATTTAATTTAGCTACAAAAATTTTATGATACAAATTTTTGTACTCATAAAAAGAAAAAGTTTGCTCAATATTCTCTTGGAAATTCTATTCTGTCCCTAGATATTCTTTCTCAAGGACGAAACTTTTATGAGGCCAAGGACGGTCGAATGGGGTTGTAACCTTCTCAAAATTTTCAGTCTTATGTACATTTTATACATTTTTTATATGCTTTTAGTCGTTTTTAACATAAAAATTTAAATGTAATGTATATCGTCCTTTTAAAATAAATACTTTTTACTTTAATATTTTCGTAAAAAAAAACGTTCAAGTTCTGTCCCTATTCCTTGTGGTTAAATTCAAATAGAAAAGTTATGAAGATTCAGGTTCTGTTTAGGATCCGATTGAAAACTGTAATCTTCCTAAAGTTCAGAATCTCTGGTCTGTGCCTGGTCTTATATTTTCATTCAATTAAAATTTGTATCTTTGCACATTCCTATATATTGTTAAAATGGGAACCGAATAAATTTGAAAGTTAACTTGTTCTTTAATTCGAGCCTAACTACGTTAATCTCTACATATAGTTACACTCATTAAAGATGGAAGTACTATTTATTTAACTTCTACCAACATTGATCAGTCTCCCATCTTCGGCTTTTATAACCACTCGCAGAACTTCTTAAAGGAGATGAACTTCTTACTACTCGTCTTTGAAACAAAGTCCGATCATAATCTGCTCGTTTTTCAGGGTCAGAAAGCGTAGAATAAGCCGAATGAACTTTGATAAACTCATCAGCCGAAGAGTCACCACTTCCTACATCAGGATGCAAAACCCTAGCTAGTTTACGATATGCTGCTTTTACTTCATGTGTATCAGCTCCTATTTGAACTCCAAGTACATCGTACAAGGATGAAGAAGAGCTAGAACTACGTAGCAATATCTCTGTTGATGATGTTCTTTCGGCTGTCGCGTAAGCAGCTGAGATCGTAGCTTTTTTTAAGTTAACAAAAGATGGAGTTGATTTGTTTGGATTGAAAGTGGGAAATTTGGTGGAAGTAAACAAGGATGATGAAGATACACATGAGATAGAAGCCATTGTTGTTTAGGTTTTAGATATGATGAATTGATTAGTGATATTGTGAAAGGTTATATATAGAAGGCGAATACGTAGAAATGACATGGATGTGAGTTATCCATTTGGATGTTGTATGAAAATGAGTGACAGAGTGAGTCAGCAAACAATATAAGAATTCAATCCCTAGAAATTATAGTTGTCAAGTTATCTTATGTTACGCCATATGTGGTTATGAAGTATACTGTGACAATTACCAAAATAGACCATTTAGAAACCTTTTTACGAGAATAGACCAATTTTCATCATCTTACAAAAATGAACCAAAGTGTATGACGGGGCATTTTGGTGTGCACCTCAGCGCACAAGATGGGTGCATCTAATGGGGCATTTTGTGTACACCTGAGCGCACAAGATGTGTGCATCTAATGGGGCATTTTTGGTGTGCACCTCGGTGCACAAGATTGGTACATCTATGCGCATGTATGCATGTAAAGAACAAACCTCAAGAACAAAAACATGTATGAAAATGAGAAAAAAATTCAAATAGTTAACATTCAAATCAAAATATTAAAAGAATACTAATAGAAATAGATCTAAAAATACATACAAATACAAAATCCCCATATTAATTGGAGTTGGCTCACCAATAACACGAGTAGGAAAAAGAAATGGACATGTCGTAAGGAGCTTCAATGACGAATTTGATACTTTAACTTTCTGAAGAGAAATGGGCATGTCGATCTTGAAAAAGAAATGGACAATCCTTATGTCTTAAATGTTTAGTAGCACACCATGTATAGTTTATGCACCATGGGACACATGGTGCATCACGGTGCACAAATGGAGTGCACAATAGTTATGCATCATGGCGCATAGCAAATGTGTTGTGCATCCAATTTCGGTTTGGTAACATAAGCGCACCATGTATAGTTTATACACCATGGGGCACATGGTGCATCTAGGTGCACAATAGTTATGCATCATGGCGCATAAGAAATGTGTTGTGCATCCAATTTCAGTTTGGTAACATAGGCGCACCATGTATAGTTTATGCACCATGGGGCACATGGTGCATCTAGGTGCACAATAGTTATGCATCATGGCGCGTGAGATTGTGCATCAACACCTTATGTGCATCACGGCGCACACTGAGTGCACTAGGTGCACAAAAAATACTTTCACAATGTATTAGGCGCACAATGTATTAGGCGCAACTTTTCTTGGTGCACCTTAGTTTAGAGCCGTTGGATTCTATAATCCAAAGGTTATAATCAAAAAGTCTAATTTAGTAAAAATTTCATGCGCGGGCTAATATGGTATTACATCCTCAAAATAGGCTATTTAAGAAATTTCCTCTAGTTTATTATGTTTAGGATATATGTTAGAGTCGTGTTAGAGAAAGTATTTGTGAGAGTTATATATAATAGTTTATATTTAATATTTTGTAATCATTAATTCAGGTAACTAATCGAGTTAAAAGATAAATAATTACTCTAGTTTTTCTTTTCTTTATTTTTTCAAAAAGCAAATATCCGTTAAAATTGGTGCTTTATTCCTAAGCCCATTTCGTAAATTGTGGGGCCTTGTATCAACTTAATAACGTAAGCATCTTGAACATGATTTTAATACTAGTTAAACCATTAATTACGAGTACGTATCGGAATGAATCTAGTATAACATACACAATTAAGCATATAATAAAAATAATTTAAAATCAGCCTTTAATTAATTGAATAATTCAATTAATGTAACTTTATCTTGATCTTGAACTTTAGTGGCTAAATTACCGTCTCTATCGTTTGCTCACACGACACGTCAAATTAACAATCACTACGATTTTAGTAATAACTTCACTTCTCGAACAACTTGCACTACAAGAAAACTGGGAACATGTGACCGGAGTTTCCCTGGCGACAAAATGTCGCCATGGATAACACCTTTTCCCTGGCGACAACGCTGACGTGGCAATAAAGCAGATTTACTTTTTGGTCAAAGTTTGACTAGGGTATCCCTGGCGACATGTCGCCAGGGATAATCCGTCCAAAATCAGATGCCAAATGAAAGAGCGCGAAATTTTCCCTCCAATTTATCCCTGGCGACATGTCGCCAGGGAAACTTTGTCCAAAATTATCCCTGGCGACATGTCGCCAGGGAAACTTCGTCCATCGTAATTAACAATAATTATTTTTTGATAATAACCTGCCAAATTTATCCCTGGCAACATGTCGCCAGGGAAACTTTGTCAAACGTAATTAGCTTCAAAGTTAAGCAGAAAATATGTGGCGGGCTTTTACCCGCCAAATCTCAAAAGTTTCCCTGGCGACATGTCGCCGGAGAAACTCCATGTCATGTATATAATTAGTTTTTACTATTTTAACTATCGATCCGATGTTATTTTATTTTTGCGACGTTTATATAATAAAAGTAAGACATTTATAAAACAAATATTTATTTATTCCAAATAATTATATTTTAACTATCGATCCGATGTTATTTTATTTTTGCGACGTTTATATAATAAAAATGAGACATTTATAAAACAAATATTTATTTATTCCAAATAATTATTATTTTAACTATCGATCCGATGTTATTTTATTTTTGCGACGTTTATATAATAAAAATGAGACATTTATAAAACAAATATTTATTTATACCAAACAATTATTATTTTAACTATCGATCCGATGTTATTTCATTTTTGCGACGTTTATATAATAAAAATGAGACATTTATAAAACAAATATTTATTTATTCCAAATATTACATAAAACCTTTTGTAATATCACATGGGAGACTTACATACAAACACTCCTAAACATAATTTTATTCGTCACGGACACTTAAACACGCGCTTAATTAAACATGGATATTACAACGATATTAGACTCGTAAACACGGAAAAAAACACATCACAAACTAGTTCAAACTATGGTTCCCCATGTCATCCTAAAGGTCGTGAAGCAGTGCAGCTGAATCTATTGTGTGCCTATCATAATTTTTGTACAACTCTACTGTACTCTCAAGTACCTTTATCATTCTATTCAAGCGCACACAGTTTGCACACGTTGAAGAGCTTGGAAAAGAAATTGGAGTCTTTGAAGGTCTCGAAGAAGAGCTTGGAGGAGAAAAGCTCGTTGAAGGTCTTGGAGGTGAAAAGCCCATTGAACCTCCAAGAGAATTGACAAGTAGTCTGACTCGTTCGTCTTTCCATAAAAAAAATCCGCATCCATATGAAACTGAAGGTTTCACCTTTGAACGTGGACAAGCATAGTACTGTCTACCAAAGGTATCATCTTGCCACGATTGTCGAAGAACTACATCTCCACGTCCACACGTACACGGAAAAGCTTCATGATTCAACATCTTCATAATAACAATGTGTTTGTGATGATAAGTGTGTGTGATCTGCTGGTGGTTGTGATGATAAGGAGTGTGTGTGGTTCTCCTTTCATGCTAAAAAAGTAAGGGAAATTGTTAACATTTTCCCTCCAATGTTTTCCCTCCAATATTTTCCCGCCAATGTTTTCTCGCCAATGTTTTCCCGCCAATGTTTTCCCTCCAATATTTAGATGTTCAATTGACCACCCATCTATAAAATCCATCAGCTGGACAAGTGTTGCATACTGAAACCTCATGCATGAGTGTATTTGGATGAGTCGGTATGTGTTGGTTACACATTAGATGTTCAATGGATGAGTCGACATGTCTTGGTTACACGTTAGATGTTCAATGGATGAGTCGGCATGTCTTGGTTACACGTTAGATGTTCAATGGATGAGTCGGCATGTCTTGGTTACACGTTAGATGTTCAATGGATGAGTCGACATGTCTTGGTTACACGTTTGATGTTCAATGGATGAGTCAGTATGCATTTGTTAAATGTTAGATGTTTAATGGATGAGTCGGTATGCATTTGTTAAACGTTAGATGTTCAATGGATGAGTCGGTATGTGTTGGTTACACGTTAGATGTTCAATGGATGAGTCGACATGTCTTGGTTACACGTTAGATGTTCAATGGATGAGTCGGCATGCATTTGTTAACGTTAGATGTTCAATGGATTAGTCGGTATGCATTTATTAAACGTTAGATGTTCAATGGATGAGTCAGTATGTGTTGGTTACACGTTAGATGTTCAATGGATGAGTAGACATGTCTTGGTTACATGTTAGATGTTCAATGAATGAGTCGGCATGTCTTGGTTACACGTTAGATGTTCAATGGATGAGTCGGTATGCATTTGTTAAACGTTAGATGGTCAATGGATGAGTCAGTATGTGTTGGTTACACGTTAGATGTTCAATGGATGAGTCGCATGTCTTGGTTACAAGTTAGATATTCAATGGATGAGTCGGTATGCATTTGTTAAACGTTAGATGTTCAATGGATGAGTCGGTATGTGTTGGTTACACCTTAGATGTTCAATGGATGAGTAGACATGTCTTGGTTACACGTTAGATGTTCAAAGCATGAGTCGGCATGTCTTGGTTACACGTTAGATGTTCAATGGATGAGTCTACATGTCTTGATTACACGTTAGATGTTCAATAGATGAGTCGGTATGCATTTGTTAAACGTTAAATATTCAATGGATGAGTCGGTATGCATTTGTTAAACGTTAGATGTTCAATGGATGAGTCGGTATGTGTTGCTTACACGTTAGATGTTCAATGGATGAGTAGACATGTCTTGGTTACACGTTAGATGTTCAATGAATGAGTCGGCATGTCTTGGTTACACGTTAGATGTTCAATGGATGAGTCAGTATGCATTTGTTAAATGTTAGATGTTCAATGGATGAGTCGGTATGTGTTGGTTACACGTTAGATGTTCAATGGATGAGTAGACATGTCTTGGTTACACGTTAGATGTTCAATGAATGAGTCGGCATGTCTTGGTTACACGTTAGATGTTCAATGAATGAGTCGGTATGCATTTGTTAAACGTTAGATGTTTAATGGATGAGTCGGTATGTGTTGGTTACACGTTAGATGTTCAATGGATGAGTCGGTATGTATTTGTTAAACGTTAGATGTTCAATGGATGAGTCTGTATGTGTTGGTTAAACGTTAGATGTTCAATGGATGAGTAGACATGTCTTGGTTACACGTTAGATGTTCAATGAATGAGTCGGCATGTCTTGGTTACACGTTAGATGTTCAATGGATGAGTCGATATGCATTTGTTAAACGTTAGATGTTCAATGGATGAGTCGGTATGTGTTGGTTACACCTTAGATGTTCAATGGATGAGTCGATATGTCTTGGTTACACGTTAGATGTTCAATGGATGAGTCGGTACGCATTTGTTAAACGTTAGATGTTCAATGGATGAGTCGGTATGTGTTGCTTACACGTTAGATGTTCAATGGATGAGTAGACATGTCTTGGTTACACGTTAGATGTTCAAAGCATGAGTCGGCATGTCTTGGTTACACGTTAGATGTTCAATGGATGACTCGACATGTCTTGGTTACATGTTAGATTTTCAATGGATGAGTCGGTATGCATTTGTTAAACGTTAGATGATCAATGGTTATCGAATTAGAATAAATCGAGAAACTAAACGGACTAAATCGGAATGAATTTAGAAATTAAACTGACCGGGATGATATTATTATTTTATAAATAATAATTATTATTTTATAGATAATAATAATTATTATTATTATTTTGATAAATAATAATAATAATTATTATTATTTTATTACTAATTATAATAATATATAAGTAATAATAAATTTTATTTTGACAAAAATTATCCCCTGCGACAATTGGAACTTTTCCTGGCGACGTGTCGCCAGGGATAGTTTCCTTGGCGACATGTCGCCAGGGAAGGTTTGGGAGAAACGACAAAAGAAATTAGGTACGTATATATGCGTTGAAAAGTCAAATGTATCCCTGGCGACATGTCGCCAGGGAAACTTGGTCACAACCCTCCAAAAAGTTTCAATCACGCGCGCTTTTGGCTAAACGAAAAAAGTAGAATGTATCCCTGGCGACATGTCGCCAGGGATTGTCGCCGGGGAAAAAATGGACCTTTTTTTACCAGATCCTCACTTTTCTCATAACACTTTTTCTTATCCTCAAAAATAAAACCCACGCAGCTATCACCACCATCACCACCTGCTATCACCACCTGCTATCACCACCACCATCTTTATCATCACCACCATCATTATCATCACCACCACCACTCACCACCACTCTTCTCCACACCTACACACGTGCACTACCCCGCCATCTCCATCCGCCAGCAGCACCACCACCGCCATCTACGTTCACCGGCACCACCACCACTCCAATCTCCGTCCTCTATTAATGTTTTTTATATAATTTATATTGTAATTGATAGTTTAAGGTTTTTTTATATAATTTTTTTAATTTATATTGTAATTGATTTTTTTTATATAACTTATATTATAATTGATAGTATTTTTGGTTTTGTTTTTACATATCTGGTCACCGCAGCCGAGTCCCGACCGTAGCCAAGCCCGACCACAGCCGAGACCCGACCGCAGCCGAGCCCCGACCACAGCCGCGCTCCGACCACAGCCAAGACCCGACGACTCTTTAACGGTATGTTTTTTTAATTTTTAATTGTAATTGATAATACATATTGTTTTTTGTTTAGTTTTTCTTAGATTCCCCGGCGACATGTCGTCCGGGATGTTTAAAATTGTTAATTTTTGTTAAACGTAAATCCAAACACTCCTTATGTTACCTATTTGATGAGAATAAATTATAATAAGCTTTTTTTGGATAAGCTGATTTCAAACAGGTTATCCTGATAAGCTGATCAGAATAAGCTGTTTGATAACAACTTATCCTAATAAGCTTATCAGGATAAGTTGTTTGATAACAGCTTGTCATGATAAGCTTATCAGAATAAGCTGTTTGAAAACAGCTTATCCTGATAAGCTTATTAGAATAAGCTGCTTATTCTGATAAGATTATCGGGATAAGCTGTTTTCAAACAGCTTATTCTGATAAGCTTATCATAATAAGCTGTTTGAAAACAGCTTATCCTGATAAGCTTATCAGAATAAGCTGTTATCAAACAGCTTATTCTGATAAGATTATCGAGATAAGATGTTTTCAAACAGCTTATTCTGATAAGCTTATCGGGATAAGCTGTTTGAAAATAGCTTATTCTGATAAGCTTATCAGGATAAGCTGTTTTCAAACATTTTATTCTGATAAGCTTATCAGGATAAGCTGTTTTTATTATATGATATAAATGTTTTATTGGACTAAACCTTAGGAATGTTTTAGGATTTTAGCGATTAATTTCGGAAAATTCCCGTCTGAAATTGATCAACCTATAGAAAACTCGTCCGAAGTTAATTTATTAGGAATTAACTTCGGAAAGTCCGCTGTTTGGGACTGCTTTTTGAATGTTTTGTCTCATTTAGGATATGAATGCGTATAACCGATTTACTATTTGAGATGATTTCGACAGTGTTTCTCCTTTACTCCTACGAATATGTCTTTAAACACATATTTCGGGAGTTGAGGGGAAATGTTGCCGAAATTTTCTCAAATAGTAAATCGGTTATGCGCATTCATATATGAGACGAAACATTCAAATGGTGGGTTAGGATCGCCTTCCATAGTTTCACTAGGTGAACATACTATTTTCTATACTTGATAATTATATCTTTTATAAATATTATTATATAATTATATACTTTATAAATAATAATTATATATTTTATAATTATTTTTTATAATTTGATATAATACATATTATTATTTATGAAATATATAATAATTATTTTTTAAAATTCCTTGTTTTAATTAAGTTGCATATAATAACTAAATGTATCGTTAAAACACAGTTATGGTACTCATTGATAAGAGTTGGACACGGTTAGAGCGTCATGAGCCAGAATTTATATTGGGTCTTACCAATTTTGTCAAGCATTCCAAGAAGTTTGTGAATAGTTTGAATCAGATAACATGTCCATGCAAGCGTTGTCGAACAAGACTCCTGGTACATATCAACCTTCTTTCGAACCACGTTATGAAATCCGGGTTTGACAAAAGTTATACAACATGGGTACACCATGGTGAACCGGCTCCTCCTACACCTACACCTCCTCCACCACCACTGCCAATAATAGATAACACAAGACAATTAGTGACATGACATCGTTACTTGATGATTTACCTATATTCCTTCAGACTATATTCCTCCTCCACCTCCTCCCAACTCAAGTAACAGACCGACTCAAGCTAAAGAGTTTGAAGAGTTTTATCGCAGTGCCAATGAGCCGTTGTACCCTGGTTGTGTAGAAGAGACTCGATTAGACTTTATGGCAAAGTTTACACATTATAAGGCCAAAGATAAAATCACCGATACCATTTTCAGTGATATTCTAGAGTGGATGCAAACTATCTTTCCCCCAAGCAGAGGATTCAAGCTCCCACCGTCATACTATGCAATAAAGAAGACATTTAAAACGATCGGGTTAGGGTACGATTCGATACATGCTTGTGAACACGATTGTTGCTTATTTCGGGAAGGATACGCCGATTTGGATTTCTGTCTGGTGTGTAATACAAGTAGATGGAAAGACACTAACACGTCGGGGAAGAATGTTCCTAAAAAGGTGCTGCGTTACTTTCCGATCATTCCTAGAATAAAACGTTTGTACAAGTCTAGTAAAAGTGCAAAGGATATGATTTGTCATGCAACTGGAAAGTGTACGGAGCCCGGTAAGATGCAACACCCGTGTGATGGTGCGGCTTGGAAGAAATTTGATGCCAAGTATCCTAATTTTGCAGCAGAACCAAGAAATGTTCGATTAGGGTTGGCTGCTGATGGTTTCAATCCATTCGGCAACGTTAGTCAGACTTACAGCATGTGGCCGGTGATATTGACAACATACAACCTGCCTCCGTGGTTGTATATGAAAGAGACTTCTTTAATGCTAACGCTGTTAATTCCTGGCCCTAAATCCCTGGGCAAGGACATTGATTTTTACTTGAGACCTTTAATTGATGATCTAAAAATTTTATGGGATGGTGTCAGTACTATAGACCAAGCTAAAGGCGAGGCATTCACCATGAAAGTGATGCTTTTATGGACCATCAATGATTTTCTGGCTCGAAGTAGTTTGTCTCGGTATAGTGGGCAAGGTTACAAGGCTTGCCCTACATGTAATGACGACACTCCATCTCTTCATGTGGCAAGCAAAAGAGCTTATGTTGGCCACATAAGATTCTTACCGCCCCGCCATAAATCCAGGTCTTCACGTTTATTCAATGGTAAACCCGAACACCAGCCCCGTCCTAGAACATTTACCATGGACCAGATTAACGATCAACATGCTTCACTGCCAAATCGACTGCCAGGTAAACATAAGGATTCTGGGGGTGTGAAGATAAAACGCAATTTTCGTCTTGAGCCTAACTGGTCTAAACGGTCTATTTTTTACGAGCTTGAGTATTGGCCTTTTCTTTCACTAAGACACAATTTAGACATCATGCATATCGAAAAAAATGTGTTGGAGGCCATCCTGAACACTTTGCTGATGAATGACAAATATAAAGACACTGTCAAGGCAAGACAATACTTGGAAAAATTGGGCATTCGAAAAAGCTTGTGGATCACCCAAAATAAAAGCGGGAAGTACAAGAAGCCTCAGGCTTCGTATTCATTCACACCAGAGAACAGGAAAAAGTTTTGTCAGTACATCAAAAGTGTTAAACTACCAGATGGGTACGGATCCAACTTCAAGCACAAAGTGACCGATAACGATACCAATATAACGGGCATGAAGTCTCATGACTGCCATATAATGATGCAACGTTTACTTCCTTTTGCACTTCAGAAAGCCTGATGAGATTGCAAGACCACTGATCGACCTATGTAACTTGTTTAAGCAACTCTGCTCTGCAACTTTAATGGTGGATGACATGTTGATTGCTGTAAAAAAGGTGGTTGACATTTTGTGCGATCTTGAGCTCATATATCCTCCTGATTTCTTTGACATTATGGTTCACTTGGTTATCCATTTACCTGATGAGGCCATTGAAGGCGGGCCTATCCGCCCCCGGTGGATGTATCCATTTGAAAGATACATGAAAGAGCTAAAAGGTTATGTACGAAATAAAGCTAAGCCAAAAGGTTCGATTGTGGAGGGTTATGTTGCATAAGAAGCATTGACTTTCTGTTCTAAGTATTTTCGGGATGATGTTACCACTAAATTTAATCGTCTCGACCATAATGTGGACCCCCTCCCCCAACGTGTCAGTTTCAAGTGTTCCGATCGGTATGTAACCCGCTTGGGAAAAAGTCGTTTATTCTGTTCCCTTATCAAGAGTTCAAGAAAGTGGAATGGTATGTACTAAACAACAGTCCTGAAATCGACAAGTATATTTCCGAGTTCAAGAGGTACGTATTTTTTATTTTATTTTGAAACTTCTTTTTCTTAACAATAACGACTTATTCTAATACCATGAACGTTTTTCAGATTATATCCTGACAAAGACACGAAAAAAGAATTCCCCGCGTGGTTTGGGAAAATGGTAAACTTAGACTTATCTTGTGTACTTACCTGTGAAAAAATAATATTATTATAAATAGTTTTCTGTACCTAATCATTTATTCCTCATAGATCCGTCAACGTCACGTAGACAATGACAAAGACCCAGAAGTTATCAAAACCAGCGAGTTATTCGCTTTGGCTTGTTGACCATCACCACATCCAATCTCACAAAACTCTTGCATAGTCGACGGTGTGAGGTATGTCGTGCACAGTCACGATGAACGTCGTACAACTCAAAACAGCGACATTTGTGCGCCTAGCCCTGAGAACACAATGGCTTATGGTCAGCTTCAACAGATCCTCGTGTTTCATTATTTGTCGTTCAGTGTTGTGTTGTTCAAAGTTAAGTGGTTCGACACTCGCCCCACATTACGTAAACAACGTCTTATCTATAGAAACAACATGACTCAACTCACCGACACAAGAGCTGAGTGGTGGAAAGATGATCAATACATTCTCGCAACACAAGTCAAACAAGTCTTCTACATTGAAGATAAGAACAAACCCAACTAGAAGGTCGTTGAACATGTTAATCATAAAAAGTTTTCCAACGGGGGTGTCATAGTGTCAGATGTCGTTCTTGATATTATACATTTCGACAACTCATCTGATCTACCACTTTCCACTGATTTGAATGACTTGGGTGATGTGACCTTGCATATAGATGGCCAAGAAACGGAGGTTGATGCACCGCCAAATATCATTGATGTTGATGACGAAGACGATGGTATTACTGATGATGAAGACGCCCCTCATGATTTAAGTGATGAAGAACGTGTGAATGATGATGATGGTGAAGACATAGTTTATTCAAGTGAAGAAGAAGATTGACCTTTAGTTGTAACTTGCAAAAGACACTTATTTGTTTGAATGAATGAATCTAATTGTTGTGGATTGTTTAAATGTGTATATTTATTTGGATGTATTGTATTTGGATTTGTGCATGCTTATATTATTTTGTTCATGAATTTGTCTATGTTATGCTAATTGTACTTGTACAGATGTCAGCAGATGTTGCACGATCACACGGTGGTGACGGTGGTGGTGAGGATGAACCTCCTACGCTAAACATCCACAACGGTTGTTTCGCCGTAATTAGAAATAAAGGTAAGAATATTTGGATTATTGTAACACAATCATAAATTTGGTGCATATATATGTTGCTTGCCTTGAATTTTTATGACTTTGTCACTCACTTGATTTTTGCAGGCAAAGGCAAAAGAAAAGAAAATTTGGGTGGCAGAGAGGCCGGTAGAAAGACTCGGGGCATTACCCGATGTCTCGATTTGTTGGACGAAGTTGAAGAGCATGGCGCTGTCCCGATAGATTTTGAAGAAGTCTCTTTCCGGCCTCGCGGAACGCATGCTCAGTATTTAGCTAATTACGTCGGGGATTGTATCAGGAGACTCGTGCCACTGTACTACCCAAGTTGGAATGACGTCCCTGATGAGATCACGGCGATGGTTTGGGCGAACATAGAGGTCAGTTATCATTTTTATGTTCATAACATTATTGTGTTTATTTATTTAATGGTGTATATATTTAAATAAATTTGTTTATTTATTTATATCATATAAATAGATAACAAATTTAAATAAATATACAAATTCTATCTAATTTATTTATATCATATAATTTTTTTTAAATAAATATAAAAAAAATTAAATAAATATAAAAAAATTTAAATAAATATATATTTGATGAGAATAAGGTAATAAGCTTTTTCGGATAAGTTGTTTTCAAACAGTTTATCCTGATAAGCTTATCAGAACAAGCTGTTTGAATACAGCTTATCTTGATAAGCTTATCAGAACAAGCTGTGTGAAAACAACTTGTTCTGATATGCTTATCAGGATAAGCTGTTTTCAAACAGCTTGTTCTGATAAGTTTATCAGGATAAGCTGTTTTCAAACAGCTTGTCCTGATAAGCTTATCAGAACAAGCTGTTTTCAAAAAGCTTATGCTTATCAAGATAAGTTGTTTTTAGTATAAAATTTTAAATAAATATATAAGCCATTAAATAAATAAACAAAATAATGTATAAATTATATCTCTAACTCTAACTCTGTGTTTGTTTTATTTGTTGTATATGAATGCAGTCTAAGTTTAATTTGACACCACACAAGAGTGATCCTGAGGTATGGAGGGGTATACGTGGCGGCATCAATCACATGCTTCAAAAGAGTTACTATTCTCGAAAAAATACGTTGAAGACGAAGCATTGGCGCAGAGACATCGATACCGTCACGGTAGACATCGGCAGAGTCCGCAGCGAGCGTCCTCAGGAAATTACTTCCGAGGACTGGGAAAAACATATCGCACTTTGGAGTAATCCGGATTACGAGAAAGGATGCCTGACGAACTCCCAAAATCGGTCTAAGTAGAAGACACCGAGTCGGCAGGGATCTCGATCGTTAGCACTCCTTAGAGACAAATATAATTAATTTACATACATATATGTATTTGATTATATGTTTTGGTGTTGTGATTTTTTGTTTTGAATTTGCTTCATTCTATATATGCGTGTCTATGTATGTACAGACCCAAGCTACAATTCAAGCTGATGTGCCACCCCCGACTGTCATTGACCAATTCTTCATTACGCACACCGACCAGGATGGGAATTTTCCTTGCGATGCGGACCGCATTATGTATGTAAGTATTTTTTTTTATTTTTAAATTAATTAATTAATTTTTTTGGATATACCTTGGTTTTTTACTATTCCCTGCCGATAAATAATGTAACAACCCGACTAATAAATAATATACTAACTGTCGTTTGTTTTCGTCACTTCATTAGGAGGAGATGCTTGCGATGAAGGCTGCAAGCAAACATACTGACGACGAGATCAACTGTATCGTCAGAGGCGGAAAGCAGCGAGGCCACATGCCCAGTGTCGGTCAGATAGTGCCGAGAAGGACTGCTCGATATACTCCTCCCCCTGCCATCGACCCACGATTGGAACAAGCGTCTCAAGTGTTTGACAATCTGAGAAGTGACTTTAGGTTCGCTGATGCGTTCTCAGCATTCCTATCGGGTGGTGCTAGCGGGAGTGGCAGAGGTAGTGGCGCTGGCGGGAGTGGCACGGGAGGCAGCGGTAGTGACGCCGGTGGGAGTGGCGGTAGTGGTAATAATGGTTAGTATGTCTTTTTTTTCCTACCTTAGCATGCAAGTTTAATAATTGTAAACCCCGAATTGCAAGTTTAATAAGTGTAACTAGGAACTTTGTACTCAAGTTGTGACATATGTATTTGTATTGATCGATTTAATCGATCGAGTTAATCGATCGAGAGGTTAAATTTTATTGTGTTTTGGTACTAGATTCGTGGTAGATTTTTAGTATTTGTATCCCCAGGTTTTGTATTTGTATTCCCAGGTTTTGGTAGATTTTTTCCGGATAAATTCCGGAAAAAATCTGGAAATAGCCTGCTTTGCAGGCTGCAAAAAAAAAATGACAAAGTTTCCCCGGCGACATGTCGCCAGGGAAACCTGAGGCTCGCTTGACTTTCTGAAAAGTCTATAAAGTTTCCCTGGCGACATGTCGCCAGGGAAACTCTGGCACAACGTTGACTTGTCAACGCGAGGCATTGACTTGTCAACGTAATGAATAGTTTCCCTGGCAACATGTCGCCAGGGAAACTCTGGCACAATGTTGACTTGTCAACGTGAGGCATTGACTTGTCAACGTAACGAATAGTTTCCCTGGCGACATGTCGCCAGGGAAAAGTGAGGATTAAGTAGCATGTTTACTTAAGTTTATTAATCGCCCAAAGTTTCCCTGGCGACATATGTCGCCAAGAAAACTTTCCCGCACCAAATCGAGTGTGGCACTAGTTTTTGAACCCAAGAGCTGCGGGGCCCACTTAGTCGCCAGGGAAATCCAAAAAAGTCGCCAGAGAAACTTTCCCGCAACAGCTTTCTTTGGCGAATTTTCCCTGGCGACATGTCGCTAGGGAAACGCTCGAAATTTTGCCAGGGAAGTACTGGAGTTTTGTAGTGTTGTGTAAATCTTGTAACTAAAACCCTAGATCCAAAACCCTAAGTGAGATTGCGTAAGGATCGATTTAAATAATGTTACAAGATAATAATTAGATCACACAAAAACCCTAAGTTGGGTTTTTGTAGTCGACGAACCATAAGGGACAAAGAAAATGGACTAAAATCTTGACAATAGTATCAAGGGTTTAGTATAAGGCTTAGATACATCACAAGGGAGTACAAAAGGTGGTCGATCTTACAAAGGTTTACACTTTAGGTGATTTAGGGTATTGAGGGGGTGTTTGGTCGATCATATGAATCGGTTAGGAGAGAGGGATAGATAAATTTTTATAAAAAGGTGTGGGGTATTTATAACCTCTCCACCTCTTTAGTTTTCTTGGTCCCTACTCCAAGTTAGGCATACTAAGATATTTATTTAGCTTAATGATTAACAAAATACCTTTTAGAACTCCTCTAAGCTATATTCGGTCGACTAGGGCCTTAGAGGTTCTAGGATTCACTTTTTGACCTCTCAAGTTTAATTACACGTGTGTGTTAAATTAACTAAACGCCTAATTAATTTAAATATCGTTAATTAAATAACTGAGTGAAGTTTTATTAAATATTTAATAAATATCAAACAGTAAATAAAGTGTGTTCTTCGCATTGAGTGTGTTCCCTCGATAAGCTCACTCATTCTCGATGGCTAAACGATCGTATATCCTGACAATATGTAGAATAATTATGAAAATTATTATAAACATAAAAAACACTGTATATGATAGATTTCAAATTTATCGCAATATCTTATAAGAGAGGAGTGTGTAGTGGAGAGTGGTGGCTCACCGAGCTGAGACGGCAGCTCGTCGACCCTCGCTGGAGTTCGCCGTCACACCCACCCCCTGTTTCTCCGTTCATTCGTCGTTGCGCCGGCGAGGCTACAAAGATGAGAGAGAACGTTTTTTCTTTTTCTTTATTTCTTCTTGGTAAATTGTGTGTGTGTGTGTGTGTGTGTTTGCACTATGTGTGTGTATGTGTGTTTGTTTAGGTGTGTAGAAGAAGAAGATGAATGGGAAGGAGATAAAATTTTCATAAAAATAGTATGTATTTTTTTATAAAAGATAAATTTACAGATAAGCCCTCTTGGTTTTTAGTTTGTGTATTTTGAATTTAATTTAACAGTTTTTATATAAAATATTTTTTATAAAAAAAAGATTTATAATTTATAGTTTCTAGTTTTATGTTATATTTTTTATTTAATGAAATGAATTTATTTAGTTTAAAAAAATAAATAAATAAATAAAATAAAGATAATAGTGGGGCTAAAGTGGAGAGGGGTTGACTCTCTATTATAAAAGATGTGTTTTAGTTAGTTGCTTCGTAATGATATGACACTTGTGTAAAACCTTCATATAACATACTTATAACATAATAGTTTAAGAAAAGTAAGGCTGATTTTAAAAACTTCCCTACACATGGGATGAAAGTGTAAACTTTGTAAATCATTGCACGTGTTCTTTAAATAAAATATTTAAAAAACTTAGGCTCCGTTTTTTAAAAGGTATTACCTCTTCATCGGCAAACTATGTCTGAAGAAAAAGAGGTGCATCTAAAGTTTTCATCTAAAAAAACCGTTTGATTTTTATACTATTGAAATACTTCTTTCCTACTTCTTTTCTCTTTATCTTTTCACTAGTGTTTTTGTACATTTTCGTACGTTTAGCCAATTTTTATGTTTTTGTACATTTTTATCGGATTTTTACGCTTTTATATGTTCTTTCTACGTTTTTATTCGTTCTTTTAGCGTGAAAACGCATAATAACATCCAAAACGTATAAATATGTAAAAAATGAATGAAAATGCATGAAAACGTATAACACTTAAAAAAATGAACGAAGCCAACGAAAACGTATGAACACGTAAAAAACCATTACGAAAACGAATAGAAGCGTAGAAAACGCACGAAAACGTTGAAAACGTACGAAAAACGTGCAAAATATACAAAAACGTAAAAAAAAAGGAAAAAAAGTATAAAAAATGCAAAAAAATACAAAATGAATAACTTCGGTATAAAAAGTATAAAAAAAATAAAAAATGCTAACGAATATTGAAGGTGATGGTGGGAGTTAAGTTTTGAAGAAGTGAGAAGAAGAAAAAATAAGTGAAAGTTTATGTCTTCATGGTTGAAAAGGTAATAATTGCTTTTTAGCACTTATGTTTGTAAAAAGATAAAATATCTTTGAGCGCTTCAGAGGTTTGAAAACAAAAAAGGTAAGAATAGGTTTTAAAAAAAACAGACGCAGCCTTAGATGAAAGAGAAAAGTATGTAAACCTTAATGTGTAAAGTAAAATTTATCAGTAAGCAATAGTTATCATCTTCATTGAGATCTTAACCTGTATATCCGATCTACAACTCCGTTCTTTATTTTTTCTTCCAAAGATTTGAAACAAATATCTGTTCATCTTATATGACACAAATATCTTAAGTTTCTTGACTATTTTTTCATCAGTATTACGTTAAATCTCCAATTGAAAGAACCCTCCACTCATTGCATCAGGCACCCAAAAAAATTAGAAGTATTGTACGGTTGATCATTCTACACACCTTAAAATCTGGCCATGTCTATTTCGATACTACCTGAGAGAGTTGTATTAATTGGTGCTTTTATTAAGAGGTCTCGTTGAGAGAGCTTCCAATTTAGGGTTCCAATAAAAAAGTTATTGTTCATCAGTAAAAACTTTGTTTTTTGTTTTCGAGTACGGTTCTTGGCATCAGGTGGCGGGAGTGAGCGAGACGCGAAAGAGGCACCATATAAGCTCTTGCAAATGGATACCGTGACTGAATAACAAAATAAGTTTGAGAAACTTATAAATCAAGTAACAGATATCACTAAAAATTTACTTATTTTGTTTTATATATTCAAACTTAAGCTGATGGTACAACTGGAACTGTTGATGTCAAAGAATTCAATGCCTATTACTTTAGAACAAGCATTCTCCCTAGACCTTATTACAGCAACCCGTTTAACGGCACCACAACTACCGCTAAATCAATTGTTAAAAAAACTAGCGGAAAGGGTAATATTGTGGAGGATGACTCGTTTAAAAAATGTGTAAAGAGCCTAAATCATAATCCTCAACAAATTCATCTCGCGACAATAACCAACGTCAGCAGTAAGGGCAAGATGGAGGAGACGGTGAATTGGGTACACTAGTGGTCTAGGGAGCGCAATTGCTAGAGCACGGGAGAATGAAGAGTAATGATTTCAGCAGGTGCAAGATCATGAGGAAACATCTCCCCATATGTCAAACAAGGAGGAAGTTGTTTAAAAGTAGAATCAAAATCACTATAGAGTTATCAGGTGACGTTAATAGCAAAGGCATAACCATCTCTCTAGCAATGTATGCACTTTGGAAAATTCCTCATTATATACCTACTATCATTCTAAAGAGCGACGGGATGTGTTATGTGATTGGAGGAGCAAATTTAATGTTTTCTCGTATCAAAACTTGGGATCTCAAAATCAAGATAGTTTTTAGACAACATCTTGAAGATAGTGTAATTTATATGGAAAGGGGAGTGTGACACCCTTTGGTTATGATAAATGTCATAATTTATATTATGTTTGGAACGGGAGAACGGTGGCTGACCACTCGGTTGGTAAGTCTTTAACGTTAGATTGTGATTGGCGTACCACTCCGCCTCTCTCGCCAAGCAGCCTCGTGCCAACCCCACCAACCAAGCTGGTAAGGTTTTAACTTTTCTCTGTTTTTTGTGTATGTGTTTATGTTTGTGGGTGTGTTTTTTGGTAGTTTTTGAAAGATTAATGAGTGTTTTTTTGTTTGTGGGTGTTTTGTGTGTGTTTTTTTTTTTGCAGATCAAATGGAGGAAGAAGATGATGAGTTTAGTTTACTTTATTTTTGTCAACCTTACACTTGTTACTGTTTATATAATTAGTCTTTTTAAGTATTTTGCATGTATCGTGAGTGTTTTGTCGTTTGCAGGTTAGTCTTAAATGAAAAAAATAATGTAAATTATTTATAAATTAAAAAAAATGTATACTTTTTTATATAAGAACTATATTATGTATTTACATAAACTTAAAAAAAAGTCTTTTGGCACCACATTTTGGGCTCCAACGGTTGCCACAAAAAATATGATGCCAACGGAAATCTGATGTCAAAACCCTAAAATCATGGGTGGCGCTTTTGGCGTCAAGTTTGAGGCCCAACTGCTCCCGATACTCTAAGGATATGTGTTGGAGTTTCAATAGGATATGTATTGAAGTTATGTTAGGATAAATATTTGTTGGATGATAAATATTGTGTTTGTGAAAGTTATTTTATAGCAATAAGAACTCCTGGGATTGTAGTTCACGACTCAAGCCATAGGCATAATGCAAGCTCCACGGCATCAGAAATTACACCGTGAGCTCGCGCGCCGTACTTGATAGCTCATAATGATGTCCCTAACGCGAGATACTATATCAAACGTCGCGGCTTGGGCTCACTCTGTATGTATTTTTTTTTAAAACTTTTAATTAAAAATGAGACCATATAAAAATAGAATTTTTATGTTAACCAATATAACATTTTTTAGTATTATATACTCCGTATTAAATATTTTGCTAACGTAACATCTATCTTTTTTATAACATCACGTTACAAAACCAAAGAAAAAGTTCAACATACACCCTTAGTTTAACATATACTTAATCAACCAATTACACTTACTCATTTTTATCATGTAATAAAAAAACTCATTTTTTAAAAATTAAATATCTCACAAACCGTTCATCGTTACGTAAAACAAAACATATCATCGCGACGAGAATCAAATCATCTATCTATCGAGGGGCACATGTATATACTTTCGACAAACTTTTTTTTCGACTTTTTTTCTTAAGTCATGTCTGAGAGGATCATATTTGATTCGTCACGAATCATATATGATTTTCAGAAAATCATATATGATTCATATCACGAATCATATATGATTTTCTGAAAATCATATATGATTCGTGACGAATCAAATATGATCCTCTCAGACGTGACTTAAGAAAAAAAGTCGAAAAAAAAGTTCGTCGAAAGTATATACATGTGCCCCTCAATAGAAAGATGATTTAATTCTCGTTGCAATTGTTTATTTTTTTCGTTTGACGATTTACCGTTTATGAGATATTTAACTTTAAAAAAAATAGAAAAAAGTTGTTTTTTTAAAATAAATGATAAAAATTGATTGAATAGATTTATGCTAATTTAAGATCTACATATATCTTAACTCACAAAACCAAACCATACCCAATACTCTCAGTGTGCTCTCATTATCAATCAAAGAATCAATCGAATTAAAAATAAATTATGTTCTAATTCATCTTTTCTCTATTTTCTTAAAGTTTATCCGGTTTGATAATCTAGCCATTAAACAAACAGAAACATCAAACATGTAAAGTGACATTTTTGTATGCATGTGCTAAGCTAATGCTTCACTGTACCGTTATCCATACATATCCACTGTTTTTCTAGTGGCTGAGAATATGCTATCTAGCTAGATATTATAGTATAAAAATTGAATAAACTGTCCCACGACAGATTCATTTTTTAAACAACGACGTTCATCTTATCCCATTACATGTCACGTACAAACTTAACATAGAAAAGTCCGTCCAGCCTTCCAAAATTTTATAGTAAAGCTACTAGAACCTTTGGAAAAAAAGGCCTATTTTAATAATCGACAGACAACAATTTATCTTACATAAAATAATAATTGATGTTGAAAGCTAGTATTTTTATTTTTTAGAGTGTTGGGAGTCGTTGGCACCAGAAAGTGGTGTTAAAGACGCCACGTAGGATTCTGGGCCTTTGGCACCAGAATCCTGTTGGCATCACATTTCTGAGGTAACCGTTGGCACTAGAATTTCTGGTACCAACAGAATTAATTATTTTTTTTCACAAAAATTAACTTAAATAAAAACTTCATTAATAAAAAAAACATTACAATAAAAAAATACATTACAATAAAAAAAACATAAATTTAATGATTGCGGCTCAAATCCTCCACAAGATCGGCTCGGAGCTCGGTGTGCACTCTTCGGTCTCGAATTTTTTTAGTTTTCCTCTCGTGCACTTCACACCTTTCGACCCAACTTCGAACAATATTAGGTTGTAGATCAACATAAACATCTCTAGGATTCAATTTATATCCTTCGTCTTCCAATATCATGTTATGTAACATGATACAACAATACATGATTCGTTTCAAGTGGTTAATTTCATAAGCACGAGCGGGTTGTCGTATAATTCCCCAACGACCTTGTAAGACACCGAAAGCGCGTTCGATATCTTTTCTAGCACCTTCTTGCACACTTTTATACCGCAATATTTTTTCATCCCTTGAAACAGAAAATGTTTCACAAAAGTAGACCAATCGGGATAAATACCGTCAGCCAAATAATAACTTTTTTTGTATGTTTTTCCGTTTACCTCAAACGAAGAATTTGGAACCTTATCGGCTAACTCATCATCAAATAAAGGTGAACCATATAAGACATTTAGATCATTGTTTGCCCCGGGACAACCAAAGTATGCATGCCAGAATGTCAATTGTTGATCCGCCACTGCTTCTAACATAAGAGTTGGGTATATATGATCCCGTCTTTTAAATTGAGCCTGTAAAGCCTTGGGACAATTTCTCCAATCCCAGTGCATGCAATCAATACTCCCGAGCATTCCCGGGAGGTCATGTTTCTCATTGTGCAATTCAAAAAGTTTTTCTATATCCGCGGGAGTAGGTTTTCTTAAATATTTTTCAACATATAAGTCGTAAATGCATTTAGTAAAATGAAGCAAACATGCTCTAGAAGTGTGTTCGGTAATTTGAAAATACTCATCAAATGCATCGGGTGATGACCCATACGCCAATTGACGAACTGCCGAAGTGATTTTTAAAATGGGGTGAATACTATCCCGACCCGTAGCATCTAGCCCAGTGCGAAAATAAGCAAAATATTCAGGAAGAGAGTCGGCATTATGAGTTAAAATAGCATTGAATTTTTTTTTAAAAGCGTTGAACTCATACGATACCTTCGCCAGAATTTCTCCACCGGATATATTGAAGGAGTTTCGTCATCACCAAAGTAATCCTTTAGCAATCTTTGACTCGCATCTTCTCGATCACGAGGTATGTATGTCCTCGTATGACCCGATCCACCGGCTCCTTGATTACACATACCAACAAAGGTCTCATACTCCCTCAAGCCTCGACTGTAACGTTCATGGGCTTTACCGAAATATTCATCGTATTCGTAAACGGTGTTTTGATAAGGATCCATTTTTTTAAGAATTTAGGATTGAAGTGTGTTTTGAAAAAAATTGGTGAAATGGGGTAATATTTAGGGAATGTATGTGTTTTTTGAAAAAAAAAAAAAAAATTTAAACCCAACGGCTAGTTTTTTGAAAATTTAATTTTTTTTTTTTTAAAAATACCCGCCAACCAACGGCTGGAAAAAAAAAGGTTAACGCGAGCTGTTAGCCTTGGCGCGAGGCTCGGTACAGTGCGCCAACGGAGAGCTGACGCCAAAGGGCTAACAGCCCACTTAACAGCCACCGCTCCCACACTCTTAAAATGGGCCGAACGACAGAATTTTCTAAACAAAAAGGTCATGAATGGAAAAAAAAATATCCAACTAGGGGAACAATCTGAAATTTTTTATAAGAAAGTAACAATCAGTCGAAAACAAAAGAAGAAAAGTAAATATAAATATACAACATCTTTCCTCAATTATACAAGAAAATTGAATGAGCAAAAAACTTAAAGAAAAAAACTTACAAGCCAATAAACGCAAACAGGAATCACGAACGACTACAACGAGATAATCTATGGCAGCGATTCGAGCCCGAGGACTAGTCAAGCTAATCTGAATACGAAACAATAATTTAAAGACTCGATGATCTCATAACACGCGGGGCATAAAGTGGTGTCTAAGTCCATCCCATATTTATAAAGAAGAGCTCTAATATAAGACGTCCATGTTCCAATCGCTACATAAAAACACTAACTTGTTTCGAATGTATTTGCACTATTTTGTTTCATCCATGTCAACTTTCTCGTCAAAAATCTTCAAATTCACCGACTTTTTAAAAGCTTTAGCCAAAAATTCTCCATTTCCACCCATCATTCAAGACGAGGGAATTTATAAAATTTTAACCCGAAAAAAACCCTTAACAAACTGTTTAAGCTATGTAATTCACTATCGAATTCACCCAAATACTATTTCTCCATTTACCTCTTTTTTACCCTCAACATTAAAGAATCTAAAAAATCTACCACAAAGCCTAAATTCACTAACCCATCTAAACTTAGACCATCACAAACATTGTCTCACTAGCCTACCTTGTGAGTTGTCGATCTTTGAAGAAAACGGTGTACATTTTTATTATATAAAATCGAATTTAGAATATAATAACAGGAATTAAATTGACATTATTTAAATGAAAGAAATTAATTAACAATAAAAGAAAACAGTAAATGGTAAGACGAGACACGTGTTTAACACGCTTCCTTAAAATAGATTCGCCGTCTGTTTCCCAGGGTACAACGTCCAAAGTTGTTGTACAGTCGAACTAAACAAACTTGCCTGAAAGATCACGGAAGCCTTGCGTGTTTCTCATCGACGAGCTGCTGAAAAACTGTCTGGTAATAGAGTTAGAATAAGCTACGTTTTTTTATGTCTTGAATGAATGAAATTCAAGTTTAATTTATAGGCTCTGTATGTCTTGGTCACCAAGACAGAATATTTGCTCCTAAATTAAACCTTCGTTCCAAAATTATACTCCCTCCGTCCTAATTTATTAGTCCCCTTTTGACTTTTGAAATCTTTTATACTAAACTTTGACTTTAAATTAATGTCGTTGTATTATATAATACTTGATGCAAAATATATGTATGGATTGAGTTTTAAATATATTTTCATTTGGTATAATTTTCATCAAATATTACATAACACAAAAATAATAATTTAGAGTTAAAGTTTAGTAGAAAAGACTTTAAAATTCAATATGGGACTAATAAATTGGGACGGAAGGAGTAATACATTTTTTTTTCGGGTTGTCATAAATTAATTGTCCACTTCTAAAAATAGGTATGAAGTTTAGGTCGAGATTACAACATTACCCTTAGTTAAAATTATAATTACGAACTTTAAAAAAGATTTAAATTAATTGATTAAAGATAGAACTGTCTTTATACAAAAAAATAAAAGAGAGAAAGCTGTAAATGTGTTATTTTTTGTTAAATTATATATTTTTTTTGTCAGTAAATAATAATTTTGTGACGGAAGGAGTATTTATTATGACACCCGTAGTTTTCTTCCAAGAGCCA
Organism: Glebionis coronaria; assembly: GCA_025667525.1. NCBI lineage: Eukaryota > Viridiplantae > Streptophyta > Magnoliopsida > Asterales > Asteraceae > Glebionis > Glebionis coronaria. Next base: position 43,939,241 of record CM046882.1, read on the forward strand.
GGGTCTTTTCATAGGTTCTAGTTTTCTTCTAAGAGCCATGGTCTTTTCAAAGGTTCTAGTAGTTTTAGTAGTTATCACTAAAAGAAAAGATTAAATTCAACATGGCGTTTGTTGGACTTTTCATAGTCACGCTGAGTGTGACATGTGAGCATATGTCGATTGGATAAGATGGACGTCGTTATTTAAAATTAATTTTGGTCCAGCATAAATTGTTTTCAAATATTGAATATTCAAATTTTATTGTAAAACGCATCTTCTCAGCCACTAGAAACAGAGTCTATATCCATAACTGTAAAACATCACCATGTGCATACTAGATTAAACGTCTCTTACGTGTTGGATGTTTTGTGCTTGTCGGATGACTAGACCATATCGGATAAGCTTTGAAGTATATATAATCCTAAAAAGTTTTTGCGACTCCTTTAGTGGGACGTTTTATTCTAGATTAATAAATATCCCGTTAAACTTAATATGCCTAATATTAGAGGTGGCAAAATGGGCGGGCGGGCGGGCACGGGCGGCGGGCTAAACGGGCAACGGGCTAAACGGGCGGCGGGCTAAACGGGCGCGGGCTAAACGGGCGCGGGCTAAACGGGCGGGCAAAACGGGCGGGCTAAACGGGCGCAAGCTAAAAAATGGAAAAAACATATAAAAACCTACATATAAAAAATAAAAATACTTGTTTGAAAGCCCGGAAAAAAAATTTAATAAAAAATATTCGTCAAGTATACTAATTTGTATTTTACAAGTGCGCCCGTTAAGCCCATTTAGTTTCTTACATACGCGCCCGTTTAGCCCATTCATTATAAAGAATGGGCAAAAAGTGCCCCATCCTTTTTTGAAAATGGGCAAAAAGTGCCCATATGTATCAAATGGGCAAGATTTGCCACCTCTACCTAATATGCCTGACTGATACGGTTTGGAAAAACAACAATTCATAAAGTTGGTCGCAACAGCGACGGATTAGAATCGGTCGAACGATTAAAAAGGTAAAAAAGTGAACCACTAGGATTAGAATCGGTCGACCGGTTTGTCAAAAACAACAATTTATAAAGAGCCCAAAAGAGTACGTATAACCTATTTACAAGAATTTACTGTAGGTAAAAAAACAAAATTACGTACTCAGAGCTGTTTTATAACCTATGACTATGAACCACGTTAGCATGAGTCAAATAACGTGGGAAGACAAGACAAACTAATATAGGTAAGCAGGTCGAGATTCGTATGGTAATAAACACCCATATCGTGGTTGCTGACTCACTGGCTCTCTCGTGTCGTTTTCATTGATTTTATGGCTCCAACCATGAACATCCAAACGGATAACCAACTTGTCCATTTGGATAACATGTCACCTCCACGTATTCAACCCATACTCGATCCCCCCTTATTTATATCCTCTACCCACAAACCACAAAATCATTAATCTCATTCATATCCATCCAATAACACACACAACCAAATATAATCAATGGCTACTATTTCATCTTCCTTGCTCACTTCTACAAGTTTTACTACTTTTAGCTCACACAAATCTATTCCAACTTCTATTAAGTTTAAAAGGGCCTCAGTTTCAGCTGCTTACGCGACAGCCGAAAGAACATCATCAGCTGAGACATTGCTACGTAGTTCTAGCTCTTCTTCATCCTTGTACGACGTGCTAGGTGTTCGAATGGGAGCTGATACACGTGAAGTAAAAGCAGCTTATCGTAAACTAGCTAGGGTTTTGCATCCTGATGTAGGAAGTGGTGACTCTTCGGCTGATGAGTTTATCAAAGTACATTCGGCTTATTCTACGCTTTCTGACCCTGAAAAACGAGCAGATTATGATCGAAGTTTGGTTCAAAGACGAGTAGTCAGAAGTTCGTCTCCTTTGAGAAGTTCTGCGAGTGGTTATAAAAGCCGAAGATGGGAGACTGATCAGTGTTGGTAGAAATTCTAGATATGTAATGTTTCTTAGAGTGTAAATATAGTGGTTAAATACTTGGCTAGATTTTGAAGCCATCGTGTTTAAGTTTCTAGATTAGATTGTTAATTGGCTCTCTCTCTCTCTCTCTATATACAATGTAATCTAGTTTAATCTATTAACATAAACTTCGGTGTTTTATATATCTTCTCATTCGTTGACTTTAATTCTACTTGCTACCACTTGTATGTATTGCTCGAATGCTTGTGCAATGTTAGCTGGATTCATATATTGGTATGTATAAAAGCGTGGTTTACATGGTTTAAGTATAATCCTATGAGATGGAATTAGTTCAAAAAAAAATGAGATGGAATGACTTGACCCAAATTATTCATTTGTAGGTCCAGTTTCCAGCTATTTTTGTTGCACTTCCGGACTAGCTTTCGTGGTGTCGACAAGGTTGTGAACCGATAATCTATATTATTGCTTCATGTATATAGTTAGTTAAACTACAAGGACCATTAGAGTATAATAGAAACTTAATAACCGCTTATGGATAAGTCGGTTAGGGTTTGTGAACAGACGCGTCGTTTGGGGTCATGTCCATTCGATGCATATATATATCAAACATATGTAAACGTTAAAAGATTGATCAAACATAATATATTTACTTATTCATTATTTTGCAACTCAATAAACAATCGATCCAGGAAGTTGGGACAACATTTGGCATCAAGAGCAAGGGTTATATACTGCGTTTTTTGGATACCAACGAACAAGACGCGTTGTTTTTTTTTCTCTTCAAAAAGACAACGATTTGAATAAGCAGACACGCGAAAAGGATAGTGCACGATCTGTTTTTGCGTAGGAGTTGCAGACGCTTACACCAAGCGTTAGTTGGTGGGTTAAAACTTCGTTTGAACGACGAAGGGAAGGAAGAACGACTCGTTTTTTGTTCAAGAAGAACGAGAGGAAGGCAGCCTGTTTGTCGTTGTGTTGTGCGTTAACGCAACACGGGAAAAGGAACGACACACTTCGTTTTGGTTAGGAAACAAGTGGGGAAAAGCTTTGTGAATCCGGATATAAAAACACAAAGCAGGAACGAGAGACGCAAGGACCAAGTCAGGAGGAACGCTTTTGTGGAAAGATTTTGGTATCACGAACGCGATACAAAATCGAAATAGAAGTCGCGCGACACAGGAAGAACCACAACAGTAGGCACGTACAAACAGGATTTTGTTTGTAAGGAAGCAGACTTGGAGAAACGATATCAAGGAAGCGTCGAACTTTGTCGGACAAGGCAAAGCAGAAAGGAGAAAAGATATCGGGCAAGCGCCGGTTTTGTCGAACAAGACAAGAAGCAGGAAGCGATATCGGAATTAGAAGAAAACGTGTTTGTTGGACAAGGCAAAACAGAAACAAACCAAAGTGGGAAGAAAACAAGCATTTATTTTGTTTGTGACAACATTTTGTTTCAAACTGTTTTTGTGGAAGAAACAAGTGGTAAAAAGGACAAGAAGGTGTTTGGGGATTCGAGGCACAAAAAAAAACGCGCAGCGTGGTTTAACGAAGGAAGCAAAGTTGTGTGCAAATCACAACACCAAGGTCACAAGTTTCATACTCGACTTTTTTAGAATAATTAAAAGTAATATAGAATTATTACTTTAGATATATTAGGATTCCCGATACCTATATATAATCCCTTATTAGAAAGTACCACACTAGCCCACATAATTCCTAAACGAAAGTGAAGATATTAAAAACTTCCAAGATGGTTGACGAAGATACCTCAAAATCATCTAAAAACGAAGCACCCACGACACACTACCAATGCCCTAAATTAAAAGGCACAAACTACACGGTTTGGGCTATACAAATTAAGGTTATATTAGAGGCACACGGTCTGTGGGAGACGATAGAGCCCAAAGATGATACGGAGGTAGACAATAAGAAGGACAAGGCGACGATAGCCTTCTTATATCAAGCGTTGACGGAAGACGTGATTTTACAAGTAGCAAGTTGTGAAACGGCTAAGGAATTATGGGATTCGTTGAAGAAGCAACACGTTGGAGATGAAAAGGTGCAGAAAGCACGACTACAATCATTGATGATTGGATTCAATGCGCTTCAGATGAAAGATGAAGACACGGTGGATGCATTTATGGCCAAGATAAACGGCTATGCCACGAAGGCAAAAGAATTAGGGAAAGCTTTGGATAAATCTCTTCTAGTACGAAAGTTGCTAGATTCTACACCTGATAGATTTATTCAGATAGTAGCATCCATAGAACAAACAAGTGATCTGGACGACATCACTTTAGATGAGATCACTGGAAAACTCAAGGCATTTGAGGAAAGGATAAAACTCCGAAAGGGAGGACAAGTGGAAAGCCAGGAAAACTTATTATTCGCACAAGGAGAACACTCGGGAAAAGATAGACGTTTTGGGAAACGTGGAGGTAGAAAGTTTTCACATAAAAACTGGCAGAATAATAAAAACAGAAGTAACTCACGAGAAGGAAACTCAAATCACAAAGGAAACTCAGACAAGAGTAAGAGTGAAAGAGATTTGAGTAAGGTACAATGTTATAAGTGTCAGAAATTTGGACACTATAAAAGAGATTGTAGAGGAAAGTCAACAACTCAGGAACAATCAAACCTTATCTTAGAAGATGACGAACCATCACTACTAATGGCTACACATGAGGAAGTATTGTTGAATGAGAAACAAATTCAACAAGGAAAATACACCTCAGGAGATACAAATATGTGGTACTTGGATAATGGAGCAAGTAACCATATGACGGGTAACAAGGGCCATTTTAGAGATATTGATGAAAACGTGTCAGGGAAAGTACGTTTTGGAGATGGGTCATATGTACAGATAAAGGGGAAAGGATCTATTCTTTTAGGTTGTAGAAACCAGGAACAAAAGATAGTATCAGACATATACTATATACCAGACCTGAAGAGCAACATACTAAGTTTAGGACAACTTACAGAAATAGGTTGCAAGGTCATTATGGAAGGAAATATATTGGCAGTATATGATAAGCATGAGAAGTTGTTGATGAAGGTAGAAAGATCAAAGAATCGACTTTACAGTATTAGATTACAAGTACAAGCCCTTATATGTCTCTTAGCAAGAATAGATGAGCAAGCATGGTTATGGCATGCTAGATTAGGTCATCTAAATTTTGATGATATCAACAAGATGACTAGGAAGAATCTAGTGGAAGGAGTACCAAGGATAAACCATGTTGGACAGATTTGTGATGCATGTGTGTTAGGAAAACAAAGCAGAGCACCTTTCCCAAATCAAGCTAAATTCAGATCAGAAAACCCGTTGGACTTAGTATATGGAGACTTGTGTGGTCCCATAAGTCCACCTACACACTCTGGCAAGAATCTCATATTCTTGTTAGTAGATGATTGTACACGTTTTATGTGGGCTTACTTTCTAACATCGAAAGATGAGACATTTAGTACTTTTAAGGAATTTAGGCAACAGATAGAAATGAAGTTGGGATTAAAGCTAAGAATGCTAAGAACTGATAGAGGAGGTGAATTCACATCAAATGAATTCACAAGATATTGTAAAGAAAATAGGATAGCACGACAGTTGACAGCACCTTACTCACCACAACAGAATGGAGTAGTGGAAAGGAGAAATAGGACAGTATTATCAACTACGAGGAGTATGATGAAAGCAATGAAGTTACCTTTAACTTTTTGGGCAGAAGCGGTTAGACACGCCATATACATACTCAATAGGGTACCTACAAGAGCCCTGGAAAATAAAACGCCATTTGAGGCACTCTATGGCATAAAACCAAACTTGGAAAACCTAAGGATATTTGGATGCATAGCTTATGCAAAGATAACAAAACCTCACCTGAAAAAGCTGGATGACAGAAGCATACCACTAGTTTACTTAGGAGTAGAGGAAGGATCAAAAGCATGTAGGTTATATGATCCAATAGCAAAGAGAAAACATGTTAGTAGGGATGTGAAGTTTATGGAAATGAAACCATGGGATTGGAATGAGGATGGAGAAGATACAAGTACACAAGACACATTTTGGGCTAGTTTTGTGGAAGAAGGAGTTGACAATGACAAGAATTTACATCATGAAGAGGATCCAAATGATGATCCTAACTCACCAATCACACCTAACCACACCTACAACCAACCTCCAGAAGAGGAAGACGAATCTACTATTAGATCGACAGAAGACTTGGGAAATAGATTTGATCATACACCTAAAAGAGGTTTTAGAAGTCTAAATAACCTTTATGAAAACACAGAAGAAGTAGAAATTCAGAATTTACTACTTATGGAAGAAGAACCTCGTAATTACAAGGAAGCATCAACAGATGAGAAGTGGATTGAGGCCATGGAGATTGAGTTGGACTCAATCAATAAAAATAACACATGGACCCTCACCACATTGCCACCAGATCAAAAGGCAATAGGACTCAAGTGGGTTTACAAGACCAAGAAGGATGCAGAAGGAAAGATCATCAAATACAAGGCAAGATTAGTAGCAAAAGGTTATGTACAAGAACAAGGAATAGACTTTGATGAAGTATTTGCACCAGTAGCACGAATAGAGACAGTTCGTTTGATATTGGCCTTAGCAGCATATCATGGTTGGCAAGTACACCACTTAGATGTAAAATCGGCATTTTTACATGGAGATTTGAAGGAAGAAGTCTATGTTACACAACCTGAGGGGTTCATACAGCAAGGGAACCCAGGAAAAGTTTACAAACTCATTAAGGCATTATATGGGTTAAGGCAAGCACCAAGAGCTTGGAATGTGAAGCTTGATCAAACCTTAAAATCACTAGATTTTAAGAAGTGCAATCTCGAACAAGCAGTATACACAAAGAGAAGCAAGACTTCTACACTGATAGTTGGAGTTTATGTAGATGATTTGATAATCACAGGCACTCCAAGGAAGGAAGTAGACATGTTTAAATCCCAAATGAAGGACAAGTTTGAAATGAGCGACTTAGGCTTATTAGCGTATTACCTTGGGATAGAAGTTACACAGACAGGAGGAGAGATCACAATCAAGCAAACAGGGTACATTAACAAGATCTTAAAGGAGACAAGTATGATGGATAGCAACGAGACAAAGATACCTATGGATCCCGGTACTAAGTTGGTCAAGGCGGAAGATGGAAACTCAGTTGACGCAACTTATTACAGAAGTTTAATTGGAAGTCTCAGGTATTTGCTACATACAAGACCAGATCTTAGTTATCCAGTCGGATTACTTAGCAGATTCATGCAAGACCCAAAGGATCATCACCTGAAGGCGGTAAAACAAGTGATTCGATACATCAAAGGAACAAAGGAGCATGGCATAATATACAAGAAAGAAGGCGGCTGCAAGATTACAGGTTATAGCGACAACAATTATGGTATTAACACTGATCAAGGAAGAGGAACTACTGGTATAGTATTCTACTTCGGAGAGGCACCTATTACTTGGTGTACTCAGAAACAACCAACAGTGGCGCTCTCATCATGTGAATCAGAATTCATGGCGGCTACTGGAGCAGCATGTCAAGCCTTATGGTTAAAAAGATTACTCAGTGAATTAACAGGATGGGCAGAGAAGAAGATAACGTTGAAGGTCGATAACGTTTCAGCAATAGCACTCGTAAGGAACCCAGTCTTTCACGGAAGGAGTAAGCACATCGATATTCGCTACCATTTCATTCGAGAATGTGTAGAGAATGGGCACATCAATGTGGAGCACGTCAGCGGAGAACTACAAAGAGCAGATATTCTAACAAAGGCTCTACCAAGATTGAAGTTCATGACAATGCGACAAATGCTCGGAGTTCAAGATTTAGGACGAAGCAACAATCAAGATTAAGGAGGAGAATGTGAACCGATAATCTATATTATTGCTTCATGTATATAGTTAGTTAAACTAAAAGGACCATTAGGGTATAACAGAAACTTAATAACCGCTTATGGATAAGTCGGTTAGGGTTTGTGAACAGACGCGTCGTTTGGGGTCATGTCCATTCGATGCATATATATATCAAACATATGTAAACGTTAAAAGATTGATCAAACATAATATATTTACTTATTCATTATTTTGCAACTCAATAACCAATCGATCCAGGAAGTTGGGACAACAAAGGTCACTCCAAGACCATCAGCTCGACAACTCACAAGGTTGGCCAGTGAAACAATGTTTGTGATGGTCTAATTTTGAATTTAGGCTTTGTGTTCATGATCAAAATAAAGAGATGGATTGACTTAACCCAAATTATTCATTTCTAGGTCCAGTTTCCAGCTATTTTTGTTGCGCTCCCGAACTAGTTTTCGTGGTGTAGACAAGGTCACTCCAAGACCATGAGCTATGTTGGACATAATTTTATATATGTATATGTTATGTATATGCGTAGTACTTAGTAGCTTTGCGTTCTCCTCGAAGAAAGCTTCGCAACGAGTTAAAGTATGTCTAATATGGAGTTAATATGAATGAGATAACGTGTCTCAAAGTGAGGCACATGAAACACAATATTTGGAAAATATTTTATCCCACATCGCTTGAAACATGAAGTAAAAACATGTTTATAAGAAAATCTTAGTTTCTACCTTCAATATTCATTTGTGGGTTTTTACTCCCACGCCTACGCGTGCGCAGGGGTGCAGAAAATGAGATTTATAAGCCAAAAACGGGTTCGAAACTACTGAACTTGTGCATGAGCGCGCGACCTGCGGACACGAATGCAGCTCTGAAATCTGTCTGGGTGCGGGCAAATTCGGTATATTTTTTGCTGCTTATTCGAATTTTTCCTTCCAGATTTTTGTAATCTATTTTAGGAATAGATACAAACTTATTAATTAACTTTACACAAATCTGTTTTGTGTATTTAAAGATTTACGAATCTGTGTTAGTAATGACAAATTTTCATGTCAATTTAATTTAGGAGCAAATATTATGTCTTGGTGACCAAGACATACAGAGCCTATAAATTAAACTTGAATTTCATTCATTCAAGACATCAGAAAAACACAGCTTATTCTAACTTCATTACCGGACAGTTTTCCAGCAGCTCGTCGATCAGAAACACGCAAGGCTTCCGTGATCTTTCAGGCAAGTTTGTTTAGTCCGACTGTACAACAGCTTTGGACGTTGTACTCTAGGAAACAGACGACGAATCTGTTTTAAGGGAAGCGTGTTAAACACGTGTCTCGTCTTACCATTTACTGCTTTCTTTTATTGTTAATTAATTTCTGTCATTTAAATTCTGTCAATTTAATTTTTGTTATTTTATTGTAAATTCGATTCTATATAATAAAAGTGTACACCGTTTTCTACAATCTTAAAACAGATTCTGTTTAACAGAATTAAAACCTTTTATTAAATCGGATTAACATCTTTAACAGATTTTTATAAACTGTTTTCTGTCGAAACCAAGATTGAGTTTCATTAGAAATCAGTTTTAAACTTACAGATTTTAATTAACAGTTAACGTTTTTTTAGCAGTTGTTCTAATCAGTTTATTGAAACCAAGATTGTGTTTTTGTTAAACTGATACATTTGATAATTGCATCTGATTCATTGAAACTAAGATTGAGTTTCTTTGAAGCATATCCACTATAAGTATATACAGATCAAGATTGAATTTCTTATATACCAATTTATAACAGTTGTCTAACTGTTTGTGTTTTGATCTTGTTTGATCTTTCAGAATGTCTACCAGCACTCCTGAAACTCCTGTAACTACTACTGTGAATGTAAATGGTGCGCCAGTTACCCACACAGTTGCTAATCATGCTGAAAAACCAGAAAAATTCAATGGGCGGAATTTTAAGAGGTGGCAGCAGAAGATGTTCTTCTATCTCACTAATTTGAACCTTGCGAAGTTCTTAAAGGAGACTGTACCTCAGGTGGAACCTCCTAAAGAAGGTGTACGCGCTAATCAACAAGCCGTGCAAGCTGTTGAAGCATGGAAACATTAAGACTTCTTGTGTCACAACTATATTCTGAATTGTTTGGTGGACTCTTTGTACAATGTGTACTGCAAGACTACGACTGCCAAAGAATTATGGGAGTCGTTGGAACGCAAGTACAAAATTGAGGATGCTGGTACAAAGAAGTTCGTGGTAGCTTGTTTTTTTTGGATTACAAGGTGGTTGATTCAAAGAGTGTGATAACTCAGGTTCAAGATCTGCAGGTTTTGCTACACGACATTCATGTTGAGGGTATGACTTTGAGTGAAACTTTTCAAGTTGCTGCTATCATTGAAAAGTTACCTCCAGGCTGGGTAGACTACGACTGCCAAAGAATTATAGGAGTCGTTGGAACGCAAGTATTAAACTGAGGATGCTGGTACAAAAAAGTTCGTGGTAGCTCGTTTTTTGGATTACAAGATGGTTGATTCAAAGAGTGTGATAACTCAGGTTCAAGATCTGCAGGTTTTGCTACACGACATTCATGCTGAGGGTATGAATTTGAGTAAAACTTTTCAAGTATCTGCTATCGTTGAAAAGTTACCTCCAGGCTGGGTAGAATTTAAAAATTACTTGAAGCATAAGCGAAAGGAGATGACTGTTGAAGACTTGGTTGTTCGTCTTCGTATTGAAGAGGACAACAAGCTCGCTTAGAAAAACACTTATACACCTGATTCTGCCAAGGCAAATATGGTTGAGCATGGTTCGTCTTCTTCAAAGTCTAAAGGCAAGATCTTTGACAAAGGAAAGAATGGCAAGAAGAGCAAAGGGAAGTCTGAGTACCTTGCTCCTAAAGGTGGAATTGCAAAGCAGAAGTTCCAAGGAAATAGCTTCAACTGTGACAAGCCATGTAATCGTGCTGCTAATTGCAAAGCGCCAAAGCGGGTGACTCCACGCGAGGCTAATTTGGTGATGATAATGTGGACATGATTGCTATGGTGTCTGATGTCATTACCATGATCTCTGAAGTTAACCTGGTATGTTCTAATAATAATGATTGGTGGGTTGATACTGGGACAACCCGTCATGTGTGTGCTGACAAGAGTATGTTTCACTGAGCGGTTGACAATGGAGAGAAGTAGTACATGGGCAACTCTACAACTGCTGATATCAAGGGCGAAGGAGATGTTATTTTGAAGATGGCACCCGAGAAAGAGCTCAAGCTGACTAAAGTCTTGTATGTTCCGGAGATTCGCAAGAATCTTGTGTCCGGTTGGCTTTTGAATAAGTTTGGTTTTCGTCTTGTTTATTAGTCTGATAAAGTTGTACTTTCTAAGAATCAAATGTATGTTGGTAAGGGGTATGCCCTGAATGATATGTTTAAGCTCAATGTAATAGTTGTTAAGAATGCTATCAATAAAATAAATACTTCTACTTACTTGATTGAGTTTTCTAATGTGTGGCATGGCCGTCTTGGACATGTTAATTTTAATTCAGTGTGTCATTTAATTAAATTTAATGGCATACCAAATTTTCATATTGATTCAAATTATAAGTGTGAAACTTGTGTCGAAGCCAAACTTACAAGATCATCTTTCAAATCATTTGAACGAAAAACTAAACCACTTGATATGATACACACAAACATATGTGATTTGAAATCACTACCCACAAAAGGTGGCAATAAGTACTTCATCACGTTTATTGATGATTGCACAAAGTACTGCTACGTATACTTGTTGAAAAGTAAAGATGAAGCTATAGACAAGTTTGTTTTATACAAAACCGAAGTTGAGAATCAACTTGGTAGGAAAATCAATGTTGTACGAAATGATAGAGGAGGTGAATATGTGTCTCCTTTTGCTGATCTATGTGCGAAACATGGAATTAGACGCGAGTTTACTGCTCCTTATTCACCTCAACAAAACGGTATTGCCGAAAGGAAGAACCGTACCTTGAAAGAAATGGTTAATGTCATGTTGTTAAGTTCCGGCCTGAGCCAGGACATGTGGGGGGAAGCCATTCTAACGGCTACTTATCTTTTAAACAAGATACCTCGTAAGGATAAAGAGGAAACCCCATATGAATTATGGATGGGAAGAAAACCATCATACTAGTACTTACGAGTGTGGGGGTGTCTAGCCAAGGTAGCTGTGCCGACACCTTGGACCTAAATTTGTGGATTGTATATTTATTAGATATGCTAAGAATAGTAGTGCTTATCGTTTCATTGTACATGATTCGAAAAATCCAGATATACACAAGAACACAGTAATGGAATCAAGGAATGCTTCCTTCTTTGAAAATATATTTCCTTATTTAACAAAGGAAACTAGAATCTCATCTAGAATAGATGATGAAGTTGTCTAAGATAAGAGACCACGAGATGATAGTAATCTCCAAGATGAGAGATTAGATCAACCCGAGGAAGAAGAGGTTGAACCTAGAAGAAGCCATTCTAACGTCTACTCAGATCTAAGAGGCTAAGTGCATCTCTCAAGGGAAGGTTCAAAGGGTCACACCTACCTATCCTAAGCAAGACTTAACCGCAGAAATTTCGCCGAAACTTTTGTGTGTTTTCGACCGATCTCAATTCATGTGGGGGATTGTTGGAAAATAGTGTATGCAAAATGGGGTTTTGCAATACTTTGGACATAATCTTATATATGTATATGTTATGTATAATCGTAGTACTTAGTAGCTTTACGTTCTCCTCGAAGAGAGCTTCGCAACGAGCTAAAGTATGTCCAATATAGAGTTAATATGAATGAGATATCGTGTCTCAAAGTGAGGCACGTGAAACACAATATTTGGAAAATATTTTGTCCCACATCGCTTGAAACATGAAGTGAAAACATGTTTAGAAGGAAATCTTAGTTTCTACCTTCAATATTCATTTGTGGGTTTTTACTCCCACGCCTACGCGCGCGCAGGGGAGGTGCAGAAAGTGAGATTTCTAGGCCAAAAACGGGTTCGAAGCTACTGAACTTGTGCATGAGCGCGCGACCTGTGGACACGAATGCAGCTCCGAAATCTGCGTGGGTGCGGGCAAATTCGGTATATTTTTTGCTGCTCATTCGAATTTTTTCTTCCAGATTTTTGTAAACTATTTTAGGAATAGATACAAACTTATTAATTAAGTTTACAGAAATCTGTTTTGTGTATTTAAAGATTTGCGAATCTGTGATTAAAATTTTAAGTGTTGTTTATTTGTGAAAAAAGTTTGTATCTTCTTTTTGTTTTCACATTTTTAAAGATGAAATTTTTTTTAAAGAGTTAGAAAAAACTTATTTATAAATAGTTTGTATTTTTTTTCTCTTTAAAATAGAAAAATATTTACATAGAAGGATAAAATATAAAAGATTAAATGGCGTTTTCAATTTCTCTATATAAAAGTGAAGAATGAAAATTTACTTTTTTTAAAAAAATATTGAAGAAAACTATAACCAAACATGTTTTTTTATTTTTATATAAAAGAATAAATAAAAAATAAAATATTTGTCCCCAACTAAAGACGCTTTTATATTCTGTAAATGAATAATGATATTGATAGTAAATGTATTTTGGTTGATCATAACGAGTGAAAAAATTAGCCTAATTAACTAAAACTCATTTTAGAGAAGCATGTTAATAAAAAAAATTAGCCCAATTAACTAAAACTCATTTACGAGAAGCATGTATATAAAAAACACGCTGGATCATGTCTGGAAAGCAAGTTTCCAAACCATGGCCCAAGACAAACCGATTGAAGCTAAGGTCGTTACAACTTCCTTGAGAAGCAACTTCCGAAGACACATACTAATAAATGATATTTTATTATGTGTGAGAAGCACACAACCAAATAACTGTGATCGAGTTGAAGTACTTAAAACATGTGAGATCGATTTATGGTGCATAAATTGTGAAAAAATAAAAATTTAGTCTAAAAAGGGTATCCAGACAAAATGCTAGATGCTAGATAGGGATGTTATCCAAAAAACCGTTACAGCAAATAACACGTGTCACTACCGCATTTTCATAACAAGTAGTGTTACACACACTACGCTTGCACCTGAAATCATTCATGGATCATTCCATGAACATGACAGGGAAAATTATTTTATGTTACATGTCATTCTTGTTCCCTCCTTTGAATGTTCACCGCATAGACTATCCTTAACCAACATATCACATTGAAGGATTGCACGAAACCCTAAATGCATCTCTATAAGTACTCGGTCATTTCCTTGAAATGGACCAAGTCACTTACGACGCAAAACAACACACCAATCGACTCATTAGTGTTACACTTACTCTTGAATTCGGTCATATTTTACGATCCTTACAAAATGCGAGAAACCAAACGATCGATTGCCCTCAACCTAAACCAACCATTACGTATCATACGTAAAGACCACACCATCCAGGCTCTACGAAACACAATAGCCACAATTCACTTTTTTCATTCATCGAAAAAAATATTAGACTCGATTTTTTGATTTTTACCACAAAACTTGAAAATTCTCATTTTCACCACAAAAACCTTGATTCATTGTCATAAGCTTTGGTTTACCCCTGCAATAAATCAATAAAAGCTTTTAAATCTAATAAACAACCACAATGTTTAATAGTCGCTTCATGTCCGCATGATTCAAACATGGATTCGGGCAAAAAGCGAAGCAACGATGGACTTGAAAACTACTCTTAATAAACAAAGGAACAAACTCCTTGGGAAAGCTTCATACCTTATGAGGACCCAATGATTATCACTACAATAGTTGCTTCACACGAAATTAACTAAATCTACATGAATAGGGAAGTTCAGCCAACATCATGTACAACCAATTTCAAAAAATTTACTGACAACATAAAAAAACTTATCCAATCGAAAAAAATTTAACTCGTCAAATTCTCGTCTAAGAGATTCATAGGTGAGGGAGTAATGCGTTTGGAAAAATTAGTAAGATTTCATCCACTTTCACGTATACTTGTCATGGAATTTCACAACGTGAAAATTACAGGTTCAGAATCTTGTTCAGGAGAACAGTGATATAACAACTATGTACATAAGTGTCGACAATCAGGTTACATGTGCAAGTCAAAACTGAGTTAGGGATGACCACAATTAATAATAATAATAATAATTTTATGTAAATTCATAGTTTTTAAAAAAATGGGATGTTATAATTAAAAGTAATAATAAATAAATAATGAAGCGTGCTTTAGTCATTCTATATTATCAGGCGAGGTATTTTAGTACTTTAAGGCAAAGCTGTCAACATCGCGAGTAAACTCGTAAGATCTTACGTGTTTACTAGCTATAATTGTGTAGGATCGTATGTAATGTAGAGATCGTATGTAAGATCGTAGGATCGCACGTAAGATTGTAGGATCGACTCGCAATCCGATCCTACTAATTCGACGAGTTATCTTGTTGTTTTATATCAAAACCGTGTAAAAGACTTGTATTTCTTCGTCATTCCTATTATATTACTCTACACTATTGTATTATTGTTCAAAAGTCTTTTAGAAGATTATATTTTTTCTGTCATACAAAGCCGTGATGACACTCTAAAAAGAATCAATAGTTATTTGAGTGTGCGAAATAAAGTTACTAAAACATTTGAAATATATTAACTTTTTATGTTTTGAATTTTTGGCATTGTATGTCACATGTCTTTTTTTATCTTACTAAAATTTTTATTTAGCTAGTAAAACATAAACATACTAAATGTATTTCGGTATTGTTATGATGGTTAAACGTTAATTATGCTATATTATGAACTCGTGTTTGATATTCAATTTTATGTATAAATGTATAACGTTATGACCCCCCCCCCCCACGTCTATTAGCAAGAAAATACATTCTGGTGAGATCTTACAATCTCGATGCGATCTAATGATCCTAATCTTGTATACGCAAAAATGATTTTGAGTAAGATCTTGTTCTTGACAACCTTCTTTTAAAGTAGTCTGACATCAATCTAGCGGGGTTAACAAAATTGGATCAAAAGTAAAGAAATAATTTACATTCTAAACAAAAAAATGAAACTTTTTGAGTTTCTGAATTAAAAGTGAATATAAGACCAAATCACGAGAATCAAAAATAAAATTAACTCTAAATAAATGAAGTATATAATCAACATAAAAAGTGCCACAGTCACAGGAATCCAATGTTAAAAACATTCAAATATATGCTATCATCAGCTATCTCTCCGGTCGAATTCCATTAGTAATAAATTCGGAGATCTAATTCAGGCATGAATCCTCCACCCACCCTATCAAATTTCAAACATGGATCCTAAACACAGTTATGGCCAGTTATAATGGTACTTGACACGTGTGTCGACTTTACCGACTAAAACAAAGCATGCTCTAATGATAACAAGCCAGTGAGCCACTACCCCCAATCGATTGTAAAGTAGAATCACTCTCTAGTTTCATGTACAAATGTATCCTAGACTCCTATAGACTATCACAAGATCTTTGTGAAGAAGTCAAACAAAGACAAAACATCATTCTTCACAAGTGAAGCAATATATATACAGCTACATCAAGATTCCATATGTGTTAAAAAATGCAAGGGCAACATACCAAGCATTGGTAGACAACGAATTCAAAATTCAAATAAGAGTTAACCTGGAAGCATATATTGATAACATGGTAATCAAAAGCAACACCATTCAATGCATCTTGAAAGACTGCTGAACCTGAGGAGGATCTACGAAACTAAGTCTATCCAAAACTAATTTTGGAGTAGAATAGACACAATTCTTGAAACACATGATTAACCCGAGAGGCACCACGGCAAACCCAAAGAAAATTTAAGCACTACTAGCTATGCAATCCCCTAAAACCCACACTCAAACACAAAGCTTGAATGTTATGATTGCAGCTCTCCGTTGTTTTTTGTTGCAAGTTGCAGACAATTCACTTCTATTCGTTAAAGTAATAAAAAAATATGTGTAAAGAACAAAATTCATATGGACATAAGTATTTGAACAATCTTCTGGGCTCTCAGGTTATTCTTAACTGATGTGTCAACCCTGGCAAAACCTTAACAATGTACATGTCAGCTTTCGACGAAGCCATAGGGTCAATTTGGTGGTCGGACACATCTACAAACAAATGCTAGCGTACTTCATTGGCAAGGAACTTTGTGATACAGAATCACGATACCCGCTCATCAAGAATCTTGTAAATGTTCTTTATATCTGAGCCAAACGGCTACAAAGACACTTTTAGGTGTGAAAACTCAAAATGACTAATAGAAACATTAACATAATTATAACTAAGTTACAAATCGACTAGCATGAATTTATGTCAACAATTTTCGTTCATTATAATCATTCAAGAAGAAACTTTATTTCCTAGCTATATCATAAACACATTTAGGTATATTATAAGAGCAAGGGGAACGATGGCTACTAAGTGAGCTGTTAGAGCTTTGGCACCAAAGCTTCATTGGCGACTGTTCTGACCCTGGCGCCAACGGGTCTCGCGCCAACCCCACCAGCCAGCGCCAAAGGTTTTTCACTTTTTTTAGTTATAAAGTGGGTATTTGTGGGCCCATTATACCCCTTTGGCACCACTTTTTCTCGTGCCAACCACTCCCCCACAAATGTGATGCCAAAGAGTTTATGGTGCCAAAGCCCCAAAATCCTACGTGGCGGCTTTGGCACCACCTTCTCGTGCCAACGACTCCCAACTCTCTTAAAGTTTAAAACGATAAATAAACCGCGTTTAGAGTAAGGGGAGTGGGAGCTGTTAGGAGGGATGGTAGCCCTTTGGTGCTAGACCCTCGTTGGTGCATCACTCCCGGCCTCGCGCCATAGTGGCTCACGCCAACCAACCTTTTTTTTCTCTCTTTTTGGGTATTCTAGCCGCTGGAGGGTTTTTGTAATTTTTTTTTGATTTTTCAAAAAAACTAGCCGTTGGCTAGAGTGTTTAAAAATACTAGCCTTTTATAGCCGTTGGGTTTTTTTATTTATTTTTTTTCAAAAAACACTCCTAAAATCACTATATATTATACCTCATTTACCCATTTTTTACAATCTAATCTATTACTTCAATCCTAAATTCTTTCAATTTCTTTACAAAAAATGGATCCCAATCGGACTAACAACATGATTAACGATCCCTCCAACCAATTCCAAAACTACAATCCCGGTTCATCTTCGAATCCGGGTGCATCTTCTCAACCCCAAAACTTTTATACCCCGTTGTACCCACAACAACAAAATGAAGCTTACATGAAATACCAACAAGATCAATGGGCAAAATTTCAACAATTTCAACAATCCCAAATGGGTTCACAACCACAAACTCAATCACAACCACAACCTACACCACAATCCGACCAACAATCCCATCACCTAATCGACGAAGACGAAGATGAAGAACAAGTCCCGACACCAACGTCAAAGAAAGTTCGTCATAAGGCTATGACTAAGACTAGTAAGGCTAAGACTAGTAAGAAGGCGAAAGAGGTGGTTGATGTGGAGGACGACGATGAAGATGATGCGGCTCGGCATTTGTGGACCGATGACGAGGAGTTGCTTTTATCCTAATGCTTCATCGAGATTTCGGAGGATCCTAAGGTTGGTGTGAGTCAAACAAATGATACTTTTTGGTGGCGGGTTGAACAAGCATACAATGGGGTGGGGAAATAAAAAAAATTCCCGAAACGCACCAAAAACATGTTAACGGGAAAATGGACCCCGTTGAATCGTGTGATTAAGAAGTGGAATAGTCTTTATGACGAGATGCAAATGATGAGTGGGGAGAATGATGAGGGGTTTATGGCACGGGTTGAGCTAACGTATAAACGGATGACCGGGGGGGGGGGGGGGGATTTTTAAGCACAAGTCGGCTTGGAATTTTTTTGAAGGACAAGAATAAGTGGAGGAACCCCGATTCGACTCAAGAAAGACGACACCGTCTCCGTGTTACCGAAGAAGGTCCCGAGTTCTTCGATCCCGACGCCGTCCCGGGGCGTATCGTGTTGCTAAAAGTCAACGATCCACCAACTCATCCGCTAGTTCTGGTTCAAACCCGGAAGCTTATCAACAAATGATGAAAGAACAATACGAGCGTGAGACAAAAGCTAAGTTGGATATCATGGAGCGTGAGTAAACACAAAAATTGAGTATTTCCACACACAGAAGGTGGCTCAAGAATTCGCGATTCTTCAAATCGACACAACCAAGATGAGTACATCAGATCGGGCTATCATCGAATTGCGAAAAGATGCAATTCGCGCATCGTATGCACTTCCCGAGAACTAGTTTATTTCTTTTCGTTATGTATTTTTTATTTTTATGTTCCGTATTTTTTTATTGTTATGTTTTTTATGTTTTTTTATTGTAATTTTTTTATGTAATGATTTTTTTATTAATAAAGTTTTTATTTAAGTTATTTTGTGTGAAAAAAAAATTATTATTTTCGTTGGCACCAGAAATTTTGGTGCCAACGGTTACCCCTGAAATATGGTGCCAACAGGAATCTGGTGCCAAAGGCCCAAAATCCTACGTGGCACCTTTGGCACCACATTCTGGTGCCAACGGCTCCTAGCTCTCTAAGGTTGTTTGTATCAGTCACACTAAAAAACATCCTCACACTAAAAACTACCCTCACACGTTAGTCTCACATCAATTTTCTCTTTTCTACCTTTCACCCTCACTTCATCTTATAATTCACTCTTATCAATCACACCAAAAAACACTCTTACACCAAAATAATACTTTCATTAAATACCCACTTTATTAAAATACACCCCACGAAATAATCCACTTACATTCACAATCAAATTAAATATCAAAATTGAGCACAATTCACACCCAGAATCGAAAGGTGGGCAGCTCACCTTCGTGATCTTATTTTTTACTTCGTCACGCGTGAGAAGTTTTAGTTTAGCAAACGTCACGCACGAGGCATGGTATATTTAGCCTTACGATGTATTCTCACGCTATTGCTAAACATATCCTAACGCGCCGGTAGACAAAACTACTTATTCCCCAAAATATTAAAACTCCTAAAGTCTTAATGGTCTCATCTATATGCTTCTATGTCGCCTTCAGAAATTTTAATAACAACGTTCATCTTACTTTCTCACAGAGCACATAAATCATACCAAAAAACACTCTTATTGATCAATTTTCTCTTTTATACTTTTCACCCTTACTCCATCTTACAATTCACTCTTATTAATCACACAAAAAAACACTCTCACATCAAAATAATACTTTTATTAAATACCAACTTTATAAAAATACTGTAACACCCCCAAGTATTCACATTTCGAATCCGCGGAAGAGTCATTGGTGTTACGGGATAGCACATTACTCAAATCATAGACAACGCTTAAAAATCGCGTTGTTTAACAACAAAGCAATTTCTATTCATAAATATCAAATTACATAGGTCATCAGGTCAAAATATGTCTTACAAATTTACAAAACATTTGAATGAAAATTTTTATTTAAATGCGGGCCATAAACTCTTGTCATCTTCCCGAGAATTACCTTCAAGTACCTAAGATAAAACATGTTAAAAGTCAGCGAAACGCTGAGCGAGTCCATAGAGTTTAATAATAACCATTAACATAAAACCGGTATATAATCATTACCGAAAAGCATTTTGTGCAATACTTGGTCGTAGACCATAACATCGGCCAAAAACAGTTTTATACGAATCACTATCGTAAATCATAACATAGGCCTAAAACATTTTATACGAATCATTGTCGTAAATCATAACTTAGGCCAAAAATATTTTATACGAATCATTGTCGTAAATCATACAATACGTTTTATAACGTTGTTTAAAGTATAAAAAATGTTACATAAAATAGTTATGTAAAACCAGAACACAGGTATAATAATAAATAAGACCCCACATTGCTAGTCAGGCAATATATTATAATTCAAATCATATATCATACACTATTCCTGAGACCGCAGCCTCAAAGTTACCATTATCCTTATTATTATCGGATTATTATAGCTGCATGATATTGTTACCTTTCTATAATATATATCGGGTAGCTAGCCCGGAGTTCATTTTCCCATCTAAAACAGCATGTCGTCACAAAAATCTCGCTAAATATATCCCTCTCATACATAAATTCGCTTGCCAATCAATGTGACACAACGGGGATCAGCCGTCAAGACGCGAACTGGGGTGATCTTCCCCAAATAGTACTATTATATGCATAAGCGTCTACCAACTCTCGGTAGTTCACAATTCATGCTAATGGGACTTATAGTGACATAATCTAACTAATAATAATCCATTTTAATCATTTATTGGTTCATCAAATCAAACGAGTCCATATCAATAAGCATACAATCGAGACCACTTGTGTTCTATTTTTATCAAAACTAGCATGTTATCTCTCTCGCGGCTTTATAAAACATTTCATAAACATTTAAAAGAGTGCGAGGCTATGAACTCACGTTGGTTGGGAAAGGCGGGTTATCGGCAATTAGGATGTACGGTACGTGTCTCGATCACGGGAAACCTAAACAAATAATACTCGATCTTAGACTATATCAAATTGTATTTATAAAAAGTTGTTATGTATATGTAATGATTTCATAACATGATGATCAAGTGGAGTTTTATTCCCTTATACAACATTATTAGTTGTTAAGTATTTAGTTAACTTAGGCTTATTATTCTAGTTTTAGCCCATTTACATGTTAAGGCCCAATAGGCCCATTAAGAGTCCAATATCTTTTTATTAGTCTATTTATTTATTTAAGACCAGGTCTATACTCATGTGTTGGGCCCAAGTGAGTTAAGCCCATGAGCAAGTTCAATAGTGTTAAGCCAAACTAGTTGGGCCTAGTGGTCCACTATGGCTAATTTAGCCCATTATGGTCCATAAGTTACAAGGCTCGGTTTTGTCGATTTTTACTTGTTAAATGTGTTTACATATCAGTATATGTTCTATAAAAATATTACATTAGACGGGTCCGACCATCTAAGTTTTATTTGGCGAAAACGCCATCCTTTCGGTTTTAGCCGAAAAGACGTAAAAATCATATGTATAGTTTGTAGTTAGAAAACATTTGAGTTTTATTTTTATAAAATGTAATATTTATTTATTATAGTATATAAACTTATTCTATAATAGTTATTATCATTTGTTAACTTTTATATACTTATTTTATATAGTATTTTACTTCAAGTGGCCTTTTAATATTATATACTTTATAGTGAAATCTGATGGTAAAATCTCATGTTCACTATTTTTACCATATTTTGAGTTCTAAAAGGAGTTGGAACCCCAAATTTTTACTGTAGAAACTACATGATATGTTGTACAAATAACTCTACTATTGCTCCTTCTCAAACAGCCTCCGAATATTAGTAATAATTCGTCCAAAATAGACCAGTCAGATTGGTACCACAAAAGTGTTTTTGCCATATCTTGCTCATTTTTAACATTCCATTGTGTGGCCAATTTACCACTTATGTAAAAATCATTATCTATCATTATATCAAATAATCTAATCCATTTAACCAAGTAAAAATATTGAATCTTACTGTTTTCACAGCCTACATAACTAGTCAAGATTTTATCAACTTTTACTTATAGATTTAGCCTTTTTAACTTAATCTAATGACATAAAATCCCCATGCAATCACTTGATCATCATTCATAGATCTCTTACATATACATTTAGAAGTAAATAGATAAATACATTTACAAAATTAGTAGGATGATAGAAAGAAAACAATCTCTATACCAACCAAAGTGATGAAAATGATGAGATTTTGGATGAACAAGGCTTTAACTTGTAACCAAATCTTTAACTTTTTGAAACAACTTATTGTGATCTTCAAATGTATGAACACCTTCTTGAAAATCAGCCCTTGGACCCTATGAAAACTTCTTTTCACAAGTTATAATCACCTCAAAATAGCCTCCTTTTAAGTAATCTTCAATATATGTTGATTATAGATTATGTTTATGGTTAAAATTTGATGATGATGGTGCTGGGATGGTGGTGTTGGACAACAAGAGAAGGAGAGAGGGAGAGAGTTGTGAAAACTTTGTAGTTACACTTTGTATGTGTGTGAAATGTGTGAGAGAAAGTGAGGGTTTTGTTTCTTGTAAGCTTATGGGACAAGTGTCTCTACATAGCTTAAAATTGTGACACCAAAGGGTGTGGTGTCTTTGTGGAATCCGCCCATAGTGGGGGGTGGGGGGGTGGGACAAGTGTAAACTTGTTTCATCCCCATTATTTTACGGGTACTCCTCGATTCTAGTTTCCTCGATTTATGTGCCCTAGGGTCGATTTACGAAAAACGTTTTTATAAATTATGAATCTACGGCACAAAACGATTCTAATAAAAATTGTCTCATAAAAAATGGAGCACAAAAGCGTAAATACGTACACCTAGGGTTCCCGGTTTAAACGTAAAAGACGTTAAATTATGCACGTAAGCCCTAATTTTATCCCGTAAATATGTGAGTTCATGTACCAACATAAAAATAATATTTCAAAATAATATACGAGAACAAATTTACTACCTGAAATGTCGGACTGTCACAAAAACGGAGTACGTCAACGTAAACACGTAACGTAGAGTTTCCGGTTTAGACGTAGACGATGCTAATCTAAGACGTAAACCCTAATTTCTTCCCAAAAGAGAGTGAGTTCATAAACTAACACTGAAATAATGATTATAAGTAATACTTGAGAATAAAATAACGACCTCAAATTGACGGATTGTCAAATCATTTTCCCCTAAAGAGGATCTTTGTCCTCAAAGATCAATTCATCTTACTACTCGCTTCTTATAGAGTCAAAGACATGTGGGCATTTCCTCCACATTCGGTCTTTCCTCTCAAGTGTGATTCATTATAATACGCGAGTTTTATCAAACATAACTATGGGAATACGATCATGCTTAAGTTGACTTACTTTCTCTTTCCATGATGTCCACAGGTTTTCGATGAATGCAACTTTTCGCCGACCCAAACTTCATTAAGAATTAATTAGATTTTCACTTAATAGACATTTTATCAAGTTCGATATACAGAACATATTTCATGCAGCCCTTGAAGTCCTAGGGTAGTCTAGCATATATGCCTCACGGACCAGCTCTTTACATTATCTCAATGGTCCCATACAACGGGGACTTAACTTCCGACGATCTTTCAAATCATCAATTCACCTTTCCATGATGAAATTCTCGGCATAACTTTGCTACCCATCCAACACTTCAAGATTTACATCTCACATTCACATAACCTCCTGCCCACTACTGGCAGTCAATAATCAGATCCTAATTTCCACAATCATTTCAGATCTCGCGGGTCAGGTATCTTCATCCCAACTCCCACCTACAGGCGCTCTTAAACTTTTCTTATAAAGGTTCTCGCAAGGTTCGGTCACAATCCTAATGCGATAATTATCAATGATAATCTCTCCAAAGGAAAGTGATTATCCTGTTCATTACCAAAGGCCAATCATACAACATAAAACAATACTTCCAGTGTTTGTATCGTTATTTTACCTTGTCCACCCGATTATGGGTGGTAAGCAGTACTCTCATTAAGATTCGTTCCCAATGACTTCTGAAGGAATCTCCAGAAATTCGATGCGAAGTGAGGATCTTGATGGAGATGATCGATATAGGCACACCATGCTTACACAACTCCTTTAAATACAAATGACCCAACTTCTCCATCGAGAACCTATCATTAACGGGAATGATATGATCAGATTTGGTCAGTCTGTAGACGATGACCCAAATCGAATCAAATCCAGATGATGACCTTGGAAGATTTGTGATAAAGTCCATGGTGATTCTATCCCACTTCCAAACAGGAATAATAAGCTGTAGAAGTAATCCTGATGGTTTTTGGTGTTCAGCCTTGACCTTCGCGAAAGTTAGATACTTACTAACGTATGTGGCGATGTCTGCTTTCTTATTTGGCCATCAGTACAACTTCCTTGGATAAAGATACATTTTATCAGAAATGGCATGAATAGAATACATAAACTTATGAGATTCTAACATGACTAAATCTCAAAATCCTCCATATTTAGGCAACCACAAACGACCTTTTAAACACGTAACGCCAATGGCTCCCATCTCTGGTGGTTCTCATTAGCCGTGAAACCCTTCATCATCTATATTATCCTTCTTACAAGCATCGGCTATTTCTAAATTTCTCGGGCAAATTATGTGACAACCGTGGTTTTGGAGGTTCGTCACTTGGTCCTATTTTTAGGTTAATTTATGTGTGACTATTTGTTTAGTGTGTTACATGTTATTTTGCGTGAACGAGGTTGGTGTGGATATCGTTTGTGGGTATAGAGTACTCATAAGTAAATCGAGGAATGGTTATTTCATGTTCATGAGCTCAATTAGTGACTATGAAATGAAATGGTGTTAATTTTGGTGTTTACGTATACGTATAAGTATTATAGTAAATTGTATTTTTTTAGGATTTGGGGTTTAGCATTTAGAGGTCTCGGGTAAGGTGTTTAGTCATGTGAGTATTTTTCGGGATGGTTTTAAGTCATTTAGGACATAGTTATAAAGTTTATTTAAGAATTTAAGATTTTTTTTAAAACTGTATATTTTACGTTTTTTACGGTAAACGCGTAAAAATTGACTAGTTTCTCGGTTTTGAGATTTTAGAAACTTTAGGGGCTGAAATAAATAAAGTAAATTTAAGGAAATATTAGTAAATTAGTAATAATAAAAAAAAAAAAAAGAGGGGGTGTAGGTCGGTTATAGACGATTTAAACAAAAAAAAGGGAAAAATTTATGGTAAGTGGGCTTTTGGTTATTGGTGTACTATATAAGGAACACCTCTCATTATGTCAAACGCATTTTTTTTGTTCCTGGAAGTCTTTGGTCGATTGTCAATCAAGAGAATTAGGGTTTCATCAAAAATTTGGGGGTTTTCATAAATCAAAGGTAAAATCTTTAAACCTTTTTAATTAAAGTGTTTTAATTCTTTCTCAATCATCTTATGATGGATTTAGGTTATAGTTTAAATTAAAATCTGTATATTAATGATATTATAATGATTAGGTGAATCAGGGCTTGTAATTAGTGGGATTATGGGTAATTAATTAGGTTAATTTAATTAAACCCGTTTTTAAAAACTGGGCAGAATTTAGGGTCAATTGTTTTGATCATATAGGGAGTTCTACAAACTCTTATTTTGCGATCCAAGTATCCCTGGAAAGGTAATTGAAGTGGCTTTCAAATGCAAGAAACGAGAACTAAATTGGAGGTCTGGAAGTGGATCAAAAATAGGTTACAACAGTAGGAGGTCAAAATAGTTTTGAAATCAGCCTATTTTCTTTTTATGTTTTGGGTACTTAGGGTTGCATTGGGACTTTCAAAAGAACATGGGAGTTGTTTTATATATTATAGGAAGTATCTGCATTGGGGCTAAGATTGTGGGTTAGGGTAAGACCCCCTAATTATAACAAACTTTTTGTATATTCAAAATCAGTAAAATCTGGATAGACAAAAGTATATATATATATTTATATATATATATATATATATATATATATATATATATATATATATATATATATATATATATATATATATATATATATATATATATATATATATATATATATATATATATATATATATATATATAGGGGAGAGATCAAATAAAAAGACTTTTGGTGAGAAGGATAAGATGGATTTTCAGCCTTTGATTTTAAAATCAATGGATGAGATTAAACCATAATCCTAACTAACTAACCAACTAACTAACTAACCATTTAAAAATAATTTTTTTAAAGTTTTTCAAAAATTCTGAAAAAATTTGAGTAGATCGGGTATGTTGGTGCAAAAAACTTTTGTGAAAAAAGTTTTTTTAATTCAAAGATTTTGACGTTTTTTTAATGCACAAAAACGAAATTTTGATGCACAAAAACGATAATTTTTAGGCTTTTTACGTTTTTTATGCATCAAGAATTCATTTTTATACCCAACTTCTTTTGACTTTTTGCTTTAAAATTTGATGCCGCATCAAACTAAAACAATTTGAAAATTTTGTGCATGAAAAAAATTTGTACACAAAATTTCATCTTTTTGTGCATCAAATTTCGTTTTTTGTGCATTAAAAAAGCGCAAGAAACTCAAAATTAAGAAAAGTTTCTTCACAACTTTTTTATGCACCAACATATCCGATATTATGGAATTTTTTCAGAATTTTTTGAGAACTTTTTTAAAATCATGTTTATATGGTTAGTTAGTTAGTTAGTTAGTTAGAAATATGGATTGATCTCATCCATTGATTTTAAATCAATGGCTGAAAATTCTTCTTATCCTTCTCACAAAAAAAAGTCTTTTTATTTTAACTCTCCCCTATATATATATATATATACATATATATATATATATATATATATATATATATATATAGGGGAGAGATCAAATAAAAAGATTTTTTTTTACGAGAAGGATAAGAAGGATTTTTAGCCATTGATTTAAAATCAATTAATGAGATTAAATCACAATCCTAACAAACTAACTAACTAACTAACTAACCATCTAAACATATTTTTTTTTAAAGTTCTTCAAAAATTATGAAAAAATTTCAGTTGATTGGGTATGTTGGTGCAAAAAACTTTTGTAAAAAAAGTTTTTTTAATTCAAAGTTTTTTACGCTTTTTTAATGCACAAAAATGGAATTTTGATGCACAAAAACGTTTTCTTTTACGTTTTTTAGGTTTTTTTAGCATCAAGAATTCATTGTTATGCCCAACTTCTTTTAACTTTTAGCTTTAGAATATGATTCCGCATCAAACTATAATAAATTGAAAAATTTTGTGAATGAAAAAATTTTGTACACCTAAATTCACGTGTTTGTGCATCAAATATTGTTTTTTGTGCATCAGAAAAACGTAAAAACCTCAAAATTAAAAAACGTTTATTCACAACTTTTTTATGCACCAACAAATCCGACAATTTGGAATTTTTTCAGAATTTTTTGAAGACTTTTTTAAAATCATGTTTTGGTGGTTAGTTAGTTAGTTAGAAATATGGATTGATCTTATCCATTGATTTTAAATCAATGGCTGAAAATCCTTCTTATTCTTCTCATCAAAAAAAGTCTTTTTATTTTAACTCTCCCCTATATATATATATATATATATATATATATATATATATATATATATATATATATATATATATATATATATATATATATATATATATATATATATATATATATATATATATATATATATATATATATATATATATATATATATATATATATATATATATATATATATATATATATATATATATATATATATATATATATATATATATATCGGGGCCTTAACAGTATCTTTAAGGTTGGGGAAAATGGGAGGTGTTAGCTAACATATGTAAGGGCATAGGGTTTCCTTTACAGAGATCATGTGTATGTTTAGGTGGGCGTTTGGCTTATAGTTTGGGGACCTAAAAACCGGGACTGTTTTGTGTAAAATATGAACGGGTTAGGTATCAAACTTAACCAAGTTAAGGACTTGTTAGGGAAGGGTAAAGGGGTGTTTAGAGCATATTAATGAGGAACATATATTGGAGAAGGCTAGATGTCCATCATAGGTTGATGAGCCGTTTTAGTGATTGGTTCATGTTTTGATTATGTGCTTTTGTTTGTTAGCTTTTTGCTAGTGCGCGGACTTTTGGAGAAGCTCAATCAGGTGAGTTTCATAGTCCCATGTCTATTAATGATTTTGACTTCCAGATGGGATGGAAGAGACACTGTCTTGTTTTTATAAATTATGTTGTGAATGTTTTGTGTTTGGTGATGGACTTATACATACTTATGTGATTAACTGCTAGTTGATTCTTGATTGTTTTATGTTTTGACTTGGTACCAAGGGGATGATGACAAAGCGGGGCCTTGGGATTGGTACATAGGTGTATGGGCGCCTATGGTACCATGGTGTTTGGTAAGGTTGGGAGCCTTGGATTTGGTTTGATTTGTTAAATCTTGAATATTAGTTGTTATGCATGTTTGTATCACATTGTCCATATGTTCTTCAATTTGGTTATTATTCACAGCTTATGGTTTGAATTTGGCGTTTGAGTCTAAACCTATGACTCTCACCAACTTTATGTTGACGTGTTTTAGTGTCTCTTTCAGGTGAGAATGTGGTTAAGCTTGAGAATAGAAGTGGCTAGTTTTGGAGGCATTAGGATTGCATTGTAGAAGGAGATCCCCGTTCCTTCTTAATTTCTTTTGATTGTTTAATAAGTGATACTGTTGACACCTATATGTTTGGTTTGTTTATGTTAATTGCTTGTCTCGGGTAAGTGGTTGGACTGTTACCTGCTTACCTAGACTCCTGCATTGTCGAGATATTGTCATGAATTTTGTGTCACCATTTTATGACATTTCTTATTTCATTTAGTTATCTCTATAGACACGCCATGTTGTGATGATATCCATACGTGGCGCTCCATATTCCGCCATGGTGGGGTGTGACAGAATGGTATCAAAGACAGGTTATAGAGAATTAGGTTGCCTAGTCGCGTAGCCTAGTCTATAACTTAAGGGTCCATGCATATAGGCGTCATAGGAGTATGTGTGCATTTTATAATAATTGATGTGTTTGGATGTTATTTTTGTGATGTTTGTTAAGTTATGAACTACTATGGTTCATACTTAGTCACATATTATTTTCCTTTTCGGGTTTTGACTAGTGCGGGTTTAACTACCATCGTCCACGCTAGTCATTGTTGTACTTTGCTTAGAAATGTAATTTATAGTACATAAATTGGTACATGATAGCATCTGCCTTTCGTTATGTTATTCTATGTATCTGATGAGTAATATTTTCTTCTGATGTTTAAGTCATGCCCTCTAAGAGACAAGTAGTGGTGCAAGCCACTGGAATTATGAGGATAGGATGCCACATACTTACAAACTATAGGAGAACAATTCCATATGAGTGGTATCCATGTGAGGCGGTAGCACACATGTATAAGGTGAAAGTGAACAATATTGGGTCTATAAGACTGTCATAACGATAACGGCTAAAGAAGAGAATAAGGAAGTACTATTGAGGAATGTCAAGACTAAACCAGTTTATCCAGATAGTAACAATAATGGAGGAGGAGAATCCGATACAGAATCCACTGCATCCAATACTTATTTGTTTAAAAAAAAGTTTAATCTTTTCCGACTCTTATGGGCGGCATGCCTTAGAATTATTTATGTTTTCGTTTGGATTATTTCTATGCTAGTTTAGCTAGACCATGGATTTGGGATGTTTCAAGTATTTAATTATGTTATCTTATAAATGGAGTTTTGGATTTTATTTTGTGTGGTTATGTGCTTATGAGTTGATGGATTTATGTGTTATGTGTTGTATAAATTCTTATAAGTGTCATCATAGGAGGGAGTGCATTGGAGAAAGGTAAGTGTATAAGCATGGTGGCCAGCATGGTTATACAAGTACCACAACTTCAATGGATTCCTAAGTATGATGACATGAAATAGGATTGATACATACTTGTATAGTATATGTTGGTAGTATGTATGGTTATGATAGGCGTGTGTATGGTGGTAAGTATACTATATGGAGTATTTTGGTAGTTGTTAACGGGTGTCATGTTTTTACTACAGCATGGTGAATACGCGAAATGGTTCTGGAGGAAGTGGTGGTGACGGAAATCCTGATTTGGCTGCTTTGATTGCTGCTCAAATGGCCAACATAATACCAACCATTGGTCAGCAGGTGACTAATAACCTGAACAACAACAACAACAACAATGGTCAAGGAGGAGGTGGAAACAATGGTTGTAGCTATAAGGCATTCACGTCTTGTGGTGCAAAAGAGTATGATGGGAAAGGTGGCGCGGTAGTACTTACCCAATGGATTGAAAAGATGGAGAATCTGATTCAGATGAGCGGTTGTTTACCCAATCAGAGGGTCATGTATGTAACTGGTTCACTGGTAGGAAAGGCTTTAACTTGGTGGAATACTCAAGTTCAAGCAAGAGGGAGAGTTGCTGCAAATGCTATGGCTTGGGCCGACTTCAAGGCTCTTATGACTACGGAGTTTTGTCCAAGCAATGAGATGGAGAAGCTGGAAAATGAGTTTTGGGGACATGCTATGGTTGGAGCGGCTCATGCTGATTACACGGATCGCTTCCATGAATTGGCAAAGTTGGTTCCCCATTTGGTTACCCCTGAGGCAAACAAAATCAAGCGGTACATTGCTGGATTGCCTACTCAGATTAGGGGAATGATCAAGGCTACTCAACCTAACACGATACAACAAGCTATACTTACAGCATGAATACTTACTGAGGAGGCGGTATCTAGTGGAACCTTGGTAAAGGCGGGGGATAAAAGAAAGGAGCCAGAAGCCGCGAAATCACACGACACCAACTGGAAAAATGTTAAGAAGGCAAAAGATGGAAGAAATTTTGCCATGAGAGTACCTCAATGTTCTGGAAATTCGAACAACAACAATGCAGCTTACCGAACCTTCTCTAGGTTCCATCCAAGAGGTACACCATGCCAGGTATGTTTCAATTGCAAGAAACCGGGACACTTTGCTAAGGATTGTGGAGCACCTAACAGGAACGCAACACCAATCCAGTCTGTGAGGATGAATGTCACCGGGGGAAACTGCTTTGAGTATGGACAACCCGGACACTACAAGAGAGAGTGCCCAAGGTTGGTCGGGGCAACTAATCAAGGAAGGGGTCAACTAGCTTTGGAAGGAAATCGAGGAAACCAAGGCGGTGGAAATCGGAACAATGCAAACCCAAACAATGGAAACACTGGGAATCGGAACTGGAACAGGAACGAAGGAAATCAGAATAAGGGAAATCGGAATGGAGGCAGGGTTTACCTTGCAAATGCAGTAGAAGCGGTTCAGGACCCGAATGTAGTAACAGGTACGTTTTCTGTTAACAATCACTTCGCTACGATTCTTTTTTACTCTGGGGCATATTTTAGTTTTGTGTCTTCTCAATTCGTGCCTTTGTTAAATATGAACCCTAGTGTAGCGAAACCGGGGTATGTGATTGAGATAGCTAGTGTTAAGCAAGAAGAGGTAGATGAGATATTTTTAATCTGCAAATTAGAGTTGGGAGAATTTAAGTTCACCATAGATTTAATCCCTCTAGGACATGGGAGTTTCGATGTGATTATCGGGATGGATTGGTTATCGAAGCATAGGGCTGAGCTAATGTGTCATGAAAAGATTGTTAAGATCCCCATAGGTGATAATAAGGTGTTATACGTGTACGGAGAAAGGAAGGAGAAGAAGACCATGTCCCTTATGAATGCCAAGGATGATGAGCCACAAATCAATAAGATTCGGGTAGTAAGAGAGTTCATCGATGTATTCCCGGATG
This sequence comes from Glebionis coronaria, assembly GCA_025667525.1. NCBI lineage: Eukaryota > Viridiplantae > Streptophyta > Magnoliopsida > Asterales > Asteraceae > Glebionis > Glebionis coronaria. The sequence goes on from CM046882.1 coordinate 43,971,453, forward strand.
ACTTGATGGGATTACCACCGGTGAGACAAGTAGAGTTTAAGATTGACTTAGTACCTGGGGCAACACCCGTAGTGAAGACACCATATCGTCTAGCACCGTCGGAGATGCAAGAATTAGCTGAGCAACTCAAGGAGCTGCAGGATAAGGGTTTCATTCGACCAAGTTCTTCTACATGGGGAGCACCGGTGTTATTCGTTAAGAAGAAGGATGGATCATTCTGGATGTGTATCGATTATCGGGAGCTAAACAAGCTGACCATTAAGAACCGTTATCCTCTCCCAAGGATTGATGATTTATTTGATCAGCTGCAAGGAGCAAAATACTTCTCAAAAATTGACCTTAGGTCTGGTTATCACCAACTAAGGGTCTGTGAGGAGGACATACAAAAGACCTCATTCAGAACGAGGTATGGACACTTTGAATTCACCGCTATGCCATTTGGGTTGACAAATGCGCCAGCAGTGTTCATGGATCTAATGAACCGAGTGTGCAAGCCATATCTGGATAAGTTTGTCATAGTCTTCATTGATGACATACTTATCTACTCTAAGACGGAGGAGGAACACAACAAGCATTTAAGGTCGGTGTTGGAACTGCTCAGGAAGGAGAAACTTTATGGGAAGTTCTCCAAGTGTGAATTTTGGCTGCAAGAAGTACAATTTCTAGGGCATGTAATCGACAATGATGGCATACATGTAGACCCAAAGAAGATTGAAGCTGTGAAGGATTGGAAAGCACCTACTACACCGTCAGAAATAAGGTCATTCTTAGGTTTGGCAGGATATTACAGAAGATTTATAGATAATTTCTCTAGAATATCAAAGCCTTTGACATTGTTGACCCAAAAGAATCTGAAGTATGAATGGGGCGAAGAGCAAGAGCAGGCGTTTCAGACACTAAAGGATAGGTTGTGTAATGCACCGATCTTGTCCTTACCAGAAGGGGTGGAAGATTTGGTGGTTTATTGTGATGCGTCCAATCAGGGGTTAGGATGTGTTCTTATGCAGCGAGATAAAGTGATAGCTTATGCATCACGACAATTGAAAAACCATGAGAAGAATTACACCACACACGACTTGGAACTAGGGGATGTAGTCTTTGCTCTCAAGATATGGAGACATTACTTATATGGGACGAAAAGTGTGATCTATACGGATCACAAAAGCTTGCAGCACATCTTTGACCAGAAAGATTTGGACATGAGGCAGAGGCGATGGTTGGAGTTATTTAGTGATTATGATTGTGAGATCAAGTATCACCCTGGAAAGGCCAATATGGTGGCGGATGCTCTAAGTAGGAAGGAGAGGCTAAAACCTAAAAGATTAAGGGCAATGAGCATAACTATTCAGACAACTCTTAAAGATAGAATTCGAGCAGCACAAGTAGAGGCCATTAAGGAGGAGAGGCTGGTTGAAGAAAATCTACATACTATGGATCAGTACATGGAAGAAAGAGGAGATGGTTGCAAGTATTACTTGGATAGAATCTGGGTTCCGTTGTTTGGCGATACAAGGAAGGTTATATTGGATGAAGCTCATACGCCGAGGTATTCGATACACCCAGGAGCTGATAAGATGTATCAGGACATGAGGGATATGTATTGGTAGCCAGGAATGAAGAAAGATGTAGCTTTGTACGTTAGTGAGTGTTTGACTTGCGCCAAGGTGAAGGCTGAACATCAAAGACCATCAGGATTACTACAACAACCATAGGTTCCTAAGTGGAAGTGGGAGAATATTGCCATGGACTTCATTACAAAACTGCCAAGGTCTAACAGTGGTAATGACATGATTTGGGTAATAGTGGACAGACTGACTAAGTCTACACATTTTGTGGCAATGAAGGAGGATGTTAAGATGGAAAGGTTTGCCAAGAAATACTTGGAACATGTGGTGGCAAAACATGGGGTGCCGGTGTCGATCATATCGGATAGGGATAGAAGGTTTACGTCTAGGTTTTGGGGACTATTGCAGAAAGCCTTGGGTACAAGGCTGGATATGTGTACAGCTTATCATCCGCAGACGGATGGTTAGAGTGAGAGGACTATACAAACACTAGAGGATATGTTGAGGGCGTGTGTGATAGACTTTGGAGGAAGTTGGGAGAATCATCTGGCGTTGGCAGAATTTTCGTACAATAATAGTTACCATGCTAGTATAGAGTGTGCACCGTTTGAAGCACTTTATGGTAGAAAGTGTAGATCACCGTTGATATGGGCTGAAGTGGGAAGTAGTCAACTAATTGGACCGGAGATGGTACAGGAGACTACGGATGCGATAACTGTGCTTAAGGAGAAATTAAAGACGGCTAGGGATCGACAGAAGAGTTACGCGGACAAGAGGCGTAAGCCGTTGGAATTTGAGGTTGGGGACAAGGTTATGCTAAAGGTTTCACCATGGAAAGGGGTGATGCGGTCTGGGAAGAAAGGGAAGTTAGCGCCTAGATTTGTGGGTCCATTCGAAATCCTTGAAAGGATTGGGCTAGTGGCGTATAGGTTGAGATTACCGGAAGAGTTGAGTAGTGTACATGATGTGTTTCATGTATCAAACCTGAGGAAATGCTTGGCAAGAACTGACTTGCAAGTGTCGGTGGACGATATTAGTATAGATGTGAGTCTTCGTTTTATTGAGGAGCCGGTAGAAATTATGGACCGTGAGGTTAAAACATTGAAAAGAAGTAAGATACCGTTAGTTAAGGTTAGATGGAATTCAAAACGTGGACCGGAGTTCACGTGGGAACGGGAAGAGTTTATGAGGAATAAGTATCCTCACCTGTTTGATAATGACGATCCTAAGGAGTAAATCTCGGGACGAGATTTCTATTTGGAGGGAGTGATGTGACAACCGTGGTTTTGGAGGTTCGTCACTTGGTCCTATTTTTAGGTTAATTTATGTGTGACTATTTGTTTAGTGTGTTACATGTTATTTTGCGTGAACGAGGTTGGTGTGGATATCATTTATGGGTATAGAGTACTCATAAGTAAATCGAGGAACGGTTATTTCATGTTCATGAGCTCAATTAGTGACTATGAAATGAAATGGTGTTAATTTTGGTGTTTACGTATACGTATAAGTATTATAGTAAATTGTATTTTTTTAGGATTTGGGTTTAGCATTTAGAGGTCTCGGGTAAGGTGTTTAGTCATGTGAGTATTTTTCGGGATGGTTTTAAGTCATTTAGGACATAGTTATAAAGTTTATTTAAAAATTTAAGAATTTTTTTAAAACTGTATATTTTACGTCTTTTACGGTAAACGCGTAAACATTGACTAGTTTCTCGGTTTTGAGATTTTAGAAACTTTAGGGGCTGAAATAAATTAAGTAAATTTAAAGAAATATTAGTAAAGTAGTAATAATAAATATAAATAAAAAAGGGGTGTAGGTCGGTTATAGACGATTTAAACAAAAAAAAGGGAAAAATTTATGGTAAGTGGGCTTTTGGTTGGATTAGGATTGGTGTACTATATAAGGAACACCTCTCATTATGTCAAACGCATTTTTTTGTTCCTGGAAGTCTTTGGTCGACTGTCAATCAAGAGAATTAGGGTTTCATCAAAATTTTGGGGGTTTCATAAATCAAAGGTAAAATCTTTAAACCCTTTTTAATTAAAGTGTTTTAATTCTTTCTCAATCATCTTATGATGCATTTAGGTTAGAGTTTAAATTAAAATCTGTATATTAATGATATTATAATGATTAGGTGAATTAGGGCTTGTAATTAGTGGGATTATGAGTAATTAATTAGGTTAATTTAATTAAACCCGTTTTTAAAAAATGGGCAGAATTTAGGGTCAATTGTTTTGATCATATAGGGAGTTCTACAAACTCTTATTTTGCGATCCAAGTATCCCTGGAAAGGTAATTGAAGTGGCTTTCAAATGCAAGTAACGAGAACTAAATTGGAGGTCGGGAAGTGGGTCAAGAACAGGTTACAACAGTCGGAGTTCAAAACAGTTTTGAAATCAGCATGTTTTCTTTTTAAGTTTTGGGTTGTTTGGGGTACTTAGGGTTGCATTGGGACTTTAAAACGAACATGGGAGTTGTTTTATATATTATAGGAAGTATCTGCATTGGGGCTAAGATTGTGGGTTATGGTAAGACCCCCTAATCATAACAAAATTTTTGTATGTTCAAAATCAGTAAAATCCAGATAGACAAAAGTATATATATATATATATATATATATATATATATATATATATATATATATATATATATATATATATATATATATATATATATATATATATATATATATATATATATATATATATATATATATATATATATATATATATATATATATATATATATATATATATATATATATATATATATATATATATATATATATATATATATATATATATATATATATATATATCGGGGCCTTAACAGTAGCTTTAAGGTTGGGGCAAATGGGAGGTGTTAGCTAACATATGTAAGGGCATAGGGTTTCCTTTACAGAGATCATGGGTATGTTTAGGTTGGCGTTTGGCTTATAGTTTGGGGACCTAAAAACCAGGACTGTTTTGTGTAAAATATGAACGGGTTAGGTATCAAACTTAACCAAGTTAAGGACTTGTTAGGGAAGGGTAATGCGGTGTTTAGAGCATATTAATGAGGAACATATATGGGAGAAGGCTAGATGTTCATCATAGGTTGATGAGCCGTTTTAGTGATTGGTTCATGTTTTGATTATGTGCTTTTGTTTGTTAGCTTTTTGCTAGTGCGCGGACTTTTGGAGAAGCTCAATCAGGTGAGTTTCATAGTCCCATGTCTACTAATGATTTTGACTTCCAGATGGGATGGAAGAGACACTGTCTTGTTTTTATAAATTATGCTGTGAATGTTTTGTTTTTGGTGATGGATTTGTACATACTTATGTGATTAACTGCTAGTTGATTCTTGATTGTTTTATGTTTTGACTTGGTACCAAGGGGATGATGACAAGGCGGGGCCTTGGGATTGGTACATAGGTGTATGGGCGCCTATGGTACCATGGTGTTTGGTAAGGCTGGGAGCCTTGGATTTGGTTTGGTTTGTTAAATCTTGATTATTAGTTGTTAATGCATGTTTGTATCACATTGTCCATATGTTCTTAAATTTGGTTATTATTCACAGCTTATGGTTTGATTTTGGTGTTTGAGTCTAAACCTATGACTCTCACCAACTTTATGTTGACGTGTTTTAGTGTCTCTTTCAGGTGAGAATGTGGTTAAGCTTGAGAATAGAAGTGGCTAGTTTTGGAGGCATTAGGATTGCATTGTAGAAGGAGATCCCCGTTCCTTCTTAATTTCTTTTGATTGTTTAATAAGTGATACTGTTGACACCTATATGTTTGCTTTGTTTATGTTAATTGCTTGTCTCGGGTAAGTGGTAGGACTGTTACCTACTTACCTAGACTCCTGCATTGTCGAGATATTGTCATGAATTTTGTGTCACCATTTTATGACATTTCTTATTTCATTTAGTTATCTCTATAGACACGCCATGTTGTGATGATATCCATACGTCGTGCTCCATATTTCGCCATGGTGGGGTGTGACAAATTATTCTGCACAGTCATTATTAAGGAACACATCCTAATTGGTTCTTTATCCTTTCTTCATAATACGTCAGCAACTACATTCACCTTCCCTGATGAAATAAATATCATGACCATAATCACTCAGAATTTCTTTCTTTATATTTTCTAAGTTTTAGTTTCGTCTCAACTATTATCTTTATTAGGTTTTCCCAGTCCGACGTTTAAAACGTCGATAAATATTACAAGTAATTAAATAATAAATATTTAATTTATGAAACGTAAGCGTAAAATTATTTTTTCTTAGTTCGTCCAATTATAGAAAAATGTCCAAAATAAATTTGAATTTAGTTAACACGATCTTTGTTGATTTATCGAAAATAATTAACAAGATCCGTAAATGTTCGAAAAATCTTGGTTTAATCTTTGGTCAAAATTTTCTTAGTTGAAGAGCAAAAACTGCCGCTCCAAATTCCAAGTCATGGATTATATGGTTTCCTCAATTCCTCCTAGGTTGTCTTGAGGTATACACAAACATCTACTCCTAAGAGAGTTTAGTTAAATGATCTGTGTATGAGGGAATAATTCCTTAATAATCCTTCGATAAATATCTGTCAAAACATCTACGCACTTCCTTTTTGGTATAACCCAAAACCTTAATGGCTCCGGTCTTTGAAGAGTCAACATAGATTCCACTACCACTAATCACACGGTCAAAGAACGTAAAGGATCAAGACTTAAATCACATGATAAATACTCAGGGTACAGGTTTTCACTGCTCGGCCAGCTCAGGGCAGTCTACAAATGATTACTAAACTCCTTCTTATTCTTGGAAATAACCAGATGGTCCTTAATGATCACAAGCATGAACTTATAAAAATATAGCTTACACAAGCGATTCATCAAATTCATGAATGCTACATGTGCATTGGTCAATCCAAACGACATCACATGAAACTCATAATGTTCATTACGAGTTCTGGATGTAGTGATTGGAATAGATAATCTTCTTTGCGGACGCGAATTTGACGATAACCATGCCGTAGATCAAATTTTTGAATATACGCTAGAACCTTGTAAATGATCGAACAAGTCTTTCATCTTGGGTAATGGATATCAATTTTGATCGTCAATTTATTCAGTTCACGGTAATCAATAAATATAAGGAATGATAACACCATAGCTTTTCATGATGACGAGCTCGGTAGAATAAAAGCTTTCTCTGACAACTCTCTCAGTTGCACGGTAACTCTTTTGATTCAGATGGTGTTGACGTATAGTGCACATGCCACAGGTGCAGCACCGGGAATATAATCAATACCAAATTCAACTTGCCTTATTGGCGGAAGTCTAGGTAATTCATCAGCAAATACCTCAGAAAGTCTCAGATAGTAGAAACATCTTTTAATAAATTTACCTTAACTTCTTTCTAGATTGCTAGATTGATGTGATCGTGATAGTATAGTGATAATTTGGTACGTTATAGGATAAATTAGAAAATTACCTTTAGGAAAAAGTAATAGACTAATATTACCAATGACGAATTCAATTAAACACGTGATGAACCAAGTTCGTTGTACACGAAGATCGAGTGAATTTGAGACGTTTCGTTTCAATTTGGACAATTAATTTGAATTGGTTTTCGGTTTTTAAACTAAAATAAAAGTCTACAAATTTAAAACTTATTTTAATCCTAAAGTGCATGAATCGTAAACCCCGAATTAACTAAATCTAAAACAATTACTTAAAATTAAATCTATTTAAAATTTAAACTATTTAATAATCTATAAAAATTAATCTATTTAATAAAAATAACTTTTAAACTATTTTTAGAAATCTAATTAAATTTTTAAACTAATTAAATTTATTAAATTTTACTTAAACTAAATCTATATTTAAAACTATATTTTTATTTAAATCTAAAACAATAAAAATCTTTTTAATTTGAAAACTAATTAAACTTTAAAAATTAATAAAAACATTTTTTTTATTTTTAATTTAGTTAATTTTAAAAATATTTATTACTGAAATTTACTTTAATTAAAATAGTATTACACTTTATTTAAACAAAAATTTAATTGCAACAAAAACTCTAATTAAAAACTGCCAGAAGCAATGATACGTTATTAATTAAACTTACTAAAATTAAACACAAAAGAGCTTGCAGCTCAGATGGTAAACTTGTTGGGTATTGAGCGTAAGGTCTCGAGGTCGAGCCTCACTTGGGACAGATTTTTGGTTATTATTTATTTTTGGACACGAAAATCAAAAGGATCACAGGAGTGATCGAATGTGATGTTAACCCTTTTTTTAATTCTTATTTTTATTTATTAAAACTTTATAAAAATTAATTCTAAACAAATTAAATTAAAAAAAAAAACAAATGTAAACTATGTATAAAAACAAAGAGTTAAATCTGCCAGCAAATTTTAAGAGCCTATATTAATCATTAAAGCAGTAATTAAACTCAAACAGAAGGATAGATCAGACGGTTAACATGTTTGTCACGTGACTAGGAGGTCACGGGTTCAAGTCCCATTGAGGACTGTAGAAATTGATAACCTATGAATCTATGAAGTGGGTTGATGTTTTTCTAGTGAGAGAAACTAGAGAGAGAAAGTGAGAGAAATATATGGAAGATTTTATTAATATGAAAAGTGAATGAAACAACAACCAACCCCTTTCCTTAGTGGAAAGGGGTATTTATAGTCCAAGCCAAACATTGGGCTTGGGCCGGTCCATGACAAGCCCATGGACCGGTTCTTACTTAAGTTAATAAGCAAATAATAACTAATTACTAACTACGAGCTATTACAACATAAATCATTTTGTGGAGCGACCGACACTTCTAATATACGTTAAAACGTATTTCTAACAATCTCCCCCTAAGGGAGGTCACTCCACGTTACAAAGTTCTAAACCTAGCATACTATACTAAGTCTTCGTTCTTTAGCTCGTAGTCTTTTCTTCTTTTCTTTCTTTTGTTGTGAATATGTTGATTTGATCTTTTTGGCTTTGACTTGAGAGCATTGTTCTTTGGCCTTTCACGTGCGATCTTTGCCTTTCTTGTGAACTTTGCCTCCTCGTGACTTCATGTTCCACACACTTACGTCTTTTTGTTGGATTCTTGAAAGCTTCAGAATTTGGTACAGCGGAAGACTTCATCTTGTACTTTCTTGAATTTTTGTTGCAAAAGACATAAGCATGTGGGAACGACTTTTACAGGTACACCGCAACACCACCGTCTTCACTGGTACATAGCAACGCCACCGTCTTTAGCAGGTACACAGCAACGACACGAATAAAATGGCTTTGAACATTTTATTCTAATTCGGTAGCATTTTACCTCCGGTCGGTGAAGACCGTTGGACGATATTAGATATCGTACCCGTGACGGATAGTTTCAATTAAGTAACTTCCTGACAGGATTTCGCGGGTAAACCCGTTCTCTTTATTCGACCGTCCAAAGCTGACTGCGAACATAAAGAGTGAATCACTTGGATAAATTATCCTTGTGATTAAAAGCCGTCAATTCATGAAACCTGGAACAAGTGAATCTCAATTAAGATTTTCACCATCGTTGCTTTCCAGTTGTCACGAGCTCGATTCATAAGGAATCTTGCGCGTTACCTACCAAGTGCTGTTTGATGTTGACACTAGAAGGATTTCCACTCGTCACTGTGGTCAATAAAGAGTCACTCTGAGTGTTCTGGCAAGATCATATGATAATGCGAAGAGGCCTGGAACGAGTTTAAGTTCAATTAAGAATTAAACCACTGTTACCTTCCAGTTTTTCACAAGATTGGTTCGAAAAGAACCGCACGTGTAACCTACCATGAGCTTGTTTGATGTTGGCTCAAGCAGGATTTCCATCTTCATTGTAATACTTGCGTATTACTTGGATGTTCTGGCAATATTACAGGAATACTGCGTAGGACTCATGAAAATCTCTTACTTTTCACAGTGTGTGAGAAAGCAAGGAATAAATGGAAAGTGTCCTAATGAGACTTTTGATGATCTCTTGGCTCTAGACTCGATTGTGCGTTTTGATTTAGTGAGCGATGGCTGGAGAGGAGTGCCACCTTTTCAATACCAGTCTATTCGGAGTGAATAAACCAGTAGATAATGTGTTGATCTCCGTGTGATTAAAACAAATACCTTTTGAGAGATATTTGAGTTAGCTGGGGAAGGGTTGTGCATTGCATCACTGGGTCCATGATGTCTTTCTTCAATACCGAGAATCATTAGCAAAAATGACCTCAATAGCATATGTATTGACCCGGTTTCTGCCTAAAGTTGTAAGGAGGGCTTCTTTCTTTACACCCTTTATCTTTACATTTCTTTTTCATTCTTCAACCCCTTCAATGCTTACCAATACGTCATCACTAGCACCTTGTTGTGATTGTTCCAGTGCTAGCTTAAGTACTTGGTCGGCATTCAGCTACGTTCACATTCTTTCTCCATCTTTCCTAGGACTTCTAATTCTAACTAGGGAATTGTCCTTGGGAAGATTCCATCGGCTCTGATGAATCATTGGACTAAACCTATTCCTACCACCCTTTTGTCACCACATCCGTCGTGAATTAAGCGTGTTTTGGGAAGGAATTGCCACCATGAAAAATCATTGAAAATCACCTAAAGTACTTGTGATATTGAAATCAAAAGTTTTGTACCTTAGGTGTTTTGTTCATCAAAAACGCTCCCCCTTAACACGTGCTTTCCACATATTAAGTTGGATAATCTTTAAGTCTTTTTCATCTTTTAGCCAAGTATCATTTACGTCTCCTTAATCCCATTTTCTCCCCTTATCCAAAATGTTAACCATTAATATTTGGGATATTGAATGGATTAACCGGTCTTTGGGTAAAAATGAAATTGTTGTTTGGCCATAGAACAACTGATTGCTCCCCCTTAAGTTAATAAGGGGTAGTTGTAGTGCTTTAATATGATATATTTTGAAAGATTTAGAATCTCGTGAGAAATTCTTGAAAAATTATCATACTTTAACACTACAACAAGCCATTAATGCACATTATTCACAAATATACATATTCACAAATAATACCAATATAGAGTGACCTGAAATGTACGACCCTTCAGATGGATCGTTGCAGTGTCCTGTAGTGCACTCCATATGGTCTACCACCCACAAATCTTTCCAAGCTCCTCATCAATCTACGTTCACGGAGCTTCTGATCGATCTTCTTGATGACATACTTCGCCATCTGCCGGTAACCTGGATGCCAATCCTCCGTCATTTCTGGCAAAGTCCCACCCGAGTTCAGATGCTCCAACTTGTCTCTGACTTGTATAAGAGTGCCATCACTATACTTGTGGAGCTCCCCCACCCTCATAAACTTCATCAATCCTCGACTGTTCAAGTAGAAGATGCCGGAATTCGGAACAGAAATGCCGGTATAGGGACATCTTGCTACATGTTGAGGTAACACTTGGTTCACAGGACGGGTTAAATTGAGCTTCCTCTGATAGCTTTCGACTCCCAATTGAAGATCTTCAACTCGTGTTTTGATGACAACGCTTCGTGTGAACATGCGAAGTGCTGTATTCAACGCAATCAGGTCTTCACGAGGAATATGTGTCAGTTGATCTCTGGTCATCAGAAGCAGCATATCTTCGATATCCTCAAGGCGAATGATGGAAAAATCTCCCTGCTGGATTCTGTATTCCCTGTCATCCTCCCTTTTCAAGCGAATCTCCGTCACATGATAGTAGCCATTCTTGGCTTCTGTTTTCATCCCTAAAATGCTGGAGATGCGGATATCGGATCTAACTGAGCGTCCAGAATTGACTAAGCAGCAACACCTGTACGCCCTTCTGACTCGTTCGTCCCAATGAGATGCACCTATGACAGCATACATATCATAATTACGATTTATCTTAGGGACCCAGAGTCGGTTTACCTTTTCCTCGATGAAGGGTATTGTCCCCCAGTTGGCAGCTTTCAGCAATGTCAGGGATGTTGCGTACTTTGATGACCCCTTCAGTAGATACACCAGATCATTGGTGACAAAGAAGTCAAGAGCAATCTGATTATCTTGATCCATTGGAGGTGGAGCTCTTTCTGATTCATGAAGACCTGGCCGTTGAACGGTATTCAGAGCCTTCAGGATCTCCTCGGCATAATATTCGAACTCCATTTGGGGCAACCGGGTTTTGGCGCGAAGTCTTTTATCCTTCAGTACTTTCTTCACCAATGATGGAGTAACCGAAGTCTTATACTCATGAGCAAGAAATGCACATAAGTCAATCGGACTTCGGATACGAAGGTACAAGACATCTTTGTCGGCGTCGGTGATCGGATCATACTGCGCCGCTGCCATGATCCAAGCCTGTGGTGGAGCAGTCTCGTCGATTTCCAACGTGTCCTCCCAGTTCCTTGTGCTTGGTTCAGGAACAGTGGATTGTGGGTTTTGTTGCAGAGGAGTCGAGATGTGAACATCTGCTTCAGATTCAGGCATTTCAGCAGTGTCATGGATGGGTGAGTGTTGAGCAGCTTCTGGTTCTGTAACCGATTCTGCAATCACAGGAGTAACAACACAAGAACTAACGGGGTTAGTGGTAACAGGTATTGATTTATGGATAAATGTACCAGGAATAGATGACCCTGTAGTGGCATTCACGTCATGGCGCCACTTCGATCGTCTGGATTCCGTGGATGTAGACTTCTCCTTTGGTGCTGCATCCTTCTTTGACTTGGTGCCAGACTTAACCACTTTCTTTGAGCTGGCGCCTTTATCCCCTTTCTCACTCTGTTCACCTTTGTCCGCATTGCTCCCCTTAACACTCTCCTGGTGACCATCACCACCATCATTACCATCATTATCATCATCTCCATCCTCATCATCATCATCCTCATTATCCTCATCATCATCTTCATCATCCTTATCATTATCATCATCCTCATCATTCTCATCATCCTCATCATTATTCTCATCCTCATCCTCCTCCTCGTTCTTATCTTCTTCTTCTTCTTCTTCCTCCTCTCCACCAGTACCCTCGTCTTCCTCACTCTCTTCCCGTTCTTCTTCAGGGAGAATGTGGTAGGGTACCACACTTCCAAACGTCTTGAACAACCTATCATCCTCCATGATAGCGTCATTCAGGGATTTGAAGAGAGCTCGTTGTTTCCTTGATTTATCAAACGAACCAAGTTCCTTCATTCGAGCCTTAAGGATCTTCTTCAGTTCAAAATCCGTCAAGTCATATGCAATCTTGTAGGCGGCTTCTGAAGGATTGGATGACTTGATCATCAAGTTATCAGCAGCAAGCGTCTTCAAGTCATCACGCAGTTTAGGCATTAAGGATTCAACTGAGTCTTTTACTTTCTGCTCAATAGTAGCTTCAAGAGCGTCGTTTTGCTCTTTAAGGTCATCCTTAATAGCTTTAAGTCTTGCAATTCGTGCTTTATGCCTATTAGCTTCATCCCTTTTTACCTGAGCAAGTTCCTCTGCATGAGCTTTACGTGTAGCTTCCATGTCTGCAGCGAACTTGGCAATCAACTCTTCTTGAGCTTTCCTTGATGCTTCTTCACTTTGAGCTCTTTTATTTAACTCTTGGCGAAGTTCATTCATTTCTCTCTTGTGAGCATCCACATGTTTATCCAACATCTCGCCCAACACTATTGCTGCCATTGCAGATGTTGCAGATGTTGTAGATGTTGATGGAATAGGCTCGGTTGTGACTGCGGTGCTAAGGATGGGCTTTGGTGGTGGTGGAGGAAGTGGTGTAGAAACCTGTTTGGTTGGTAAGGGTTGAGTTGGTGGAGGTTGAGTTGTTAAAGGTTGAGTAGGTGGAGGAGGTGGTGTAGAAACAGGGATTGATTGCTCCTTCGAAGTGGAATAATTTTCAGGTGACCCGAACTCATCAACATCATGAGGTTCAATATACTCATCCTCAACGTCTATTCTTACACCTGAACCACTACCACCAGTATCTTTCCTGCTCCTTTGAATTGCTGTCTTCATCATTTGTTTCTCAGTTTTCTCAATATCAGGATCAGCAATATTTTCTTCGTCACGCAGACGCATCAAGTCCTTACCCTTTCCCTTCTTACCCTCTGTCTTCTTCTTCTTGGTTTTGGGCTCAGGTAAATCTGCTTGCTTCCTTTTACCTTTGCTTTTAACCGTAGTAGATGAGTCTTCACCTGCTAGAAGGCTTGCTCGTTGTTTCTCAATTTCCGTGAGCAAGTTCGTGTAGGCATCGGATGCAATAATCTCATCGGTCAGAAGATGACTGGGAATGGGACCAGGAATAACCGTATTCGAATGAGTCTCCTGCCTTAAGTCTACCAAATCATCATCATCTATCATGTGGTGACGACTACCTGCAAGCTTGTTAATGGATGCATCGTTTTCCATAAAGTAATGTATGATCAACTTAATAAACCTAGGGTACTGGTAAGTTTTGATTTTACCCTTAGTGTTAGTGAAGAGTTGAAAAGTAAACTCCTCCCACAGCAGTGATGCATAATCAATACCCATACCTTTGAACATACCATAAAACATTTTGATGATCGGTGGACGAACAGCATCATACCCAGTTGTCTTGGGTGTCAAGCATCGGCTAAGGATCCCAAAGATAGCTTTCCATGGTTGACCAATTTTGGCAGTAGTAAACTCAGACGGGGTTCGAATGTCAAGACATCCAATAGCAGTGAACATCTCCATCATCTGGTCCTTGGTTGGGTTGGGAGAGTATGCTGCTAGACCTTTGAGAATCGGTCGAAAGCCAAAGATCTTCCTGAAGTCTGACACAGTAAGCGTCTGCTGCTTGTTGTCCAAGGAAAAAGTGATCTTGTTCGACGTCCTCTCTTTGGTAGCCCAGAACTCGTAAAGGTAGTCATAGGGCACCGAAGCACTTCTCCTTAGCGCATACTTGAAGTGAGATTTATCAAGCATGGCTGTAGCTACCTTAAAGCCATTATGGGTAGAGTGAGATACCTCCTTCAGACGGTAGTTGTTTGGAACAAACTTAAGAGTTTTGGCTTCAGCAATGGCGGCAGCTCTGTCGTCTTGTAGTTGTTGTACGGTAGGGTTAGTCATCGTCTCTGCTTAAGATAAAACACAACGGTTGATACAGACAAATATAAATATCATTATAACTTTAAACCTAAGCATTGTACATATGACATAATCCCTTAAGCATTGAAATCATTCAAACATCTTCTTATTCGGAATAATCACACCATTCGGAATAATAGGCCTATGCGGAAAAACTTCCCTATTCTGAATAAAAAGACTATTCGGAACTTTTAACCTATGCTGAATAAATTCCCTATGCGGAACATTTGGGCTATGCGGAACATTCTGGCTATGCGGAATAAATTCCTCCATTCGGAACATTTGGGTCATGCGGAAAAAGTCCTTACTCGGAATATCTATTCGGAACATTATCCTATTCGGAACATTTTCCTATTCGGAACATTTTCCTATTCGGAACATTTTCCCTATTCGGAACTTTATCCCTATTCGGAACATTTATCCCTATTCGGAACTTTTGCCCTATTCGGAACTTTATCCCTATTCGGAACATTTGCCCTATTCGGAAGTTTTCCCTATTCGGAAGTTTTCCCTATTCGGAAGTTTTCCTTATTCGGAACATTTTCCCCTATGCGGAACTTTTGCCCTATGCGGAACTTTTGCCCTATGCGGAAAAATCGTTCTATTCGGAAAAAATCGTTCTATTCGGAAAAAAATGTCAACAGTTACAAGTTTTTCTAATTAGGCACTTAATCCGTTTGATTCATTTGTTCTAAAGGCAAAAATAGTGCAAGTAAACCTTTTCCGAACACAACCCAAGCAAAACCCCCAATTAATCAAACCCTAATTGAACATTGATTAGATTCGTTTGATTTTCCAATTAAACAGTTAATTAATCTTGTTTATACATGAAAGTTTAACCGATTTAATACCTTTTTGTGAAGATCTTGATCTTAGAAGGTGAATGATTCTGATATGATGAATTTACGTGTGTTAGTTTTGTGTGGAAGGTATGTCAATGGCGGCAAAAGAGATCTGGTAACAGTGATATGAAAAGAAAAGAACGGGGGGGAGTAACTTTTGACTAGTCAAAGTTTTTCCACAAGTTTGGACAAGTTGTCAACTTTGCCCCCTCACTTTTCTTTTTGCTTCATTCATTATTCTTTTGTTTACTAAGTTTTTACACTTGCCATTTTGACCCTATCTTATGTTTAACTATTCGAGTCTTAGTGATTAGCTTAACTTAACACAAGCACAAAACTCTCCACGACAAGCTTATAAGTAACAACACTACAAATGCCAAAGCAATCCAACCATTAACCATTAAGCTTTGTGAGTTTCCTTGAAAACTTTTGAAGATCTTGTTGATGTGAAAGATGATGAAACATTTTCTCCCCCTTAAACGATGACCCGTTTTCTATTTAAAGAGCTGTAGTCATTGTTTAACGAGGCACATGATGATGAAAAACATTTCCTAATTGATATCTTGAAAAAATTTTGATTCGTGGTGTTAATAAGATTTCTCTTATTTTAACAAATTAATGCACTGAGACGTACACAAATTCGTGTCAGACCAAGTTATAAAGTAAACTTGATCCCTTTGCATGATTTGGCTTGTAAATCACGCCCGAGAAAATTAATTCCCGTTCTGAGCCAACGTTTTCCAAAAAAATACGTGACTTTAATATGAAAACCGGGTTGCAATCTGAAATAACTACAAGCCATAATGGGCATGTTTTCAAAAAATGTACAACTTTTATACGGACTCTATTTATGGCACCGTGTCAATATTAATCGACATTTCTAAGGCCGTAAATATTACCGTACTAAAAGACATGCCCGTTTTAAAACGAAAAATATTTTTGGTTTTTCTTGGTTTTATATTTTTTATGGTTTTTCTAGGTTTTATATTTTTTATGGTTTTTGTTGGTTTTATATTTTTTATGGTTTTTCTTGGTTTTATATTTTTTGTATTTTCTTTTTGTGGTTTATATATTTACGATAATATACATGATCACAACCAAAGGATACTCTGAATAGTTTACCACGACTATTCAGCTGATTCTTCTGCCAACTCTTTGAGAGTCGCTGGAGTGAATGATTTCATGCCAAGCTTGTCGATCAAAAACTCGATTCGTCCTCGATCTAAGGCTTTGGTGAACATATCCGCCAGCTGGTACTCAGTAGTGACAAAATACAGCTCGATCACTCCGTTCTCCACCTGCTCTTTGATGAAATGGTAGCGAATGTCTATGTGCTTGGCCCGGGAGTGTTGAACATAGTTGCAGCAAAGGGCAATGGCGCTCTTGTTGTCACAATACATCGGAATTTTGTTAAATCCAAGACCGTAGTCAGTTAATTGTGATCTCATCCAAAGGACTTGAGCACAACAACCGGACATGGCGATGTATTCAGCCTCCGTGCTAGAAATTGCAGCGCTTTTCTGCCTTTTTGAAGACCAACTGATCAATCTATCTCCTAAGAGTTGCACAGATCCAGAAGTGCTACGCCTCGTATCTTGACATCCAGCATGATCGGCATCTGCGTATGATATTAAAGCAATCGAGGAATCTTTCGGATACCATAGACCACGATGAAGTGTTCCTTTTAGATACCGAAAGATCCTTTTCACAACATGTAAGTGCTTTTCGGTAGGCCGAGCCTGATACCGGGCACACATGCATACAGCAAATTGCAAATCAGGCCTGCTAGCAGTCAGATAGAGAAGGGTGCCAATCATTCCACGGTAAAGTTTCGGATCGACAATAATCCCATCCCTATCTTCATCTA
Organism: Glebionis coronaria; assembly: GCA_025667525.1. Classification (NCBI taxonomy): domain Eukaryota; kingdom Viridiplantae; phylum Streptophyta; class Magnoliopsida; order Asterales; family Asteraceae; genus Glebionis; species Glebionis coronaria. The sequence continues at coordinate 43,988,768 of CM046882.1, forward strand.
ACTTGGTTTTCTCAACCATTGGAGTGTCTACGGGGTCACAATTCTCAAAGTTATATTTCTTAAGTGATTCTAGAGCATATTTGGATTGATTTATAAAGATGCCTCTGGGATTCTGAGAAATCTGTAATCCTAAGAAAAATGATATTTTTCCCATCATCGACATCTGAAAGCGTGTGGACATTATCTTCTCAAATTGTTTAGACAATTCTATGTTAGTGGCAGCAAAAATTATATCATCAACATAAATTTGTACCAGAAGCATGTCGTTGCCGTCCTTGAGAGTGAATAGAGTGGGGTCCACTTTGCCTTTGGAGAAGCCTTCCGACATGAGATATGTTGACAGGAGATCATACCACGCGCGTGGAGCTTGTTTCAACCCATAGAGAGCCTTCTTAAGCTTGTACACATGGTTAGGAGACTCCGTACTCACGAACCCATCCGGTTGACTAACATAAACCTCTTCCCTTAGTTCACCGTTCAAAAATGCCGTCTTCACATCCATTTGATAGACGATCATGTTCATATGAGCAGCAAACGCAAGGAATAGTCTAATCGCCTCCAATCTAGCCACAGGAGCAAAAGATTCCTCAAAGTCTATACCCAAGGCCTGTTTATATCCTCTAGCGACCAATCTTGCCTTATTCTTCAATACCGAACCCATCTCATCAAGTTTAACCTTATAAACCCATAACAAAGTAAGGATGTTAACTTTGTCAGGGCGAGGAACCAATTCCCATACTTCTAGTCTTTTGAATTCATTGAGTTCCTCCTGCATAGCTTCGATCCAAGATGATTGGGTCATAGCCTGCTGCCAATTTTTGGGTTCAACTTCAGAGAGAAATGCATCAAAGTAGCAATAAAGTGCACTCTCTTGTAATTGATGGCGAGTAGAGACTGGTCGATCTAGATCTCCAATAACATTCCTAATTGGGTGATCTTTTGTCCATTTAGTACTATGTTTTTCAATCCTTGGTGGTCTGGAGTGAACAATAGATGGAGCTTCTTCTGAGGTAGATGCGGCTGAAGGGTTTTCAGGTATCGCTACACCAAAGAAAGGAAGCTCTTGCAAGTGAGCATATTCCAGGTCGTGATCAGTAGAATCCTCTTCCACATCATTAGGCACAAGTAGGGGTGATGATTCAGGTGAAGTTTGAGAATCACTTGGTGAAGGTGCATCCGGTTCATTGTGAATTGTAGATGCATTAGATAAAGGTTCATTAACTTGAGCAACCACTTCAGGTATTGGAGCAATTACTGCAGGTGCTAGAACTTCATCAGTCGGGGGATCGAAGAATTCATCAAACAACGGTTGAAACAGTTTATCCCACTCGGGCCTAGATGGTGGTAAAAATGATGTGGAAGTTGGATTGTTGGGAACTAATCCGGAACTTATAGCACCGGGTCCCATCTCATGAAGCGCGGGTTCAGAGCTGTGTTGCTCAGAAGCCATCGCTGTCAGCTCGTCGAAATCAGCGTCCATAGTTTCTACAATCTTGCCAAGACGACGGTTATAGATTCGGTATGCTCTTTTGGACGGTGAGTAACCAATGAAAATACCTATGTCGGCTTTTGGTTGAAGCTTACCCAAGTTCTCACTATTGATGTTTGGATAACACAGAGCACCAAACACATGGAAAAATGAAACATCGGGTTTGCGGTCATGTAGAAGCTCATAAGGTGTTTTTCCATGGCGTTTCCGAATGATTGAACGGTTTTGGGTGAAACATGCAGTAGAAATAGCCTCTGCCCACAAGAACAATGGAGCGTTCGCATAAATAAGCATGGTCCTAGCAGCTTCCATAAGTGTGCGATTTCGTCTTTCAACGACACCGTTTTGTTGTGGAGTGCGTGCAGCGGATGTTTCATGTGATATACCAACTCCTTCATAATAATCACGAAGAGTCTGGTTGACGAACTCTGTACCATTGTCTGTACGAATACGGCGGACAGTGGTATTCAAACGTACCTGAATGAACTTCAGAAAAGTGATGATAGCTTTCGGAGCTTCATCCTTTGTACGTAGAAATCTAACCCATGTAAACCTTGAGAAATCATCCACAATGACGAGAATGAATTTCTTACCGCTCACACTTTCAGTTCTCATCGGTCCACAAAGATCCATATGCAAAAGATGAAGTTTTTCTTGATTAGTGTCTTCAGCTTTGGGTTTGTAAGATTTTTTGGTGCTTTTCCCCCTTGAGCACGCGGAACATAAATGATCCTTGTGAAATTTAAGCTTGGGAAGACCACGAACTAACTCGTTTTTAGCCAGATGATTAATAGCATCAAAATTAAGATGAGATAATCTGCGATGCCATAACCATGACTTGGTCTTAGAAGCTTTAGAGAGAAGACATACTGGAGAAGTGGCCATCATGTCTTGTAAGGACAAAGTGTAAAGATTTGCACCACGAGATCCCTTCAACAAATCTTTTCCTTCCAAGTTGCGGATGAAACAAGTGTGTTGTCGAAAAGCAACCTCAAGGTTGGAATCACAAAACTGTCCTACTGAGAATAAGTTATGACCAAGACCTTCAACATAGTATACCCTAGAAATCGTCACGTTTCCAATCTGATATTCACCATACCCCATAATCTTTGCTATATGATCATTCCCAAATTTAACCGTACCAAGAAACTTGCTGACGAAATTTCGGAGCATCGAGCGATTTCCGGTCATATGTTTTGAACAACCGGAGTCCAAATACCACAGGATGATTTGGACCACCTGAAAATATCACCACACAAAGACAATGTAGAGGTATCGGAATCTGAGTGTTCCTTGTTATTAGCAGGTACAGATTTATTAATCTTAAATTTGCTAACTCTAGGTTTCTTAGATTTCCTAGCCTTCTTCTTCTTAATTGGTGGTGTAGATTCTAATTGGCTCAAATCCTGAGGTATTTCTACACTGATAGGCACTATAGTGGGGGCAGACCTAATTAAAGGGCGCTGTTTCCTTACTTGAGTGCGAGTGTTCCTAACTAAAGGACGCTCAGACCTATCCTCAATGGATGCATTCCTAGTTAAAGGGCACATTTTACCATCGAGAGTAAAGGTCCTACCAGTGGGACGCCATTGCCAGCCAACTTGGGCACGAGTTCTACCCGTTGGCTTCCATTCAAGACCATTCTTAATAGCATTCATTTCATTAACGTGATCAATCAGACACAAATCATGACGCTGTGAAAACATACATTCATTACAATTCCAGCAATTTAAATCAAAATTCACAAATGGTTTAGGCTGCTGCACAGGCGCAGAGCTTTTAGTCTTAACATGATTCGTTTTATTTAAAACTGAACTAGCATTCCTATTGTGGACTTCTACTTTCTTCTTTGTGGCACTACTAGTGGCGGGCTTGATCTTAGCTTTCTTGAGTGGCGATCCTTTAGCCTTAGTAGTCTCTTTTAATCCTGTAGAAGGCAAATTGGGAACATTAGCAGCAGATTTTAAAGGTGTCTTACTTGATTGTGCCAATGACGGTTTCGCTCCTGGAGTCTTATTAAATGGAGTGACAGCAATGGGCCTATTGTTAAGTAGTGCTGAACCTGGTGTACCTATGTATTGTAAATAAGCCAAGCAATATTGAACTCGCTTAACATATTCATGAGCCGAATAATAGTCGCTACTTGAGGGATCTAAGGCATAAAGATCGTCTAAAATATCCCTAAGAAGATCGACATGCTTAATGGCATTCCTCATATAATCATCGTATACAGCCGGGTTTCTCTTATGAAGCGGATTCTTATAAAGCACTACTTTCTTGGTTGTTGGAGCACTAGTGGACGGTGCAGAGTCGGTAGCTAAGTTATCAATAACTTCTTGTCGGGTGAGAAGAAGTGTCTCCTTTAACTCAGCCAAAACCATATTTTTGTCTATGAGCAGGATGTTCAAGTCAAAGATTTCTTCGCACTTTTGGTTCAGTTGTTCAATATAATATTGTTGCTGTGTCGCATTAAAAGCGAATCGATCTTCTAGTGAACCATAAAGAGCGGATAGTCCCTGCCTTGTCCGATCCATCTCCCCTAGAACAGTTGATAGTCTAATTTCTAAGACTTGGTTTTTAGACTCTGCGGCCTCTAGTTCCATTCTTAATGTTTCCTTTGATGATATCTCTCTCTTTAATCTCATGATTTCTTCCTCTAATGTCTTAACAATTGCAATCATCTTGTCACTTGTCTCAACACCGTTTTCACAAACATTTGATATCAAAAGATTTTCATTTTGAGCTTGTTGTTTTAATTCTAAAGATATACAATGTTGTTCTAGTTGATTAAAGCGTTGAGAAAGTAAATTATAAGAATCTTGTAGCTTTAAAAACTCAGCGTTAGATTCGTGACAAGAATGATTATCTACCTCATTTACAGTTTCAGCAACATTTACAGAAATATCACAAACATCATCACAAATATCCTCACAAATATTCACAGCATCACAATTAATCATAGTGGATGTAAGCTCATTCGAATAATTAACATTTATAGTGGTAAGCACATCACACGAGATTACTTCAGACAAGAATCGGTCATATTCGGTTAAAATCTTTTCCTTTTCAATTAGTTTCAGTTCGTAAGCGGTGTCTATTTCATAAAACACTTTTTGAACTTCCCCAATTTCAAACTGAAGATTTTCCTTAAGAGATGCAAAACTTTCTTTTAGACTTTCGACAAACGGATTGATCTTAGTCTTAAACACCTCGTTCATGTGTTCGAAAGCCCATTCTCCGGCGTTTAAGCCATTTGAAGTCGTACATTCCAAAATGACCTTGTCAAAGGTAGTAAAGTATCGGTTAATCTCTTTCAAGTTTAACCATACAGTGCTAACCGGTGGAAGATTCTTTGGAATTTCCTTAGGATCCTCCATGTTGACAAGTGTAGGAAATGTACTAGGGCGTTCTTCCTCTAACATGTAGGTCGGTGCTGTGATGAGATCTTTATCCATATGGAATCAAACTCTAAAATCAGTTTTAGCAAGCTCCTTATTCATTTTAAAATAATCACACTCGGGATATTTTGCAGAATTGTATGACCGATCCTCATCAACTAGATCCTTACTTGTTCGATCATTGGGAAAAACAATCGGGTCTAAAGCCAATCCTAATTGAGTTGCATTATAAAGTCTAGGACTATGTCTTAAAGCTTGTTTTGCATACCGTGGATTAGGGGGAAGGCCTTTTAGACGTGATAAGTTAAATTCTCTAAATGAAGCATCAAATAAGTGAACTAGTTGTGAAGCAGCATATTGTCTTAACAGCAAGTAGTCTAGACTTCTAATCTTATTAGTGGCATTAATCTCCATTTCAGTCTTCTTAGATTCGAGTAATTCAAAATCAGTTTGAAGTTTTTGAAAATTAGTGACCACTAACTCCTTTTCTTTAAGTTCACTAGACAGATTTGCTCTTAAGTTTTCGATTTCTTGCAAGTGACTCATTTGTTTGTTTCTAAAATGATCATATTCGATATTTGTGAGAACACTAGACGAAGGCACTAATTCCAAAGTTTGTACTTTCTCATTACTTAATGCAAGCTCATCAGACAAATTCTTATTCTTAGCTAAGGTTTCTAAGAGTGCAGCATTCATTTGGCTAAGTAGTGTAGCAGGAACCATGACCAAATCTTGTTGAGCAGGAGTAGGCGTATGCGAAAAGGATCCCGGTTGTGATTCACTCAAAATCTGGGGACTCACATTGATATTGCTATCATTGTTTGTCTCTTCGTTTGAGAGACTCACCACCGAAGATTCATTCGAATCAGCACTCTCTTGCCCAACTTGATGTGGTTGAATACTAGCATCAGTGGCATTATCAGTGTTATTAATAAGTACCTCAGATTTCTTATCTGGCCCTAAGCTGGAGAAAGTTGCCATGAAAGCAGCCTTTGCAGTTTGAAAGTCATCACAGTCGGAATCATACGCATCAAGATCATCGGCTTGGTAAGCTGCATTTTGCGTGGTGACAACGTCTTGTTCAGCAATCCCTGGGTCAGCAAGAAATGCAAGCTCCTCTTCATCAAGTTCCCTTCCTTGCGCCTGAGCATTTACCAGATAGATCTTTTCTGCAAACCACTGTCCATCCCTTCTCCTTTTGGGTTTCTTACAATCCCTGGACATATGACCCTCTTCCTTGCAGTTGTAGCATGTGATCATTCTCAACTTGCCTGTATTAGCCCGTGGAGGATTATTGACCATTGGAGCAGGAGCAGGATTGGCGGTGCGAACATTGGTTGATGTGGAAGTTCTCCCCTGATATGGTTGAATTGGCTGAACCATTACCCTGCCATTCTCAATTGTAGCTTGTTGGCGAGAATTGGATGAATTCCTCAACTGATTGTTGGTAGGAGCTGATCCTCTGAATCCTCGTTTGCTTAAAGTTCTTGTAAGATATGCAGACATAGTAGTTAGTACTTCAACTGGGTCAGCTCCTTGTTGGAAAACAGGAACAGGGACTTCTTCATCATCACAATACAATGCTTGATCTGGATGAGCTGCATAATCAGTAGAAGGAATGCTCATTTGATCAGGGTAGCTTGTTTGATATGCTGCATTCTCTTGATAAGACGAATATGAAGGTTGAGCATAAGGTGCAACATTTGCTGGATGAAGTTGTGAACCATACTGTGATGTGGGTGCATTGAACCGATATTGTTGCTGATGTGAGGTGGGGGGTTGTGGTAAGATCGAGTATTGGGGAAAAGTTGGTGTCATGTAAGGTGATGCATGATAGGCTTGATGTCCCAAGATATAGGGTGTGTTGTTGTGTGACAAACTTGGTTGATTCGCCATCAAAGCTAAGGAATCTGGATACATACCTCGAGGAGAACGATGCATAATCACATGCTTCTCATGCTGCTGAAGGAAGGCATATATTTGATCCAAATTGCACTTGTGCAGATCCCTGGTTAACTTGACATCGGTAATATACTCACCCCATTCAGCTTGAGGTAGAGTATTCAAGAATTTGGTATTAACCTGGAATGGAGCAATCTCAAGATTGTATACATTCAGATCATTCATGAGTGTGGTGAATCTGAAGTAATAATCGTGAAGTGTTTCCCCTGGGTTGTAGGTGAATCTATCAAACAAATCATACAGCTGACACTCCCTTTCTTGTTTGGTGAGAGACGTGCCTTGTAGCAACACCTTAAGACGTTCCCATAAGTCTTTTGCCACAGTATACTTGCTTACCATCCTATAAATATCATGGGGAAGAGCTTGGAGAATTGTTTGAAGTGCTTTTTCATCTGCATCTGCAACAAGTTGTTGAGCTGGAGTGAGTTCTTCAAATTCTCGTGGTCTAGTCACGTTGTCAACCGTAATGGTACCATAGTCGAGTGGACCATTCAAAATCGATTTGACCATAAGCCTTCCGTATGTCGGTTTCCCCTTTAGATATTGCATCATTCGACCTTGCCATGCCTCAAACACCTCTTTAATAAGCATCGGTGGACGACTATCAGTCCCCGTTATGATCGAGATATCCGTAAGAGATGTCATTTGAGGCATTAATGAACCTGGATTCATTGTGATCACTTAACAAACTCAAAGATTATCATTTGATCGAGCAGTGAAGAAAGGTTGAGAATTTGTGTTGTGTTGGTTAACTCAAGATTAAATCCACTAAAGATCGTCGGAAAAACTCAAATACCCCTTGAACTTGCTTATACGGAATAACCCAAACTCAGAATAAACCCTTATTCGGAATAATGCCTATTCGGAATAATCCTATGCTGAAAAATACCCTATTCGGAATAAACTCTATGCAGAATAGCCCTTATGCGGAAAAACCCCTATTCGGAATGTTTTCTTCAATTCGGAATATTTTGGCAATTTGGCTTATTCGGAAAAACTGGTCTATTCGGAATATTTCCTAATTTTGGCTATTCGGAAAATTGGTGTCTATTCGGAAAAGTTGGCTATTCGGAAAATTGGTGTCTATTCGGAAAGATTGGCTATTCGGAAAATTGGTGTCTATTCGGAAAAGTTGGCTATTCGGAAAATTGGTGTCTATTCGGAAAAGTTGGCTATTCGGAAAATTGGTGTCTATTCGGAAAGATTGGCTATTCGGAAAATTGGTGTCTATTCGGAAAAGTTGGCTATTCGGAAAATTGGTGTCTATTCGGAAAGATTGGCTATTCGGAAAAAATCTTCTATTCGGAAAGATCTTCTATTCGGAAAAAAAACTTCTCTATTCGGAAAAACCTTCTCTATTCGGAAACTCCTCCTATTCGGAATCCTATTCGGAATAAACTGTCTATGCTGAAAATCCTCCTATTCGGAATCCTATTCGGAAAAAACTGGAAGAAATTTGTTTCCGAGACTTAAAAAGAAGCTTTTTACCCCGATTTTTGATCCAAAACCACAAAAAGTTTTATGATTTTTACCAAAATAAGCTAAACCCAATCCTTATCAATCAATCCCAATAACAAAAACACCAAAAATAACAAGATTCAAGATTGATTTTTCCTAAAGATCACTAGTAGATTCAAAAACTAAAAAAAATAACACAATCCTTACCTTAAATCACCCCATAGCTCTTGATACCAAATGTAGAAATTGATAACCTATGAATCTATGAAGTGGGTTGATGTTTTTCTAGTGAGAGAAACTAGAGAGAGAAAGTGAGAGAAATATATGGAAGATTTTATTAATATGAAAAGTGAATGAAACAACAACCAACCCCTTTCCTTAGTGGAAAGGGGTATTTATAGTCCAAGCCAAACATTGGGCTTGGGCCGGTCCATGACAAGCCCATGGACCGGTTCTTACTTAAGTTAATAAGCAAATAATAACTAATTACTAACTACGAGCTATTACAACATAAATCATTTTGTGGAGCGACCGACACTTCTAATATACGTTAAAACGTATTTCTAACAAGGACCCCTTTTTTGGAATTTAACTATTTTTGATAGTTAAAATAAAACAGTCACAGGAGTGACTTTTGTGAAAGTAATACTTAGTTTGACAGATTAATACTCACAGCAAATCAAACACACGTTTGGATTTGCTGATGATATCAGTTTAATATAATTAGAATTTAAATAGCAATCTACTAAAACTCGAGCAGAACAATATGTAAGGCTAAATCAGCAAAGACAATGAAAATCTAACAACAACTTAGACAGTTAAAAAATCACAAATTTAAGAGTTGTATGCAAATCAGCAAATGATTTATCATTAAGTCTTAACATCAGTAGAAAATCTTTGCACAAATAAATCATCTAATATCCGATTTAGCAATTTAAATCAGCAGAAAGTAACAAATCATGCAGCTCATTACATTCAACAGATTACTCTATCAGATAGAGAAAAAGAAAAAGATTCACAGCATACTATACGTTATCAAATCTGTAGAACATGTTATCAATAATAATAAACCGAAAACAAATTGCTTCAGCAGAAACTTAATTCTCACAAACCTATTACAGATTCTATAGACTACAACTAATCTATCACCACAAGCAGATTTAAGATCTAATACACAGATCCATATCTATTCAAACTTGCAGTAATATCAGACAGATTCACAAATATGAATTCATAACTCAATAAACTACCCAATAAACTATACAGTCATTTAAGCATACCATAAAATGAAACAATGCACTAACTCAAGTCTAAACATCATTAATTCAATTACACTAAATCAGATTAAAACACAAGAGCAAAAGAACAAGCTAATCAACTGCATGAACACAAACTAACAGATCAAAATAATCATCATAGCAGATTCAGCATTTAAACAAATACGTCTCAAACAGTTTCAAACCTAATCTACTCATCATTTAACAGTTAAACAGGTTTAAACTAAAAAATAACATAAAAATTTAAACTCGAAACTCACCTAATGTAGATAGCCTTTGAGACGAAACGCAGCGCTGAGCTGGCTTAACGTAAATCAGAACCACCATACACCATCGAATCGGACCACCGTTACCATCAAACAAACATCATCGACACAATGATTTTTTCGAACCAGATTTTCTTAAACTTTCCACTAGGGAAAGATTAATTCCCAAATTTATTTCTTAATATTCAGTTTAAGCTATTATTTAAGCTTAAATAAATATGATAATCATTAATAATACCAAATATATTAAAGTAAATTGCATAATTGATTTAACAGTAAGTAAAATTAAAGAAATATTTCAAAACCAACTATCTTTTATTAATCACAAAATCTGTTACAATACTGGAGAAAATAAAATAATACAAATTACTTCTAAAACTAATCTAGCATAACTTTAGAAAATAAAAAGGGATGATGAATTACAAGAAAATAAAGGGTTTTTATAGCCATCCCAAAGGTTGTTGAGGGAGAATATCCGAATCTTCAATAGCATATTCCATCTTCATATTGGCCCTTAGATCAGTATCTTGATCTTCTCTCTCATGTTGGCTTTGATCCTACGGTTGATAAGACACAACTAGCACACGGATTGCCAACGTGGCATCCGTTTGTGCTAGTTGTGTTTCTTGGATGCTTATTTGGCCTCCTCTTATTGGTGGGTTAAGAGGGATTTGCTGTCACGGCCAATAGACCTTTGCCACGTAGCCATTCTCGTCCACTCTTGCCTTCCGAAACTCTGGGGATTTAATTCCCCCACGTATGAATCACACGTGGGAATCAAAACCCCCTTATTAATTTAATGTTTATTTATGTTGCAGGTTATTTGGGATGGGAGAGATGATAAACCTAGATAGTATCGAAAGATTTTTTTAATGTGTGTGAATGAAAGTAAAACGTGTGGTGGTTGGATGTTTTATTTTGGTGTGATTCGTATGACTGAAAATGAGTTTATAAACTCTCAAAATGTTTATAAATAAACCAAACCCTAATGGGTTCAAGGGCCCAAAGACACTTCCAAACCGTTTCATTTCACTTTGGGCTTTTGAGTCCAATCATAAATACCCCAATTCGTCATTTGATTTGTAGTTTGGGCCTGGATTTGGGTCAAGACATCACCAATCTTCATTCACATTTGGGCTTTTAAAATTGGGCCTTTCCAAGTTTATTATCCAAAGTAACTTATTAATGGGCTTAAAGGCCCATTAAGCATATGTGGGTCCCACTAAACCATAATCCATCTTGAACTTAAATCCGTGAATAAAATCGACTTGTATTTGGCTCCCTCGATCTTTTCATCAAACTTGTGTCGGTTTTGCCGGTTTTCGCGATCTTGGTACCTACACACATTAAAACAAGAAACAAGCATATACAAGGAAATATTTGGACATTTTATGCACTTATTCATTGTTATTTGATATAATTGATATGAGTAAAATCACTCATATCATAGATCTATGACTAGTTCACAATCATTAATGGTAAAATTTCAAGCCTAAATGCAGGATACGGTCACCCATCGGGAATTATTTAGATCACCTTTGATAAACAACATCTTATCTTTTAGGGAAATTCTACTCGAGTTCCCATCAATTAAGACAATGACATCATGTCATAATCAACCAATCCATTCTAATGGCACTACCAACCTTCCAGTTTCATTACCATTGATAAGACGAGAACTTCTCAAAAGACTAAGAATAACTCATAACCCTTCAAAAAATCAAGGATATCTGGAGAGATAGCTATCATTAAAAGAGTATGGTCAACGCATGATTATCACGGGAGAATGTCAAATCAGATAAAGACGAAAATATTAACGAACATGGATATATCCCATGTTTTCATGATTTGTGTATGCATCCGAAAGCATCTTGGATCGCTACCTATGTCATTCAAATGGGATCTAATTAAAAGAGATGATAAAAACATCGATACATCCAGTCGGGTATCAACACTCGATAGTTAGAAAAGTTTCCAAAGAATCTTGCCATGAAAGAATTGAACAAGAAGGGTATGTTAATTGTCAAATAAGACAATATCCACAGATGAGTAAATTCAATTCAAAAAAATGGTACGGGTACATATGTAGGTGTCCCTAACAATATGTCCGTATTTTTTCACTTCTTGCAGATCTCATAAAAATTTAATCTTTCATAATTATAAAAAATGTAGTGTTTATTAACAATTTCATGGTGACTACTAATCAGGCTTGCATGCTCCCTTCCAAATTATACGTAGGCGCGCTTCTATGTACAACTTAGGATTAACGATGCAATACTTAGTTCGTCAAAATTTTGTCATCATGTTTAAAATATATATTCATGTTAAATTATGGTATAAAAATAATAATGATTTTACCGAAATGTTCATCATTATGAAGGCATTCCATTTACAAGATGTTTAATAAAAACTTTATTTCGATAGTATTTACTTAATGGCACCGCTTTAAATAACTCATATGAAAATAAGAATTTTATATTTTCCCCCAGATGGTATTGTATTATTTATAAAAACAATGAGTGATCTGCAACAGAGTGATGAAGAGTTGTTCACCAAGAACTATTTACAATATGATTGGAAATGAGCTTAGCCAAATAATCATGAGGTTCATGAGATCGATGGCACTCATGAATACGAAAAGAAGAATCTACAACGCAACTCTATTCGAAATGAGTATTCATTCAATGGTTGCATCAATAATAGAATAGTTAGAAGAACCAAGAAAAGATAGATAACAACGATGCATGTAGAATTTAGCAATCGAAGATAGTCTTTTAATTAATCACAAACAAGTCACAAGCTGTACCGTCACACATTACGTGTCACCATGTAACGTCATACAATTCCAGGGACTCGTCCTACCAACTGATGTCTCAGTTAAGTTAGTGATTTTAAAAGATACCACAATGAATAATAATCTATAAGAGTCATTAGGTGTTCCACATGTCCCGGAAGATCCATCGGTCCCAATTCAGAAGAAGATTTCTTCAATTTATTTCTTGGACACTAGGCACCCTCGTCATTGGACAATGGCCTATGAACAACCCTTAACATGAACCAACAATCATTTAAAACCTCATAATTCAACCACAGGACTCAACGACTTCCTCTTAACAATCTTGTATTTCATACGAGTTAAATTTGACTTTATTCAAGTTTCAACTAACTTATACTCAATGCGACATCCTACCTCATTCTCCAATTCTTTCAACCTTATTCTTAAACCTTGAAAGGGCAATAAAAGCTCGACATGAACAACACTTAATTTCCAATTCTATAGCTCTTATAACAATAATTATCAAATGAGTCACGAGTAGGAAATGACTCACACATTCAATTAGACTTCTCGAAAAGGTACAAGTGGCATGAGGCTTTTGGGTAAAGGTTCCAATGACAGCCTCAAGTGCAACATTTACCCTTTTTGATTTCAAATTTAAGAATTGGGTGACACCGAATCATATGACACATTTCTAGGTGGTGAGGTTTTGGTCAAACTTCACTCTATAAGAAAAGATCGTCATAACATCGATATCAGATTTGATCTCGACAATTCATCTTCAATGTCACAATCATCTAATATCAACATTGCTACGAATATCAACCATTTTGTTGGGATTATGAACATCCACAACTTGGTTTAGATCTAGAATAGCTAGATTTCCTACGAGAATAGCTTTGATTGATTTGCTAGAAGAGTTAGGGTTCCTTGTGACAATCTACGTCGTATAAATATCTCGTATAGTATTAGAATAATCATTAAACAATCATGTAATCAAATTACAACATATATATAATCCAAGTTATATATATTAAAATAACACTTCTCAGTCTGTCCTTATCGGTAACTCGGGAATTCTTTGGCACCGTTATAGTCAAAAGATTTTTAAACATTTTAATCAAAATATTTATTTAAAAATATTTATGGTTAAAAGATTTTGAAATGTTTTATTCAAAACCTTGGTTTTAAAAATCTTTCGTTCTCTACAACGAGAGCTCTGATACCAAACTATAACACCCTTAAATATTCACATTTCGAATCAGCGGAAGAGTCGTTGGTTTTACGGGATAGCACATTACTCAAATCATAGACAACGCTTAAAAATCGCGTCGTTTAACAAGAAAGCAATTTCCATTCACAAATATCAAATTACATAGGTGCTCAGGTCAAAATATGTCTTACAAATTTACAAAACATTTGAATGGAAATTTTTATTTAAATGCGGGCCATAAAATCTTGTCATCTTCCCGAGAATTACCTTCAAGTACCTGAGATAAAACATGTTAAAAGTCAGCGAAACGCTGAGCGAGTCCATTGAGTTTAATAATAACCATTAACATAAAACCAGTATATAATCATTATCGAAAAGCATTTTGTGCAATACTTGGTCGTAGACCATAACATCGGCCAAAAACAGTTTTATACGAATCATTGTCGTAAATCATAACATAGGCCTAAAACATTTTATACGAATCATTGTCGTAAATCATAACTTAGGCCAAAAACATTTTATACGAATCATTGTCGTAAATCATACAATACGTTGTATAACGTTGTTTAAAGTATAAAAACCGTTACATAAAATAGTTATGTAAAACCAGAACACAAGTATAATAATAAATAAGACCCCATATTGCTAGTCAGGAAATATATTATACTTCAAATCATATATCATACACTATTCTTGAGACCACAGCCTCAGGGTTACCATTATCCTTATTATTATCGGATTATTATAGCCGCATGACATTGTTACCTTTCTATAATATATATCGGGTAGCTAGCCCGGAGTTCATTTGCCCATCTAAAACAGTGTGTCGTCACAAAAATCACGCTAGATATATCCCTCTCATACATAAATTCTCTTGCCAATCAATGTGACACAACGGGGATCAGCCGTCAAGACGCGAACTGAGGTGATCTTCCCCAAATAGTAATATTATATGCATAAGCGTCTACCAACTCCCGGTAGTTCACAATTCATGCTAATGGGACTTATAGTGACATAATCTAACTAATAATAATCCATTTCAATCATTTATTGGGTCATCAAATTAATCGGGTCCATATCAATAAGCATACAATCGGGACCACTTGTGTTCTATTTTTATTAAAACTAGCATGTTATCTCCCTCGGGGGTTTATATAACATTTCATAAACATTTAAAAGAGTGCGAGGCTATGAATTTACGTTGGTTGGGAAACTATTTAGGACATTGTAACTTGGAGTGACCTCCCTTAGGGGGAGATTGTTGGAAATACGTTTTTACGTATTTAGAAAGGATCGGTCACTCCAATGATATTGGGCTCGTGATCCAATATAGTCCATATAGCCCACATGTAGGGTGGGCTATATAAACCCCCTCCTAGCATGTTAGGAGGGGTTGGTCATTCACTTTTCACACAATTCAATCTAATATTTCATTTTCTCTCCAACCTCTCTCTAGTTTCTCTCTCTACATCTTCATCTATCTTTCTATCTCTTTAGATAATCACAACACAAGGATAGACCAAGGATTTCGAGGACCTACACGGGTTATCGGCAATTAGGATGTACGGTACGTGCCTCGATCACGGGAAACCTAAACAAATAATACTCGATCTTAGACTATATCGAATTATATTTATAAAAAGTTATTATGTAGATGTAATGATGTCATAACATGATAATCAAGTGGGGTTTATTCCCTTATACAACATTATTAGTTGTTAAGTATTTAGTTAACTTAGGCTTATTATTCTTGTCTTAGCCCATTTTACATGTTAAAGCCTAATAGGCCCATTAAGAGTCCAATATCTTTTTAGTAGTCCATTTATTCATTTAAGACCAGGCCTATACTCATGTGTTGGGCCCAAGTGGGTTAACCTATGAGCAAGTCCAATAGTGTTAAGCCAAACTAGTTGGGCCTAGTGGTCCAATATGGCTAATTTAGCCAATTATGGTCCGTAAGTTACAAGGCTCGGTTTTGTCGATTTTTACTTGTCAAATGTGTTTACATATCAGTATATGTT
Source organism: Glebionis coronaria (assembly GCA_025667525.1). Taxonomy (NCBI): domain Eukaryota; kingdom Viridiplantae; phylum Streptophyta; class Magnoliopsida; order Asterales; family Asteraceae; genus Glebionis; species Glebionis coronaria. Next base: position 44,004,628 of record CM046882.1, read on the forward strand.
CTATAAAAATGTTACATTAGACGGGTCCGACCATCTAAGTTTTATTTGGCGAAAACGTCATCCTTTCGGTTTTAGCCGAAAAGACGTAAAAATCATATGTATAGTTTGTAGTTAGAAAACATTTGAGTTTTATTTTTATAAAATGTAATATTTATTTATTATAGTATATAAACTTATTTTATAATAGTTATTATCATTTATTAACTTTTATATACTTATTTTATATAGTATTTTATTTCAAGTGGCCTTTTAATATTATATACTTTATAGTGAAATCTGATGTAAAATCTCATGTTCACCATTTGTACCATATCTTGAGTTCTACAAGGTGTTTGAACCCCAAATTTTTACTATAAAAACTACATGATATGCTGTACAAATAACTCTACTATGGCTTCTTCTCTAACAACCTCTAAATATTAGTAATAATTCGTCCAAAACAGACCAGTCAGATTGGTACCGCAATAGTGTTTTTACCATATCTTGCTCATTTTTAACATTCCATTGTGTGACCAATTCACCACTTATGTAAAAATCATTTATCTATCATTATATCAAATAATCCAATCCATTTAACCAAGTAAAAATATTGAATCTTACTATTTTTCACAGCCTACATAACTAGTCAAGATTTTATCAACTTTTACTTATAGATTTAGTCTTATTAACTTAATCTAATGACATAAAATCCCCATGCAATCACTTGATCATCATTCATAGATCTCTTACATATACATTTGGAAGTAAATAGATAAATACATTTACAAAATTAGTAGGATGATAGAAAGAAAATAATCTCTATACCAACCAAAGTGATGAAAATGATGAGATTTTGGATAAACACGACTTCAACTTGTAACCAAATCTTTAGCTTTTTGAAACAACTTATTATTGTGATCTTCAAATATATGAACACCTTCTTGAAAATCAGCCCTTGGACCCCATGAAAACTTCTTTCACAAGTTATAATCACCTCAAAATAGCCTCCTTTTAAGTAGTCTTCAACATATGTTGATTATAGATTATGTTTATGGTTAAAATTTGATGATGATATACACTTGGGCGTTGCCACGGAGGTTCACCTGCAATGACTTCGGGCTATCCACAAGGGTAGTCGTCGTGGGATTAGTCGGCTCGCAATGTCGAGTCGGAAACCTGGGTATACCAAATTTTTTTTTTTTTGAAGATGATGGTGGTGGGATGGTGGTGTTGGACGGCAAGAGAGGGAGAAAGGGAAAGAGTTGTGAAAACTTTCTAGTTACACTTTGCATGTGTGTGAAATGTGTGAGAGAAAGTGAGGGTTTTGTTTCTTGTAAGCTTATGGGACAAGTGTCTCTAAATAGCTTAAAATTGTGACACCAAAGGGTGTGGTGTCTTTGTGAAATCCGCCCATAGTGGGGGGTGGGACAAGTGTAAACTTGTTTCATCCCCATTATTTTACGGGTACTCCTCGATTCTAGTTTCCTCGATTTATGTGACCTCGGGTCGATTTACGGAAAACGTTTTTATAAATTATGAATCTACGGCACAAAACGATTCTAATAAAAATTGTCTCATAAAAAACGGAGCACAAAAGCGTAAATACGTAAACCTAGGGTTTCCGGTTTAAACGTAAAAGACGTTAAATTATTCACGTAAGCCCTAATTTCATCCCGTATATATGTGAGTTCATGTACCAACATAAAAATAATATTTCAAAATAATATACGAGAACAAATTTACTACCTGAAATGTCGGACTGTCACAAAAACGGAGTACGTAAACGTAAACACGTAACGTAGAGCTTTCCGGTTTAGACGTAGACGATGCTAATTTAAGACGTAAACCCTAATTTCTTCCCAAAAGTGAGTGAGTTCATAAACTAACAATGAAATAATGATTATAAGTAATACTTGAGAATAAAATAACGACCTCAAATTGACGGATTGTCACAAATACACCCCACGAAATAATCCACTCACACTCACAATCAAATTAAATATCAAAATTGGACACATTTCACACCAAAAATCGAAAGGTGAGCAGCTCACCTTCGTGAGCTTATTTTTTACTTCGTCACGCGCAAGAAGTTTTTGTTTAGCAAAAGTCACGCATGAGGTATGGTATAATTAGCCTTACGATGCATCCTCACGCTATTGCTAAACATGGCCTAACGCGTCGATAGATAAAACTACTTATGCCCTGAATATTGAAACTCCTAAAGTCCTAATGGTCTCTTCTATATGCTTCTATGTCGCCTTCAAAAATTTTAATAACAACGTCCATCTTACTTTCTCACATAGCACATAAACCTTGACTTAGAAAATTCCAACTTCCACAATTTTGTTTCTCTTTGGTAAAAGTATTAGTAGTAAAAATTCAGAGCCTTCATATACTATATTAGTCAATGGACTACAAATTTAATCTTGCTTTTAATGAATTGTGGATCTTTGTACCTTGACAAAGTTGCTTTTTTATAAAATACTATCTCTATTCTAAAATTATTATAATGTTGCTTTTTTATACACACTTCTAAAAATATGTTTATTACTGTTTTTAGTTTTTTAGAGTATAATATTGTACAATACCGATAATAAATTCGAAGTTCGATATTGTGAAACTGTTAAATTGTGAATTATATCGAGCACAAGTAGCGAACACGAGAGAATACAAAAACCGATAAGAATATGTACACGATATACTCCGAACTCCCATTTATTAATAACCATAATAGAAATTACGTCGAGAAGAAAAATTGTTCAATTAGAATCCCGCGTCTCTATTTATATAAATGAGGTGTAGGCACTTTTTTAAGGCAAATAAGAAATTTTTTATAAACCAAATTAAAAAAGTCAGCTTAAATAGTTTATAATGATAATCTATTCTTATTATATATTACAAAATACAGTTAAACCTATTATATATATTTAAATTTACTACTAATATTCTAACATATAATAACTTTTTTGACAATTATTTAATATTTTTATATAATTAAATTTTTTTTTATTCAGAGTGACATAGTAATTTAATCTTTATATAATTTGAAATGGAAGGAGTAGGTGATAGTTACGGTTTATTATTTTTATATAATTAAATTTCGATAGTATTTACTTAATGGCACCGCTTTAAATAACTCATATGAAAATAAGAATTTTATATTTTCCCCCAGATGGTATTGTATTATTTATAAAAACAATGAGTGATCTGCAACAGAGTGATGAAGAGTTGTTCACCAAGAACTATTTACAATATGATTGGAAATGAGCTTAGCCAAATAATCATGAGGTTCATGAGATCGATGGCACTCATGAATACGAAAAGAAGAATCTACAACGCAACTCTATTCGAAATGAGTATTCATTCAATGGTTGCATCAATAATAGAATAGTTAGAAGAACCAAGAAAAGATAGATAACAACGATGCATGTAGAATTTAGCAATCGAAGATAGTCTTTTAATTAATCACAAACAAGTCACAAGCTGTACCGTCACACATTACGTGTCACCATGTAACGTCATACAATTCCAGGGACTCGTCCTACCAACTGATGTCTCAGTTAAGTTAGTGATTTTAAAAGATACCACAATGAATAATAATCTACAAGAGTCATTAGGTGTTCCACATGTCCCGGAAGATCCATCGGTCCCAATTCAGAAGAAGATTTCTTCAATTTATTTCTTGGACACTAGGCACCCTCGTCATTGGACAATGGCCTATGAACAACCCTTAACATGAACCAACAATCATTTAAAACCTCATAATTCAACCACAGGACTCAACGACTTCCTCTTAACAATCTCGTATTTCATACGAGTTAAATTTGACTTTATTCAAGTTTCAACTAACTTATACTCAATGCGACATCCTACCTCATTCTCCAATTCTTTCAACCTTATTCTTAAACCTTGAAAGGGCAATAAAAGCTCGACATGAACAACACTTAATTTCCAATTCTATAGCTCTTATAACAATAATTATCAAATGAGTCACGAGTAGGAAATGACTCACACATTCAATTAGACTTCTCGAAAAGGTACAAGTGGCATGAGGCTTTTGGGTAAAGGTTCCAATGACAGCCTCAAGTGCAACATTTACCCTTTTTGATTTCAAATTTAAGAATTGGGTGACACCGAATCATATGACACATTTCTAGGTGGTGAGGTTTTGGTCAAACTTCACTCTATAAGAAAAGATCGTCATAACATCGATATCAGATTTGATCTCGACAATTCATCTTCAATGTCACAATCATCTAATATCAACATTGCTATGAATATCAACCATTTTGTTGGGATTATGAACATCCACAACTTGGTTTAGATCTAGAATAGCTAGATTTCCTACGAGAATAGCTTTGATTGATTTGCTAGAAGAGTTAGGGTTCCTTGTGACAATCTACGTCGTATAAATATCTCGTATAGTATTAGAATAATCATTAAACAATCATGTAATCAAATTACAACATATATATAATCCAAGTTATATATATTAAAATAACACTTCTCAGTCTGTCCTTATCGGTAACTCGGGAATTCTTTGGCACCGTTATAGTCAAAAGATTTTTAAACATTTTAATCAAAATATTTATTTAAAAATATTTATGGTTAAAAGATTTTGAAATGTTTTATTCAAAACCTTGGTTTTAAAAATCTTTCGTTCTCTACAACGAGAGCTCTGATACCAAACTATAACACCCTTAAATATTCACATTTCGAATCAGCGGAAGAGTCGTTGGTTTTACGGGATAGCACATTACTCAAATCATAGACAACGCTTAAAAATCGCGTCGTTTAACAAGAAAGCAATTTCCATTCACAAATATCAAATTACATAGGTGCTCAGGTCAAAATATGTCTTACAAATTTACAAAACATTTGAATGGAAATTTTTATTTAAATGCGGGCCATAAAATCTTGTCATCTTCCCGAGAATTACCTTCAAGTACCTGAGATAAAACATGTTAAAAGTCAGCGAAACGCTGAGCGAGTCCATTGAGTTTAATAATAACCATTAACATAAAACCAGTATATAATCATTATCGAAAAGCATTTTGTGCAATACTTGGTCGTAGACCATAACATCGGCCAAAAACAGTTTTATACGAATCATTGTCGTAAATCATAACATAGGCCTAAAACATTTTATACGAATCATTGTCGTAAATCATAACTTAGGCCAAAAACATTTTATACGAATCATTGTCGTAAATCATACAATACGTTGTATAACGTTGTTTAAAGTATAAAAACCGTTACATAAAATAGTTATGTAAAACCAGAACACAAGTATAATAATAAATAAGACCCCATATTGCTAGTCAGGAAATATATTATACTTCAAATCATATATCATACACTATTCTTGAGACCACAGCCTCAGGGTTACCATTATCCTTATTATTATCGGATTATTATAGCCGCATGACATTGTTACCTTTCTATAATATATATCGGGTAGCTAGCCCGGAGTTCATTTGCCCATCTAAAACAGTGTGTCGTCACAAAAATCACGCTAGATATATCCCTCTCATACATAAATTCTCTTGCCAATCAATGTGACACAACGGGGATCAGCCGTCAAGACGCGAACTGAGGTGATCTTCCCCAAATAGTAATATTATATGCATAAGCGTCTACCAACTCCCGGTAGTTCACAATTCATGCTAATGGGACTTATAGTGACATAATCTAACTAATAATAATCCATTTCAATCATTTATTGGGTCATCAAATTAATCGGGTCCATATCAATAAGCATACAATCGGGACCACTTGTGTTCTATTTTTATTAAAACTAGCATGTTATCTCCCTCGGGGGTTTATATAACATTTCATAAACATTTAAAAGAGTGCGAGGCTATGAATTTACGTTGGTTGGGAAACTATTTAGGACATTGTAACTTGGAGTGACCTCCCTTAGGGGGAGATTGTTGGAAATACGTTTTTACGTATTTAGAAAGGATCGGTCACTCCAATGATATTGGGCTCGTGATCCAATATAGTCCATATAGCCCACATGTAGGGTGGGCTATATAAACCCCCTCCTAGCATGTTAGGAGGGGTTGGTCATTCACTTTTCACACAATTCAATCTAATATTTCATTTTCTCTCCAACCTCTCTCTAGTTTCTCTCTCTACATCTTCATCTATCTTTCTATCTCTTTAGATAATCACAACACAAGGATAGACCAAGGATTTCGAGGACCTACACGGGTTATCGGCAATTAGGATGTACGGTACGTGCCTCGATCACGGGAAACCTAAACAAATAATACTCGATCTTAGACTATATCGAATTATATTTATAAAAAGTTATTATGTAGATGTAATGATGTCATAACATGATAATCAAGTGGGGTTTATTCCCTTATACAACATTATTAGTTGTTAAGTATTTAGTTAACTTAGGCTTATTATTCTTGTCTTAGCCCATTTTACATGTTAAAGCCTAATAGGCCCATTAAGAGTCCAATATCTTTTTAGTAGTCCATTTATTCATTTAAGACCAGGCCTATACTCATGTGTTGGGCCCAAGTGGGTTAACCTATGAGCAAGTCCAATAGTGTTAAGCCAAACTAGTTGGGCCTAGTGGTCCAATATGGCTAATTTAGCCAATTATGGTCCGTAAGTTACAAGGCTCGGTTTTGTCGATTTTTACTTGTCAAATGTGTTTACATATCAGTATATGTTCTATAAAAATGTTACATTAGACGGGTCCGACCATCTAAGTTTTATTTGGCGAAAACGTCATCCTTTCGGTTTTAGCCGAAAAGACGTAAAAATCATATGTATAGTTTGTAGTTAGAAAACATTTGAGTTTTATTTTTATAAAATGTAATATTTATTTATTATAGTATATAAACTTATTTTATAATAGTTATTATCATTTATTAACTTTTATATACTTATTTTATATAGTATTTTATTTCAAGTGGCCTTTTAATATTATATACTTTATAGTGAAATCTGATGTAAAATCTCATGTTCACCATTTGTACCATATCTTGAGTTCTACAAGGTGTTTGAACCCCAAATTTTTACTATAAAAACTACATGATATGCTGTACAAATAACTCTACTATGGCTTCTTCTCTAACAGCCTCTAAATATTAGTAATAATTCGTCCAAAACAGACCAGTCAGATTGGTACCGCAATAGTGTTTTTACCATATCTTGCTCATTTTTAACATTCCATTGTGTGACCAATTCACCACTTATGTAAAAATCATTTATCTATCATTATATCAAATAATCCAATCCATTTAACCAAGTAAAAATATTGAATCTTACTATTTTTCACAGCCTACATAACTAGTCAAGATTTTATCAACTTTTACTTATAGATTTAGTCTTATTAACTTAATCTAATGACATAAAATCCCCATGCAATCACTTGATCATCATTCATAGATCTCTTACATATACATTTGGAAGTAAATAGATAAATACATTTACAAAATTAGTAGGATGATAGAAAGAAAATAATCTCTATACCAACCAAAGTGATGAAAATGATGAGATTTTGGATAAACACGACTTCAACTTGTAACCAAATCTTTAGCTTTTTGAAACAACTTATTATTGTGATCTTCAAATATATGAACACCTTCTTGAAAATCAGCCCTTGGACCCCATGAAAACTTCTTTCACAAGTTATAATCACCTCAAAATAGCCTCCTTTTAAGTAGTCTTCAACATATGTTGATTATAGATTATGTTTATGGTTAAAATTTGATGATGATATACACTTGGGCGTTGCCACGGAGGTTCACCTGCAATGACTTCGGGCTATCCACAAGGGTAGTCGTCGTGGGATTAGTCGGCTCGCAATGTCGAGTCGGAAACCTGGGTATACCAAATTTTTTTTTTTTGAAGATGATGGTGGTGGGATGGTGGTGTTGGACGGCAAGAGAGGGAGAAAGGGAAAGAGTTGTGAAAACTTTCTAGTTACACTTTGCATGTGTGTGAAATGTGTGAGAGAAAGTGAGGGTTTTGTTTCTTGTAAGCTTATGGGACAAGTGTCTCTAAATAGCTTAAAATTGTGACACCAAAGGGTGTGGTGTCTTTGTGAAATCCGCCCATAGTGGGGGGTGGGACAAGTGTAAACTTGTTTCATCCCCATTATTTTACGGGTACTCCTCGATTCTAGTTTCCTCGATTTATGTGACCTCGGGTCGATTTACGGAAAACGTTTTTATAAATTATGAATCTACGGCACAAAACGATTCTAATAAAAATTGTCTCATAAAAAACGGAGCACAAAAGCGTAAATACGTAAACCTAGGGTTTCCGGTTTAAACGTAAAAGACGTTAAATTATTCACGTAAGCCCTAATTTCATCCCGTATATATGTGAGTTCATGTACCAACATAAAAATAATATTTCAAAATAATATACGAGAACAAATTTACTACCTGAAATGTCGGACTGTCACAAAAACGGAGTACGTAAACGTAAACACGTAACGTAGAGCTTTCCGGTTTAGACGTAGACGATGCTAATTTAAGACGTAAACCCTAATTTCTTCCCAAAAGTGAGTGAGTTCATAAACTAACAATGAAATAATGATTATAAGTAATACTTGAGAATAAAATAACGACCTCAAATTGACGGATTGTCACAAATACACCCCACGAAATAATCCACTCACACTCACAATCAAATTAAATATCAAAATTGGACACATTTCACACCAAAAATCGAAAGGTGAGCAGCTCACCTTCGTGAGCTTATTTTTTACTTCGTCACGCGCAAGAAGTTTTTGTTTAGCAAAAGTCACGCATGAGGTATGGTATAATTAGCCTTACGATGCATCCTCACGCTATTGCTAAACATGGCCTAACGCGTCGATAGATAAAACTACTTATGCCCTGAATATTGAAACTCCTAAAGTCCTAATGGTCTCTTCTATATGCTTCTATGTCGCCTTCAAAAATTTTAATAACAACGTCCATCTTACTTTCTCACATAGCACATAAACCTTGACTTAGAAAATTCCAACTTCCACAATTTTGTTTCTCTTTGGTAAAAGTATTAGTAGTAAAAATTCAGAGCCTTCATATACTATATTAGTCAATGGACTACAAATTTAATCTTGCTTTTAATGAATTGTGGATCTTTGTACCTTGACAAAGTTGCTTTTTTATAAAATACTATCTCCATTCTAAAATTATTATAATGTTGCTTTTTTATACACACTTCTAAAAATATGTTTATTACTGTTTTTAGTTTTTTAGAGTATAATATTGTACAATACCGATAATAAATTCGAAGTTCGATATTGTGAAACTGTTAAATTGTGAATTATATCGAGCACAAGTAGCGAACACGAGAGAATACAAAAACCGATAAGAATATGTACACGATATACTCCGAACTCCCATTTATTAATAACCATAATAGAAATTACGTCGAGAAGAAAAATTGTTCAATTAGAATCCCGCGTCTCTATTTATATAAATGAGGTGTAGGCACTTTTTTAAGGCAAATAAGAAATTTTTTATAAACCAAATTAAAAAAGTCAGCTTAAATAGTTTATAATGATAATCTATTCTTATTATATATTACAAAATACAGTTAAACCTATTATATATATTTAAATTTACTACTAATATTCTAACATATAATAACTTTTTTGACAATTATTTAATATTTTTATATAATTAAATTTTTTTTTATTCAGAGTGACATAGTAATTTAATCTTTATATAATTTGAAATGGAAGGAGTAGGTGATAGTTACGGAATTCTTTGAAGAACTGGAAGGCGGAATTTTGGTAACCAAATGCCATATGCCAAGTGCGGAACTAAAACGAGAAAAATTCATTAGCATCAATGGTTTTCTCATATGTTAAAAAATAAATTTATATAATTTATTTATTTTGATTTAACTAGAAAGATTAACTTAAGATTTAAAAAGAATACGAAAAAATTAATTTTAACAAAATGTTCAAAAGTTTTAAAAATCACAAGAAGGGATTGAAGTTGTAAATTTTCCGAACTAATTCTTATTACTATTGATTTTCCGAACGAACTATGTTTTTTAAATATCATTAATATTTCATTATGTTATCACTAGTGATATTTCATTAATTTTAAATATCACTAGTGAAATATTAATAGTGATAGATATTTTTTGTCAAAATAATTTCTTTGTATTTTTTATAAGACTTAATTTTAAATAATAAATGATTCAAATTTGTCTTTTAACTTGTAAATAAAAAAAATATACAAAATAACTTAACTCAACTAGAATAGGTTACGGTATAATTTGATACAACAAATTAGCTCTTTAATAAATCAATACCGACATTGAAAAAGCACAACATCTTGCGAAGATTGCTTGACATACACCGACAAGCCGACATAGGAAATTTATAGATCTAGAGAAATTAGGGAAAAGTTGAACATAATTTTTTTTTTTTTGATTTTTTTTAACACAGATCCAATTAATTAATAGCGATAATTTATTTTTTTCATCTAATAAAAAAATTATTATTTTTAAGTTAAATATCTTATAAACTGTTAATCGTTACGTAAAATGAAACATACTATCGTGACGAGATTAAATTATCTTTCTATCGAAAGATACATGTATATATTTTCGACGAACTTTTTTTTTCTGAGAAAATCATATATGATCCGTGATACGAATAATATATGATTTTCTCAGAAAAAAATAATTTATCGAAATTATATACATGTGCCCATCGATAGAAAGACGATTTAATTCTCGTTATAATAGTGTATTTTTTGTCACTTAACGATTTATCTTTTATGAAATATCTAATTTTAAAAAAAATATAAAAAGCTGGTATGAATAAATGTAATTAGTTGATATGTATGCTAAAAAGAGGCTTTATATTAATCCCAACTCAAAGAAATCATAGTTTCGTAACAATTGGTGTTTTTTCTTTCTATTATTAAAGATACAAAATTATTTTATCAAAATATGATCTACATAAAAGTAAACAAACTAGCGAAACTTTTTTTTAACAAAAATAAAAAATAAAATCTTGTTTGCCAACACGCATCTGATATCAAACGAGCAAAACTGAGTTTTTTTTATCAACTAGTGATGTTTTCAAAACTTAATTACCATTGTATAATGTTTAGATAATTATTTCCTATTTCATGGTGTTTCTTATGTACTATTACGAGTATCGTGTATTCCCTGCTCACATCTTTATCAATTTTGGTGGAATGGTTTCCATACAAAAAGAATTAGTTAAATTATATTCTTGCACATTGCGTCTTCGTTGCACATTCCGTCTTCATTTCTCATATCAACAAGTAACTTTGCAACAACATTAAAGTTCTAAACATATACATAAAAATTTATATTGTAATAACTTATCAAACTAAATGAGTATGATCGTCAGTACTCATATTAACTATGGTTATGTTTGTTTTTTGAGACTTTAAGTCTGAATTTAAATAACACGTCTGAATAATAAGAAATAATTAAAAAGTTTAAATCAGAATTATATAAAACAGTTCATTTTTTTAAAAAGTTTGAAGAGTTTAGTTCACCAAATTTGTAATGGATAATATACATTTATAAACGCCAAATTTCCGTTAGCAAAATGTTACTCGTATATGTTTTCTACTAACAAAAAAATAAAAGTATAAAAATACACAGTGATTATGTAGTGCCGACGTAAAGACAGATGCAACAAAGAGTTTTAAAATAATACTAAAATTATAGACTAGCCACTAGCAAAGAAAATATTTTTTACGAGAATAATAAGAGTAGGGGTAGTCCACTGCTATGGCGAGGCGTTATGGCCACCGTGCAGCAAAAAGTTACTACGTAAGGTTTCGTGGGGCTGCGCCATGGCCTCTGCATCATACCCACCAGCTCTCGCGGTGGTGTTTTAAAATTATTATTATTATTATTATTATTATTATTATTATTATTATTTATTTTTTTTTATCGAAATTCTAATTTTATTAATCACACAAAATTGGAAGGGAGCCGCGAGGAGTGGCGGTTTTTTGATGTCTAGGCTTAGTTATTATTATTATTATTATTATTATTATTTTAAATAACGGTAATATATTCGTTGGAAGGGCGGATTTAAAAAAAAAAAAAACCTAAATTCCATTTTTATCCTTTTAAAAAACCTATAAATACCCCTTTATATTACCAAACTTCACACACACTTTCATATATATTTCTAACTCTCATTTCTCAAAATAAAAAATGGATCCAAATAATACTAACGATTTCGACGAAATCGATACATAAGAAAGAAAAGCACCGAAATGAGTTGCGTGAATACGTACTATTGTCTCAACCATTGTGTTCAGTAAGGTGTGTTTGTTTTTCTTCAAAATATCTTAACAACCTCTTAATGAGGCTAACCTCCTAACCAGTCAGATGTTTTGAATACCTTCAGATCATTTGATTTTTTTTTCTCGTTTAGACGCGTTTAGATGTAAAAACATCTTAATGGTCTAGACTTGAGAAGAGTATCTCAATGCCTCTTGTTGACCTTTAATGCCAAAAAAACATTACTTTTGTCTACATTAAGCAAGTTTTATATTATCTACAACATTAAAACAAATAAATTATAGTAAACATCTTTATTCATATGATCTTCTACGTGTTCGAAGTTACCTTCTGTGCAAAAAATTATACATCAACATTTTTAATTTAAGTACCACTGTGAATAGAGGTATAAATTTGAATTGTATGTTATTAAACTAAAAACAATATACACGATCCTAGTTGGGTAAAAATTATATGTTCACTTTTCAAAAATATAGTCAAGTTCTATGAGAATATTTACCGAACATATCAGTTTAAGGGATTCAATCGGCATGATGTATTTAAATGTTTTAAATTATATCATTTTATTTTTGCTTTGTTATACTATGCTAAGTATATGATTTAAATGTTTTTCTATAATGTTCGGATGTGTTTATTTTATGAAACTGAAATTTGTTTACATTTATAATTTTCAGACGTTTTTATTTAAGAAAAAACAAACAATCTTATTAGGTTCAGATACAGACATTTACGCATCAGATACAGATTCAAATGTGCGGTTCAGATTCAGATTTAGAGGCTCTTAATAAACAAACAATACCTAAATCCTCAAACTCTTCCAAACACTTTTTCACAAAAAATAAGCTTTAAGATTAAGATCAAAATATCTAAATAATTTTCTTAATCATTTCTTACACCCAAAAATAAGATGATCCCAATTCTCATTTCTTCAGCGCTTTCACCACCTCTTGCACCATGCAAAACAAGTTCAGCTCATAGTACAAATCACTCTCATGGTTCTACCTCTTCTTTCTTTCAATCTAGAATAAATGAATTGTCTTCACCTTCTCTCCAAGTCATCTTTTGGTTGAGAACCCTATACCCATCAAAAGCATCTCTTTTGAGAATAACTTTGTTGAGACTTCACCTATTTTACCCTTGGACACCATGTCTCATCCTCCTCCTAACACTCCAATTTTGCCTTCAACTTCATAGGTGATCCATATTTTTTTGGTTTTCTTGAGGCACATGGTACTAATTGTGCATATTGTCTTTACAACAACTATGACATCCAATCTCTTATGATGGATTTGTTTGGTCTTCATGCAAAGTTGCAAGAGTTCTTGCGAATTATATTTGCCAATCCTCATCTTCCTAGAGGATGATATGATGATATTTTTAGAAATATCTTTTCAAGAACTCAAGCTAAGAAGACTACTTAATCAAGATTAAAAATAGCTAGCTTATGTTTAGTTAGTTGTTTTCTTTATTTCTTTTCCTTCATGATTTCACATGAAGATGATCTATGAATTTAGCTTTTATGTGTTATAACTGGCTTGTGTACACATTAATCAACTTCAATTTTAAATTAAAATTGAACCTAGATCTATTGTCACCTCCAAAACTTGGCTAAGACTTGATCAACATATTTTGTCACCCTTTGTCAAGATACTCATGTGAGTATGTTGCTCTTTATGCAACCAAAGCCCAACCTAGTGCTAATAGAGGTAAAAATCTAAGATTTGCTCAAATTTGAAAAGTCTTTTCTTTTGTCAAACTTTCAAAAAAATAGATTTTGGCGTCCTCTGTGGGCGGCTCAATAAAGAGCCGCGGATCATTATCAATAATGAGCCTCAACCTCATTTATTGAACCGCAGGGAGCCACATAGTGGTTCATTTTTGGTCTTTCTCATTTGACCGATATTTTTCAAGATTCTTTGTTTGCCTGTTTGAACTAAACATTCCTTAAAACCTTTTGTTTTTCTTTCTATTATTTGCCTTGTATACTTTCTTTAAATCTTCTTATTTTGGGAGTTCTCTTTTCATCCCTCACAATGTCTTCTTCTTCTTCTAAACTTAACCTTGACATCTGTTTGTCACAACCTTCTAAACCTAAAGATTCTTCTTCTAAGCTTTCTAAGAAATTGAAAATTTTTGTGAAACCCGTTTGAATCAAGAAGAACAAGGATCACTATGAACCTTTTTCTCCCAAACCATGCATGACTTCTAATTTCTCTCCAATTGAGAATTAGAATGAGTCTTACTCAATTAATCCAATTTCCAGAGAAATGGAAGCTCTTCCGCCACCACCTAAACCTTTCAACACACCTCAACTAAATGACATCCCTTCTTTCCCTAACCTCACTAAGTATTGTGATGGTAACTTCTCTTATCCATATTCTCCTTCTCCTCCACCATCTTCTTTTCATGATGGACCTCCCCCATCAAATGATTTTGTTTTGCATCATGGAAGTTCGTGTGCTTGTTGTAGATTTCAACAAATTGAACTTGCTCATGTTTATAAGAAGTTAAATTTTCTTTAATTTCTCCTCGCTCGACCTCCTCTTCGAGTATTTGTTCCCGTGAGAAAATCTCCGGAAAATTCACCTTCTTCTTATTTTACCGGTTAAAACACATGTTGTGTTCTAATCACTTGAGTCTAAAATAAAAACCTAAGCAATCTTGGAGGAATACATCTACTAAAATAGTTGTTATGCTTATGTTGTTTATTTTCTTATTTTTTGCCTTTGTATTCATATTTTCATATATGAATCTCTTGTTGAATGTGCTCTCATATCTATTCTAATACGATTGGTATGTGTGTTATTTCTTGCTTTGCTAATTCTTTTATCACACATATTGTTGAGAGTTAAACCTTGAATTTTCTTGGGTGATTCCAAAAATTCTATGCATTTAACCCTTTGACATTATATCTTCAGATGATTGGATGTTTCTTTTCTACCTTAATTCCAACAATTGTAAATTAAGCTTGTCAAATTACTCTCCTTGGACATACTTAGCAAATACTAACTCTATAATTTGGGACTTCTTTTCTTTCTCCCTCTCAAGTTATTTAGTGAGTACTGACTATTGCATTTACATTGGTGTTTCTTTTCTTTCTACTAACCTTTATATGTAGCTTGTCACCATAACTCGATCACTTGGTGCCCCAAGCTAGGGGGAGTAAGCATCAAGAGGGAGCTACTAGCAAATTTGATTCTTCTCTTCTTCAAAGACTTGTGCTACCTTTTTGCTTCGAAAAAAGGGGGAGAAATGATAGTGATTAACTCGTTAATAATTTAAAAACTTTTGTTTTTAAATAAATGAGTTTATGGTTTGTCGTAATAAAGAAAGGGGAGATTGTTAATGCAACCATTGCCTAAAAACATTATTTATAATAACTAATCTTTCATAATTTTGATCATGACAAAGTGTAAAAAACATTTATCGTCAAAGATAATTGAAAGACGAATTATTCAACAAACACTATCATCAAGGTAATAATTATTAAAGTCTTGCACAAACATATCCTATACATGTTTAGTGATCATGGAAAGTGAATAACCTCAAAACTCACATTTATACAAATGTGACAAAATATTTTAATAAACTTTATTTTTAACAAAATGTTTTTGTTAATGTAAAAGCAATGCCTAAAAACATTGTTAGTATTAATTAATCTTTCTTAGTTTTGATCACGACAGATTACAAAGACATTTATTGTCAAACACAGTCATAAAACGAATTACCTAACAAACACTATCATCAAGGTAATAATCATTACACTAACATATCTTAATCCTGCTTAGTGATCATAAAAGTGATTAGCCTTAAAACTCACTTTTTTCAAACATGACAAAAGATTTTTAATAAACTTTATTTTTAAGAAAATGTTTTATTAAAATGAAAATGCAAATTTGAATATGACATATTCCATATGCCATAAGAATATCCTTTGAAGGTTTAAACAGCCTCAGATATTTCAAATTCACTAAAAGACAAAAAGGAGCGGAGTCTACGCCAGCGGTACCTTAGCACCTATGGCGGTTCCTTATCGATAAGGAACCGCGGGCAGATACAGCCGTTGGATGTTTTGTCCTATAAATAGTGAATCAAATCTGCATTCTCATCAACCCTTTGTGGACATCTTCTTCAACCTTCTTTCTCCTTTCTAATCCTAGTCATTTGTAAATGATCGCTTAATGTGTTAAGTATATCCTCTTGATCTCCTTCTTTACTTTGTCCAAAGAGAAGATCACTCACACACTTGTGATGTGATTAAAGATGTAGCATTGATGTAGATCACCTCCTCCTAAAGATCTAGTCATGTTCATCATTTGTTTATTTGTGTCTTGTGTAGATCAAATGTATTTGTGAATACTTGGACTAGTTGTGTTCATCCAAGTTATTTGTGAATACTTGGATTAGAGTTGTGTACATCCATTGCACATGTGTGTGCTTGGATTTATGTTGTGCAGATCCAAGCTACATGTGTGTACTTGTATATGTTTAGTTGAGTTGTAATTAGTTGTGTTAGTTCTCACTAAATTATAAAGTGATGTGGTTGTGTCTTGTGAGTTCTCACTAAACTATAAATTGATATGTGGTTGTGTTGGGTGAAGTTCTCACTTAGTTTCAAAATGAAGAGCCGTGAAGATTGGTTCTAGCTTTGGATTAGAACTCGACATCTAGCCTTGTGTCGGAAAATGGTGAAGTAGGCAACGTTGTGAAGATTGGTTCTACCTTTAGATTAGAACTCGACATCTAGCCTTGTGTCGTAAATGAGTGAAGTGGGCGATGTTGTGTAGATTGGTCCTAGCTAAGATTAGGTCTCGACATTTATCTTAGTGTCGAAAAATAAAGTAAGCGAGGTTGTAACGTTTTCTCCGCAAAGAAGGGAGCTTGTGGATATAGTGGAAATCTCGAGTAAGGTGTACTCGATGAGTGGAGTAGGAACGAGGATAGAGCCTCGTTGCCGAACAACTATAAATCTTGGTGTCTTCCTACTAGTTTGTTTCTTTCCTTACTCTTTACTTACATTCATTATCACTACACTTATTATACATTATTAATGCATTAGAATTGAACCTAATCATTATGCAACTAGTTTTGAAATAAAAGATAGTTTTGTGCACTCACCTAATTGAAAGAAATTTTAATTAGGAGATAAACCGGTGAGAAACTATTCACCCCCCCCCCCCCCTTCTAGTTTCTACAATTGGTATCAGAGAGATGGTGACACAAGATCTTTGAAGTATATTGTACTTTAAAACTTGGATCGATCCATTGTCTCCTCAAATTAGAAGGTTAAGTTGTACTAAAGTTTTTCTTTGGTCAAAACTATTTTTTATTTAAAAGAAGCCTTTTAAATGTTAATATTGCATATTACTTAAATTAGTAGTATTAATTGATTTACTCTTGAAATGTATCTACTAGTTTGTATCTTGTTATGTGTAGGTACTCATGAAGATAAATCATGCAATTGATTGTGGATTGAGTTACTTACACTTGTAGAAGACTCGTCTTCTTTGATTTCCAACATCATTGAATGATGATATCAAAGATGGGTAGAAGTGATACTAGTCTTTGAAGACTTAGTAGTTACTATTAGTCATTGTTGGGCTTTGCATCGATTCCTTGAATGCTTGGGATGCAATTTGTGGCCAAGGTACGCTTTCGTTCTTCCACACGCCCTATTGATCATTCTTTTGATCATTAATTTACTATATGCTTGTTCTTGGCATCCTTGCCTTGACATTTATTTGTGGTTTGTGATTCTTTTCTTTTTCCTTCTCAAACCTTCATTGCTTGGATACTTGACTCAATATGGAGATGTAGGGTGAGTTAGTAGAAGCTTAAAGTATCAAGCATGATTTCCATGGTTTGCACCCTTACGGTTAGTAGGCCCTATATCATGTGTAACTTGTGCAATTAAGCTCATCTCTAGGATGATTAGTGAATCCCTTGAGATACCAAACTACTTCATTAAGTTGTAGGTGGATTTTACACATTTGGAATTGAAATATTCCTAGGATATTGTTATTGTTAATTCTAGCAATAATTATCCGATCATGTGGGAGAGAAAGAGAATCTATACCTTGCTCATATTTTGAAATAAAATAAGACTACTCTTGAAAATGATCTTATTCTATGCATCAAAATTGCTTGGTTTAATTCATAACCAACGCCGCTTAGACTATCACCGGAAAGGCACGTCTTAAACCACTATATATGACACAAGCTCTTCACATCATCATTTTGAAGAATTTTATTTGTCCTTTGAGCAATGTCCTTGGTCTTGATTCACTTCTCTTGACTCCTCTCCCTTTGCCTTTTTGCTACGAGTAGTCGTTCGTTCATTTCGGTCTTTTCCTATCCCGATTCAACTCGTAATCCTTCAACAAGGCATTATTACCTAGTGTTGTGGTGGTCCAATGATATCCTAAAAGGTTTAAGATGTATTTTTAAGTATTTTAAAATTTTTGGTTTTCAAAAATTCATCGTTTTTCTTTGATAAAAACCTGCCTCTGTAGGCGGTTCTTTATCTCGGCGGCTCAAAGGCGCGGTTCCTTATCGATAAGGAACCGCGGGCAGTAGCTTTTGTCAGAGCGCCAGTTTTATTAAAATATCTTTTTCAAACTTGTCTTTCTCTTTCCTTCACACACATAAAATGTTTTTCTCCTCTTCCACCATTGTTGAAGCTTCAAAAACCTCCAATCACTCAAATTAATTGATTCAAATTCGTGGGTTTCACTCATCCATCATCCAAGATCAATTAATTGTAAGTTATTTCTTTCAATTTCATCTAATTTTTTCTAGGGTTCATACATTCATGATTGGGGATTTTTAAAATTGACATTGAATTAGAACCTTACTAGGAATAAGAGTTGACATAGTATTGTTACTATGATTCTGTAGGTTCATATACATGGAGATTTCACTAAAACCCACTTGTAGAACAGATCTGATTATTGACTAAATATTTTGGTTGATTGATGGAATTGATATGAACCCATGGACAAGTTGGCAATGGCATTGTTAAATGCTTACCTAAAGACCTTGATTTTGAAAAACCAATGTTCTAGTTCATTGTTGATTTTGCATAGTTCATATGTTTTGATCAATGGTGAAATGGTTACATTGTGAACATGAGAATGACAAGGATTAATCCTTTGTTTGTCAAGATTTTGATAAAACACATTCTCATCTTTTTTAAATTTTGTTTTTTTTTTAATTTTTTCATATGAGTGATTGGAGAAATATCTTTGTTTGTTGTATTTAGGTACTAATCATGCCTTCAGAATATCAACAAGACCACCGATACACTAGACAATACATGCCAAACCTTTCCGAAATGTGTGCTTCCCCTCAACTCATAAACACCTTTTCCTCACTCCAAAAACGTTGCTTTCATGAGGGTAGAGTTGTCAAAGAGGATATTGAGGGTTTGTCACTCAACTCACCTTGCCCATACTTTTTCCTCTCTTCAATCCCGTTGCTTTCATGAGGGTAGAGTTGTCCAAAAGGATATCAAGGATTATGTCTACATCAAGTCCATGTTTGAAAACATTGGATTTGATTGTTTGTTGAACATTAAGGAAGACATCTATCCTCGATTCCTATTGGAGTTCTTTAGCACATACTCCGTCATTGAAAACAATGATGGAATATTTGTTAGGTTCATCTTGAAAGATCAACTCATTCAATACTCTCTCGAAGTGTTTGGTTAAATTCTTGATGTCCCATTTGTAGGCACTTGTCGCTTCACGGATAAATGGAAGCTTAGTGCTCTCCTTGAATCCTAAAATTGTCCTCCAAATGATCATGAGGAAATTGACCTTGACTTCATTGTCGACATTGTCTCCAAAAAGCGTAATCGACCCGTTAAGAGAAGCCTTCATACTAAGGTACGTTCGGTGAAACGTCATGAGGTTCTCTTAAGAGACCTTAATGATAATATGGTTCAATGGACCAATATCCTTAGGGAAAATGTGTTTTGTCTTGGTGGAAACCGGGATCATGTTCCGGCGTGTTTAGTGCATATGTTATATTGCATCTTTACCAACACCAATTACAATTTGGCATATTTTATCGCTCAACGGATCAATTATGCTATTCACAAGCCTAAAACAAACCTCCCTTACGCAATGCTTCTCACTCGCCTTTTTAAAAGGGTTGGCCGTGATTTTTCAAATCTTGATCTTTCTCAGTTTCAACCGGTCAAACGGGTCATGCTACCTATTCAAGAGGTATATAAGAGAAAGACAAGATCTGATCGTAAATCCGACCAACAAGAGTTCAATGATGAGGACATGAACATGCCAACAAGTGATGGTGATGGTGATGGCCTTGACACAAGTGCTCCCATTGACTCTTCGAGTTCTTCTCACCACTCCACAAACTCATTCGTGGATGGTTTTGATGACATTGCTTCCCCTCCTCACCATTCCTCTAGTGAAGTTCCTAATAATCTCAATTTAGAGGAACTTTACCGTCAAAATCTTCGAACCCGAGGTGATTTTCATGAACACCGGATTGAGTCAAGAAAGGGAATCAAGTATTTGGGAAAAATGATCAAGGATTTAGGCAAGAAAAGGAGGTGAAGGCTTTGAGTTGTGTCAAAGTTTGGTTATCATTTGCAGCTTAAACATTTGCTTATTAACACTTTAGTTTAGTTGTTTATTAACTTATGTTACATGTTTGGATTATTATTTATTTTGATCATAAATGTTGCTTATGCAATGATGTTTGTGATTTACATAGCTTTGTGCATGCCTTATGATAGTTAGCTTATTAGATTATGATCTGTAGTTAACTTTGGCTTGTGAATCCTTTGGGAAAAATCTGGGTTAACCAAAATTTGGGAGGTGAAATTTTTGAAAGACCACTGGTCGCGGTTCCATATCGACCCGCAGATCCTTATCGATAAGGAACCGCCGGTCCTAGATAAGGAACCGCCGGCCACTGTGCACGACAACATCTTTTGCTTTACACTGTTTTCTTAAATCTGTGTAAACCTTGCATGATTTTCAGTAATAAACTGCACATTTCCTTAACTAGCTTACCTAAATTCATTATTCACCTAAAATGATTTTAACCCATTACTAGTTTGGATCATCCCCTCACCCATTTAAACCCACCTTGTGTGCCATGTTCTTCACACATCAAACATACCTCCCTTAACCCTAAACAACCATGGTGTGTACCAAAACCTCAAACACTTCCAAGACCTCCACCCCAAGGAAAACACTCAAAATAAGGACTAAGGTAGCCAAGCCTAACTCCTCACCTTTCCACACACCTAAGATTGAGATGGCTCCTATCCTCATTTCTTCATCACCTTCCCCACCTCTTGCACCATGCAAGACATCATCCACCCATGGTAATAACCACTCCATTGGTTCTACCTCCTTTTCATTCAACTCAAGAATGAATGAGCTCTCTTCACCCTTCACTCCAAGTTCACCCTTGGATGTGACCACACAACCCCAACCAATCCAAAGCATTCCTTTTGTGAATGACTTTGATGACACTTTGGTGACTTCACCATTTACCCCTCTTAACTCATCCATTTCACCAACCTTGGAGAATTTACCTCCACACTCACCCATTTCCCCTTTAGGGAACATGCCTCTACTCTCACCCACATCACCCTTAGAGAACATGCCTCCTCCACCTCCACCCAACTCAAACATTCCAATTTTGGGTGTTCCACTTTCCCTCCTTTTGGGTGATCCATACTATGGGTTTCAACAAACACATGGTCCTAGTTGTCCATGTTGTCTTTACAACCACTACATCATCCATAACCTTAGGATGGATATGTACGGACTACATAGGAGGTTGCAAGAGTTCTTGCTTGCCTTGTTCTCCATGCCTCCTCCTAGGAGATGAATGATGGAGTTTTCTTAATAAGAGTTTTCAACAAAACCAAGCCAAAGAAAACTACTTATCTGGATTTAATGTTAAGCTAGCTATGTATTAGTTAGTTTTATTTGTCCTTGTACTTGCTTCCTTCATGAATGTTTCATGTTGTTGATCTATGGATTTAGCTTTGTGTGTTTCTATCCTTTTGTGCACACTAATCAACTTTAATTTGAAATTAAAATTGAACCTAAATCTATCACAACCTCTAAAAACTTGATTAAAATTGGTTCAAAATGATATCTAAATTATTTTGTCACCCTTTGTCAAGACATTCTTTGTGAATGTGTTGCTTTATGCAACCCTAGCATAATTTGGTGCTAATAGAGGTAAAATTCCAAGATTGCAACCTTTTGAAAAAGTCTTAGTTTTTCTCAAAAACCTGTAAAAACTTGGTTTCAAGTCCACTGGACGCGGATCCTTAAAGCCCCGCGGTTCCCTAGCGATATGGAACTGCCGGTCCCTTTAAGGTACCGCGGGTAGAAATCAGTTTTTGACGAATTTTTGGTCAAAACTTTTAAAACCCTATACCCTATCAAGATTCCTTGTTTACTCAAATTGACTAAACATTCCTTGACACTTCACATTTTGTATTCAAATTCTTACCTTGATTACATTTAACTTATACCCCAACCTTGAGATTTCATTCTCACACCTTCCCAACCTTAAGAATTCACTCTCACACAACCTTGAGATTTCATTCTCACACTTTCCCAACCTTGAGAATTCATTCTCACATAACCTTGAGATTTCATTCTCACACTATCACAATGCCTAACTCCTACATTCCTAACCTTGACATTTCTTTGTCACAATCCCACTCACCCAAAGCTTCCTCATCCAAGCTTTCAAAGAAACCGAAAATCTCGGTTCGACCTATTTGGGTTAAGAAGAATGAACCATCTTCGTCCAAACCACCCAAAAACCCTACCTTCTCTCCAATCAAGTATTGGAATGAGACTTATACCATAAATCCCATCACCGGAGCAAAAGAAAATGTTCCCCCACCACTATAATCCTTCAATACCCCTCAACTCAATGACCTTTCAACCTTCCCAAACCTCACAAGGCATTGTGAAAACATTCCCAAACCCATTACCCCACCACCACCAAACCCTAAGTTTGATGCCATACCCCCATCAAACGATTTTGTGTTGCATCATGGATCCTCGTGTGCTTGTTGTCGATTTCAACAAATTGAACTTGCTCATGTGTATGAGTAAGTTAAATTTTCTTGAATTCATCCTCACTCGACCTCCTATTCAAGTTTTCGTTCCTGTGGACAAAACTTCGAATGATGCATCGTCGTCTTTTTAGTCTTTTATTTTTTTAGCAAACTTGGAAAATATCACTATTAGACTAGCTTATGCTTAGTGGTTTATTTTCCATATTTATTGCTTTTAGATACTCATATTGTGTGTATGACTATCTTCTTTGTTGTGTCTTTTTCTTTTATGTAACCCTTGTGTTGTTTGTGTGTTATTTTATTAGTTCTATTTTGAGTTGATCATGGTTAATTTTTACAATTGCTTATGGGTGATTCCATCAATTCTAAACTTTAACCCATTGACAAGCTTATCATCTTCATCGGATTGAAGCTTGATTTTGTCAATTACCTCTTTGGACATACTTAGCAAAATACTTGATTCTAATTTGAGATTTCTTCTCTCTCTCCCTCTCAAGTTACTTAGTAGGTAGTGATCATATATACATTGGTGTTTCTTTCCTTTCTGCTAACCTTTGTGTAGCATGTCACCTTAGCTCACAAACTTGGTGCCCCAAGCAAGGGGGAGCAACCACCAAGGGGGAGCTACTAGCAAAGTTCGATGTTCTTCAAAGACTTGTGCTAACCTTTTTGCTACGACAAATGGGGAGAAATGATAGTGATAAACTAGTTAATAATTCCATATTTTGTGTTTCTATGTAAATGAGTTTATCGTTTGTCGTAATCAAAAAGGGGGAGATTGTTAATGCAAGTGATGCCTAAAAACAATATTAGTGTTAACTAATCTTTCTTAGTTTTGATCACAACAAACCCTACAACACATTTAGTGTAAAACACAAAATGAATTATTTAACTAACACTATCATCAAGGTAATAATCATATCACTAACCTTTCTTAATCATACTTAATGATCATCAAAATGATTATCCTTAAAACTCACTTTTGTTAATATGACAAAAGACTTTTTAATAAACTTTCTTTTTTAGAAAATGTTTTATTAAAATGGAAAATGAAAATTTGAAAATAGCATATTCCAAATGCTGTTAGAATATCCTTTGAAGGTTTCAAATACCTCAAATATTCCCACCTCACTAAAAGACAAAAAACGGAGCGTAGTCTAGTGTCGGTACCTTAAGTACCTACGCGGTTCCTTAGCGATATGGAACCGCGGGGTGAGATAAGGTACCGCGCATAGCTAGCCGTTATAGATCCGTTATACTTTGTCTCCTTTAAATAGTGGGTCAAATCTCATTTTCCATTAAGCCTCTTGGACGTTTTTCTCAGCCGTTATAGATCCGTTATACTTCCTTAAGGATGTTTACATATGATTATCCTCTTGATCCCCTCCTTTACCTTGTCCAATGAGAAGATCACTCACTCACTAGTGTTGTGATAAAGATGAATCTATAAGTTAGTCATATTCATCATGATACCCTTTTTGTTTTAGGTCAATCCAATGTATTTATGAATACTTGGACTAGTTGTGTTCATCCAAGTTATTTGTGGATACTTGGATTTGTTGTGTACATCCATTGCATATGTGTTTGCTTGGATTTGTGTTGTGTAAATCCAAGATACATGTGTGTACTTGGATAAGTCTAGTTGAGTTGTAATACATTTGATTAGGAGTTCTCACTAAACTATAAAGTGATGTGGTTGTGTCTTGTGAGTTTTCACTAAACTTAAAAGTGATTAGTAGTTGTGTTGTGTGAAGTTCTCACTTAGCTTCAAAGTGAAGAGTCGTGAAGATTGGTTCTAGCTTTCGATTAGAACTCGACATCTAGCCTTGTGTCGTAAAATGGTGAAGTAGGCAACGTCGTGAAGATTGGTTCTACCTTAAGATTAGAACCATGTTAATGCAAGTAATGCCTAAAAACATTATTAGTGTTAACTAATCTTTCTTAGTTTTGATCACAACAAACCATACAACACATTTAGTGTAGAAACACAAAATGAATTATTTAACTAACACTATCATCAAGGTAATAATCATATCACTAACCTTTCTTAATCATACTTAGTGATCATCAAAATGATTATCCTTAAAACTCACTTTTGTTAATAAGACAAAAGACTTTTTAATAAACTTTCTTTTTTAGAAAATGTTTTATTAAAATGGAAAATGAAAATTTGAAAATGGCATATTCCAAATGCTGTTAGAATATCCTTTGAAGGGTTCAAATACCTCAGATATTCCCACCCCACTAAAAGACAAAAAACGGAGCGGAGTCTAGTGGCGGTACCTTAAGTACCTATGCGGTACCTTAGCGATATGGTACCGCGGGGTGAGATAAGGTACCGCGCACAGTAGCCGTTATAGATCCGTTGTAACTTTGTCTCCTTTAAATAGTGGGTCAAATCTCATTTTCCAGCAAGCCTCTTGGGCGTTTTTCTTAGCCCTTTTTCTATTTTCTATAGCATAATCATTAGTAAATAATCACTTAATTTGTTAAGGATGTTTACATATGATTATCCTCTTGATCCCCTCCTTTACCATGTCCAATGAGAAGATCACTCACTCACTAGTGTAGTGATAAAGATGAATTTATGAGCTAGTCATATTCATCATGATACCTTTTTGTTTTAGGTCAATCCAATGTATTTATGAATACTGGACTAGTTGTGTTCATCCAAGTTATTTGTGAATACTTGGATTTGTTATGTACATCCATTGCATATGTGTTTGCTTGGATTTGTGTTATGTAAATCCAAGCTACATGTGTGTACTTGGATAAGTCTAGTTGAGTTGTAATAGATTTGATTAGGAGTTCTCACTAAACTATAAAGTGATGTGGTTGTGTCTTGTGAGTTCTCACTAAACTTTAAAGTGATTAGTAGTTGTGTTGTGTGAAGTTCTCACTTAGCTTCAAAGTGAAGAGTCGTGAAGATTGGTTCTAGCTTTCGATTAGAACTCGACATCTAGCCTTGTGTCGTAAAATGGTGAAGTAGGCAACAACGTCGTGAAGATTGGTTCTACCTTAAGATTAGAACTCGACATCTAGCCTTGTGTCGTTAAATTGTGAAGTAGGCAACGTCGTGTAGATTGGTCCTAGCTAAAGATTAGGTCTCGACATTTATCTTAGTGTCGGAAAATAATGAAAGAAACGATGTAAGGTTTTCTCCGCCGAGAAGGGAGCTTGTGGATATAGTGGAAATCTCGAGTAGGTGTACTCGAGGAGTGGAGTAGAAACGAGGATAGAGCCTCGTTGTCGAACCACTATAAATCTTGGTGTCTTCCCACTAGGTTGTCTCCTTCCTTGCTCTTTACTTATTTCATTATCATTATACTTGCTTATTATTCTTGCTAGTGCATTTCAATTGAACCTAATCATTATGCAACTTAGCTTTAAGTAAAAGATAGTTTTGATACAAACCAAATTGAAAGCAATTTTAAATTGGTCACCAATCGAAGAGAAACTATTCAACCCCCCCATCTAGTTTCTACAATTGGTATCAGAGCGATGGTCACTCAAGATCTTTGAAGTATATTGTACTTT
This sequence comes from Glebionis coronaria, assembly GCA_025667525.1. Taxonomy (NCBI): domain Eukaryota; kingdom Viridiplantae; phylum Streptophyta; class Magnoliopsida; order Asterales; family Asteraceae; genus Glebionis; species Glebionis coronaria. Next base: position 44,031,530 of record CM046882.1, read on the forward strand.
GAAACTTGGATCGATCCATTGCCTCCTCAAATTAGAAGGTCTAGTTGTACTAAACTTTCTCTTTGGTCAAAACTATGTTTTCTTTGAAAAATAGGTCTTTTAATCGATAATATTGCATCCCACTTAAGATTAGTAGCCTTTATGCATTTTAGATATACTCTTGAAATGTATCTACTAGTTTGCATCTTGCTTTGTGTAGGTACTCATGAAGATCAATCACTTAATTGGTTGTGGATTGAGTTACTTGCACTTGTAGAAGAATCATCTTCATTGATCTTTAACATCTTTGAATGATGATACCAAGATGATTGGGAATGATACTAGTCCTTGAAGACTTAGTACTCATCATAGTCATTGATTGGGCATAGCACTTATTCCTTCATGGATTGCTCTTTGTGGCCAAGGTACGCTTTCGTTCTCCCACACGCCCTTTGATCATTCTTTTGATCATTACTTGACTATGTGCTTGTTCTCGGCATCCTTGCCTTGACATTTATTTGTGGTTTGTGCTTCTTTTCTTTTATCCTCTCAAACCTTCATTGCTTGGATACTTGACTCACTATGGTGATGTAGAGTGAGTTAGTAGAAGCTTAAAGTATCAAGCATGATTTCTATGGTTTGCACCCATACGGTTAGTAGGCCCTTTGTGGGAGAGAAAGTGAATTAATACCTTGCTCATATTTTTGTTTAGACTAAGACTATTATTGAAAGTGATCTTAGTCTATACTTGAATAATTTCTTTGTGCTTATTCATTACCTAAGCCGTTTAACGTTTCACCGGAAAGGCACGTCTTAAACCACTATATATGACACAAGCTCCTCGTTGCCACTATTTGAAGATTGTCATTAATCCCTTGAGCATTGATCCTAGTCTTGATTCACTTCCCTTGATTTCTCTCCACTTAGTCATTTTGCTACGAGTAGTCGTTTGTCCGTTTCGGTTCTTTTCGATCTTGATTTAACTCGTAATCCTTCGTTAAGGCATATTGCTTAGTGTTATGATGATCCAATGATATTCTAAAAGGCTCATGATTTAATTTTAAGTATTTTAGAAAAACTGGATTTTCAAAATTTGGCGTTTTTTAGAGATAGAAACCTGCCTCTGTAGGCGGTTCCTTATCTCCGCGGCTCAAACCCGCGGTTCCTTATCGATAAGGTACCGCGGGCAGTAACTTTTGTCAGAGCGCCAGTTTGTGTTTTTTATTCTTTTTCAAACCAAACTCTCTCTCTCCCAAAAACACACAGCCGACGGGTTTTACTTTTTCCACCATTGTTGAAGCTTCCAAAACCTTCAATCACTCAAATTAATTGATTCCAAGTTGTGGGTTTCACTCATCCTTCATCTAACATCAATTAATTGTAAGTATTTTCTTTCAATTTCATCTATTTTGTTCTAGGGGTTCATCCTTTCATAATTGGGAATTTTTAAAATTGAAATTGAATTAAAACCTTAATAGGAATGTGGGTTGACATGGTAATCTTACTATGATTCCTTAGGTTGATATTCATTAAGATTTCACTAAAACCCACTTGTAGAACAAATCCAAATTTAGGCTAAATGATTTTGGTTGAATGATGGATTTGAGATGAACCCATGAACAAGTAGGTAATGACATTGTTAATGCTTACCTAAAAACCTTGTTTTGAAAAACCAATGTTCTAAGTTCATTGTTGATCCAACATAGTTCATATGTTCTTGGTAAATAATGGAATAGCTACATTGTGAACATGAGAATGATATGGATTCAATCCTTTGTTTGTCAAGAAATAGATATAACACATTCTCATATTCTTTGTTTGTTGATTTTAATTTTTCATATGAGTGATTGGATAGATATTTTCGTGTTTAGGTACTTGTCATGTCTTCAAGATATCAAAAAGATCACGAACGAACACGAGCATACATGCCCTCTCACCCTCTTTTGATTCACTCTCACAAAAACTCGTCTAAGTCTCTCGAACATTGTTGTTTCCATGAAGGACACATTGTTTGTTCCAATTTCGCAAATGAGTTTATTCTCTTCATGTTTAAATCTATTGGGTTTGATTGTCTTCTTGATATTGATGAGCCAATATTTCCTTCGTTTCTTATGGAGTTCTTTAGCTCATTCACATTGATATGCATCAATAATGGTTTGTCTATACGATTTTCCATTATGGGGAAAATCATTATTTACACTCTTGAAGAATTCGGTGATATTCTTGGAGTGCCATCTAATGGTCAATGTCGATTCACCGATGCTTGGAGTTTAGAGTCTTTAGAATCGGCCCCTATTGATGCTCATTATGTGACCGTGCTTCCAACTCCTTCGGACATCATTCATACCATTTCTAAACCTCGTGAGCATCCTATTCATGGTAAATTATAAGGAGTTGTTCGAACTCTCTCTCCTTGGGAATTACTATCTAGTGATATTAATGATTTCATGTCTCCTTGGGCTGAAATCATTAGGGAAAATGCAATGTGTCTTGATGGGAATCGGGATTTAGTACCCGCTTGTCTTGCACACATGTTGTATTGTGTTGCCACCACAACTCCTTACAATCTCTCATTTTTCATAGCTAGAAGAATTAGGTTTGTTATTCTTGAGCCTAAGTCAAGTCTTCCCTATGGAATGCTTCTTTCTCGTCTTCTTAGAAGAGTCCTTATTGACTTTCCGTCTCTTCTATCTTCACCCTATCACTCCGTTGATCGTGTCATGTCTCCCATTCAAGGGAACATTTCACCCGAGATCAATGTGAACTCGTGTCAAGTCGAAAATACTTCTCAAGAAGAGTCTTCTAGTAACCCTCCCTCAAACTTCATTAACTTCATGTCCTCTTCAATCTCCATCTTGTCCTCCCATGAAGTTGATTCCGACTATCAATTTTATCTCAATCATCTTCTTCGAGAACACCTCAGAAGTGAATCAAGGAATTAGATGTTATGCTCATAGTGACTTGCAACACTCATCTAGGATGTTTTCATGACTCTCTTCTCTTCATTTGGTTATGTATTAACTTATGCTTGGATTATTATTTTCTTTGATCCTTAATGTTAATTATGCCTTCATATTTGTGTTTTACATAGGTTTGTGCATGCCATATGATAGTTAGCTTATTAGATTATGATCTGTAGTTAACTTTGGCTTATGAAACCTTTGGGAAAAATCTGGGTTTATCAAAAACTGAAATGGGAAATTTTTGAAAACCTTTTGGTCGCGGTTCCATATCGACCCGCGGTTCCTTATCGATAAGGTACCGTCGGTCCTAGATAAGGAACCGCCGGCCACTGTGCACGACAGCATCTTTGCTTTACACTGTTTTCTTAATTTTGTGTAAACCTTGCATGATTTTCAGTAATAAACTGCACATTTCCTAAACTAGGGTATCTAAATTCATTATTCACCTAAAATGATTTTAACCCATTACTAGTTTGGATCATCCCCTCAACCATTTAAACCCACCTTGTTTGTCATGTTCTTCACACATCAAACATACTTCCCTATACCTTAAACCACCCTAATCAACCATGGTGTGTACCAAAACCTCAAACACTTCCAAGACCTCCACCCCAAGAAAAACACTCAAAATAAGGGTTAAGGTAGCTAAGCCTAACTCTTCACCTTTCCACACACCTAAGAATGAGAATGCTCCTATCCTCATTTCTTCATCACCTTCCCCACCTCTTGCACCATGCAAGACTTCTTCCACCCATGGTACTAACCACTCCATTGGTTCTACCTCCTCTTCATTCAATTCTAGAATGAATGAGCTTTCTTCACCCTTCACTCCAAGTGCACCCTTGGAAGTGACCACACAACCTCAACCAATCCAAAGCATTCCTTTTGGGAATGACTTTGATGACTCTTTGGTGACTTCACCATTTACCCCTCACAACTCACCCATTTCACCAACCTTGGAGGATTTACCTCCACACTCACCCATTTCCCCTTTGAGGAACATGCCTCTACTTTCACCCACTTCACCCTTGGAGAACTTGCCTCCTCCACCTCCACCCAACTCAAACATCCCAATTTTGGGTGTCCCTCTTTCCCTCCTCTTGGGTGATCCTTACTTTGGGTTTCAACAAACTCATGGTCCTAGATGTCCATGTTGTCTCTACAACCACTTCCTCATCCAAAACCTAAGGATGGATATGTATGGACTACATAGGGGTTTGCAAGATTTCTTGCTTACTTTGTTCTCCATGCCTCCTCCTAGGAGATGAATGATGGAGTTGTCTTAATAAGAGTTTTCATCAAAACCAAGCCTAAGAAAACTACTTATCTAGATTTTATGAATAGCTAGCTATGTATTAGTTAGTTTTATTTATCTTTGTACTTGTTTCCTCATTAATGAATGTTTCTTGTTGTTGTGTTATGGATTTAGCTTTGTGTGATTCTATCCTTTTGTGCACACTAATCAACTTTAATTTGAAATTAAAATTGAACCTAAATCTATCACAACCCCTAAACTTGACTAAAATTGGTTCAAAATGATATCTAAATTATTTTGTCACCCTTTGTCAAGACATTCTTTGTGAATGTGTTGCTTTATGCAACCCTAGCATATTTTGGTTCTAATAGAGGTAAAAATCCAAGATTTGCAATTTTTTGAAAAAGTCTTAGTTTTTCCCAAAACCCAGGAAAAACATGGTTTAAAGTCCTCTGGACGCGGTTCCTTAAAGACCCGCGGTTCCTTAGTGATATGGAACCGCCGTACCCTATAAGGTACCGCGGCCAGAAAGTGACTTTTGACGAATTTTTGGTCAAAACCATTAAACCCTATTCTCAGTCAAGATTCCTTGTTTACTCAAATTGACTAAACATTCCTTGACACTACACATTTTGTATTTAAATTCTTACCTTGATTACATTTTACTTATACCCCAACCTTGAGATTTCATTCTCACACCTTCCCAACCTTGAGAATTCATTCTCACATAACCTTGAGATATCATTCTCACACTCTCACAATGCCTAACTCCTACATTCCTAACCTTGACATTTATTTGTCACAACCCCTCTCACCCAAAGCTTCTTCATCCAAGCTTTCAAAGAAACCGAAAATCTCGGTTCGACCCGTTTGGGTTAAGAAGAATGAACCATCTTCGTCTAAACCACCCAAAAACCCTACCTTCTCTCCAATCAAGTATTGGAATGAGACTTACACCATAAACCCCATCACCGGAGCAAAAGAACATGTTCCACCACCACCACAATCCTTCAATACCCCCCAACTCAATGACCTTGCAACCTTCCCAAACCTCACAAGGCATTGTGAAAACACTCCCAAACCCTTTACCCCACCACCACCAAACCCTAAGTTTGATGCCATACCCCCATCAAACGATTTTGTGTTGCATCATGGATCCTTGTGTGATTGTTTCCGATTTCAACAAATTGAACTTGCTCATGTGTATGAGAAGTTAAATTTTCTTGAATTCCTCCTCACTCGACCTCCTATTCAAGTTTTCGTTCCGGTGGACAAAACTTCGAATGATGCATCGTCGTCTTTTTAGTTTTATTTTATTTTTAGCAATCTTGGAAAATATCACTATTAGACTAGCTTATGCTTAGTGGTTTATTTTCCATATTTATTGCTTTTAGATACTCATACTATGTGTATGACTATCTTCTTTGTTGTATTTTTTTTAACCTTTGTGTTTTTTGTGTGCTATCTAATTAGTTCTTTTTTTGAGTTGATCTTGGTTAAATTTTTACAATTGCTTATGGGTGATTCCATCAATTCTAAAGCTTTAACCCATTGACAAGCTTATCATCTTCATTATATTGAAGTTTGATTTTGTCAATTACCTCTTTGGACATACTTAGCAAAATACTTGCTTCTAATTTGAGATTTCTTCTCTTTCTCCCTCTCAAGTTACTTAGTAGGTAGTGATCATATATACATTGGTGTTTCTTTCCTTTCTACTAACCTTTGTGTAGCATGTCACCTTAGCTCACAAACTTGGTGCCCCAAGCAAGGGGAGCAACCACCAAGGGGGAGCTACTAGCAAAGTTCGATGCACTTCAAAGACTTATGCTAACCTTTTTGCTACGACAAAGGGGGAGAAATGATAGTGATAAACTAGTTAATAATTCCATAGTTTGTGTTTCTACGTAAATGAGTTTATCGTTTGTCGTAATCAAAAAGGGGGAGATTGTTAATGCAAGTAATGCCTAAAAACATTATTAGTGTTAACTAATCTTTCTTAGTTTTGATCACAACAAACCATACAACACATTTAGTGTAGAAACACAAAATGAATTATTTAACTAACACTATCATCAAGGTAATAATCATATCACTAACCTTTCTTAATCATACTTAGTGATCATCAAAATGATTATCCTTAAAACTCACTTGTGTTAATAAGACAAAAGACTTTTTAATAAACTTTCTTTTTTAGAAAATGTTTTATTAAAATGGAAAATAAAAATTTGAAAATGGCATATTCCAAATGCTGTTAGAATATCCTTTGAAGGGTTCAAATACCTCAGATATTCCCACCCCACTAAAAGACAAAAAACGGAGCGGAGTCTAGTGGCGGTACCTTAAGTACCTACGCGGTACCTTAGCGATATGGTACCGCGGGGTGAGATAAGGTACCGCGCACAGTAGCCGTTATAGATCCGTTGTAACTTTGTCTCCTTTAAATAGTGGGTCAAATCTCATTTTCCAGCAAGCCTCTTGGACCTTTTTCTCAGCCCTTTTTCTATTTTCTATAGCATAATCATTAGTAAATGATCACTTAATTTGTTAAGGATGTTTACATATGATTATCCTCTTGATCCCCTCCTTTACCATGTCCAATGAGAAGATCACCCACTCACTAGTGTAGTGATAAAGATGAATTTATGAGCTAGTCATATTCATCATTATACCTTTTTGTTTTAGGTCAATCCAATGTATTTATGAATACTTGGACTAGTTGTGTTCATCCAAGTTATTTTTGAATACTTGGATTTGTTGTGTACATCCATTGCATATGTGTTTGCTTGGATTTGTGTTGTGTAAATCCAAGCTACATGTGTGTACTTGGATAAGTCTAGTTGAGTTGTAATAGATTTGATTAGGAGTTCTCACTAAACTATAAAGTGATGTGGTTGTGTCTTGTGAGTTCTCACTAAACTTTAAAGTGATTAGTAGTTGTGTTGTGTGAAGTTCTCACTTAGCTTCAAAGTGAAGAGTCGTGAAGATTGATTCTAGCTTTCGATTAGAACTCGACATCTAGCCTTGTGTCGTAAAATGGTGAAGTAGGCAACATCGTGAAGATTGGTTCTACCTTAAGATTAGAACTCGACATCTAGCCTTGTGTCGTTAAATTGTGAAGTAGGCAACGTCGTGTAGATTGGTCCTAGCTAAAGATTAGGTCTCGACATTTAGCTTAGTGTCGGAAAATAATGTAAGCAACGATGTAAGGTTTTCTCCGCCGAGAAGGGAGCTTGTGGATATAGTGGAAATCTCGAGTAGGTGTACTCGAGGAGTGGAGTAGAAACGAGGATAGAGCCTCGTTTTCGAACCACTATAAATCTTGGTGTCTTCCCACTAGGTTGTCTCCTTCCTTGCTCTTTACTTATTTCATTATCATTATACTTGCTTATTATTCTTGCTAGTACATTTCAATTGAACCTAATCATTATGCAACTTAGCTTTAAGTAAAAGATAGTTTTGATACAAACCAAATTGAAAGCAATTTTAATTTGGTCACCAATCGAAGAGAAACTATTCAACCCCCCCTTCTAGTTTCTACAAACCCGACATCTAGCCTTGTGTCGTTAAATTGTGAAGTAGGCAACGTTGTGTAGATTGGTCCTAGCTAAAGATTAGGTCTCGACATTTATCTTAGTGTCGGAAAATAATGTAAGCAACGATGTAAGGTTTTCTCCGCCGAGAAGGGAGCTTGTGGATATAGTGGAAATCTCGAGTAGGTGTACTCGAGGAATGGAGTAGAAACGAGGATAGAGCCTCGTTGTCGAACCACTATAAATCTTGGTGTCTTTCCACTAGGTTGTCTCCTTCCTTACTCTTTACTTATTTCATTATCATTACACTTACCTATTATCTTTGCTAGTGCATTTGAATTGAACCTAATCATTATGCAACTTAGCCTCAAGTAAAAGGTAGTTTTGATACAAACCAAATTGAAAGTAATTTTAATTTGGTCACCAATCGAAGAGAAACTATTCAACCCCCCCTTCTAGTTTCTACATGTATGTCTACAACGCTTGTCACCTCTGCATCTGAATCTTCAATGTCCACTGTAAGTTTTTCCTTTGGATCTGAATCTTCAGTTTCCACCCTACGTTTATGCGATCATGGCCACTATGTTATTTATTTAAATATAAGTTGTTGGATATAAGCATGTTATCCTTTTTTGAGAATGCAAGTCAGTGAAATAACTATCCCGTGTACACTTACCATTTTTTTTCTTGTATTCAGAAGGTTTTGTTGGAGTAGAAACAGCTAGGGCCTTTGATAACTTTTTTAATTTTGTCTTGTCCACAGTAGGATCTGCTGGAGTAGAAACACATGGGGCTTTCGATAAACTTTTTAACACATGAGTGGCACTACTACCAATAGCATCCCCTGTGCCGGAACCCTCATCTTCATCAACTGTTCCAGTCGAAATAATCTTCCAGCACGTGAAGCTTTCGTGGTTTCTATGTTCATAATAAGTATGCGACTTGAGTTCCAAAGTGGGGCTGGTGCCGATGATGTTGGCAAGGGCAGGGGGCAACTCAGCATGTTCATCTGGTGCCTGTATGTGAAAGTTAGTAAAAAATGATTATGTGATTGTACGAAAGATTTTAAATGTACCTGCTCTTCAGCTGCGACTATTGAAGCCGCCGAACATTTTACCAACGTAGTCGCAGAATCATCAAACATGACAGTTACAACCTCTGTTGTTGAGTCTGAAACCTCAAGTTCAAGCCTGTACCTGCAAGTGGAATGTTGGATACACCGGGTAAGTGCTTCATTGTGCTTATTTTACTTCATATAAATTAAAAGAAAATACATCACCACCTTAATACTGGGTAATCTACCGATTTGTTGCATGAATCACACCAAAATTTACCGTCTTGTCGGCCAATACCCTTTCTGCACTTTTCACCACCGCAAGAAGGGTAATGCCATCCTTTCTGCATCCTGATGTTGTCGATATGTACTTTACAATGAAAAGTCGCAGACTAGAAAGACATAGCAAAATATATTAGACATACAGGAAAACGTGTAGCTTCAGGGAACAATATTACAGAAAGAGGGTTTGGCAAAGTATGAGAGGTACATCATGCTTTCGGTTTCGTGCCCACATAAGCAAGTTTTCAAGTGTTCCCGCTTTTGCCTCTGTGTGATCAACAGGCAAATGTTCCTTTTCAAACTCGACAGTACTGCAAGCCAGGTATGGGTTAATTTTTTGAACAATGTAAATATTCATAATTGTTACCAAAATATTTAGCTTTGACGACCTGCTTTCATTCTTTAATGCTTTCACAGCAGGAATAGCATCATCGTCGAGGATCAGGGTTGACGAACTACTTGACAGATAAAGCCGATCTGCAAGGTAATAAGTATTTATGAAGTCGCCTATGGATAATGCAAAAATGTGGAGTAATTTTAGGAGGTAGAGCCTCTCACTATTATAATGCTTTGTGGTCATGCAGGTTAAGATGATTGGGAACACGCCAGTGTGGCGTGTTCTTTTTTCTATCAGGAGTCCGCCTAGCCCGCCCCAAAGTGTCACCCTCACTGATTGCCCCCTGGATCACAAATGCAATTGTATATCAGGTAAGATTAACGTGTTGCATACTTAATTTAACTAAAGAAGAATTCTGTTAACATTAATGCGTTATTTATTTATGTAGCCACAAATATGCTTTACGGAGTAAATGTAGTAACTGTAAACAATATAAAGAAAAGAACCTGGGGTCAGCAAGACAGAATTCCAATGTTCGAGATCATGTTCTTTGGTGAATGGTCCTGCCAACGTTAGTCACATAGCCAGCAACATCTGCATGTCAATTTTATTTACATTTAAGTCTATCTTTTATATGAACTATGAGATGTAGCACAATATATAAGATACATACAAACGATAGAACATTACCAATCAAGTATTTGTTATTTGTGAGCTCAAGGTGACCAATATCAACCATTTGGAAAGGGTATCTGGTGAAACCTTCAGGTTTTACGAAAGCCTTTTTAACGGTAGTAGCACCATCAAATTCAAGCATGAACGCCGCATTTTTTATTATGCGGAATTCATCTTTATTAGGCTGAACTACAAAAATTTTCAAGGAGTATACAACCCCTTCTTTCAACTTAAGTAAATTGTGGGCTATGTTCGCCCTAGCTGTACAATGCATTATATTACCCTGCGATAACCTTTTATCAGCATTTGAGCCAGACTTCATATTCTACCAAAAGTTATGAAAAATCTATTATTGACAACTTACCTTTTCATCAGAAACCACGAAATCCGTGCTCAAGTAGCGGCCGGTCACAGCATTAACATCCCACATTCTACATAACATGACAATCACTGTGCCAGTAACACCAACATCAACTTGGTCCAAGTAAAGTGCGGTTTGGGTTTCTGCGGATTTAGTGGGCTTAATTTTTATTGGGATGGATGAATCATCCGTGGTTTCAGTGGGCATTGTTTTTTCCAGAACTGAAGACTCGTCCGTGGTTTCAGTGGGCTTGGGTTTTTCCAAAACTGAAGATTCAGCCGTGTCCTGAGTAGGTTGGTTTGTTTTGGAATGGAAGACTCAGCCGACATAGTGTCCATGCTTTTGGTTTTAGTGATTGTAGAGATAAATGAAGAGATGTCTGGTGCAAAGAAATGTGAATGTCATTTATAGATTACATAGGCCGATTGTATTCTATGTAACTCCTACTCATAGGCTTGTAATTGAAGGATGGGTTTAATACTGTAACTGCAAGTCTTTTGGATTCCATTCAATTCCCTGGTCTTGTAATAAATGGAAAATCTTTTTTAATAGCATAACTACAGCAACTCTTGAGATGCAAAAGTTATTTCATCTTAAACACACCCCAATCTTAAAGACACCCATTTAATATCCAGGGACTGAATCATTATAGATATAAGATTTGTTATATTTGTTAATTATAAAATTTATTATATTTGCTATTAAATTAAATGTGAAAAAATTAAATAATAAAAGATCACTAAAAGTATTTTTTTTAATCCAAATTTACTAAAAAAATATTAAAAATTATGAATATTAAATACTATTAAAATGAAAAAAAAATAAATAACAGAGGAAATCATTGATATTTTTACTTAATTTTTTTTGAACATACTATTCAAGTATTCATATCGCACCTCACAAATAGAGAAAATTTGTACAAAACAAGTTACATCAAAACAGAAAAAGCAAAATTGAAACTGAAAATGATTTGCCAAACAAAATACACGAAGTAACATGTTGAGAAAAAACAAAACGTACACCAGAAAAAATTGTGACCAAGGACAACAACACAACACAATACAAAACCGATTTACCTAATATTTAGTAAAAAAAGTAAAACTTTTAACAACTATTTTCTTCAGTAAACAAAAGATGCGAGTATTTACAACTACTTTTATATTGAATTTGTTTTATTAAGTAAAAATTATAATGAATTGAATAATTGTGTATTTTATTAACAAGTAGATTTTATTTATTTTAAGATGTAAGTATAAAAGTAGACAAAATTTAGACCCTTAGTCGTCAACTAAGACAAAAAAATACACTTCAAATAAATTTATTTATTTCTGTTTACACGTGTCCAAATAATCAACCATTTTTATTAATATTTTTTCCCAAGTTTGACCTACTATATTTTGTCTTTTCCCTTTTTCAACTTATCAACCGGCGACTAATCAACCCACAAGTACTCAACCTACATCGGATACTGAGAAAATACAACTTTAAAGCTTTGGAGTTTTTATCCAAGTAATGGTCTTTAAAAAACTTGTCTCATATTATGTAGTATGTTAAAAGATATTGACTAGTCTATGGGTACTTAGAGCGTAAGGTGTGGTGGCAATTTACATTCGCCAAACTGATGTGGCTCTCCCACATGCTCGTCAAAGTAAGCCATCACACCATCGAAACTCGTCAAACAAACCCCTCGCCGTGTAGTTGGCGAGGTAAACGACAAACAAAAAGTGTAAATGGATTGTTGGTTTGTATATTAAAAAAAATCGACCTTTTTTAAATTTAAAATTTAAATTAATTATATTTAAAATCAAATTATATACGCAACTCTATAAATACTTCCATATTTTACCTTTAAAATTCAAACTTAATTCCAAACTAAAAAATATTAATATGGCTTGTTTCAAATCATTAAATAATCAAAAGGTTTGTTCAGCTCCGCACACTTTTACAGAAATCAAAACAATGGTTGCTAAACTAATTAAAGAAGACATCGTTCGACACAAAGTGATTGGGGATTTAGCCCTTAAATTTGAAAGTGCATTCATTGCTGAAGATGATTTGCAGAAAGCATATGAAGAATGCACTGATATTCCAAAAGAGTGGTGTGATTCGATGATTAGATTTTTGAAAAAAGAATCCGTCAAAGACTATGATATACATGATGCCTTATTTGAAGAAGCCGCTAAAATCGAAATACAAATAGAATTTAAAAAGTGTAGAAACTAGAAGGGGGTTGAATAGTTTCGCTAATTAAGGTCTTAATTAAAATTATGTTGGTCCCAAAATTTTCTTTTACTTGAAAACTAGTTTCATAGTTGTTAAGTCAATTTCCTTAACATTTGCTATATATAGTGATTATGGAAATGCAATGCATGAATCTAAAGATGAATAAGTAAAGAGTAAGAAAAGAAACAACCTAAAGAAAGACACCAAGATTTATAGTGGTTCATCAACGAAGCTCTCTCTTCGTTCCTACTCCACTCCTCGGGTACACCTTACTTGAGGATTTCCCTTATATCCACAAGCTCCTTCTTGGCGGAAAAAACCTTACAACGTCGCTTCCAATGTTTTCCGACACTAAGCTAAATGTGGAATTTTAATTCTAAGCTAGAACCAATCTTCGTTGCCCATCTTCTTTTCGGACACAAGGCTAGATGTCGAGTCCTAATCCAAAAGCTAGAACCAATTTTCGCCGCCCATCTTCTTTTCTGACACAAGGCTTGATGTCGGGTCCTAATCCAAAGCTAGAACCAATCTTTACACACATCACTTTCTAGTTAAATGAAAACTCATAAGATACCAACACAGAATTACATCACTGTGTAGTTTAGTGAGAACTTACACACAAGACATATTAAAACACAGGACACATCCAAGTATACACATATAACTTGGATCTACACAAGACTAATTCAAGTATATACAAATACCTTGAATCTACACAAGACTCAAATAAACAAAATGATGAACATGACTAGATCTAAGAAAGGATGAACTTCATCAAGGCTTCATCTTTTATCATATCACAAATGTATGAGTGATCTTTTCTTTGGACAAGTAAAGAAGTGGATCAAGAGGATAATCATAAGTAAACATACTTAACAAATTAAGTGGTCATTTACTAATGATTGGAAACATAGAAAGAATATAAGAAGCAGAAATCTGTCCAAAAAGGTTCATTAGAAAATGGATAAATAATCCACTATTTATAGGAGACAAGTTGTAACGGCTCTTTGGGCGCGGCTCATTAAATAGGTTGGAGGCTCAATATTGATATTGAGAGGCAGGCACCTATACTGAGCTGAGGGATCTATAGTCCGCTCCTTTTTGTTCTTTAGTGGGGAAATCTCATCTGGTGAAATTTATACCTCAAGAGAATATTCCTAGACCATTTGGAATATGCCAAATTCAAATTTCCATTTTCTATTTTAATAAAACTGTAGAAACTAGAAAGGGGGGGGGGCTGAATAGTTTCTCATCGATTTATCTCCTAATTAAAATTTCTTTCAATTAGGTGAGTGCACAAAACTATCTTTTACTTCAAAGCTAGTTGCATAATGATTAGGTTCAATTCTAATGCATTAACAATGTATAACAAGTGTAGTGATAATGAATGTAAGTAAAGAGTAAGGAAAGAAACAACCTAGTAGGAAGACACCAAGATTTATAGTGGTTCGGCAACGGGGCTCTATCCTCGTTCCTACTCCACTCCTCGAGTACACCTTACTCGAGATTTCCACTATATCCACAAGCTCCCTTCTTGGCGAAGAAAACCTTACAACGTCGCTTACATTATTTTCCGACACCAAGCCAAATGTCGAGACCTAATCTTAGCTAGGACCAATCTACACAACGTCGCCCACTTCACTCTTTTACGACACAAGGCTAGATGTCGAGTTCTAATCTAAAGGTAGAACCAATCTTCACAACGTTGCCTACTTCACCATTTTCTGACACAAGGCTAGATGTCGAGTTCTAATCCAAAGCTAGAACCAATCTTCACGACTCTTCATTTTGAAGCTAAGTGAAAACTTCACAAAACACAACTACATATGACTTTATAGTTTAGTGAGAACTCACCAGACACAACCACATCACTTTATAGTTTAGTGAGAACTAACACAACTAATTACAACTAAACTAAACATATCCAAGTACACACATGTAGCTTGGATCTACACAACATAAATCCAAGCACACACATGTGCAATGGATGTACACAACTCTAATCCAAGTATTCACAAATAACTTGAATGAACACAACTAGTCCAAGTATTCACAAATACATTGGATCTACACAAGACACAAATAAACAAATGATGAACATGACTAGATCTTTAGGAGGAGGTGATCTTCATCAGCGCTACATCTTTATCACATCACAAGTGTGTGAGTGATCTTCTCTTTGGACAAAGTAAAGAAGGAGATCAAGAGGATAATCATGAGTAAACATACTTAACACATTAAGTGATCATTTGCAAATGAATAGGATTAGAAAGGAGAAAGAAGGCTAAAGAAGATGTCCAAAAAGGGTTGATGAGAATGCAGATTTGATTCACTATTTATATGACAAAACATCCAACGGCTATATCTGCCTGCGGTTCCTTATTGATAAGGAACCGCCATAGGTGTTGAGGTACCGCTGGCGTAGACTCCGCTCCTTTTTGTCTTTTAGTAAATTTGAAATATCTGAGGCTGTTTAAACCTTTAAAGGATATTCTTATGGCATATGGAATATGGCATATTCAAATTTGCATTTTCATTTTAATAAAACATTTTCTTAAAAATAAAGTGTATTAAAAATCTTTTGTCATGTTTGACAAAAGTGAATTTTAAGGCTAATCACTTTTATGATCACTAAGCATGATTAAGATATGTTAGTGTAATGATTATTACCTTGATGATAGTGTTTGTTAGATAATTCGTTTTATGATTGTGTTTGACAATAAATGTCTTTGTAATTTGTCATGATCAAAACTAAGAAAGATTAATTAATACTAACAATGTTTTTAGGCATTGCTTATGTATTAACAATTTCCCCCTTTTTGATTACGACAAACTGTAAACTCATTTACGTAAAATACAAGTTTTATTCGAATTATTAACGAGTTTATCACTATCATTTCTCCCCCTTTGTCGAAGCAAAAAGGTTAGCACAAGTCTTTGAAGAAGAAAAGAACCGAACTTTTGCTAGTAGCTCCCCCTTGGTGCTTACTCCCCCTTGCTTGGGGCACCAAGTTAATGAGCTAAGGTGGCATGCTACACAAAGGTTAGAAGAAAGAAAAGAAACACCAATGTATATATGTGCACTACTTACTAACTAACTTGAGAGGGAGAAGGAAAAGAAATCTCAAATTAGAAGTAAGCATTTGCTAAGTATGTCCAAAGAGTGTGTATTGACAACATCATAGTTTAATTGGTGAAATAAAGGAAGAAAAGAAACATCCAAAGCAATCAAAGATGATTTAAAATGTCAATGGGTTAAAATTTAGAATTTATGGAATCACCCATATTTAATTTTAAGTTTTAACCATGATCAACTTTTTAAAAAATGTGTGTAATAAAATTAGAGGGAAAGACAAAACACATAACAATTATATTACAAAAATATGAAATTGTTGGAAATACGTTTTTACGTATTTAGGAAGATTTGGTCACTCCGACAATATATTAAGTAGTAGCTCGTAGTCTAGATATCTTTATTAAACAAACAAAGCCAAGCCTAGCCTACAACATGTGTAGGCCGGCCCAACATTGTAAGCCCAAGACCATATGCTAGGTTTATTTTATTATTGTAACTTGGGTAACGCCCTTGTTTTGAGTGACCTCCCTTAGGGGGAGATTGTTGGAAATACGTTTTTACGTATTTAGGAAGATTCGGTCACTCCGACAATATATTAAGTAGTAGCTCGTAGTCTAGATATCTTTATTAAACAAACAAAGCCAAGCCTAGTGATAGGTGTGTAAACACCCATCCTTTTACCACTTAATTCGGGCTAAAACGAGACCAAAACACGTATTTAATATCATTTGTTTGGAATTATGCGTGGTTTTTGTGTTTATTGTGTTTTCAGAGCCAACCGGATGAATATTGAAGAAAACATGGGATTGCACGGGTTTTACTGAAGAAAAAGACTCAAGATAAAGTCTATTGTCCAAGAGATGCAAAAGATTTGAAGTCACTGGGCCTATTCGAAGATTTATCGAAGAAAAGGACCAAAGATGGAAGATTTATATAAGTCGAGGAAACTCAAGACTATTAAACGAAGAAATTAAAAGACGAGTTGAATTTAATCGACGGCAAATCCCGAATCAGAATCGAAAACGGAAACTTTTCTGAAAAGACGAAAAGACAAGAAGAACGGGAGAAAGCCCACTCACCAACCAAAGGACAAGGCTATAAATAGCCTTCCCCTCACACATTTTAGTTTAGTTTTTTCACTCTTTCTTCCTCCCCACTTTTCTTCCTGGTTCGTAGCTTCACCATCACCACTAGGGTGATTTGTGATTTTCATCTTTAATTCTTTAAGCTTGTAATTTTAATCTTTGTTTTATCTTGTCAAAACATTAATCAATCAATACAAGTTCTTGTTTAATCTTTCATTTCATCTTGTTCATCATCATCTTTATCTTCAAGTTTTTAAGTTTTTATTTTCTTGATTTGATCTTCAAAAGTTGTTTGGATTTGTGTTTTTATTAGTGGGATTCGTTGCTTATGGTGTCTAAATGATTTGTGTTTAATTTGGAAAAATCTTTTTAAGTATTTGGTTTGATTTTGATCAAAATTTGTGTTCCTTGTTCTTCGTTATCTGCTACTGTACCTGGGTTTCCAGAAGTTCCGGATCAGTGATAAGTTCCGAACCAAGCATTAAGTTCCGAATCAAGACACCTTCATTCGGAAGTCTCAAACTTCCGAATCAAGAAGAAGTTCCGAATCAACCTCTTCATCCGGAAGATTCCGAATCAAGCTGAAAGTTCCGAACCAAACCTTTGTCCGGAAGTTTCCGAATCAACCCCTCATCCGGAAACTTCCGAATCAACCTTCATCCGGAAACATCCAAATCAAGCAAGAAGTTCCGAACCAGTTATTTCCGAGTCAGCAAGTTCCGAATCAATAGCCTTCATCCGGAAGGTTCCGAATCAATTGTCAGACTTCCGAATCAGAAAGTTCCGAACCAAGGTTAAAGTTCCGAATCAGTTATCTTTGGGTATTTTAAAGTTGCTGTTTTACTGTTGTTGTTTTACTGTTTCTTTACTCATATTTCACAATTTAAATTTTCATTTCCACTTTTTATTAGATTAGAAAACCAAACCCCTTTATTTAGTAACCAAGAACAATCATTCCACTTAAGACCTAGATCAATTCGAGAGGATATCGAGAGTAAAATTGAACCTAGCAAAACCCATGTATCAAATGGCGCCGCTGCCGGCTCTTCTCGTTAAGATCAAAAGTTTTTTGTGAGAACTTGGATTTTGGGATCCGTTCCCCGTGAACGTTACTTTTTCATAAAAATTTTCAAAAATACACAAAAATTAAAAAACATAAAAACCAAAAATATTTGTGCTTTGCTTTTCTTTGTTCGTTCTTTTGCAGGTGTATGCGCACTCGATCCACGTCTTATCAAGAGCCCGAGCCTCTCGATAACTTAGACATGGCTGGTGTACAAAACAACAATAACATACCACCTCCGAACAACAATAATAACAACAACAATCCGCCTTTCAACAACATGAACAATAACAACAACAATGAGCACCTTCCGGATAATCGCCCAATGATTGAATTGCTGCAAGCTCATGTCGATGGCAATACGGATCCAATTGTTATACCACCAATTGCCGCCAACAATTTCGAGCTCAAGTCAGGCTTTATCCAGATGGTCTCAGCTCAACCATTCTTGGGACGAACCATTGATGACCCACACGACCACATCAAGAGATTTCTACAACTCACTAACACGGTCAAGTTCAATGGTGTTCCACAAGAAGTGATAAGGTTACAACTTTTTCCCTTTTCTTTAGAGGGACAAGCCCGGCATTGGCTTGCTAAGGAACCGCCACAGAGTATTCTCTCGTGGACGGATTTGGAAACAAAGTTTATCAACTACTTTTTTCCACCCTCTCGTACTACCGCTTTGCGGAATGAGATTATAAACTTTGAACAAAAGTACGATGAGTCATTTAGTGAATCTTGGGATCGTTTTAAAGATCTTTTAAGAAAATGCCCACAACATGGTTTTACCAAAGTACATCAAATTAATACTTTTTACAATGGTTTAAGCATGAGTGACCAAGATTCACTGAATAGTGCCTCGGGGGGTAATCTATTGGCTAAGACTTCCAATGCTGCTTGGGACATCATTGAGAACAAATCTCGTGTGCAAACCAAGAGTGTTAGGACCAATGTTGCTAGTGCTAGCACTAATGACAGCGACAAGCGATTAGACAAAATCACCACGCTTCTTGAATCGCTTGTCACCCACACCGTCAGCAACAACAACAGCAACAACGCCAAAAACGCACAAGTAAACGCTGTCAGCCAACCTTGTGAGATATGCGGTGGTCCCCACTCTTACACAACTTGTACCGCCACCCAAGATTACCCTGCTGAGAATGTGAATGCGGCATATGGCACCTACCAACAACCTGCTTATCAAGCTAGACCTCAAGGTGACCGTAACTTGCTTAGCTACCGCAGCAACAACTATCTTTCACCACCTGGTTTCCCTCCTACCAACCCAAACCAACAACAAAACCTTAACCGCTCTCCTCAACAACAACAACAACCTCGTCAACCATACATCCCACCTCACAAGCAACAACAACCACCTCCACGTAACAATCAAGTCTACCAACAACCTGCTTACCAACCACCTGCATACAATGCTCCTCCCAACTAAGCCACCACTGCATTACACCAAGAGGTCGCCACCTACATGAGAACCAATGATGTGATTGTGGGAAATCTCCAAGAGGAAGTGCGCAATTTGAAGGCAGATTTGGTCAAGCAAGGAAATGATTTGAGAGCTGACATGAAAAACACGTTGGATAGCCAGACTAATGATCTGAGGAACATGATGGCTAGTTTTTTCCAAAGTAGTCAACCCTCTTCTTCGGGTACTCTTCCGAGTAACACCGTTGCGAACCCAAGAGGGGAGATGAAAGCAATCACTACTCGAAGTGGTAAAGGTACCAAGGAACCCGAGCTTCCTATACCCCCACCCGTGGTTGTGACTAAGGAGAACGAGTCGCCTACTCCTATTCCTCCTCCTTCTCCTTCCCAAATTTCTCCACCTCTTCTTTCTACCCCTCCTCCACCCGTGGTTGTGAGTGATCCTATACTCCCAAAGTCTTCCTCTTCTTCCAATATACCTTATCCTTCTAGGTTGAGGAAAGAGAAGCAAAAGAGCAAGGATGATATTCAGGTTTCTAACTTTCTTAAAATGTTTAAACAACTGAATTTCAATATCTCCTTCGCTGAGGCTCTCGCTCACATGCCCAAATACGCCAAAATGTTTAAAGACCTTCTGAGCGACAAGGAAAAGCTCCTCGACATTGCCAACACCCAACTTAATGAGAACTGCTCTGCAGTGCTCTTAAGGAAATTGCCAATCAAGCTTGGTGATCCGGGTCGTTTTCTTATCCCTTGCAATTTCCCGGGAGTAGAGAATTGCATGGCCCTAGCCGATCTAGGTGCCAGTATTAATCTCATGCCTCTAAGTGTTTGGAAGCAATTATCTCTCCCAGAGCTAGTCCCCACTAAAATGACTTTGGAATTGGCCAACCGTACGGTTGCTTATCCAGTGGGGATAGCCGAAGATGTCATTGTAGGAGTCGACAAATTCACCTTCCCTGCTGATTTTGTTGTCGTCGACTACGAGATGGACCCTCGTGTACCACTGATTGTTGGTCGTCCATTCCTTAGGACCGGTCGCACTCTTATTGATGTTGAAGCCGGAGAGCTTATCATGAGAGTGGGTGACGATAAAGTAGTCTTCAACATGGGAAAGTTGTCTAAACAGCCTTATTCATATGAGAGCGTTAATTGTATTGACGTTCTTGATGAGGCTTGTGAAGAACACTTTAATGATGCTTGCAAAAGTATTCCTACCTCTCTTCCCACTGTTGAGACCGTGTCCTCCATTGGTTCATCGTTGTCTCTATTTGGAGATAGTGATTTATTCTGGAACAATCTTGAAGATACCATGGGAGATGTGAATTTAGCTACTAATGATTCTCCCACCGAGGGGGATGAAGATATGAGTTTCTTTGACAATCTTCTCACCGAAGACAATCCTTCGCCTCCATCTCCCACGGTCATTGCTATCGATACTCCGACTTTGAAAACGCCTCCCGTCGAAAATCCTCCGGATTTGGAACTTATGGAGTTGCCGCCACATCTCGAGTACGTGTTCCTTGACGACAACAAGAAGTCGCCCGTCATTATTGCAACGGATTTGAAAGATGAAGAGAAGACTCGCCTCGTTGCCGTGCTGAAAGCTCATAAGAAGGCTATTGCTTGGAAAATCTCGGATATTCGTGGAATTGATCCTCACTTCTGCACACACAAAATTCTCATGGAGGACGACTATAAGCCCACTATTCAAAGCCAACGAAGGGTGAATCCAAAAATCCATGAAGTCATCAAAACAGAGGTTATCAAACTTCTTGATGCGGGTATGATTTACCCTATTTCGGATTCACCGTGGGTTAGTCCAATCCATTGTGTGCCCAAGAAGGGCGGAATAACCGTTGTTCCCAATGAACACAACGAGTTGATTCCCACTCGTCTCGTTACTGGGTGGAGAGTTTGTATAGACTACCGCAAACTCAATGATGCCACGAGAAAGGATCATTTCCCTCTACCTTTCATGGACCAAATGCTTGAACGATTAGCCGGTAATGAATATTACTGCTTTCTTGATGGTTTCTCGGGTTATTTCCAAATACCCATCGACCCCCAAGATCAAGAGAAGACTACATTCACTTGTCCCTATGGCACTTTCGCTTACAAAAGAATGCCTTTTGGCTTATGTAATGCGCCCGGGACTTTCCAAAGGTGCATGTTAGCTATCTTCCATGACATGGTTGAACAAACCATGGAAGTCTTCATGGATGATTTCTCGGTCTTCGGGGATTCCTTCTCTGCTTGCCTTGCCAATTTAGAACGTATGCTAAAGCGGTGCGAAGACACTCGCCTTGTTCTAAATTGGGAAAAATGCCATTTTATGGTAAAAGAAGGCGTCGTGCTTGGACATAAGATCTCGAAAGCCGGTCTTGAAGTTGACCGTGCTAAAGTCGATGTTATCGCAAAGTTGCCTCCACCTTCAACCGTGAAGGGTGTGAGAAGTATCTTGGGTCATGCGGGCTTCTATCGTCGATTCATCAAAGATTTTTCTCAAATCGCTCGCCCGATGACCCACCTCTTGGAAAAAGATACCCCTTTTATCTTCTCCAAAGAGTGCCTTGAAGCCTTCAACTCGCTTAAGGATAAGCTAACTAAGGCACCCGTCTTGGTTACCCCTAATTGGGAGCTTCCTTTTGAGTTGATGTGCGATGCTAGTGATTTTGCTATTGGAGCGGTTCTTGGACAAAGAGTGAACAAACACTTCCAACCGATCCATTACGCTAGCAAGACAATGACTGGGGCACAATTGCATTATACGACAACCGAAAAAGAGCTTTTAGCTGTTGTCTATGCTTTTGAAAAATTCCGCCCCTATCTTGTCCTTTCCACCACCATTGTGTACACCGATCATTCCGCGTTGAAGTACTTGTTGACAAAGCAAGATTCCAAACCAAGACTTCTTCGCTGGGTTTTGCTGCTCCAGGAATTTAAAATCGACATCCGCGATAAAAAAGGAGCAGAAAACCTAGCCGCGGACCATCTTAGTAGACTTGAGGATCCTTACCAAGGGGATCATCCGACCAAAGAAATCAATGATTCTTTTCCCTTGGAGACCTTAATGTCTATAAACTCTAAGCCGAATGAAACCCCGTGGTTTGCGGACTTTGCAAACTACTTGGCGGGTGGAATTCTCAAGGAAGGGTTGACGTCCCAGCAAAAGAAGAAGTTCTTTACCGACATCAAGACTTACTTTTGGGACGACCCTTACCTATTCAAACAATGTGCTGATCTGATAATTCGCCGATGTGTTGATGGACCGGCAGCGTCGGACATCCTTGATGCTTGCCACAAAGGACCCACCGGTGGTCACTTTGGTCCCAACTACACCGCTAAAAAAGTGTTTGATTCGGGATTTTATTGGCCCTCCATATACCGTGACGCTCACGATATAGTCAAACGATGTGATGTTTGCCAAAAGCAAGGCAAAATCACACATAAAGACGAGATGCCTCAGAATTTCATTCAAGAGTGTGAAATTTTTGATGTTTGGGGTATCGACTTTATGGGGCCATTCCCTTCTTCTAAAGGAAAAAAATACATCCTTGTAGCCGTTGACTACGTTTCAAAGTGGGTTGAAGCCAAAGCTTTACCCACTAATGACGCAAGGGTGGTTTGTAACTTTTTGAAAGCTCTTTTCGCTAGATTCGGTGTGCCTCGCGCCATTATTAGTGATCGTGGGACTCATTTCTGCAATGACCAATTTGCTCGAGTCATGGCTAAGTACGGTGTAAATCATCGTCTTTCCACAGCCTACCACCCACAAACTAATGGCCAGGCCGAAATATCCAACCGAGGTCTTAAGCGAATTCTTGAAAGGACCGTGGGAGAGCATCGTGCCTCATGGGCTGATAAACTGGATGATGCTTTGTGGGCTTTCCGTACTGCTTACAAGACCCCAATCGGCTGTACGCCTTATCGTCTTGTGTACGGGAAAGCATGCCACCTCCCCATTGAGTTGGAGCACAAGGCTTATTGGGCCTTGAAGTGGGCTAATTTTGATATAAACAAAGCCGGTGACCTACGCAAGATCCAACTCAATGAGCTGAATGAACTCCGTAATGAGGCTTATGAAAATTCTTTGATCTATAAGGAAAGAACTAAGCTCATTCACGACTCCAAGATCAAAAACCGAGAGTTCCATGTTGGAGACAAAGTCTTACTTTTTAACTCTCGGTTGAAAATCTTCTCGGGAAAGCTCAAATCTCGTTGGTCCGGCCCATTCACCATTGCCAAAATTTTTCCATATGGTACTCTCGAGCTCGCTCAACCTGATGGACCAAATTTTATGGTGAATGGCCAACGAGTGAAGTTGTACTTTGGTGAGGACACCTCTAAGGAGGTGATTCCATCCCTCACCACGTTTCCCATGAACTAATTTTGGGTCGAGTCAGGCTCGTGACTCGGTTATCAAAAACAAGCGCTCCTCGGGAGGCAGCCCGAGTATCTATCCTTTTATATTTTAATCCCCTAAGTGTAGGGGAGACTTCTATATGTGTTTGTCTTTGTGTGGTGTGATTACAGGGATAAGTGCACTTTTGGAATCTTTAAAGAACCGTGCTCCCGTGTTATCCGAAATCCGGTTCTATCTCTCAACTATCGTGATTCAATTTTCTTCATACTCACATTTGAAATTGATCACTTTAGTCGTCTCTTCCTTAACTTGAGTTAACCAACGTGCACAATGTCATAAGTGTAGGGGAAACTTTTCCCACATGCTTAAACATTGAGGACAATGTTTATCTTAAGTGTAGGGGGGACTTCTATCGAAGTTTTAAGTGGACTTTTCCATGAAAATACCTTCAATTAACCGGAAAATCATATTTTTCAACATTTTTCAAATTTTTTATTAACTTTGGCCATTTAGTCGTAATTTTTAAATTTTTATCGTTGCTTTCATATGTATATATTCCACAATAAAGTCAAAAATATTAATAAAGTGGTGTAGCTAGTTTAGAAGTCTTTGACATATTAGGCCCGTTGCGTTTATTTTGACTCAACCCGAATAGACTTATCCAAGTTTATTCTAGCTAGTATCCTTAACCATGTAGACCTTAATTGGTTTATTAGGCTAAGTGTCCACGAGTCTCATTACTTGAGATTTTAAATTGTGGAGGACGAGAAATGATAGAGTCAATTATAAGTCGGTATTCTTGCGCAAGCTCACTTGGTGTAATTATTTGCCTATTCTCCCATCACTTGCTAATAATTTATCTGCAATAAGTAAGGTCTTACGATTTGAAAAGTTACTTAGCTTCTAGCCCAAGATCGTTTAAAAGTTGCTCGGTAATGATAAGAGTTCATAGCCAAGGCATAACTTATGAAGCGGGGCGCGAAGATTGGCGAGTCCGAAAAGGCCCTAACAAGGCATGAGGATTCAATTTTATTGCTGAAGATCCAAAGTGATGTGAAAAGCATTATTCCTAAAGTCAATATGAAGGATCAAGACTCACGACGAAAAGCAATCAACTCCCATAAAGATCATGGAGAAGTCTATCCGAAAAGACCCTAACAAGGTATGAGGATAAATAGATCCAAGTCCGAAAAGGAGGCGGATCGTTGTATCTCAAAATCCCAATTAGAGATTGAAGAAATAATCATGAAGTCGTGGTCAACAAAGTTGGAGTACCCCTCAAAAGTCTCCAAGCGAAGAAACTCTATTATGATGAGAAGACCATTATCTCAAGAACGTCTCTCGAAGATATGAAGTATGAAGTACATGCCAAATATCGGCCCGAGAAAGGTCTCAAATCGTGACCCAAGTTATGCCAAGATATGAACTTTTTGATATCCCGAGAAGCAGTTTTAAGAGATTTTGTCTTTTAGCTAACTATTGATCAAATCGTCCTACTTTGCTTTCAGCCCTAATAAACTATCGAAATAAGTCCAAAAATGCATCTTCATGATCATTCTAAGACAAAAATAAAATATAAGAGATACACCTAGGAATAAGGGAGTTTAAGCATTTAATTAAGCCATGTGTGTAAGAGTTTGAATTGCTAACTTATAATAACAATGATCTCGTTTTTAAGCTTAGTTTGGGGAACGTGAAACTTGAGGGTGATAAATCTTCGCAGCACCAAAGCCCTAATGTAAGTCATCGATTTCTTTGCAAGTTATTTCCATGTAGCTATTTTCAAGTGAAAATGGTTTTCTATCCCTTTGTTATCTTTGAAGTTTTATTTCTTTAATTTTTGTTTAGTAGAATTTTAAATAAGGCCAAGGTTGATTAATTATGAGAAAAGTGTAAGCTTGCTTTATCACTAAGCATTGCATGAGGGCATGACAATGGTTAAGTGTAGGGGATTTGATAGGTGTGTAAACACCCATCCTTTTACCACCTAATTCGGGCTAAAACGAGACCAAAACACGTATTTAATATCATTTGTTTGGAATTATGCGTGGTTTTTGTGTTTATTGTGTTTTCAGAGCCAACCGGATGAATATTGAAGAAAACATGGGATTGCACGGGTTTTACTGAAGAAAAAGACTCAAGATAAAGTCTATTGTCCAAGAGATGCAAAAGATTTGAAGTCACTGGGCCTATTCGAAGATTTATCGAAGAAAAGGACCAAAGATGGAAGATTTATATAAGTCGAGGAAACTCAAGACTATTAAACGAAGAAATTAAAAGACGAGTTGAATTTAATCGACGGCAAATCCCGAATCAGAATCGAAAACGGAAACTTTTCTGAAAAGACGAAAAGACAAGAAGAACGGGAGAAAGCCCACTCACCAACCAAAGGACAAGGCTATAAATAGCCTTCCCCTCACACATTTTAGTTTAGTTTTTTCATTCTTTCTTCCTCCCCACTTTTCTTCCTGGTTCGTAGCTTCACCATCACCACTAGGGTGATTGGTGATTTTCATCTTTAATTCTTTAAGCTTGTAATTTTAATCTTTGTTTTATCTTGTCAAAACATTAATCAATCAATACAAGTTCTTGTTTAATCTTTCATTTCATCTTGTTCATCATCATCTTTATCTTCAAGTTTTTAAGTTTTTATTTTCTTGATTTGATCTTCAAAAGTTGTTTGGATTTGTGTTTTTATTAGTGGGATTCGTTGCTTATGGTGTCTAAATGATTTGTGTTTAATTTGGAAAAATCTTTTTAAGTATTTGGTTTGATTTTGATCAAAATTCGTGTTCCTTGTTCTTCGTTATCTGCTACTGTACCTGGGTTTCCAGAAGTTCCGGATCAGTGATAAGTTCCGAACCAAGCATTAAGTTCCGAATCAAGACACCTTCATTCGGAAGTCTCAAACTTCCGAATCAAGAAGAAGTTCCGAATCAACCTCTTCATCCGGAAGATTCCGAATCAAGCTGAAAGTTCCGAACCAAACCTTTGTCCGGAAGTTTCCGAATCAACCCCTCATCCGGAAACTTCCGAATCAACCTTCATCCGGAAACATCCGAATCAAGCAAGAAGTTCCGAACCAGTTATTTCCGAGTCAGCAAGTTCCGAATCAATAGCCTTCATCCGGAAGGTTCCGAATCAATTGTCAGACTTCCGAATCAGAAAGTTCCGAACCAAGGTTAAAGTTCCGAATCAGTTATCTTTGGGTATTTTAAAGTTGCTGTTTTACTGTTGTTGTTTTACTGTTTCTTTACTCATATTTCACAATTTAAATTTTCATTTCCACTTTTTATTAGATTAGAAAACCAAACCCCTTTATTTAGTAACCAAGAACAATCATTCCACTTAAGACCTAGATCAATTCGAGAGGATATCGAGAGTAAAATTGAACCTAGCAAAACCCATGTATCACCTAGCCTACAACATGTGTAGTCTAGATATTTTAAAGTTCGGTTCGGTTCGGTTATGACTCATAATCCGAATTCGGTTTTCGGTTCGGTACTAATTCAGGTTCGGTTCAGTTCAGTTTTCGGTTTTCGTGGGTCAAACCCAAACAATAGACACCCCTTATATTGCTCCTTAACTAAGTAAATATCCTAATTGATTAGTTAACGTAACACTAGTTTTGACAATAAGCGTTAAATAATTTCACCTCAACTTTGAACGAACTTAACTAAATTTGACAACAAGCGTTTATATAGTCAAGCCATTGACCTCGGATTTATCAGTAATATATTACACACGTTTGAGTTCTCTGCTCGTTAGTACGTCTAAAAATAGATCGAATTTTATAAATGTAAAACTTATAGGATTATTTATTTAAAAGAAAATATGCATCACAAACCTAAACATGCCGTATCATATATACATGCATATTTTGTCTATACATATAATAGACATATAATAATATATGAACGAACTTTTGCAATGTGTACGAGCACAAATCATATATATCTCCCGCTTACAAGTGCATAAGTACTTATTTTTGTGAAAAATACAAGATTGGCTACTTCTATTATTAGGAAGTTTCTTAGGCTGGTGGGTGTGGGTATCAACCCACGAGTGGGTTATCTAAACTCGCTCGCTACTTCCAATACTGTCTCCAAAAACTCGTGCGCGACTTACTCCCACATATCAAAAAACATAACCGGAGTCACCCTGGGTGAGTTTATTTTTGTGGGTTCGGGTGGTTTTATTTTTTTGTTAAGTTTATTATTGGGTGTTTTTTGTGAGTGAGATATGTTTAAATAATAAAAAAATAGGTATGAAAAGTGAGTGTGAGTTAGTTTGGGTGAGTGTCATTATCCTCGTGAGTGAGTTTTAATAAGTTTGTTAAAAGATGATGTGAAGCTCACGTAGAGGTGGGTGGGTTTGTTACCGGTCCATCCGGTCTTAGGACATGCGTAGAAAGGATGGTTACATTGTCCTGATCAGTGGTGTCCATGACGTATTAATTTTAACAAAATACATTTTCGTCATTAACAAAAACAAATTCGAAATATACAAACATGTTTTTTTTCAATATCGTTCATTTCCAATAAGATGTACATATATAGATGTATACCATCAATAAGCGACTTAGCCGACAAATCCCGTGAGGACGATTTAAACTGTTGAAAAATAAGGCTAGATGATTTAACAACACTTTCATTCACTTCAAACAATCAAAGGAACGAGAGAGGGTTTATAAGAATCAAAATCCACCACAGTATAAACTGGTATGGATCTA
This sequence comes from Glebionis coronaria, assembly GCA_025667525.1. Classification (NCBI taxonomy): domain Eukaryota; kingdom Viridiplantae; phylum Streptophyta; class Magnoliopsida; order Asterales; family Asteraceae; genus Glebionis; species Glebionis coronaria. The sequence continues at coordinate 44,059,957 of CM046882.1, forward strand.
TTATCTAACCTGATAATAGTTTTACAAATCAAACAAACAAAATACTAGATGAAAAACCCAGAGATGAAGTAAGTTATGTGTGTCGCCATTGATGGCTGCACAAGAGAAAACACACACACACTCCACTTAACCCTAACTCAATATGAGTTAGGGTATATAACTAAACATTCCAACGTTCAACCCAAACAACCTTGGGCCTTCTTTCCCCAAGCCCAAATGCGTCCAACGGCTAGCCTTATAGCAACTTCAAACACATTGTCCATCTTTGGTCCCTGAGAAAGAAGAAAGCACACAATAAGTCCTTATACTTTAAATATCAGATTAAAACAAGGGTTTTAACATCCCCCCTTAATCTGATATTCTATACAGATCAATCATCCCAAGTTTTTCAACCAGGAATGCATGTTGAGGTGCATCTAATCCCTTGGTCAGGATGTCTGCAATTTGATTTGCAGACTCCACCTTTTGAGTCCTAACAACCCCATTCAAGATTTTTTCCCTCACAAAGTGAAGATCAATCTCAAGGTGTTTAGTTCTCTCATGAAACACTGGATTAGCAGCAATTTTGATTGCTGAGTTACTGTCACAATAAAGATCCACAGGCAAAAGATTGCTACATTTCAAATCTTTTAGAATTTTAAGGATCCAAATGACTTCACTAGTCACTGAGGCTAGAGCTCTATACTCAGCCTCAGCAGATGACTTAGAGAGAGTGATTTGTTTTTTGCTTTTCCAGGACACAAGATTATCATTCACAAAGACACAATACCCAGTAACAGATTTCCTGGTGACAATACACTTAGCCCAATCAGCATCAGAAAAAGCTTTAAGAGTCATACCTGTGTGACTCTTAACATGAATACCCAAACCTGGAGCACCCTTTAAGTATCTAAGAATCTTAAAGGCAGTCTTCAAGTGAGACCTTAAGGGTGAGTGCATAAACTGACTAAGACAATGAACAGCATAGGAAATATCAGGTCTGGTATTGGTCAGATAGATCAGCTTGCCCATGAGCTTTTGGTAATCCACAATGTTTTCCAACAAGGGATCATCATCACAAGGTTGATTAGAAATGGTCAATTTAGAAAGTAAAGGTGTCTTGGAAGGTTTGCAAGCAAGCATACCATATTCAGACAAAAGATCAAGAACATACTTTCTTTGATTCAAACATATTCCATCTTTAGTATCAACAACTTCAATTCCCAAAAAATATTGTAGTTTTCCCAAATCTTTTATTTTGAAATTACTTTTTAAAAAAATTTTGAAGTTGTCAATCTCCTTTTTGTTGTTCCCAGTAATAATAATATCATCAACATAAACTAGCACAGCAATAAAACACTTATGGCAATCCTTAGTATACAAGGAGTAATCAGACTTGCTTTGCAGAAACCCATTCTCAATTAAGACAGAAGTGAGCTTAGCATTCCATTGTCTAGGAGACTGTTTCAGACCATAAATAGACTTTTTAAGCTTACAAACAAGCTTTGGATTACCAGAGTAAAAACCTTGTGGGGGTTTCATGTAGACAGTCTCATCCAATTCACCATACAAGAAAGCATTGTTTATATCTAATTGGTAAATAGGCCAACATTGGTTAACAGCAAGATTAATCAAGCATCTAATGGTAACCATTTTAACAACAGGAGAGAAAGTTTCCTCATAATCAATTCCCTCTTTTTGACCACAACCCATGGCAACCAGTCTGGCCTTATACCTCTCAATCTCACCACTGGATTTAAACTTAAGTTTCCAAACCCACTTAGAATTTAAGGCAGTCCTATCAGCAGGCAATTCAACTAAGTCCCAAGTGTCATTTTCAAGCAAAGCAGCAAATTCAACATTCATAGCATCTACCCATTCAGGACTTTGACAAGCCTCAAAAAAAATCCTAGGTTCACTACTCTTATTTAATTGAGTAACAAAGCATAACACATCTCCTTTAATTTTGGAATAACCAACAAATTTCTCAATCCCATACTTGACCTTGGAATCCACAACAAAATCATTGTAATTTTTTGGAAAAACAGAAGGTCTAGAAGACCTTCTCACACCCTGATTACCCTGAGCATTAGTATTAGAAATACCACCCAAGTCATGTCCATGCAAAGGAAGGCTTGGGTGAAATTCTAAGTTTCCTTCAGATATTTGTGTTTCATCAAGTGTAGCAGCCTCAACACTTGGACTGGCATCAATGGTATCATTGCTAGAATCAATGTATCCATTGTCACCTACACCCAAGTCTGGGCTACCAGCACTTGGTGACTTACTGTCACCATTATGAACATTAGTAACTCTCTCATCATCATTAGGAAGCTCAGGGTTTTCCAAATCAAAAAAGGTTAAAACTTTGTCATTTTGAGAAACATTAACATCTTGGTCCTTATTCTTTTTATTCAAAACAGTATCCTTAAAAGGAAAAATAGACTCAAAGAACTTGACATCTCTGGAAACAAAGAACTGATGTCTATCAAGACTATAAAGTTTATAACCCTTTTGCAAATTAGAAAAACCCATCATAACACATTTTTCAGATCTGCTGGTAAGTTTATCATGACTATTCAAAATAGTAGCAAAACAAAGACAACCAAAGGTCCTAATATGAGAGAGATTAGGAGATGTGTTATACATCATCTCATAAGGAGATCTACCATTTAGAACAGAAGAGGGCAATCTGTTGATAAGATAAGTAGCAGTTAGAATGCATTCAGTCCAAAATCTTAAGGGTATTCCCCCCTGAAACATAAGCCATCTGGTCACATTAAGGAGATGCCTGTGTTTCCTTTCAACAACCCCATTTTGTTGTGGAGTATAAGCACAAGAGGTTTGATGTATAATACCTTTGTTATTACAGAATGTCTGAAAAGTATGGTTAACAAACTCAGTCCCATTGTCACTTCTGAAAATTTTAACATCTTTTTGAAATTGGTTTTTTAACAAGTTGTAAAAAATCTCAATAGATTTGCCAACTTCATCTTTGGTTTTTAACAAATAAACCCAAACAGCTCTTGTGTAATCATCCACAATGGTCAAGAAAAATCTATGGCCAGTATGACTAGTCACCCTATAAGGACCCCAAACATCCAAATGTACAAGTTCACCAAGAGCTCTAGTTTTATGTTCACTTAGAGGAAATGGTTCTCTAACTTGTTTAGCCCTTTGACAAATTTCACAAAACTCATGTTGATCAATGCAACTAATTTTTAAAGAATCTTTTAGTACATTTAGGGCTGGGTCAGCAGGGTGACCCAATCTACAATGCCAGTCATGTTTGGACAAGGAGCAAGTAATCACATGAGAATCATTAACACATTTGTTACCTTCTACATCTAAATAGTACAAACCACCACACTGTCTACCAGTCCCCAAGATTTTTTTGAGATTGAAATTCTGATTAACAAAGAAACATTTATTTTCATCAAACACCACTAAGATTTTGTTATCCTTAGCTAATTTATGAACAGACACCAAAGTCACACAATAATCAAGAATAACAAGCACATCAAACAACACAAGTCCATTAGGAAGTTTAAGATTTCCAATTTTGGAGATGATAGCTTCAGTCCCATTGGGATGAGCTACTTTAATGTTAAGGTGTGAAATATCAAAAACATTTTCTAATTCAGAATCATTATTGGTCATATGTTGATTAGCCCCAGAATCAACAACCTTCCTATTGTTCCCAATTTTGGACTTGATGTTTGTGTTAGAACAAAAAAACTTCTCAAAGTTGTCATTAAAAATCTTACTATTGTTAAAGTAAGTACCTGCCATATTGGCATGAACATTGCCAGAGTCACTAGTGGTCCCCTTGTTATCTTTAAACATAGAAAGTAAGGTAGCAAGTTGCTCATCACTGAATCCAGATGAAGAGGATGTTCCAACAGAATTGTTGGAAACATTTTTTCCCTTGTTACCTTGTCCTCCTTTTTTCTTACCAAAATCAGGAGGATACCCAATAATCTTGAAGCACCTATCAATAGTGTGCCCATTATACCCACAATTTTCACAAATCAACTCAGAATTACTAATACCAAAAGGTCTAGGACCAGAATTGTTAGGAACATTAGGTCTAAATCCAGTGGTGGGAGTGTTAGGTCTAAAACCCCCATTGTTGCCAAAATTAAAGTTGGGTCTAAAGTTACCACCATTATAATTACCTTGGTTATTGGACTGATTTCTTTGAGTATTATTATTTCTAGCAGGCCCATTAGAAAAGAAAGCAGAGGTCTGAGTCCTCTGAGAGGAACTAGCAAGGGTACCAGATGCCAACCTATGAGATTCCTCACTGGAAATTATGGCATAGGCACCTTTCACATCAGGCAAGGTCTCTCTAGAGAGAATAGAGCTTCTAATGCTCATATAAGAATCATCCAATCCCATCAAAAATTGCATAAGCTTCAACAACTGATTATGTCTTTTAAACTCACCAGAAGCAGTACACACACAATTAGGTAACTCAATCATAGCATCATACTGTTTCCAATAAGCATTCAATTTATGGTAATAATCAGATAAGTTAGACCCATTTTGTTTGAGAGTGTTAATCTTGTGATGTAGGTTAAAAATGACAGAACCATCCACTTTATGGTAAGTTTCTCTCAATTCATTCCAAACATACTTAGCCTTTTTAGAAAAAATTTGTCCAAGGAATAATTCCTCAGAAATTGAATTCAGAATCCATCCAAGAACCACAGCATTGACTCTATCCCATTGTTTTCCCAAAACTTCATCAGTTAAAGACCTTTTACAAGAACCATCTATAAAACCAATTTTGTTTTTTCCTTCCAAAGCCAACAACATGGCATTGGCCCAAACTTGATAATTTTCAGTACCCTTAAGTTTAACACTCACAACAGTCAAGACAGCAGTATCATTGGGGTGCAAATGCAAAGGGTCACTCAAGTCCAACTTGCTAATGAGTGTGACAGGATCTGTCACACTCAAGGTCTCATCATCACCATGAACTGACTCATTCTCATGATCAGTCATGGTGAAGGGTCAAAAAAAAGGGTATAAACAAACTCACAACACTGCAAACAAAGTTCCCAGGCTTCCAAACCACTCAAGGGTGGCAGGTCAAGGGCAAGCAATGAGTGAGGATCCAAATATAATGGGTCAGAAAATAAAAAGGACAACCAACCCAAGAGCACAAACAAACAATGAATCAAACAAAAAACAGGTAGCAAGTAAAGGAGAGAGATAAGAGGTGTTACAGTGATAGCAAACCAAGCACAATCGATCTGATATATCTAGATTCACTTAGTCTAGATGATATCAGAACCTCCAATTGACCAACCCTAATTTTCCTTCAAGGGAAAAAAGGGAAAAATCAATTTCCGCAAGAGAAACACTCCAATAAGCCACCTATGAGACACAAGGAACAAACAACACAAGATCTAATCACAAACAGTAAACCCTAATTTTTGCAAAAAATTGGGGATTTACCACTTATGAGATAGATAATATAACCAGGGTCACAATAATCGCAACAATAAGTCACCGGAACCAAAGAATCAAAAGATCCCCAAAAAAGTCAAACCCTAATTTTTTTCAAAAAATTAGGGGTTTTGTAAATCGAGAGAGTATAATGCTATTGTAATAGCAGATCGACCAGAAAAAACACTTTTTAACTTTGTATGAACAAAAAACCATAAAAACTTTTGTAAACAAAACTTTTCACAATAACAGAATCAGGTTTGACAACCTGGCTCTGATACCATGTTGAAAAATAAGGCTAGATGATTTAACAACACTTTCATTCACTTCAAACAATCAAAGGAACGAGAGAGAGTTTATAAGAATCAAAATCCACCACAGTATAAACTGGTATGGATCTATTATCTAACCTGATAATAGTTTTACAAATCAAACAAACAAAATACTAGATGAAAAACCCAGAGATGAAGTAAGTTATGTGTGTCGCCATTGATGGCTGTACAAGAGAAAACACACACACACTCCACTTAACCCTAACTCAATATGAGTTAGGGTATATAACTAAACATTCCAACGTTCAACCCAAACAACCTTGGGCCTTCTTTCCCCAAGCCCAAATGCGTCCAACGGCTAGCCTTATAGCAACTTCAAACACATTGTCCATCTTTGGTCCCTAAGAAAGAAGAAAGCACACAATAAGTCCTTATACTTTAAATATTACCCCCTTAATACAATAAGGGGAATTGGGAAATACATTATTAAACAAATAATATAAAGTCTGTGAGAGGGAACCATTTTAGAGTATCTATCTGCCGTCCGATCTGAGGGGAGGCATCTTTACCTTCTTTATCTCGCGTTAGATTTTCCAAACTGCTGTTCACTGGTATGGGTTTGCCAAGAAAATCAACACCTTCGCTGTTCATCGGTATGGCTTCTGTCCTACGAGGTATGGTTTTGTCCCAAGAGCCGTTGATTTACATCTCTTTCTTGGTATATACATACACACATATATTATCACCAATTATTCATACTTGGTTCCATAGATCCACTGCTGGTAATTATTTGTTCATCGTTAAATTCCACAAATGATTTTACTGGGTAATGGGTGATTAATCGTTAAATTCCACATATGATTTTACTGGGTAATGGGTAATTAATCATTTGTTATTATAATTGTTCTTTGCTTTAGATTTTAGATTTTATTTTACCGGGTGATTAGTCCTTTGTTATTATAATTGTTATTTGCTTTAGATTTCAGATTTGATTGATGCTATTATTTTGATGTGGGTGGCTATGATTGTAAGGTTTGGTTGTGGCGATTGTTGGATGAGAGTAATTCAATTCCTTGAAATCCGGTTTTATGGTTGTGTTTTTATGGGTTTAATGTGTTTTTTATGGTTTGTCTATTGTTTATTGTTTAATTTCTTTTATAAAGATTATTTGTTGATTGGTTTTTATCAATATTTTTTTGCAGGTTTTTGAGGGGTTCGTAGACTAAGATTACGCTATTTTCAGATTAGGTAATACTGTCTTTGTTTAACTCGAATTATGGTGGTGTTGTTACTTAAGAGAGATCCTACGCCAATAAAATCTGTTTTTTTTAGTTTTCATACCGGCTCTATGTTGTTCTGATGGTTTGTATGATGATGCAGTGGGGTGTGTTTCGAGTCTGTGATGAATCTTGGTGTGATCAATTGAGGGTGAGATTATCCGTCATGGCGGGGCAAACTTCTAGGTTTGCAGCCATGATACCTGACCTTAATTTTACGTTTACATTTAAGCAGTTTGAAAAAAATTGGAAGGTAATCATTTAATTTCTCATTTAATAAAAGAGAAGAATTGGGGAATTCGAGCACCTGTCACACACTTATTTTTTGTGTATAAGAAAAAGGAAAGAAAATGGATCTGTCTCACATGCTTGCTTTTTGTGTCTATAAAAAAAAGAAAAAAAAATTCCATGAAACCTACGCAATGTATATTCATTCAAGGGAAGGTTCGTTGCCGCTATTGATGGCAGGCGATGATTGTGACAATCGTCGCTTTCGTTGCCGCTGTTGATAGCAACTATTATAAGTTGTTGGGTCATGATTGGTCAAACATTCTTTCTCAAAAGGGTATAATTTTGATCTATTTGGTTTTTGAAAAAGGGTATGTTTTGAATCATTCGTTGCCGCTATATATGTCGGGTGGCGAACCGTTCGTTGCTGCTATATACGCCAGGTAGCGGATGTGATTGGTACAGAGGGTGATTATAGATGTTTCTGTTTGGGTATTTCGTGGTGGTTAATTTTGTGCCTGTTTTTGGGCGTAAGAACCTTTGTGAATTGCAAGTGGGATTTTATTTTGTGAACTCGGACATGGGCTTCCGAAATACCTTTATGATATATAAGCTTACTCGAATAAGCTTATAACAGCTCATGGCCTGCTAAGTAAGCAGGTTGTAAAGTACCGGGCTGTTTGTTTGCGCTTATGTGGCCAAAATGACGCTCAAAATGACACTACTTTATGATAACTGTTTCTCTGATGGTATCCGTTCTAAGAGGCAATGATGATTCTAAACGGGGTCGGTAAAGATGAGATTGTCCGTGATTTGGCATGGCGGCCTTACGGCCACAGCCATAGTGGATGTATCCTCTTTGTTCGATTGTCCATTTATCTGAGCCTCATATACAATTTGCTTACAACTTCTAACTGGTTGTAGTCATTCAAACATTTCCATTATAGCAACCCGTATGGCGGGGCAACATTTTAAGGTTGCAACCATGGCGGGTCCATGGTCTCTTTCCAAAGCAGTCGCGACATTGCATTTGATAGGCTTATAGGTAAGTGTCACGTGGTTGTAATTAATTACTATATTATTTATATCTTCGGATATCTTGAAAATCAGACTCCTACTCATTTTGCAGTTTTGATCATGGGTTTCGTGTAACATCATATTAATGTGGTGTTTCTTTTCGCTTATACAGGTGGTTGGTTGCTTATTTGGTTTTAGGCTTATGTTTCATAAGCTAACTTTTTTGCTGGCTTATTTCATATCTTCTCGGTTTACATAAGTTCATTATAAAACATTATAGTAAACTAATATAAGCTGAAAATTTTCAGAATAAGCCACAAAAAGTGAGCTTATGAAACATAAGCCTAGAGCCATAAGCTTTCTTGATGGAATATATCAAGTATGTAAGAATCGTTAGTAAGCAGATGGTGGGGATATACATTTTAGTTTGGGTTCGAAAAAGGCAGAGAAGACATATAAACAACTTAAGAGTGTCGCCAGTTGGGGTTGGTCTCATGATACTTTTTTCGTTGAGGATAATACATCTGCAAGCTATGAGGTATTTTATTTTCCGCTCAGCATTCTTTTATTGTGTTCTATCTACATGGCGGTTTAAGTGTGTGTGAATTTTCCATTTAAAAAAAATATTTGCCATCCAGGAGCATCAACATTAAACTGGAGAGTTTGAGCTTTTTGAAATCTAGCAATAGTGTTGAAATGTTAGTGATATGCATTAAGTTCGAAGCGCTAAGGCAAAAAACATTTTTCCAAGGGCTGAATCCGTGTTCCTTTGCCAAAAGCTTTATCTACATACGACAAGGTCTATGGATTACATGCAATTGGCGGATGGAATAGCAAGGCACCCGGGAGTTGCAAGCGATATCACCATCGGTGTGATCGACAGTGGAATATGGCCGGAGTCACCAAGCTTCAACGATCAAGGATTTGGTCCCGTGCCAGCAAAATGGAAGGGAGAGTGCAAAGGCGGTATCGACTTCACTTGCAACAAGTAAGTGTATTTTCTTACGTGTTATACATATTTTATTAAATATATATTTTCTGAATAGGCAAAATATATTCTTATACAAAACATTAATAAAAGACTAATTATAATAATAGTTTAGAAAAAAATTATATATCTTATAAGTGTCTTATAAAATATTTATAGCAAATTTGTTCAATGGATGTTTCCACATATCATATGAATCTCGAGTAATGAACAGAATATGTTACAAGATTGAAATGAGAGAATTACAAATCTAAGTCTAACTACTGAAATGCCATAATAGGGTATTTAAAAGGGATGTGTGTGATACGAATGGCTAAAAGACTTGATCAGAAATGAAAATGGTCAAATGGGCTTAAAGTCTGTGATTATTGCTGTAATTTTTAATGCGTTACAGAAACGAAGAAGCGCTGAAGCAGAGGTTCAGTTCTAGAAACTTCTTGGACCTGCAAACGTCAGATCAACAATGGCAGAGCTGTTAAGGAGGCCGATTTTCAGGCATTGAAACACATTTGACTTTCAGCCTGACAAAGATTATATTCACAAAGTGTCAAAAGTCTCTCTAAACCTTACTGATTAGCAGCGGCAAGCAGATGGTGCGACATCAAAATTAAACCCCGTTTTGTACCAAGGCCTGTGAGCTCTTCCATGTCAGGTAATTTTTCCCATTATATAAAATGAAGCAACGCGTGGAAGTACCCCTGTATGTACATACACTTAGAGATAAGATGTTGGAGTACTCACTTTCAAGCTCAATAAGGATGAGTTATCAAGCCATTTCAAATGATTGGATCAATAAGTATAGACCAAAGGGTGAATTGTCAAGCCATTTCAAATGCTTCCTTTAGCTAATTGTGTTTGAATATTGTTTATTTATGTAATGTTAGACGGTTTGTAAAACTTATCACTTTTAGCGCTCTTAATGCGTGTTCATTATATTTTTTTTTGAACAAAGATGCGTGTTCATTATATATCGCTTATTAGCTTTTACAAGTTTTTTTTATATAAACACATTTTGTATTTACCCCGCGGCGGAGCACGGGCATTGATCCTAGTCAGATTAAAACAAGGGTTTTAACATAAACCCCCACCAACTAAGACATTTTAACCAAATTGGTTTAACTTTGGGGCAATGAACCATGATATTGTCTATGGATTAAGGAACTTCACCACATAAAGGGCACATAACTGAAGCAACATTAATTATTTCCGACTCCTGGTCGGCACCACTACTGAGAAGCAAAACCAAGGATTCTGCAACCCACTGCCAATAGCTGGAATGATCGGAGCTTGAGACTTTAGTGGGGACATTAATAAAGTCCCCCAACACATCTCTAGATAATGCCACTATTAAACTGCATAATAAAGGCACATATAAATTAATAACAAAGTGACTGGGAGAGAAATGCGATGAAGTGTGTTTATTTCATTACACAGACTTGGCAATACAATGTGGCAATGGAACATTATTTATACTTTGCTAATCTATACAACTGACCTTCTCGAACATAAACAACTGACTAATAACTTTACTAACTACTTTCTATATCAATATTACATGTTGCCACAACACTTCAGTACACTGTATCTAGTCAGCTGCTTCTTTGTCTTGGTCACATTTGTCCTTGAAGCCATTGCAGTCTTTGAAACTGGTGTTTGGGATAAGCCAGCAGTCCTTGAAGCTGGTGTTTGGGATAAGCCACTATTAATTTCAAAATGTAGGCTATGGTGGTAAAACCACAAAGTTGTTGCTAACGCAGATTTAGGCAATACCTGAGAATAAATCCAATTGATAGTCTCCATTTCATATCCAACATAGAAATAAGTTTCTAGAGTATTGTCTCCTTTCTATTAAGAACTTCTGGTAATGTTTTTCCTAGTCACAACAAAATATATGTGCAAGTTACAAATAGGTACTATATGCTAAAATCAACAACATTTAATCAAAAGTGTAATATACATACCCTGTAATCTTTTAGGAAAGCGAGAAAAAAACTATCTGAACCATCTGGCGGGACTTCTTTAACTTCGATAAACTCTATTTTTCGATTTCTTCATTTTGTTCCCAAAACGTCTTGTACTGAAAACAACAATATATACATTCATCATTCAAATGTAGCCGAAAATACTTGACATAGTTATATAAACTTATTAGCTCGAAATTCAAACCATACCGCAAACTGTCGCTTTCCACCTGCTGCATTCAACGACTTGACTGCATACTGCTCCAACTGTGTCGCCATTTTCTCACACTAAAATCTGTCACCAAATAATAGTTCATTTAATAACAAATAAATTAACGCGTTGTTACATCGTCTACTTAGGGGTTGGAACTTGGAAACACACCAAGTCAAGCCCGAGCAAGCCAACAGGCTCGGCCTCGTTTCAAGGCTAATGCTTTTAGCTCAAGCTGGCTGGTTTTTATAATAAGAAAAACCAAAATAAAGCTCGACTCGAGCGTGGATGGTTATGTACACAAGGGCACTAAATTTAGAAATAAAAATGATGAGGATTACTTAAGTTTTTAAATGCTCAACAAAATACAAAAGAAAATTGATGTTATCGAGCTTTAGGAGAAACTACACCTGTGATCAATTTATATGAAGGTACGGGATTTGGGAGATGATGGGCCAGTACTTGCATTTTCTACCACGACACTTGCTCTCTAGTTTCGGACAACATTTCACCCATAAACGTGAAAGTGAAGGGAGTAGCGTTTCTGGCAGATCATCAAGTTTTGGGCATGACCAAATAGCTAGTTCTTCAAGGATCATGAGGTGCTCCAGACCTTTTGAAACTGATTCCAAGTCCGCAAAACCATGGATTTGTAAATAAGTTAGAGTTGACGGAAGACGAAATGATGTGCTATTCGTCACATGCTGTGCCTTAGCAATTGGAACCACTCCGGAATTTTTTCCATGTAAATACAATTTAACCAGTGACGTTGGAAAGTTTTGCATCCCCCACTCTGACATGGGCTTCTTTAGGCCGCCTATTGTTAGTATTTTTAAATTAGGTGGCCACAGCATACAAGGAAAGGAGTAATCCATATTTGGACAATCTCTAACCCACAACTCTTCCAAAGAAGTGAGACTTTGTAAGTGATTGTGAGGAAATGACTTTAGATTTCTGCATTTATTGATCTCAAGATATCTCAAGCACACAAGGGGAAGAAAACCATAACCTTTATCAGGAATGGATTCTAAGTTATCACAACCACAAATTGTCAATTTGGTGAGATGAACCAAGCATCCTTGAGGAAATGAATGAAGATTCAACACCCTGGAAACGGAAAGAGATTCAAGTGATGACAAGAAGTTGTTACGAAGTGAACTTTCCTCCATATTACCCAAATAGCATATGTTCAAGATCTTCAAAGTAGATGGGAGTTCTTGCACGGTTGGAAAGATCTCTGATATAAATGAACAACAACGGTGTATCACCAAATTCTGGATGTTATTTGGACAAACGTAATTCTTAAGTCTTGGACAATTGTGAAGCTCCACTTTAACAAGTTTTGAAGCAATCCCCAAATTCAATTCTTCCTCCCCCAATGACAACAAATTCTTACAAGATTTTACTCTCAAATCCGATAAACTTACAAGATTCTTGCATGCATGTGATTCTGATTCCCATAAGTATCTAAGTTCATCACACCCTGTAATGAATAGATATTGAACTGCCCCGAGATGCTCTAAAACTTCTCTACGTAGCTGAGTAAGTCCTTTGATATTCTTCATTGACAATTCTATAATCGACGAAGATACACCAACCATACTACTTAACACCGCTGCAGAACATTCCTGTATATGTAAAACCCGAAGTGATGGTATTGGTTCAACTGCCACTACAACTAGTTTTGGACAATTTATTATAGAAATCTCTCGAAGACAAGGAAATGATTTCCCAGTCTGATCTTTGCCATCACTATTAGTTGACCAGATCTCCCAACCCTGCATATCTTTGAACTCCAGAACTTCAAGTGATTCAAATGCAGTACCATGGCATGGATTAATAGGTCCAACTAACTCAGGACCTAGTTTCTTTAAACCATCCATGCTTTCGATAAACAACTTCCGAAGTGATTGTAAATGTCCAAGTGTCGGTAAATATGTACATCTTTTACAACCATGAAACCTAAGATGGGTTAAGCAAACAAATGAGGGATTCCCAACCCAACTAGGAAATTTCGCTCCTTTGTAGTATGAAATGTTCAGGCTTCTCAACTTGTCATAAGGCCTTAGCCCTTCGAGTACTTCAAATTCAGAAATTTCATCCCGGGAATCAGCAAAGACATCACTCCATTCCATCTCTAAATCACGAAGACCCTTTCTTTGCTTTAAGTTGACTTCCTTTGCGTCTATTGCATTTATCACTTCATGCAACCCCTGAATGGAAAGTTGACCTTGAAGATGATGTAGGCTTTTGAGCTCAGATATTTTCAAACCATTAGCTCCTCCTATGATGATTTTGGATAGAGTTTGTAGATTCGTCAACCTGCCAATCCCTAAGGGTATCTCCTTCAATTGTGGAGTATTACTGATGTCAAGATGTCGCAGGTTTAATAGCTTTACACAACTGTTTGGCAAGCTAGATAACAAATGACAACCGGAAAGCAACAAGCTCTGGAGATTATAAAGGTCGCCTACTTGTTCCGGTAAACATGTGATGTATGTTTTGGAAAAGTTGAGATACCGCAAATGCTTGAGGCTACCAATTGATCCTGGTACCTCTTTAATGGAGTAATTAGCAAGGTTTAGCACCCTTAAGAACTGTAGTTGGGGTAGTACTTCAGAAAGGACCTTGTTTGACAAAGATAATCTTTGCCAAGAATATAAAACTCGTACCGACAGTCCTAAGAAAGTTCGTAAACGTCTTGCTCTTTCTAACGACTTAAACTTAGAGTATGTTCCATATTTTTGATGAAGAAATGAAAAGTGACGACACTTCCCCAAAGCTTCATTCTTGAGGTAAACATCCATCTTGCCATCTAACGCAATGAAAAACTCTCCTGCAACGCTCATGGCCAAATCATTTATAAGGTCATGCATCTTAAATCGTAAATCATCATGACTTGAGTGATGGAAAAACGACCTTGACTCTAGCTCTTCAAAACACTCACGGCCTAAACTCTCCATTGACTTGCTTCCATTTGAATCATACAAAAACCCTTCGGCCATCCAGAGTAAGACTAGTTCATCCCTGTCAAACAGGTAATCTTTGGGGAATAAGCAACAATATGCAAACATCTGCTTCAGATGCGGAGGGAGATCATAGTAGCTTAGTCTCAGAGCCGGAAGAATCTTACCTTCATCATGTAAATTCCATATCTCACTGTTTAACAACTCCTCCCATTCTTCATCATTTGCCTTTTTTCTCAGCACTCTCCCAAGTGCTATCAAAGCCAAAGGCAACCCCCCACATTTCTTTATAATACCCTCGCCATAGGTTTTTAGTGATAAATGTGAATCAAAGTTTTGTTTACTTAATGCATGTTGAGCAAACAAAGATATGGCTTCTTCATTTGACAGACCCTCCAGATGGTAAGCTTGAACAGAGTCCATCACTGATGCGACCGTAGTCTTCCGCGTTGTCACAATAATTTTACTTCCAGGTGCCCCTAGAGCAAAAGGGCGTTGGAGGAGTTCCCATTCGTTGTAGTTTTCGTTCCACACATCGTCTAGAACAACTAGGAATCTTTTCTTTGAAAGTTTCTCTTCAAGGGCCACTTGAAGTAGATTTAGATTGGCAAAATCTGTAACCTCCCCAATTATAGCTTGAAAAATAGCCTTGCTAATGTTAAACACGTCAAACTCGTCTGAAACACAGACCCATGCCATGAGTTCAAAGTGATCCTCTACTTTCTTATCATTATACAAAACTTGGGCAAGAGTGGTCTTCCCTATCCCACCCAAACCAACAAGTCGTCAAGTAAGTCGTCTATATCATAGGCCAAATGCTGGAGTTTGTGCAGCCAAACTTGAACAGCTCTTTGTGTTATGTGCTTATGGCCTGCATCAACAAGCACAGCTTGTATTTGGGACAAGGTGCTGTTCCATTTGTTGAGCTCAGAATAGATTCCTGTAGAACGAGCTAGCCTGATCAAGTCAGCAGATGCTAGTTTCTCAAATAACACAGTAATGAATGCACCAATAAAGATTTCACCAACAGCCATTGGAGGAATAAGTTTGGAAAATGAAAAGGTTGTTTGTTTCTTTGGGGGGTTGAGTTCATTGAATCATCATTTGGCAGGTCAATAGAAAGGGGTTGACTTGGTATGTGTGAACGAAAGTCATCAATAGTCGATAATAAGGTCGTCAAGATCCCGATCTTAATCTTATGATCTTACGATTTTACGATTTTGCAAAGTAAAAACGATCTGGATCTTACGTAGATCTCGATCTTACTCATAAGATCTTAGGATCTACTACGATCCGATCTTACTTTTTCTTGAACGATAAACTGAAAACTACAAATTTATAGGTTATATTTGTATAATCTAAAAAACTACATGTAAATTTTCTTATATATTTCGTAATCATAATTTAGGACCATATTTTAATGAAATGTTCGTATAATTTTGTGTTTACGATGTATATTAATTTGTAAATTTATAAAATATTGCAAAGACTAATAAGAAAATTACATTATAATAGGATCTTACGATCTCGATCTTACAAAGATGAAAACGATCCTAGGTAAGATCCCGATCTTGAAAACATTGGTCAATACAATTACTTATAGCAACTATGAATAACTTCGCATTATTCTTGCTATATTTTTCAGTGTTTAATGAATGAGTAAAGTTATTTTGGATATCATATCTATTATGGAATATGGATATTGATGGACTCATCCTCATTATCCGTCCTCAGTATATGAGATTAAAAATATTTAATTATTTCAATTATTTTTAAAATTTAAATATTATATATGATAATAGTGTTTTATCATATATGATATTTTTGATATGTTACAAATTATTACACAATCATATATGATATTGGTTTATATCATATATGATATTAGTATCATATATGATAGTTTTCGGTAAACGAAAAAAAAAAGAAAAAAAAATTGTCGAAAGTATATCATATAGCATATATGTAGAAAGATAATTAAATGACCGTCGTAATGGTATATTTTTGTTCGAATAACCATTAACGGTTTAAAAGATATTCATGTTAAAAAAAAGATGGAAAATAAGTTTTTGGTTTAATCTTATCCATTAAATTAAAATAAAAATGAATGATGAAGATTAATCCCTTAGTATCTAAAATAAAATTTGGTATCCAAATAAACTTAAATCTTAACGAATTTACGATGCATTTCGTATAATTACGTTTATGAATCCCATGTGCTTAATTATGTAGTATATTGTTTCATAATTATAATTTACTTGACTCTTAGGCTACTCGCAATGCATAGTTTTTGTCTCGATCAGCTGTAGTTCGCGATCGAGTCGCGTCATTGCGATGATTCGGTCGTTGACATTTGGTCGAACCAAAACAACCCTAGGGACGATCTTGTTGGATTTTGTGGCTGTTGAAAAATTAAAAACAAAAACTTTTTTTTTTATAAATTTAACTTGTTTTAATTATATAAATTTTGTAAAAAAATTTCAAATTTTAATATATTGAGTTTTGTTTAATTGCTCACAACATATATTAATTTGACAATTTTTAGAGTTAGTTTTAGCTAATACATTTTATCCATTTTACTTCTAATTAAGTCTTTTTTAATCATTTCTTTAACGATATTTAAATATAAATATTATTGTAATGTTTTTTATTTTATTTAAATAACTATTTGGAAAAAAATATTTATATTAAAACATTGAATTAGATCGCCTTGTTGGGGCAAATAGGTCGCACTATGTCGCAGGAGAGTGAAAACTGAAAAATCTAGGTCGCGACCTATTAGCGTTGCAGGTAGCCTTACTTGCAACACTTGATCTCAGGGACGACAAAATATTTTGAACCGTAATTTATAAAAGTTAAAATTTGCTTTTTGTTTGTAAGTATACTGGAGTAACTAAATAAGACTAGAAACACATTTTCGAAGAACGGGGTGCATTTAAGATTTATTTAGAAGAAATCGATGTTTTTTCGAAAATTAACAATAAATCAAAAAAATTTATAAGTGTCACGAGCACCTACGGGACACCCCTGGCTCCGTCTTATCTAATGTTTTTACTTTAATTTTTTTAAATATCTAATTGCCAAAAGTTCTATGAAGTCCCTAATTTTTGCAAAGTCTTATGGATTGATCCATACCATCCAATCCATTTATCATCCAAAGGCCCAAATTGAAAAAAACACTCCCCACTCCCCCTTTTATTTTAATAAGCGTTTATCATCAATCCATTTATTTCATTTCAACAACCACCCACCGCCATTAAAACATATACACACACCGCTGGAGAATCAATTTATCATCGTCGGAGATTGATCCACCATTGATTCCGATTACAGTAACCTCCATTGATTCCGATAAAAAACCTTTGATCTTCATATAACCCTAATTAGTCTCCGATGGATATCCGTGATGAAATGGAGCTTGCGACTGCTAGGTGTGTTGATGTCCGTCATGAAATGGAGATTGCGACTGCGAGGGCTATTGATGACATTGATAGTAAACTCTAACCCTAATTTTTTAATTATTTTGCTTATTTATTATGCTTATTTATTATTTTGCTTATTTATTTTGCTTATTTATTATGCTTGTGTTGATTATTGTGTTTATGAATTGATTAATTAGTTTTAATCAGTTATTTGCTTATTAGTGACTCATATATGAGTTTTGTTGCTTATTAGTAACTCATATATGAGTTTTGTTGCTTATTAGTGACTCATATATGAGTTATTGATTATTAATCAGTTGTTGCTTATTATTTTTTGAACCCTAACCTTTTTTAAATTGTGTAATTAGTATTTTATCAGTGTTAGTGACTCATGTATGATAAAATATGATTATATGCTATTTTTGATGTTTATGTGGATAGTAACCGTATTTTACGGTTTAATCTATAAGCTGTTTTGATGTTTAATTAGTAATTTTACGGTTATATGTTGTTATATGTTGTTAGTGGCGGATAGTAAACTATGGTTATATGTTGTTAGTGGCGGATTGTAAAATACAGTTATATGTTGTCAGTGGCGGATCGTAAAATACGGTTATATGTTGTTAGTGGCGGATAGTAAGCTTAATTTACGGTTTTTGGTAGAAGTCAAGTTTCTGATTGTTCATGAGAAGCTTCTGATTATTTTTAGAAGTAGCAGTTGATCATATATCTCATGGTTGTCACACTGACTCATGCATGAGTCAGAGTGACTCATGCATGAGTCATAGTATGAGTCATTGACCTAATGTTAAGCTTAGTGTAAGATATGTAAATCTTGCTTATATTTTAGAGAGAGAAAGAGATAGAAAGATAGATGATTTCACATACACACTTGAGAGAGAAAAATAAGAAAACACACTTTACTATGTGTATTGTATGAGAAAACCACACCCTCTCCATCTAAGGAGAGGGTTTATATACCAAGCCCATAAGATGGGCTTGGGCTTACAATTGGGCCGGCCATACAAGCATGGACCGGGCTTTTCCTTGTTTGATATATTAAAAGATATCTAGACTACGAGCTACTACTTAATATATTGTCGGTGTGACCGAATCTTCATAAATACGTAAAAACGTATTTCCAACAATCTCCCCCTAAGGGAGGTCACTTCAAACAAGGGCGTTACCCAAGTTACAATAATAAAATAAACCTAGCATACTATGCTTGTCTTGAGCTCGTAGTCTTCGTTTTTTTTTTTTTTGGTGAACATGCTGATGTGATCTTTGATATCAATCTAGAGCATTAATCTCTTGCCTTATCTTGTGCATCCATCACTTGTGATCTTCGCCTCTTCGTGACTTCATGTCCCACATACTTATACCTTCATAATTCTTGAAAGCTTCAGAGTTCGATACAGCGGAAGACTTTGACTTTTAGGCTTTCTTGAATTAGATAAAGTATTAAGTGCATAAAGTATAAGCATGCGGGGATGACTTCTTCTCGGATTCCGCAACGCCACCGTCTTCAAATGCCGCAACATAAGTAGACACGAACAAAATGGCTTTGAACATTTCATTCTAATTCGGTAGCATTTTACCTCCGGTCGGTGAAGACCGTTGGACGATATAAAATATCGCACTTGTGGCAGGTAGATTTAATTAAAAATCGCCTTGACAAGATTTCGCGGGTAAACCCGTTCTCTTTACTCGACCGTCCAAAGCTGACTGCGAACGTAAAGAGTGAATCATTTGGATAAAATTATCCGCATGATTGAAGCCGTCAATTCTGATTCCTGGAACAAGTTTGATTCATTAAAGAATCGCACCATCGTTGCTTTCCAGTTGTCACGAGCTTGATTCGTATAGAATCTTGCAAGTTACCTACCAAGTGCTGTTTGAGGTTAACACTAGAAGGATTTCCACTCATCACTGTGAACACTGAGGTATCACTCTGAGTGTTCTGGCAAGATCACTAAGATATTGCGTAGAGGCCTGGAACGTGTTTAAATTCAGTTAAGAATTAAACCACTGTTGCTTTCCAGTTATCACAAGTTTGATTCATAAAGAATTGCACAAGTCACCTACCATGAGCTTTTTGATATTCGCTCAAGAAGGATTTCCATCTTCATTGTAAATACTTTCGTATTACTCGGATGTTCAGGCAAGATCATGAAGATTTTGCGTAGGACTCTTAAAATCTTTTTTACTTTTCACAGTGTGTGAAGAAGCAAGGAAATATGAAAGTGTGTCCTAATGAGATATTTGATTATCTCAAATGGCTCTAGACTCGATCGTGCATTTTGGATTTTTAGTGATCGGAGGCTGGAGAGGAGTGCCACCTTTTCAATACCAATTTATTCGGAGTGAATAAATCAATAGATAACGTGTTGTCTCCGTGTGAATAAAACAAATACCTTTTGAGAGATATCTGAGTTAGCTGGGATGGGTTGTGCATTGCATCACTGGGTCCATGATGTCTATCTTCAATATCGAGAATAAATTAAAATGATCTCAATAGCATATGTGTTGACCCGGTTTCTGCCTAAAGTTGTAAGGAGGGCTTCTTTCTTTACACCCTTTATCTTTACAATTCTTTTTCATTCTTCAACCCCTTCAATGCTTACCAATACGTCATAACTAGCACCTTGTTGTGATTGTTGCAGTGCTAACTTAAGTACTTGGTCGGCATTCAGCTACATTCACAATCTTTTCTCCAACTTTCCTAAGGACTACTATTTCTAGCTATGGAATATCCTTGGGAAGATTCCTCTGGTTTAAGAAGAATCATTGGACTTAACCTATCCTACCATCCTTATGTCACCACAATCTTCATCGTCGTGAAATAAATGGGTTGTCGGTAAGTATAAATCACCATGAAATCCATTTTTGATGTGCAAATCTATTTTGCTCCCCCTTAACATATGCCACGATATTCGAAAACATTTCGCATATGTCGGGATGAGCCATCACGTTAAGTCAAATCATTTTTGATAATTTTCCATATTAAATCACATTTTCTCCCCCATATTAAAAATATTAACCCAATCGATGTTTTTAATATCAATTGATTTAATGAAGTTTTAACAAAGGTTTTGGGAAGAAAAATGCGAGTCTGTTTTATCTTCATGATATCAAATGAGATATGATACCGATTTGTAACATGATCACATATTCACCATATTAAAAAAGAATTGACAAGGTTGGACCTGATAGATGAGAACATCATATGATAAGATCAAATGGTTCTTGTCAGCATATGTTGGTCGCCTCGTCACGTCTGAAGTCATCTCTTGACACCACGTGTACGATTGGTATTGTTGTCTTGATACCAATTAGTGAGCTTGGCACTTTCGGCATCGAAGATTCTGAATGCTTGACAATTGCTCCCCCTCAATTGTTGACCCGTGTTCTATTGAAAGAGCTGTAGTCGTTGGTTGAGTAGTCGCATCGTCGAGTATGTAGATACCAATTGTAGATTGCTATGGTTGTAGAGATGATAGCTTCATAAAAACAAGACTTCTCTTGTTTTAACAAATAAATGCACTGAAACGTACATAGATTTGTGTTAGACCAAGTTATAAAGTAAACTTGATCCCTTACAAGGTTTTAAAGTAAACCTTGCCCGAGAAAATTAATTCCGTTGTGAGCCAAAGCTTTCATAAGAAATACTTGACTTTAATATGAAAGAGTTGCAGTCTGAAATAACTACAAGCCATAAGGGCATGTTTTATGAAATATTTACAACTTTTGTACGAACTCTATTTATGGCGCCGTGTCGATATTAACCAACATTTCTAAGGCCGTAAATATTATCGTACCAAAAGACATGCCTTTGAAAAATAAAGTAAAAATATTTTTGGATTTTTATGAATTTTTCAATTTTTATGGTTTTTATATGGTTTTATATTTTTCTA
The DNA here is from genome assembly GCA_025667525.1 of Glebionis coronaria. Lineage (NCBI taxonomy): Eukaryota > Viridiplantae > Streptophyta > Magnoliopsida > Asterales > Asteraceae > Glebionis > Glebionis coronaria. The sequence continues at coordinate 44,081,649 of CM046882.1, forward strand.
TTTTGCGTTTGTGGATAAAAATATAAACAATATATACAAATGATCACCAAGGATACGGAGAATAGTTTTACCACCACTATTCTTTCGCTTCATCTGCCAGTTCCTTTAGAGTCTCAGGCGAGAAAGTTCTCATTCCTAGCTTGTCAGCCAAAAATTTAACTCGAGCGCGATCTAAAGCCTTCGGGAAAATATCCGCCAATTGATACTCATATCGGACAAAGTAAAGCTCGATTACTCCATTTTCCACTTGCTCCTTGATGAAGTGGTAGCGAATGTCAATATGCTTCGACCGGGAGAATTGAACATTGTTGCAGCATAAGGCAATTGCACTTTTGTTGTCGCAGTACATCGGAATCTTGTTGAAACCTAGACCATAGTCGGTTAATTGCGATCTCATCCATAGAATTTGAGCACAGCAACCGGACATAGCTATGTATTCTGCTTCCGCACTTGAAATTGCAGCGCTTTTCTTCCTTTTCGATGACCAACTGATTAGTCGATCTCCTAGTAGTTGCAAAGTTCCACTCGTGCTACGCCTTGTATCTTGACAACCCGCGTGATCCGCATCTGCATATGCCATTAGGGCAATCGAATAGTCCTTCGAATACCAAAGTCCGCGATTAATGGTTCCTTTAAGATATCGAAAGATCCGTTTCAGAGTAGCCAAATGTAACTCAGTAGGTCGAGTTTGATACCGAGCACACATACATATAGCAAATTGAAGATCAGGTCGACTAGCTGTTATATACAGAAGAGTACCGATCATTCCACGATAAAGTGTCGGATCAACGGCAATTCCATGTGGATCTGCATCAAGCTTAGTTTTTTCCACCATTGGAGTGTCCACGAGGTCGCAAGATTCCATCTTATATTTCTTAAGCGATTCAAGGGCATACTTGGATTGATTGATAAAGATGCCTCTGGGACTCTGAGATATCTGAAGACCTAAGAAGAATGATACCTTGCCCATCATTGACATCTTAAACTTGGAAGACATGAGTTTCCCAAATTCGTTGGATAAGGTTTGGGTCGAGGCTGCAAATATAATATCATCAACATATATTTGTACCATAATCATATCTTTACCTCGTTTCTGAATAAACAGCGTGGGATCCACCTTGCCTTTAGCGAAGCCTTGCGTAATGAGGAATTGTGATAATAGATCATACCATGCGTGTGGAGCTTGCTTCAACCCATAGAGAGCCTTCTTAAGCTTATACACATGATTAGGATAATTAGGATTCACAAAACCATCCGGTTGTTGAACATAGACCTCTTCCTTGATTTCACCATTCAGAAATGCCGTCTTCACATCCATCTGATAGACGATCATATTCATGTGGGCTGCATAAGCGAGGAATAGTCTAATAGCTTCCAAACGGGCAACAGGTGCAAAGGATTCCATAAAGTCGATGCCCAATAATTGCTTGTATCCACGAGCTACTAGTCGAGCTTTGTTCTTTAATATTCCGCATAACTCATCGAGTTTCACCTTGTAAACCCATTTCAAAGTGAGTAACTGCACTTGATCCGGGCATGGGACAAGTTCCCAAACTTCAAGACGTATGAATTCGTTAAGTTCTTCTTGCATAGCTTCTATCCAACAGGATTGAGTAAAAGCTTGTTGCCATGTCTTAGGTTCAACTTCAGTGAGAAAAGCATCAAAGTGACAAAACATTGCACTTTCTTGTAACTTACTTCGTGTGGATACCGGACGATTAGGGTCACCAATAATAGAATCTATAGGATGATCCTTTGTCCACTTGCTGTCATGTTCACGAATCCGTGGATTGGAGTAAAATGTAGAAGGAGCTTCCTCTGAGGTGGACGACCCGGCTTGATTAGGGTCGGGAATAGGTACACCAAAGAATGGAAGTTCATGCATTTGAGCGAATTCCAAATCGTGATCATCATCATCCTCTTCATCATCAATAGGCATGACATGGGTAGTTGAAACATGTGTTGGTTGAGAAATACTCGTTGAAGGTATATCTTGACCAATTGTAGGTGCAAACGTATCTGATTGTGCAACGGGTGCTGGAGCAACAACTTCGGTTACCGGAGCTATTACCTCAGGTTCTGTAGCAACAATACTTGGAGGAGTAAAGAATTCATCAAAGAACGGTTATCCCATTCAGTCCTAGAAGGTGGTGTAAATGATGATGAAGTAGGGTTGTTTGGGACAAGACCAGAACTAATGTTACTGGGTCCCATTTCATGAAGTGTGGGTTCAGAGCTGCTTTGCTCAGAAGCCATCGCTGTCAGCTCATCAAAATCAACATTCATAGTTTCGAGGATCTTGCGAGAGTTACGGTTGTAGATTCGTTATGCCATCTTTGCGGGGGCGTAACCAATGAAAATACCAATATCAGCCTTTGGTTGAAGTTTCCCCAAATTGTCACCATCATTATTTGGATAGCAAAGAGAACCAAATACATGAAGATACGATAAATCTGGTACTTTTCCATGGAGAAGCTCATAAGGTGTTTTACCATGGCGTTTACGAATTAGTGACCGGTTTTGGGTGTACACTGCTGTAGATACTGCTTCTGCCCATAAAAACAATGGAGCCTTTGCGTAAATTAACATCGTTCGAGCAGCTTCCATAAGTGTGCGATTTCGCCTTTCAACGACACCGTTTTGTTGTGGAGTGCGTGCAACGGATGTTTCATGAGATATGCCAACTTCTTCATAATAATCACGCAAGATTTGATTCACAAATTCAGTTGCATTATCTGTATGAATGCGTCGGACAGTAGTGTTGAGGCGCACTTGAATCATCTTGAGAAATCCGATGATGAATTTAGGTGCCTCATTTTTTGTTGTAAGAAATTTCACCCATGTAAACCGAGAGTAATCATCGACAATTACGAGGATGTACTTTTTGCCACTAAGACTTTCAACACGCATTGGCCCACAAAGATCCATATGCAACAGATAAAGTTTCTCTTGGTTGGTGTCTTCCGTCTTGGGTTTGTAAGATTTCTTAGTGCTTTTCGCCATTGTACACGCAGAACACAAATGATCCTTGTGAAATGAAAGTTTAGGAAGAACACGAACAAGTTCGTTTTTCGCCAAATGATTAATAGCGTCAAAGTTAAGATGAGATAACCGTCGATGCCATAACCATGACTTAGCCTTCGATGCTTTGGAGAGAAGACATACAGGAGAAGCGGCCATCATATCTTGTAGAGACAAAGTGTACAAGTTATTCCCTCGAGTACCTTTCAATAAATCAACCCCTTCCAAATTACGTATGAAGCAGGTATGCTCTCGAAAAGCAACTTCTAGGTTTGCATCACAAAATTATCCCACAGAAGATAAGTTGTGACCGAGACCTTCCACATAATACATTCTCGAAATTATAACATTCCCAATATTATATTCACCATAACCCATTATCTTTGCAATTTGATCATTTCCAAATCGAACCGTACCAAGAAACTTGTTGACGAAATTTCTGAGCTGAGAGCGATCTCTGGTCATATGCTTGGAGCAACCAGAGTCCAAATACCAGAGAACAATTTGGACCACCTGTTTTCAACAACAACAGTAGACAATGCATTGGAAACTATTGGTTCCGGAGTGTTAGTAGATACAGATAAAATATTATCAGAATTGCTAACAGGTTTGTGACCCTTAGATTTCCTGCGTTTTCTAATGTGAGTTTTAGCACTAACAGGTTTTACTGTTCCAACTTTCTTAGGTTTTGGATTATTCGCGGGCACTACAGTGGGAGTAGGGATGAGCATGGGTCCAGAACCGGTAGAACCGGAACTGGAACCGCTGGAACCGGGAACCAAAATTTTGATAAAATCAAGAACCAAGAACCGAACCAAATATATTTTTTGGTTCCAGTTCCAGTTCCAGTTCCGGTTCCGGTTCCAGTTATTTCGGTTCTACCCGTATAAGAACCGCAATTTGTATAAAAACAAAAATGCCATCGAATGTCTTTGGTTTTGAAGTTTTTAACAAGTTGAAACAATGCAGAGCCTATATGTAGATCAACTTTTGGACAAACTAAACAAGCTTTGCTAAGACTTGACACGTTTATATTACCAAGTATATGATAATAAAGCATAAAATTGCTAGCATTGTTAGCCTCGTACCAAACTTGCTAGAATCTCTCTTAGTCTTTTAGAACTAACATAATGCAAAAATACCAAAGAAACTAATAATATCTCCATTTGTATACAACAGCAGGTTTATTCATAGACAAAACATGCATACAAAATTACTATATTTTGATAGAATAGAACATAGTTATTCACAACTACAAACTTGTGAATCGCATTCACACGTATGAATAAGAGCATGTATAATCAATAAAAAGTTCAAGTAACATTAAATCATTAATGATAGATTCATTCGAATGTAAATGTATGATCATACGAAAAACACTTTGCAATACTAAAATCTAAAAATAAAATAAATATAAAACTTATTTCCTCTGATTTGATAATAATGATAATCGTTTATGTTTCAATGCATAAAAATTAAAGTTTGAGGTGGTTGGTTTGCTTTTTCTGAAAGTAGGCTAATAGGGCTTTTTTTTTCTTTTTACTATGATATTGGGATTTGAGTCTAAAAATAAATAAAATTATGATTTTTTGTATAACTATTGGGTATTTGGTTTTGGAACCGAGAACTGGTGGAACCGAACCGAACCGAACCGAGAACCAAAAAATCTCAAAATCAAGAACAGGAACTGGAACTTAAGGTTCCAGTTCTGGTTCGGTTCTTCGTGGTTCCGGTCTAGTTCTCGGTTCCGAACCGGTTCTTCGGTTCTTCTGCTCATCCCTAAGTGGGAGTAGACCTATTTAAAGGGCACTTGGTTCCTACAGTAGTGTCGGTGTTCCTAGTTAAAGGACACGTTTGTGTTTTGGTAGCCTTGGTACTCCTATTTAAAGGGCACTTTTTCTTCACTGTAGTGGGAGTGATCCTAGTTAAAGGGCACGTATTTCCTACTATAGTGAAAGTTCTACCAGTGGGGCGCCACAACCAACCAGCTTGGGTTAACACTTTCCCAGTCGGTTTCCATTCTAATCCATTTTTCCGGGCATGCATCTCATTCACATGGTCAATAAGGCAAGAATCATGACGACTAGAAAACATACATTCATTACAATTCCAACATTTCAAATTAGAATTCACACTAGGCTTAGAACGCTGCACAACTGCAGAGCCTTTAGGTTTAGCTACATGATTCTTTTTATTCAAAACAGAAATAACATTCCTAGGATGGGCTTCTACTTTCTTCTTCACTTGACTACTAGATGGGGCAAGATCGTATCATTCTTCTTGTTTGTTTTAAGCTTAGATCTTTTAGCCTTAGTAGTGGTACTTACTCCTATAGAAGGTAACACGGGAATATTAGAAGCTGGTTTTGATTTCGCCTTATCTTTAGTGACCAAAGTTTGAGATGGTTTAGTCCTAGGGCCCTTATTAAGTGGTGTGACGGCTATAAGGTTCCTTTTGATTGCACCAGAGGACGATGCTGAGACAGTGGCTGCGTTATCCACAACATTCTTACCTTTTAGAGTACGAAGTGTTTCCTTTAACTCAGCCAAGACCAAATTTTTATCACAAATTTGTTCCCTCAAATCAGATATTTCCACCGACTTTCGATTCAATTGTTCAATCAATGATTGATTCTGTGCAGTGGTATTAGCACATGCGGGCTTTACTGAATCGAAGAGTCGTGTATTTTTCTGTTTTAAGTTATCAACTTTGGACAAAATCTTGGAAACTTGATTATCTAGATCAAGTTTAAAATTCTCAGCGGCCTCAAGTACGTTCAAACAGTGAAGTTCCTTAGATTTCTCTATTTCTATCGGCAAAGATTTAGCAACGTTGTCACTTGGCTGACGTTGTTTTGATTGTAAATTCAATCGAAAATTCTTTTCAAAGTTCACATCATCGATATTAACACCTTCGAATGACGTTTCAAAGATTTCTTGAATAAATTGTTGCTTGCATTCAAGCGAAATATAATCTGTTTGAATCTCATCAAAACGTTTTGAAAGCGAAGAATATGAATCTTGAAGCCTTAAAAATTCAGCGTCAGATTCGTGACAAGTACTATCTACCACATTATCCACAGATTCAACATTATGCACAATAGAATCATTATCAACACTTTTATGCACACAGACGGAAACTATATCATGAGACATCACTTGCTTCAGAAGCTGATCATTTTGGCATGAAACCCGTTCTATTTCAAGTAAACTGTTTTCATAAGCATCATCCATTTCATTGAAAACGCGTCTAACTTCTTCTATTCCCAAAAGCAAATCTTGATCAAGATTACTAAGACAAGCCTTAACATTGTCTACAAACGGAACAATTTCGTTTCAGAACGCAGCTCTAGTGTGCTCAAAATTCCATTCACCTTCCGTTATGGCCAAAGCCGTCGTACGTTCCAAAATGACCTTGTCAAAATCGGCTAAGTGTTGGTGTACCGCATTTAAGTTAACGGACGCCTTACTTACCGGTGGAATTAACTTTGTTAAATCCGTTCTGACAAGTGTAGGAGACGTACTAGAAAGGTTTTCATTTGACAAACTTGGGGGCACAAGTTAGTTCAGCTAATTCCTTTTGTAAGCGAATGCGGGTCTTTTTAGACAATTGATCTTTGTTATATTGATCATAATCAATTGTATGGAATTTTGAAAGCATTTTAGAATGAGTTTCATCCGCAAGTGATTGTGTCTCCTCAGTACTACGAACAAAAGGTGCTTCTTTTGATTTACCAATTAGGGTCATATCATAAAGACACGAAATATATTCCTGAGCTTGTTTTGCATAACCGGGATTAGGTGGTAAATCTTGAAGACGTTTAAGTTCGAGTTCTTTAAATGATTTAGTTAAAAGATGAACCTTTTCTGTGGAAGCGTATTGTTTTAAAAGTTGTTGTTCTTTAAATTTAAGAAGCTTGGTAGCATTAATTTCCGATTCAAACTTTTTAGACTCGAGAGTTTCGAAATCCATTTTAAGTTTCTGAAAATCATTGACAACCGACTCTTTTGCTTTTAATTCATTGGAAATATTAGCTTTTAATGTATCTATTTCTTTCAAGTGTTCAATCTTTTCAAAACGAAATTGGTCAAATTCAGAACATGTTATTTTCTCTGTTTGAGGGACCATTCAAAAGTTTTGACCTTTTCTTTATGCAACGCAAGCTCAGCAGTTAGGGTGGAATTGGTATCTACGGATTGTCTGAGGGCCATATGCATTTGATCAATAATATGTTTAGGTACCATGACCAAATCATGTTGAGCATAAGATTCCATACCCGTCGTAGCATTTGGTTGAGGTTCACTCAAATGTGTAGGATTGGGTACCACAACATTTGAGTTACTAGTTCCCGAATGCTGTTCGAGATTGTCATTTTCATGCCCAACTTGATGTTGGTTATCATCAATATTATTAGATGTGGTTGGTACCTCACTGACGACATCACAACCGTAGTGAGTGAGATTAGCAACGAGAGCAGCTTGGGCATAGTGAATGTCATCACAATTCGAATCATATGCGTCAAGATCATCTGTTTGATAAGCCGCATTAGAAGTAGAAACGACTGTAATGCCTTTTTGGGAATAAATTATAGCCAGTCTACTTGAGCGCTGACAAGAGTAAAACAAGCGTTGACAGGAGTAAAACAAACGCTGACAGCTTAAGCGTTGACAATACAAAGTCAAGCGTTGATACATTGAAGACAAGCACTGATGGAAGGATATACTCTACGCGTTTATTGTATTCTAGATTACTTCTAGTAAAGATAGGAACAACAATGTATTTTCTATATTTATCTTTACCTAGAATAGTTGATACGTAGATTATTGTACAAGGCTTCTTATGTCTATAAAAGAAGACCTTTAGGTTATTGTTCAATATAAGTTTTCGTTCGATAAACACTTTCATTGTAAGCAAGTTTGATATCGTTAATCAAAGTGAAAGTTTGTTTATATCATTGTGTTCTTGTTTAAGTGTTAATTCCGCATAACACTTAGATTGTCATATACATATACAAAGGTTTCTCTAAGTGTATTACTTGATCTAATCTCGTATACATAAAGCTAAATCGATTTATGTTTGGGATCAACAAGTGGTATCAGAGCTTGTTGAGGAACTTTTGATCTTAAAGAACACAAGAACCCTAAAATCACCAAAACCCTAATTTTCTAAAAACCCTAACAACATCATGTCAAATCCAGAAGTACCCACCTCCTCTTCACCTTTACCAAACATCAAGATTCCCATGCTTGATGCTGCCAACTTTGAATTGTAGAAATTCAACTTTGAGCAATATCTGGGGATCTATGACTACACACTCTGGGAGATTATTGAATATGGAAACACATTCAATAAAGCCCAAAAGATTGCTGATGATATTGCTGGAAGAGCAGCTGTTGCTGGATGTTCAGAAGCAGATAACAGAGAAAAGCCAGAGGATGGTAGAGCTGTGGCTGCTGAAGACATAGCAAAGAAAAGGGTTGATATAAAAACCCTAAATATTCTGAAACTCTCTTTGGGACAAGAGAACCAGCATAAATACAGAGGTTATGAATCTGCTAAAGACCTTTGGGCAGCTCTTGAAGTTGCATATGGTAGCAATGAAGATACTAAGGAAGAGAAGAAGAAGCAACTCATGCATGATTATGCTGTCTTCAAGGCTTAACCTAATGAAAAGCTTAGTAGTGTGAGAAGCAGATTGCTTGACATTACAAGCAAATTGTCCTTCATAGGGACACAACTTGGTGATGTTGACATTAATGCCACTTTTCTTAAAAGTCTTGGTGAGGCGTGGAAGATTGAGGCAAGATCTATACTTGCCAACAACACTCACAAAAGTTCTACTTTTGATGATATCTACAACAAACTGAGGCTATTGGAGAATGAAACTCTCTTGGAGCATGGAAGCAAGTCTACCAACAGTAATATGGCCTTCTTCTCTCATAGTGAAGGTCAATTTAATCAGGACTCTTACATGCATCCAGTTACTGGATCATCATGTGTCAACGCTGGAACATGTCCTGTCAATGCCTCCTATTCAGACGCTGACACATACAAAAGTGACTCACCAAGAGTTAAACCTGCTGGTTTGGATTTGGATACTGTGTATGCTTAGATTGCTTCTTTGCCCAATAGTCCAGTGATTACATATGAGGACCTTGAGCAGATAAGTGATGAGCACTTGGAAGAGATGGATATTAAGTGGAACATGGCTCTTGATAGTATAAGAGCAAATAGGTGGAATAGAAGGTTTAAGAAGAAGATGACCTTCAATGCAAACGACACAGCTGGATTTGATAAATCCAATGTTAAAAGCTACAATTGTCATCGTATGGGGCACTTCATGAGGGAATGCAGATCTCCTAGAAGATCTGATGCTGGCAAACCTTCAAGTCAAATTGTTAAAGCTCAAGATCCTAAGGCCATGGTTGCAGTTCAAGGAATTGATGGTATGGGATGGGGCTGGAGCTATTTGGCTAAGGATGTGGAAGAGGATAAAGCTTTGGTTGCTGAGATAGAAGAAGAAGAGCATGTTCAATATGCTCTCATGGCACACTCCTCCTCTTCATCTGATAATGAGGTATACGATGATACCTTTTGTAGTAAGGGTTGTAGGTTAAATACTGAGAAACTTAATAAAGAGGTGTTAAGGCTATTAGATGATGTGAGTACTGAGAGATGCAAACTATCTAACTATCAATTAGCTCTCACTCAAACTGAGAAGACAGTTTCTGAGTACAAGAAAATGGAATTTGATTTAAAAGATAAAATAAATATCTTAAAACATGAATTGAATGCTAGTAATGATATTAGGAGCATTATGTAAAGGGTTAATGGTGAGCTACATGCTAAGTTAGATGAGGCCATTAAGAATAAAGATAATGTTGGCCTTAAAATTCAAAGATTTGATAAGGCCACACAAACCCTAGGAGAATGAGTAAGTAAACAAAGGGATCCTAAGGACATGACTGGGATTGGAATGAAAGACTACTCTGTGGTTCCACCACCAGCTGGTGACTTCTATGGTGTCCAACAAAAGGACCTATCTTGGACTGGTTTGCCAGAACTCCAAGAGGAGGAATTCATTCCTCCACCAAGAGTTGTCACCCCAGTTGAAGAGTATCAACAAAAGTTGACTGACTTGAATGAATGGAAGAAAGCTAACCCTGTCTTATTTGTTAAGGGTGGCTTGCTATGTGAAAGTCCTAATGAGTCAACTCCCATTAAGGTTACAAACCCAATCACTGGTAAAGCTGTTGACCTTGGCTCAAACACTGTTAGAAAACCTAGCATTAAGTATGCAGAGATGTATAGGAATACTAGGTCACCTAAGAGCCAAGTTAGCAATGATGGAACAGGCTTCTTCTCTTCTAGACCTAGGGTTGTGTCTAGAAAAGCCTGTTACACTTTTGGTAGCTTTTCACATTTAGCATATAAGTGTGTCAACGCTCCCAAAGTCAACGTTGTTAAGAAGTCAAACGTTGTAAGACCCAAACCTTGTGTGCAGCAAAGTCCACAAGTTGTTAGACCTGCCCCATTCTTCACTAGAGGGTCTAACACTCATGGACAAAGACCATTTCAAAAGACAAATACTTGGTCTAATAGGCAATGGGTTTCTGTAGCAAACCCTAGGTTCAACGCTGACAAGGGAAATTTCAGCATTGACAAGACCAAATCCAACGCTGACAGAAACGTGACCAGACCTAAATATTTGCAACCACAGGGTAAGGGGTCTAAAGCTTCTTCAAGCTTGACATGGAGACCAAAGAAAGATCAAAACCCTAATGATAATGGGATTTCAGTGACCTGCAACAGATTTAATTACATTTCAAAGGTCATTACAAAACCTATTGGGGTTAACTAGGTATTTCATCCAAAGAGGGATGAGCATGGGGTTGTTATGAGAACTAAGTCTGTTCTTGTTGAACAACCAGATGAATCCAAGTCTGCTAAGGCTTGGGTTCCCAAAGAAAACTAACTTGTTTTCTTTATGTGCAGGGCATTCAAAAACAGGTCAATGATTATGGATATTGGGACAGTGGATGCTCAAGGCACATGACAGGGAAGTAATATTATCTCACTAACTTCACTCCCATTAAGGATGGTGATAAGGTTTACTTTGGAGGCGGATATGGTACTATCACAGGCAAAGGAAAACTTCTCACCAAGAACTTGCGTTTTGAGAACGTATTTTTGGTAAAGGAACTTGATTACAATGTTTTTAGTGTATCACAAGTTTGTGATAACAAAAATAAAGTTCTGTTTACTGATACTGAATGTTTGGTGTTAGGCAAGGATTATAAGATCCCTGATGAGAAATATATTGACTATAGAACACCTAGGCATAAAGACATATACAATGTGAATCTGAATGGGATTAGAATGAATAACAATATGTCTTGTTTTTATGCTAAAGCTTCAGTAGATGAAAGTAATTTATGGCACAGGAGACTAGGGCACATAAACTTTAAAAATATAAACAGGCTTGTGAGACTTGGCTTGGTTGATGGTTTGCCTGAGAAGGCCTTCCACAATGACCACTCTTGTGTTGCATGTCTTAAAGGCAAGCAACACAAGGTCTCATTCAAGTCCAAACAGGTGCACTCTAGTACTAGACCTCTTCATTTGCTTCATATGGACCTCTTTGGTCTAACCAATATAGAAAGTTTGAATGGTAAGTCCTACTGCTTTGTCATCACATATGACTTTTCTAGGTTTACTTGGACCTTCTTTCTAGCTATGAGGAGTGACACAGCTGACACTTTAATTGATTTTATCACTCAGATTGAGAAGAAAACTGGTAATGAAGTTAAAATGCTTAGGAGTGATAATGGTGGTGAATTTAGGAATAAAGTGTTAGATGATTTTTGTGCCAGGAAAGGAATTACTAGGCAATTTAGTGTTGCCAGAACCCCACAGCAAAATGGGGTTGCTGAGAGGAAAAATAGAACCCTAATTGAAGCAGCCAGAACCATGTTGGCTGATGCTCATTTTCCTATAGCCTTTTGGGCTGAGGCTGTTAATACAGCTTGCTATGTTCAAAATAGAGCATTGGTCAACAAAATACAAAACAAAACACCTTATGAGTTACTTTGGGGAAGAAAACCTAATATTGGTTTTCTCAGACCTTTTGGTTGTCATGTAGTTGTATTAGATACTAGTGATTCCTTAGGTAAATTTAGTGCAAAAGGTGATGAAGGCTATTTCATGGGGTATTCAGTGCAGAGCAAGGGATATAGGGTTTATCTTAAAAAGGAAAAACGTATTCTTAAAAGAGTACATGTTAGGTGTTTAGAGAATAAACCTAGTGATCCTAAAAGTGGTCCAAATTGGTTGTTTGACTTGGAACCTTTATCTAGGACTTTAAATTATATGCCTATCACTAATCTAGACATTGTGAAGGTAACTTCAAATGTTATGGAAGAACAAGTTGTTGATGTTTCAGGTACAGAGGTTCATGAAAAGGTTGGATCACAAGCAGAAAAGTCATCTCCTATACTAGAATATGTCACAATTCCCATATGGACAGATGCTTTTGCTGCTGCTGCTGCTGCTGGAAAAGATAATGGTGGTCCCCAAGTACCACCAGATAACAACATGCATGGTCCTTCAGGCGCTGACAAAGGCAAATCTAGCGCTGATAAGACCAATTCAGACGTTGATGGCTCAGACGTTGATAACAACAGTTCAAGCGTTGTTAGCCCATACGCTGACAACCAAGGTTCAGGCGTTGACAACACTTTTGCACATCTTTTCTCTTCTACTTTTGAACAGGGTGAACCTTCCACTCTATATGAAGAGGTTCATCCTCATGTTGATGAAAGAGAGTATGAAGAAGAAGATATTGGCAACTTGGAGAATGAGATTGAGGACACCAGACTTTTTGAAGGAGGAGTTCTCACTTCTACCATGAAGAATCACCCCACTTCTCAAATCATTGGTGATATTATGACTCTTGTTCAGACTAGAAGATCTCATCAAGGTCTTGGTGGATTTATTGCCAATATTCACAAGAAGGTTGATACCCCTCTTATGCAAGCATGTTTGTCTGCTTGTTTTTTGTCACAACAGGAACCCAAGAAGATATTTGATGCTCTCAAAGAACCAAGTTGGGTGGAAGCAATGCAGGATGAGCTTCACCAATTTACAATTCAGGATGTTTGGGAGCTGGATATGTCAGACCTATAGGGACAAGATGGGTTCTAAGAAACAAGAGAGATGAAAGAGGTATCGTGGTCAGAAACAAGGCAAGATTAGTAGCTCAAGGATATACACAAGAGGAGGGGATAGACTATGAGGAGGTCTTTGCACCAGTTGCAAGGATTGAAGCTATCAGGATCTTTCTAGCCTATGCATCCTACATGGGCTTCACTGTCCATCAAATGGATGTCAAGAGTGCCTTCCTCTATGGAACAATTGTTGAGGAGGTATATGTGATGCATCCTCCTGGTTTTGAGGATCCGGAGAATCCAGACAAGGTGTATAGAGTCAAGAAGGCTATGTATGGACTTCATCAAGCCCCTAGATCATGGTATGGTACTTTGTCTACTTATTTAGTGGACAATGGTTTCAAGAGGGGCACCATAGATCAGACACTATTTACAAAGAAGAAAGGTAAGGATGTGTTGCTTGTTCAGGTCTATGTTGATGACATCATTTTTGGGTCTACTGATCCAAAGATGAGTGAGGATTTCTCCAAGCTTATGACAGACAAATTCAAGATGAGTGCTATGGGGGAGATGAACTTCTTTCTTGGTTTACAAGTTCAGCAGAAAGAAGATGGTATCTTCATCTCCCAGGATAAATATGTGGCAGAGATCTTGAAGAAGTTTGGATTTTCTCCACATGAAAAGAGGGCTACTACTCCTATGGATAGAGAACACCCTTGGGGAAAGATTGGAGATGGAAAGGATGTTGATGTCAGGCACTATAGATCAATGATTGGTTCATGGATGTATCTTACAGCCTCCAGACCTGACATCATGTTTGCTGTGTGTGCTTGTGCACGCCATCAAGTGACTCCTAAAGAATGTCACCTTTATGATGTCAAGAGGATCTTTAGGTACCTAAGATGCTATCCTAGTCTTGGCTTGTGGTACCCAAAGGATTCACCATTAGATCTGATTGCATATTCAGACAGTGACTATGGAGGTGATAAGTTTGATAGGAAATCCACAACTGGTGGATGCCAGATTCTTGGGAGCAGGTTAATATCTTGGCAATGCAAGAAACAAACAATGGTGTCTAATTCTACAACTGAAGCAGAGTATGTGGCTGCAGCTGCTTGTTGTGGACCAGTTTTGTGGATTCAGAACCAGCTGTTGGACTATGGGTATAATTTCATGCATACCAAGATATTTTTTGACAATAACAGCACTTTATGCATTATTAAGAATCCTGTACATCATTCTAAAACTAAACACATAGAAATTAGACACCATTTTATAAGAGATTGTTTTGAAAAAGGTTTAATACAACCAGATAGGGTTGACACAGAAGAGAATGTGTCAGATTTACTAACTAAACCTTTTGATGCTGGGAGGTTTCAATACTTGGTAACAAGTATTGGGATGATCAATCTCACATAATATGTGTTTTGGAGTCTTTTTGTAAACGTATGTACAGGATAATGCATTGTTATTGGTCTTTTTGAGGATTTAGATTTTCAACTATATTTTTCTAACACTGACAAAGGTTGCTTGAACGCTGATAAGTGTTTTTGTGACATTGTCAGCAATATATTTGTCTAACGCTGACAAAGCTTCCCTCAACGCTGTCATGTGTTATCGGGGCGTTGTCAGCAACAATGTTAGTTTTTGTGGTTTTCAATCTAAATGTGCAGGTGGTATTAGCAGTATACCATTGGATACAGAGTTGCTTATGGATCATTGGAGAAGCATTTGGAGTTGTTTTTGTTTATGGATGATGGTTGGAATTTTTAATTCCTATCTTGAAATAAATTTTTTTATGTTCATGCATATTTTTAGCAACATATGTATCATAGCTTAAGGGGAGGTTTTAGGAACCTTTAGGATGTTTGGGTATCCATATGATACTCTTATCACAATTCTAGATTGTGTCCACAGGTGAGTATGAGTTAGTTTTACTAAATCATGAGGCACTGTAGCATGCAAAGTTGATATACTATGCATGCTGCTAAGACATTTTTGGCCTAGAATTGGTTGTGGTCTGTTGGGAGACTTGGGAATGATTTTGTCATGGTTTTTTACCTTGGAGTAACAAGGGATTTTATAAGGTAACTTAGTTGTTAAGAGTTTTGGTTAGCAAGGGACACTAGAGGACTGTTATGTCTATCTTGCATAAGCAAGTGTGCATAACTGGACAGTGCTTGCCGCCCTATAATAATTATCAACTTTTTGGTTATCTTCTCTAGGATAAATTACTTTGTTAAGGTCATTTTTCATTTTTAAACATTTTTATTTTTGGACGCTGACAAGTATTTTTCAAGCGTTGTTGTGACCAATTTAGACGTTGACATGGCTTTGGCAAACGTTGACAAAAATATAGCCGTTGGGCGTTGATGGGTTATTTTTGACCGTTGACACTCAATGGGACCTACGCAGTTGTTACTTTTTGACCCAACAATCTTTCAATCTTTTTGACATATTTTTAGGCCGTAATTTTGGGAGCTGATAACTTTCATTTAATGCATGAGATAAACTTATTCTTTTTCAATATTTTCATGATTGCTTTTTGAAAATACTTGCCTATTTTTGGGCCAATCACATGCATTTTCTTCTCCTATATATTTGGCTCCTATTTTTAAACAGGGTACCTATTATTCTTGTCTAACACAATTTTCTCTTATCAACTTCATCTTTATCAATCATTCAAACAGCTTTCACAATGGCACCAAAATTCAAACCAAGTGATTTGGAATTAGGATTCAGAAGTCAACACAACATGATCACGTATCTTGAAGCTGATGATACTCTGTTTCCCCAATACACACAAATGGTGGCGTATTTGAGCGCATCTCCTTTTAGGTATGCTCTTTCTCATGCACCACTCATTCCTGTCACACATATTAAACAGTTTTGGAACAATGTCAGTTCCTCAACAGTTAATAGAGTGACTACATTATCTTCTATTATTCATGGGAGAACATGGGTGGTTACTGAAGCTTTGGTACGCCAAGCTTTGCATCTTAATGATGCTGATGGTATAACCACCCTCCCCATTAGTGAAATAGAACAAGGACTAAGGGCTTTGGGTTATCCTTTTCCTGCTCAAGGAACTTTAAATAAATATCATAAACAGGAATTTCCCCCAACCTGGAAGTACCTAATACATGTCCTCTTACAATGTTTGAGTCCCAAGTGTACTGCACACAATGAGATCAATAGGTCTATTGCAAGTGCTATTGTGTGCATTGCTAATGGGCAAAAATTTAATTATTCCAAAATGATTTTTGAGGGCATGTGTAAAAATAAAGGGAACAAAATGACTTTAGCTTATACCCGATTTTTACAAATGGTTTTTGATGTCCAAGGTTACTGCATAAGGGATCATGATGATTTTTATGAGATCCCTGTACAAAAGAAAGCAATTTTTATGAAGATGAATTCACCCCCACATCGTGACCTACCCCTAACCCCTGCTATGATTGCTGTCATTGAAGCAGCACAACCCCAACCAGACCCCCAACACCAAATTGACCCAATACCTGAACCATTACCTTCACCACAACATATGCAAATTGACCAAGAACCCTTCGACGCTGACATGTTAAATATTGACGTTGATGTGCCTATTTCAAACGTTGACACAAATCCTTCACAGACCCAAACACCCCTTAACCAACCCACATCCACCCAATCCACATCTTCTTCTCCCCCAACCCAATATAGGTTACAAAAACGCCAAAGGACTACTGGAGTGTTCTCCTCTAGTGGTCCTAGCCATGCAGCAGAGAGAACCACCACTACAAGTGTGGTTGGTGTTATGGATGAGGCTGGGACTATTGGTTCTGGCTTAGAAGCTGGCCAAGAAAGTCCTACCATCATTAAGACCTCATCCGTGCCCAATGAATCTAACTTGGGAGGTCAAATACCCATTTTAGAAGAGGGCAGATTGGAACCAATGACCTAATGGAATTGACGGCTGTTTGCATGAGCTTGCAAAAGCAAAATGCAGACTTGGTACAAGTTGTCAGCAAACAAGGCCTTGAACTCAAGCAATTGAGGGAGAGGATTGTTATCTTGGAGACTGCTAGTGCAAGGAGAGGGATGGAGGAATCTTCCAAAGGGGAGGATGAACAAATAAATGTGAGTGATAAGGGCTCTCATGATGGTCAATCTTTGGATGTTGTTGAGGCTCTAACAAGTTTGAAGAAACAGACAGGTTTTGATACATCTCTAGTCTCTCCTACAAACTTAAATTTGTCATTTACAACCATGTTGGAGGAAATTGAAAAAGGCGCTGAGGTAGGAAATTTGAGCGTTGACAAGGAGAATTTGAACGCTGACATGAGTATCTTGGGCGCTGACAAAGCAGAATTGGGCGTTGACAGACCTGCAAATGAGGTTGATGTATTCCAGTCATCATCCATCATCAAAGAGGTTTCTTCACAGGTATTACCATCTACCTTACCAACAGTTGATCCATTAGATAAGGGTAAGGGTATTATGGTAGAAGAAGTTGTTCCAAAGAATGCAGTACAAGTTGAATTTGATAGAAGGTTGGCTGCACAAATTGTAGAACAAGAAAGAAAGAAGGTGGGTGAATCACCTTTTGTTGTCACTTCAGAAGAGCAAGAAGGAAGTGATGAAGCTAGTTCAGACTCAAGTGTTATGATCATAGAACAACCAGAAAGACTTGAGTATGGTGATGAGCTGGCCAAGGAGAAATTGAATGAGTTGAAATTGCAGGTTGATTTTGATATGCCAGAGGTGGTTCAGATGTACCATGCTTGGGAAGATAGGTGTATGGAGAATCCACACTTGACCATTTCAGATCAGATATGGGGTTTGGAGATTCTTCTCAGAGTACAAAAGGATTCCAAGGTCATTTTGAAACACAAAGCAAGCAATGTTCTCTCAAATTTGAGAAGGGATAGAAAGGAGTTGTACTTCATGCTGCTCAGATGTCATGGAACAGGGTGGACTTATAAGAAATTGACTGGGTTGACATTTGAAGAGTTGGAATGTAGAGCTTATCCCATTTGGGTTAGAGTGCAGGAAGAAAACACTCTAAGACTTCTTTCTGATGAAAGAAAAGAAGAACTTGCAGAGGAAATGGAGCTCAAGAAGGCAATGTTTGTTCCCAGACCAGTGAAAAAGGGAGTTCCTCTTGAGTTTCCCAAAGATATGGATCCATTACATCCAAGTGAAGCTGTCATAAGAAAGAGCCTCAAGCTCTCACCATTAGAAGCTTCAGATATGGTACAAGTGTTACCACTTGATTCCAGAAACCCTATTGTAAGCTATGAAGAAGATGAATGTGGGTTTTGGAAGATTAACAGGTATGGAAAAGAGGTTCACACTTTTACCACCCTTATATCTTTGTTTGCAAGTTTTGACAGAGAAGACTTGGTAGACCTATGGAGGTTATTAGAGGCCAAGTATGAGACTGAAGCACCAACTTCAGTCAATGGAATAAAACTGTGGTCCACATTCAAGAGAATGTGTGGACCAAAAGATGAGGATCCTACTATTTGGAAGGATCTTGAAGATGATCTCAGTAGTCTTCAATGGAGGTTGTATTCAGCTGCTGGTGTTTATTATTTGAGTTCTACAAAGTTTGCTGAGTATCTACTTGTAGATGGTCAGTATTTTATGTCCAAGGAAGTCTTGGAGAAGATGAAGAACACACAGCTGGAAATTGATTATTCAAGTGACGTGGCAAAAGACTTGATCAGATTTATTTATTACCAATATGAGAAGGTTTGTAAGATTCCTCCTATTCCTTAATGTTTATTCAGAAACTTGATCACTAGAGTAGATATCAAGTTTAGGGGAGGATTGTTGGGAATAAATTATAGCCAGTCTACTTGAGCGTTGACAAGAGTAAAACAAGCGTTGACAGGAGTAAAACAAACGATGACAGCTCAAGCGTTGACAAGACAAAGTCAAGCGTTGATACATTGAAGACAAGCACTGATGGAAGGATATACTCTACGCGTTTATTGTATTCTAGATTACTTCTAGTAAAGATAGGAACAACAATGTATTTTCTATATTTATCTTTACCTAGAATAGTTGATACGTAGATTATTGTACAAGGCTTCTTATGTCTATATAAAAAGACCTTTAGGTTATTGTTCAATATAAGTTTTTGTTCGATAAACACTTTCATTGTAAGCAAGTTTGACATCGTTAATCAAAGTGAAAGTTTGTTTATATCATTGTGTTCTTGTTTAAGTGTTAATTCCGCATAACACTTAGATTGTCATATACATATACAAAGGTTTCTCTAAGTGTATTACTTGAACTAATCTTGTATACATAAAGCTAAATCGATCTAAGTTTGGGATCAACATGCCTTCAGTATCTGCTGCCCCTGGGTCTGCAAGAAATGCTAACTCCTCTGAATCCAAAATCTTCCCCTTAGACTGAGCATCAACCAAATACATCTTCTCACGAAACCATGCATCATCCCCTCTCCTCTTCGGCTGAGTGCATTGCCTAGCCATATGACCTTGTCCTCGGCAATTGTAGCAAGTCACAACCTTTTGAGGACCAATGGGGCTTCCATTTCCATTAGCTTGAGAATTCACAGCTTGAGCATTCACAGTCCTTGTAGGAGGTCCATATGAATTTCGCCTTCCCTGAATAGGTTGCACTGTTACTTGACCATCTTGAATAGTAGCTTGTTGTCGAGGATTTGAAGAGGTGCGGAGCTGATTGTTTGTTGGTGGAAATCCTCTAGTTGCAACAAGTTTTGACAAGTAGGCAGTGAGATGGTTTAGTACATCAGCTGGCGTATCATTTGGAGTAAAGACCGGTGCTTGGATTGATGGAAGTTCATTAGAGTAGAAAGCTTGTGTTGGTTGTGCTTTTATAGGAAAATATCCTTGCTGAGGAGTATAGCCCATTGGAGAAGTGTTGGCTTGTGATGGTGATGTCTGATATTGTGGTTGCTGTAGAAAAGATTGTTGATGAACACTTTGTTGATATTCTTGCTGTGGCATCATTGGTGGTTGATAAGATGGTTACTGTGGTTGCTGATAGGTGTGTGGTGGTGGCTGCTGCAAGTATGATGGTTGTTGATAAGTATAAGCCATGTTTTGTTGAGAAGCATACATTGCAAGTGGATCATGAACTTGAGGTGTAGACAACCGAGCCTCGATCACATGGCATTCGTGTTGTTGAAGAAAAGCTTGAAGTTGATCCACATTGGTGTTATGCAAGTCCTTAGCCAATTTAACATCCGTCACGTATTTTTTCCATTCTAGAGGAAGAGTGTTCAAATACTTGGTGTTCAATTGAAAGGTGGGAATTGCCATGCCATAGATATTGAGCTCATTCAACAATAGGGTAAATCTCAGATAGTAGTCATTGAGAGTCTCCCCTAGCACATAGGCAAACTTATCAAAAGTATCATAAAGCTTACACTCTCGTTCTTGTTTAGTTAACGAGGTGCCTTGCATTAGAACACGAATTCTATCCCATAACTCTTTGGCAACTTTATGTTTGTTGACGAGTTTGTAGACATCTGGAGGAAGGGCTTGGAGAATGATATTTGTAGCATACTTATCACATTTGTCTTGAATCTTCATATCTCCAGTCAATTCACCCGTTGTGCGAGGACGAGTAGTCGTACCTTCCGTCACTGTACCATAATCTAATGGTCCATTGAGCACCGATGACCAAATTAGATGTCCATTCTCATTGTTCAACATATAAAGTTCCATTCGGGAAGCCCATTCCTCATACATAGTCTTCACCAATATTGGTGGACGATTATCCGTACCCGAGAGGATGGACTTATCCGTAAGAGATGTGTACTCCATTTCAATAAGTGAAGATTTACACAGTTGATCGATCAATGAAAGAAAGTAAATTTGTTTGTTGTTGTGTGTAGAAGCCGAGAAATAATGTTAAAATCCCCTAAAATATGTTTTCGATAAACCAAAAATTCCAAGATGAAATTGCACACGATTAAAAATTTTCAAAAACACGTTTTTGAAAAATCTTGGAATACTTGTTGCCCTATCGCAATGCCTAAAAGGAATGCTGTCGCAATGTCCAATCGCAATAAATCCTATCGCAATGCTCCAATCGCAATAAGTCCTATCGCAATATCCAATCGCAATAATCCAATCGCAATATATCCTATCGCAATATCCAATCTCAATAATCCAATCGCAATATATCCTATCGCAATATCCAATCGCAATAATCCAATCGCAATACCCTGTCAGAATATCCTGTCGCAATACCCTGTCGCAATATGGATCGCAATAATAAGAACTCCAATCGCAATCCAATGGCAATAACAGAAAACACTCCAATCGTAATCCCAATCGCAATGTGGATCGCAATGTTTAAACCCTAGATATTGCGATGGAGAGGCTGTCGCAATGGTACAAACAGTATGCTATTTTCCACTTTTCTCGGACAAAACACACCAAATTCGAGATTTTAAGCCAAAAATTGATCCTAACACCCAAAAATTTTGTGTTTTTAACCAAAGTAACAATACCAAATCACTACCACAACTATGTAGATGATTTGTATCAAGATCAAATCATAAAAAACACAAAAAATAATGGACGTGTGTTTCTATTGATCAAAAGCTATCAAAAAATCAAGAACACAAACACATAAACAATACAATCATCTCATGGCTCTTGATACCATTTGTAAGATATGTAAATCTTGCTTATGTTTTTAGAGAGAGAAAGAGATAGAGAGATGGTGGAACACACACTTCTAGAAAGATAAACAAATGTTTACTATGTGTAAAATGAAGAACCACACTACCCTCTCCATCAAAAGAGAGGGTTTATATACCCAAGCCTTGTGATGGGCTTGGGCTTACAATGTTGGGCCGGCCTACACATGTTGTAGGCTAGGCTTGGCTTTGTTTGTTTAATGAAGATATCTAGACTACGAGCTACTACTTAATATATTGTCGGAGTGACCGAATCTTCCTAAATACGTAAAAACGTATTTCCAACAGAAATAACATACAATATAAATATTCATACACACAATATGAATATTCAAAACAAAACAAAAAATATGGAAAATAGACCACTAAGCATAAGCTATTCTAATAGTGATAATCTTCCGAGATTGCTAAAAATTTATTGACTCAAACAACTAAAGTACAAAAAGTGCCTTAGTTGGAAAAGAAAGACGACGAAGCATCATTCGAAGTTTTGTTCACGGGAACAAAAACTTTGAGAGGAGGTCGAGTGAGGTAGAATTCAAGAAAATTTAGCTTGTCATAGATATGAGCAAGTTCAATTTGTTGAAAACGACAACAAGCACACGAGGAACCATGATGCAAAACAAAGTCGTTAGATGGGGGAGGGCCATCAAGATTAGAGTTTGGTGGGGAGGGAGATAATGGATAAGAAATGTTTTCACAATGCCTAGTGAGGTTAGGGAAAGAATTTAGGTCACTGAGTTGAGGAGGGTTGAAAGGTTTAGGTGGTGGTGGAAGAATTTCTTTTTCTCCGGTAATTGGATTTATAGAGTAAGTCTTATTCTAATATTGAATCGGAGAGAAAGAGGAATTCTTGGATGATTTTGAAGAAGAAGAATCATGAGGATTCTTGTTATTTTTTATCCAAATGGGTTTAACCGAGATGTTTGGTTTCTTTGAAAGCTTAGAAGAGGAAGCTTTAGGTTGAGAAGTTTGTGACAAAGAAATGTCAAGGTTAGAAAAGGAAGAATCAGGCGTTGTGGGGGATGAAGGAAAGAACTCCCAAAAGAGAAGAATTTAAAGAAAATAGACAAGGCAAAGATTTGAAATGAAAAAGAAAAGTTTTAGAGAATGATTAGCCAAATTGGGTAAACAAATAATATTAACCAAAACAGTGGTCAAAGAAGAAAGACCATTAATAAGCCAAAATCGGCCTTACTGGGCGCGGTTCCTTAAAGAGGCCCGCGGTTCCATGTCGATATGGAACCGCCTGGAGGCTTGAGAACCACGTCCAGTAGACTACAAAACCAGATTTGCAAAAGTTTTGGACAAAGATAAGACTTTTTCAAAAAATTGCAAATCTTGGATTTTTACCTCTTTTAGCACTAGAGTATGCTAGGGTTGCATAAAAGCAACACATTCACAAAGAATGTCTTGACAAAGGGTGAAAAAATATTTAAATAACATTTTGGTCCAATTTTAAATCAAGTTTTTAGAGGTTGTAATAGATTTAGGTTCAGATTTAAATAAATTGAAGTTGTTTAATGTGATCACATAGATTAAAGCACATAAAAACTAAATCCATAAATCATCCACATGAGAAAATCATGAGGGAAAGAAAAGGAAATACAAGAATTAAAAAGACAATTAACTACTACAAAGATAGCTAACAACTAGGTCTTGAGTTCATAGTTCTCTTTGGCTTGACCTTCTTTTGAAAAAAAAGCATGTTAATTTGAAAGCCATCATTCCTAGGAGGAGGCATGGAGAACAAGACAAGAAAGAAGTCATGCAACCTTCTATGAAGGCCAATCATTTCCATCCTTAGGTTTTGAATGATGTAGTTATTATAAAGACAACATGGGTAATTTGCACCATGAGCTTCTAAGAACCCAAAGAAGTAAGGATCACCCATGAAGTGAGGGATAAGAATGCCCAAAATAGGAGCATTAGTGTTAGAAGGTGGAGGAGGTGGTGGAGGCATGGTGTCCAAGGGTGAGATGGGAGAGTTTGGTGGAGTGAAAGGAGAGGTGACCAAATGCTCAAGTACAAAGGGGATACTTTGTAGAGGTTGATGTTGAGAAATCCCATCCAAAGGAGGTGTAAAACCCGCTTTAAAAATACCTTAGTTCGTAAACGACATGAAATCACGTAGAAAATTAAACAATACGAATAATTAAAATACTACACGAGCCACGAATATTATTATGTAAATATAATATGTTAATTAAATACGATAAGTAATTACATAGTTAAAATATTACGTATAAGATGTGTATTGATAACGATACATATTCACGACATTTTAAAACACGATAACGCGTAATATTTAACAAGTACAAAATCTATAAAAAACAATGTATAAAGGGTTGTTTGTTTTTGGACGTGTAATCAAAGGGGCTAGGTAATGGGCCAAAGCCCATAAACAATCCTAACCGACTGGAGAAAAAAAAGGGACGGGAGGAAGTATTAGTATGCTTTAAGGAAACATAATCCATCAAAACCCTAAAACAACAACACACGATCGTCTTCTATTCTTTTTATTTTTCTGCCGTCACTTTGCACATCAAGAAATCAAGAAATCACGTGGGGTTGATCAAGAAAACAAGTAGTTGTTCGTGTTTATGTCCCTAGAACCCTAAACGCAAGATAAGTACTTTCAATTCTTCTTTTTCTTTTGATTCGTTGAGTTTAGATATTCAAGAAACCGTTTAAAAGATTAATAACCTGTTGTGAAACGTGGGGATTTAAACAAGGCTGTGGGATTTGGTTCGTGTTGATAGTTTACACGCCAAAACTGAGACACTTATGCGTCTCGGTGGTGTTTTTATTCCACCAGCCACACGTTTCTAAGGTGTTGGTTTGGTTTTTGTTCTATCAGCAGCTACCCAAACAACCCCATCAAGGGTCTTGCTGTTTTAATAGTGGGAACCGAGACCATATGGTCTCGGTGGTTAAGTACTATAAAACAGTGGGTAGTTATAACTGGCAGCAGGTACGTTTATAAGACAGTGGGTTGTGGTAACTAAACAGCAGGAACGTATAAGAAAACAGTAGGTATCTAATAGGCAGCAGCAGGAAAATAATTGGGGGTCTGTATGATGTTGGACGACACTGCAGTAACTTATTGGACAGAACTAGGATTGTAGATATTGGACATAACTGGAAAAGTATGTTGGACAGCACTAGAATCATATATGGGACAACACTGTTTTGTTAGTTTGCGTAATTGTTTTGTTTTGTGCGACCGAGACATGGGTGTCTCGGTAGGCTTGGGTACGTTAAAAATATGTTATTGGACATGATTAGTTCAATATTATTTACGCGTTATGATTAGATATTTTTACGAGACTTAAATTAGATCTAATTGATAGATTTTGCCAAGTGTTTTATTTACGAAATTAGATTAATAAACGTGACTTAATTTACTTATTTAATTATCTAGTTAACGTTAGGTTTATTAAATCATCATGTTATGATATAAATTATGATTTCAAGTAAAACCATGCATTTTATTATTAACTAACAATTATTTAGTTTTAGCATAAGTATTTATTAAGTAAACTTTACTACATGATCACGAATTATATATTTTATGCTTATTAACATGTAAGAATACGAATTACGCTAATAAGAATACACGATTTAACTAAAAGCCGTAAAGTAAGTCAAGAACATATAAGACAATACAAGAACAAGTTAAGATTTCGTCAAGTAATTAATAATTATTAAGTATAAGTTAACCAAGCGACTCATACACGTCCTTCTTTATTATGTAGCATTTATGGAGTATGATCTTCTTCGCGTTTTCATCTTCTACGTTATTCTTCGTTTGCATTTATTGGACGTGAGGTACAGATTTTCCGTCCTTTCAGTAAGGACTTCCTTTCCTATGCATGTTTAGGATTCCCCGTCTGCAGCCAAATGTTTTTCCCCAGTATATGTTTAAGCTTCTCAGTAATCATGTTAATAACTAAATAAACTGCCAGAGCATTATATACAAGCATGACCAGTTTATGTACTAGTTACGGAGGTACCGTAACCACGGAACTAGAGGCACCGGTGTCGTGACTCACATGCAGGAGAGTGATATCCTGCATCGTCCCACTCATGTTCAGGTTGGCCATTTTTATATGTATGTTTAGTGGGGCGTATGGATGCATCCTAGGCTTATAAGTGTTACAAGTTACCAGGGTGAATGTGGTATGTGCTCTACATCCTTCACATTGGAGCTGATCCCTCCACCCAACACAGTATTTAGAGGTCACCCCTCTATAGCATGACGAGGTCACCCCTCCATGTATTCATGCACGTTGATATATTTCATGACCTATATGAGCTCTTTGGCAGTTAAATTACAGTTTCATAATTAAACAACAGACTTTCAGTGTTTACATGAACATGATATTTTAAGAATAAACCAGTTTATTACAAGTTACAAGTTTATTACAAGTTACAAGTTTATTTCATATTACAAGTTTATTACATGTCACCAGGTTTCCCAGAACTTACATTTTCCACTGCATTTTCATTTTTATGCTTTCATTTCAGCCTTCACTTATGTTATGTTATTCCATGTTATTATTATATATCTGCGCACTGAGCGTCTCGCTCAGCCGTTTTCTCTTCATGTCCCAAACGGCAGGTACACAAGGTCAAGAACATGGAAAGGTTATGCATAGGATGGGATCTATATTTTGTTTCTGTTTAAATTGCATTACTTTTACTTTATGCTTGTTTATGAGTTTATGTTGGGGACCGATGTTTGATTCCGGTTATCCCTTATGGTCTTGTAATGTTTAGGACATTTATCTTATGCTTTGATATTACGCCATGATTATCATGTGACATTCCATTTATCCAAATAGGGTGTTACAATTATGGTATCAGAGCGAAGGTTTCGACTGTTGATCCCAAACTTAGATCGATTAGCTTTGTGTATACGAGATTAGATCAAGTAATACACGTAGAGAAACCTTTGTATATGCTTATGAATCTAAGTGTTATGCGGAATTTAACACTTAAACAAGAACACACAATGATATAAACAAACTTTCACTTTGATTATCAATATCCTACAATGAAAGTAGTTTACGAATGAAAACTTATATGAAACTTATATTAAAAATTAACCTAAAGGCCTTCTTTTATAGACATAAGAAGCCTTGTACAATAATCTACGTATCAACTATTCTAGGTAAAGATAAATATAGAAAATACATTGTTGTTCTTATCTTTACTAGAAGTAATCTAGAATATAATACACGCGTAGAATATATCTTCCATCAGTGCTTGTCTTCAATGTGTCAACGCTTGACTTTATCTTGTCAACGCTTGAGCTGTCAGCGCTTGTTTTGTTCTTGTCAACGCTTGTTTTGTTCTTGTCAGCGCTCAAGTGATCTGGCCTTATTTTATTCCCAACAATCCTCCCCTAAACTAGATATCCACTCTTATGATCAAGTTTCTGAATAAGCATTAAGGACTAGGAGGAATCTTACAAACCTTCTCATATTGATAGTGAATAAATCTGATCAAATCTTTTGCCACGTCACTTGAATAATCTATTTCCAGCTGAGTGTCCTTCATCTTCTCCAAAATAGCCTTGGATATGAAATACTGAGCATCCACAAGTAGATACTCAGCGAACTTTGTAGAACTCAAATGGTAGACACCAGCAGCTGAATATAACCTCCATTGAAGACCACTGAGGTCATCTTCAAGATCCTTCCAAATCGTAGGATCCTCATCTTTTGGTCCACACATTCTTTTGAATGTGGTCCAAAGTTTTATTCCATTTGCTAAAGTTGGTGCTTCAGCCTCATACTTGGTCTCCAGCAACCTGCAAAGGTCCACCAAGTCTTCTCTATCACAACTTGCAAACAAAGATATGAGAGTGGTAAAAGTGTGTACCTCCTTTCCAAATCTGCCAATCTTCCAAAACCCACATTCATCTTCTTCATAGCTCACAATTGGGTTCTTGGAATCTAATGATAACACTTGCACCATATCTGAAGCTTCTAAAGGTGAGAGCTTGAGGCTCTTTCTGATGACAGCTTCACTTGGATATAGTGGATCCATATCTTTGGGAAACTCAAATGAAATTACCTTCTTCACTGGCCTGGGAACAATCATAGCTTTCTTGAGTTCCATTTCTTCTGCAAGTTCCTCCTTTCTTTCATCTGAAAGAAGTCTGAGAGTGTTTGCTTCCTACACTCTCACCCAAATGGGATAAGCCCTGTTTTCCAACTCATCAAATGTCAAAGCCTTCAACTTCTGATATGTCCATCCAACTCCATGACATCTGAGCAACATAAAGTAGAGCTCCCTTCGATCCCTTTTCAACTCTGAGAGAATATTGCTTGCCTTGTGTTTCAAAATTACCTGGCAATCCTTCTGAACTCTAAGAAGAAGCTCCAAACCCCATATTTGATCTGAAATGGTCAAGTCTGGATTATCCTTTCCTCCCAAGCATTATACATTTGAACCACCTCTGGCATGTCAAAGTCAACCTGCAATTTCAACTCTCTCAGCTTCTCTTTGGCCAACTCATCCCCATACTCAAGCCTCTCAGGTTCTATAATCATCACACTTGAGTCTGAGCTAGCTCCATCACTTCCTTCTTCAGAAGTCACAACAAATGGTGACTTTTCCTTTTCATCCCGTTCCATGATTTGTGCAGCCAATCTTCTATCAAATTCAACTTGAGCTGCATCCTTTGGAACAATCTCCTCTACCATTATACTCTTACCCTTATCTGATGGTGCAATGGTTGGTAAGGTAGATGGTAATACCTGAGTAGAAACCTCCTTGATGATAGATGATGACTGGGATACATCACCTTCATGTGCAGGTTTGTCAACGCCCAAATTTGTCCTATCAGCACCCAAAATACTTCTATCAGCGTCCAAATTTTCCTTGTCAACGCTCAATATCTTCCCTCAACGCCTTGTGTAACCTCTCTCAACATAGCTGTAAATGATAAATTTAAGTTTGTGGGAGAGACTAAGGACGTATCAAAACCTGTTTGTTTCTTCAAAGTTGTAAGGGCCTCAACAACATCCATTGATTGACCATCATGGCTGCCCTTATCACTCAGATTTATTGGATCTTCCTCCCCTTTGGAAGATTCCTCCATACCCCTCCTAGCACGATCACTTTCCAAAACAACAATCCTCTCTCTCAATTGCTTGAGTTCAAGGCCTTGTGAGCTGACTACTTGTACTAAGTCTGCAATTTTGCTTTTGCAAGCTTATGCAGACTGCCGTCAATTCCATAGAGTCATTGGTTCCAGTCTGCCCTCTTCTAAAATGGGGATTTGACCTCCCAAGTCAGATTCATTGGGCAAGGATGAGGACTTAATGATGGTGGGACTGCCTTGGCCAGCATCTAAGCCAGAACCAATAGTCCCAGCCTCATCCAGGTCACCAGCCACACTTGTGGTGGTGGTTCTCTCTGCTACATGGCTAGGACCACCAGAGGAGAACACTCCAGTAGTCCTTTGGTGTTTCATCAACCTATATTCAGGGGGTGTGGAAGATGGTGTGGAAGAATGGGTGGATGTGGGTTGGTTAAGGGGTGTTTGGGAGTGTGAATGTTGTGTGTCAGCGTGGGAAATAGGCACATCAACGCCAACATTTGATGTGTCAGCGTCAAAGGGTTCTTGGTCAAGTTGCATATGTGCAGGTGAAGGTAAAGGTGCAGGGATTGGTTCAAGTTGTGGTTAGGGGTCATTTTGTGGTTGAGGGTCTGGTTGGGGTTGTGCTGCTGTAATAACAGCAAGCATAGCTGGGGTCAAAGGTAGGTCACGATGGGGTGGAGAGTTCATCTTCATAAAAATAGCTTTCTTTTGCTCAAGGATCTTATAAAAATCATTGTGATCCCTTGAGCAGTAACCTTGAACATCAAAAACCATTTGTAGAAAACGGGGATAAGCTAAAGTCATTTTGTTCCCCTTGTTTTTACACATCCCATCAAAAATCATTTTAGAATAATTAAATTTTTGCCCTGTTGCAATGCACACAATAGCACTGGCAATGGATCTATTGATCTCATTGTGTGCAGTACATTTGGGACTCAAACATTGAAGGAGGACATGTATGAGGTACTTCCAGGCTGGGGGAAATTCCTGCTTATGATACTTGTTTAGAGTACCTTGATCAGGAAAAGGATATCCCAAAGCCCTAAGCCCTTGTTCTATTTCATTTATGGGAAGGGTGGCTATACCATTAGCATCATCAAGATGCAAGGCTTGGCGTACCAAAGCCTCAGTAACCACCCAAGGTCTCCCATGAACAATAGAAGTCAATGTGGTAACTCCATTAACTGTTGAGGAACTAACAGTGTTCCAAAACTGCTTAATGTGTGTGACTGGAATGAGTGGTGCATGAGAAAGAGCATACCTTAATGGGGATGCGTTCAAATACGCCACCATTTGTGTGTATTGAGGAAACAGAGTATTATCAGCGTCAAGATATGTAATCATGTTGTGTTGAGTCTGAACCCCAATTCCAATTCTGTTGGTTTAAACTTTGGTGCCATTGATGAAAGTTGTTAAATTTAAGTGAAGAAGATGAAGTTGATAAGAGAAAATTGTTAGACAAGAATTATAGATACCCTGTTTAAAATAGGAGCCAAATTTATAGGAGAAGTAGATGCATGTGATAGGCCCAAAAATAGGAAAGTATTTTCAAAAATCAATCATGAAAATATTGAAAAAGTTATAAGTTATCTCATGCATTAAATGAAAGTAACAACTCCTAAAATTACGGCTTGAAAATATGTCAAAAAGTAACAACTGGGTAGGTCCCATTGAGTGTCAATGGTCAAAAATAACCTATCAACGCCCAACGGCTATAATCTTGTCAACGTTTGCCTATGGCCATGTCAACGTTCAATTTAGTCACAACAACGCTTGGAAAATTCTTGTCAGCGTCCAAAAAAAAAATGTTTTAAAAATGAAAAATGACCTAAACAAGTAATTTATCCTAGAGAAGATAACCAAAAGCTGATAATTATTATAGGGCGGCAAGCACTGTCCAGTTATACACACTTGCATAAGCAAGATAGACATAACAGTCCTCTAGTGTCCCTTGCTAACCAAAACTCTTAACAACCAAGTTACCTTACAAAATTCCTTGTTACTCCCAGGTAAATCCCATATCAAAATCATTTCCAAGTCTCCCAACAGACCACAACCAATTCTAGGCCAAAAATGTCTTGGCAGCATGCATAGTATATCAACTTTGCATGCTACAGTGCCTCATGATTTAGTAGAAACTAACTCACACTCACCTGTGGATACAATCTAAAATTGTGATAAGAGTATCATATGGATACCCAAACATCCTAAAGGTTCCTAAAACCTCTCCTTAAACTATGATACAAAAGTTTGCTAAAATCATGCATGAACATAAAAATTTATGTCAAGATAGGAATGAAACATTCCAACCATCATTCATAAATATAAACTTGTCGAAATGCTTCTCCATTGATCCATAAGCAACTCTGTATCCAATGGTATACTGCTAACACCATCTGCACATTTAGATTGAAAACCACAAAACTAACATTGTTGCTGACAACGCCCCGATAACACATGACAGCGTTGAGGGAGGCTTTGTCAGCGTCAGACAATTATATTGCTAACAACGTTACAAAAACACTTATCAGCGTTCAAGCAACCTTTGTCAGTGTTAGAAAAATATAGTTTAAAAATCTAAATCATCAATAAGACCAATAACAATGCATCATCCTATACATACTTTTACAAAAAGACTCCAAAACACATATTATGTGAGATTAACCATTCCAATACTTGTTACCAAGTATTGAAATCTCCCAGCATCAAAAGGTTTAGTTAGTAAATCTGACACATTTTCCTCAGTGTCAACCCTATCTGGTTGTATTAAACCTTTTTCAAAGCAATCTCTTATAAAATGGTGTCTAATTTCTATGTGTTTAGTTTTAGAATGATGTACAAGATTCTTAATGATGCATAAAGTACTATTATTGTCAACAAATATCTTAGTATGCATGAAATTGTACCCATAGTCCAACAGCTGGTTCTGAATCCACAACACTTGGCCACAACAAGCAGCTGCAGCCACATACTCAGCTTCAGTTGTAGAATTAGCCACCACTGTTTGTTTCTTGCATTGCCAAGATATCAACCTGCTCCCAAGAAACTGACATCCACCAGTTGTGGATTTCCTATCAAATTTGTCACCTCCATAATCACTATCTGAATATGCAATCAGCTCCAATGGTGAATCCTTTGGGTACCACAAACCAAGACCAGGATAGCATCTTAGGTACCTAAAGATCCTCTTCACAGCATAAAGGTGACATTCTTTGGGAGTCACTTGATGGCGTGCACAAGCACACACAGCAAACATGATGTCAGGTTTGGAGGCAGTAAGATACATCAAGGATCCAATCATGGATCTATAATGCCTGACATCAACATCTTTCCCATCTCCAATCTTTCCCCAAGGGTGTTCTCTATCCATAGGAGTAGTAGCCCTCTTTTCATGTGGAGAAAAGCCAAACTTCTTCAAGATCTCAGCAACATATTTATCCTGGGAGATGAAGATACCATCTTCTTTCTGCTGAACTTGTAAACCAAGAAAGAAGTTCATCTCCCCCATAGCACTCATCTTGAATTTGTCTGTCATAAGCTTAGAGAAATCCTCACTCATCTTTGGATCAGTAGACCCAAAAATGATGTCATCAACATAGACCTGCACAAGCAACACATCCTTGCCTTTCTTCTTTGTAAACAGTGTCTGATCTATGGTGCCCCTCTTGAATCCATTGTCCACCAAATAGGTAGACAAAGTACCATACCATGCTCTTGGGGCTTGATGAAGGCCATACATAGCCTTTTTGACTCTATACACTTTATCTGGATGCTCTGGATCCTCAAAACCAGGAGGTTGCATTACATATACTTCCTCAACAATGATGCCATAGAGAAAGGCACTCTTGACATCCATTTGATAGACAGTGAAGCCCATGCAGGATGCATAGGCTAGAAAAATCCTTATAGCTTCAATCCTTGCAACTGGTGCAAAGACTTCCTCATAGTCTATCCCCTCCTCTTGTGTATAACCTTGAGCCACTAACCTTGCCTTGTTTCTGACCACAATACCTCTTTCATCTCTTTTGTTCCTGAGAACCCATCTTGTCCCTATAGGTCTAACATATCTAGGACAATCAACCAGCTCCCAAACATCCTGAATTGCAAATTGGTGAAGCTCATCCTGCATTGCTTCCACCCAACTTGGTTCTTTGAGAGCATCAAATATTTTCTTGGGTTCCTCTTGTGACAGAAAACAGGCAAACAAACATGCTTGCACAAGAGGGGTATCAACCATCTTGTGTATATTGGCAATAAACCACCAAGACCTTGATGAGATCTTCTAGTCTGAACTGGAGTCATAACATCACCAATGATCTGGGAAGGGGGGTGATTCTTCATTGTAGAAGTGAGAACTCCTCCTTCAAAAAGTCTGGTGTCCTCAACCTCACGCTCCATGTTGCCAATATCTTCTTCATCAGACTCTCTTATATCAACATAAGGATGACCTTCTTCATATGAATTGGAAGGTTCACCTTGTTCAAAAGTGGAAGAGAAAAGATGTGCAAAGGTGTTGTCAACGTCTGAACCTTGTTTGTCAGCGCTTGGGCTAACAACGCTTGAACTGTTGTTGTCAACGTCCGAGCCATCAACGTCTGAATTTGTCTTGTCAGCGCTAGATTTGCCTTTCTCAGCGCATGAAGGACCATGCATGTTTGTATCTGGTGGTGCTTGGAAACCACCATTATCTTGTCCAGCAGCAGCAAAAGCATCTGTCCAAATGGGAATGGACACATATTCTAGGATAGGAGATGTCTTTTCTGCTTGTGATCCAACCTTTTCATGAACCTGAGTACCTGAAACATCAACAACTTGTTCCTCCATAACATTTGAAGTTACCTTCACAATGTCTGGATTAATGACAGGCATATAATTTAAAGTTCTAGATAAAGGATCCAAGTCAAACAACCAATTAGGACCACTTTCAGGATCACTAGGTTTATTCTCTAAAAACATGACATGTACTCTTTCAACTATACGTCTTTCCTCTTTAAGATAAACCCTATATCCCTTGCTCTGCACAGAATACCCCATGAAGTAACCCTCATCACCTTTTGCACTAAATTTCCCTGAGGCATCACTAGTATCCAACACTACTACATGACAACCAAAAGGTCTGAGAAAACCAATATTAGGTTTTCTTCCCCAAAGTAACTCATAAGGTGTTTTGTTCTGAATTTTGTTAACCAATGCTCTATTTTGCACATAGCAAGCTGTATTAACAGCCTCAGCCCAAAAGGCTATAGGAAAGTGAGCATCAGCCAACATTGTTCTGGCTGCTTCAATTAGGGTTCTATTTTTCCTCTCAGCAACCCCATTTTGTTGTGGGGTTCTAGCAATACTAAATTGCCATGTAATTCCTTTCCTGGCACAGAAATCATCTAGTTTCTTATTCCTAAATTCTCCACCATTATCACTCCTAAGCATTTTAACCATTCAAACTTTCTATATTGGTTGGACCAAAGAGGTCCATGTGTAGCATATGAAGAGGTCTAGAACTAGTGTGCACCTGTTTAGACTTGAATGAGACCTTGTGCTGCTTGCCTTTAAGACATGCAACACAAGAGTGGTCATTGTGGAAGGCCTTCTTAGGCAAACCATTAACTAAACCAAGCCTCACAAGTCTATTTATATTTTTAAAATTTATGTGCCCTAGTCTCCTGTGCTACAAATTACTCTCATCTACTGAGGCCTTAGCATAAAAACAAGACATATTATTAATCATTTTAATCCCATTTAAATTAACATTATATATGTCCTTATGCCTAGGTGTTCTATACTTAATATATTTCTCATCAGGGATCTTAAAATCCTTGCTTAACACCAAACACTCAGTATCAGTAAACAGAACTTTATTTTTGTTATCACAAACTTGTGATACACTAAACAGATTGTAATCAAGTTCTTTTACCAGAAAGACGTTCTCAAAACGCAGATTCTTGGTGAGAAGGGTTCCTTTGCCTGTAATAGTACCATATCCGCCTCCAAAGTAAACCTTATCACCATCTTTAATGGGAGAGAAGTTTGTCAAATAGTCCTCCTTCCCTGTCATGTGCCTTGAGCATCCACTATCCCAATATCCATAATCATTGACCTGTCTTTGAATGCCCTGCACATAAAGAAAACAAATTAGTTTTCTTTGGGAACCCAAGTCTTAAAAGACTTGGATTCATCTGGTTGTTCAATAAGAACAGACTTAGTTCTCACAACAACCCCATTCTCATCCTTCTTAGGATGAAATACCCAGTTAACCCCAATAGGTTTTGTAATGACCTTTGAAA
Organism: Glebionis coronaria; assembly: GCA_025667525.1. Classification (NCBI taxonomy): domain Eukaryota; kingdom Viridiplantae; phylum Streptophyta; class Magnoliopsida; order Asterales; family Asteraceae; genus Glebionis; species Glebionis coronaria. The sequence continues at coordinate 44,116,923 of CM046882.1, forward strand.
TGTAATTAAATCTGTTGCAGGTCATTGAAATCCCATTATCATTAGGGTTTTGATCTTTCTTGGGTCTCCATGTTAAGCTTGAAGAAGCTTTAGACCCCTTACCTTGTGGTTGCAAATATCTAGGTCTGGTCACGTTTCTGTCAGCGTTAGAATTTGTCATGTCAACGCTGAAATTACCCTTGTCAGCGTTGAACCTAGGGTTTGCTACAGAAACCCACTGCCTATTTGACCAGGTGTTTGTCTTTTGAAATGGTCTTTGTCCATGAGTGTTAGACCCTCTAGTAAAGAATGGGGCAGGTCTAATCACTTGTAGACTTTGCTGCACACAAGGTTTGGGTCTGACAACGTTTGACTTCCTAACAACATTGACTTTGTTCCTGACAGCACTGAAATTGTTCCTGTCAGCGCTGGCTTTGGGAGCGTTGACACACTTGTATGCCAAGTGTGAAAAGCTACCACATGTGTAACAAGCTTTTCTAGACGCAACCTTAGGTCTAGAAGAGAAGAAGCCTGTTCCATGATTGCTAACTTGGCTCTTGGGAGACCTAGTATTCCTATACATCTCTGCATATTTAATGGTTGGTCTTCTAACAGTGTTTGAGCCTAGGTCAACAGCTTTACCAGTGATTGGGTTAGTAACCTTAATGGGTGTGGACTCATTAGGACTTTCACATAGCAAGCCACCCTTGACAAACAAAGTAGGGTTAGCTTTGTTCCATTCATTCAGGTCAGTCAACTTTTGTTGATACTCTTCAACTGGAGTGACAACTCTTGGTGGGGGAATGAATACCTCCTCTTGGAGCTCTGGCAAACCAGTCCAAGATAAGTCCCTTTGTTGGACACCATAGAAGTCACCAGCTGGTGGTGGAACCAAAGAGTAATCATTCATCCCAATGCCAGTCATGTCCTTAGGATCCTTTTGTTTAGCTACACAGTCTCCTAGGGTTTGGGTGGTTCTATCAAATCTTTGTATTTTGAGGCCAACATTATCTTTATTCTTAATGGCCTCATCTAACTTAGCCTGTAATTCACCATTAACCCTTTCCATGATGTTTCTAATATCCATACTACCCTCTAACTCATGTTTTAAGATATTGATTTTATCTTTTAAGTCAAATTCCATTTTCTTGTATTCAGAAACGGTTTTCTCAGTTTCAGTAAGAGCTAGTTGGTAATTAGACAATTTACATCTTTCAGTACTCATATCATCTTTTAATTTTAACACCTCTTTGTTAAGTCTTTCAGTATTTAACCTACAACCTTTGCTACAAAAAGCGTCATCATATACCTCATTATCAGATGAAGAGGAGGAGTGTGCCATTAGAGCATATTCAACATGCTCTTCTTCTTCAATATCAGCAACCAAAGCTTTGTCCTCTTCAACATTCTTAGCCAGATAGCTCCAATCCCATCCCATACCATCAATTCCTTGAACTATAACCATGGCTTTGGAATCCTGAGCTTTAACAACCTGACTTGAGGGTTTACCAGCATCAGATCTTCTAGGAGATCTGCATTCCCTCATGAAGTGCCCTATACGATGGCAGTTGTAACATTCAACTTTGGATTTGTCAAATCCAGCTGTGTCTTTAGCATTGAAGGTCATTTTCTTCTTAAACCTTCTGTTCCACCTATTTGCTCTTATACTAGCAAGAGCCATGTTCCACTTGATGTCCATCTCTTCCAAGTGCTCATCACTTATCTGCTCAAGATCCTCATATGTAATCACTGAACCATTGGGCAAAGAAGCAATGTAAGCACAAACAGTATCCAAATCTAAACCAGCAGGTTTAACTCTTGGGGAGTCATTCTTGTATGTGTCAGCGTCTGAAAAGGAGACGTTGACAGGACTTGTTCCAGCGCTGACATATGATGATCCAGTAACTGGATGCATGTAAGAGTCCTTCTGATTGAATTGACCTTCACTATGAGAGAAGAAGGCCATGTTGCTGGTGGTAGACTTGCTTCCATGCTCTAAAAGAGTTTCATCCTCCAACAGCCTTAGTTTGTTGTAGATGTCATCAAACGAGGAGCTCTTGTAAGTATTGTTGGCAAGAATAGATCTTGCCTCAATCTTCCATGCCTCACCAAGACTTTTAAGAAAGGTAGCATTGATGTCAACATCACCAACTTGTGTCCCCATGAAGGACAACTTACTTGTAATGTCAAGCAATCTGCTTCTCACACTACTCAGTTTCTCATTGGGTTGAGCTTTGAAGACAGCATAATCATGCAGAAGTTGCTTTTTCTTTTCCTCCTTAGTGTCTGCATTGCCACCATATGCAACTTCAAGATCTTCCCAAAGATCCTTAGCAGATTCATAGCCTCTATATTTATGTTGGTTTTCTTGTCCCAAAGAGACTTTCAGAATATTTAGGGCTTTCATGTCAACCCTTTTCTTTGCAATGTCATCAGCAGCCACAGCTCTACCATCTCCAGGTTTTTCTCTCTTATCCTCTTCAGGACATCCAACAACAACTGTTCTTTGAGCAATGGCATTAAGAATCTTTTGAGCCTTATTAAAAGTGTTTCCATATTCAATAATCTCCCAGAGTGTGTAGTCATAGATCCCCAGATATTGTTCAAAGTTGAACTTCCATAAGTCAAAGTTAGTTGCATCAAGCATGGGAATCTTGATGTTTGGTAAGGCTGAGGAGGAGGAGGTTATTGCTTCAGACATGATGTTGTTAGGGTTTCTAAGAAAATTAGGGTTTTGGTGATTTTAGGGTTCTGGTGTTCTTTAAGATCAAAAGTTCCTCAACAAGCTCTGATACCACTTGTTGATCCCAAACTTAGATCGATTAGCTTTGTGTATACGAGATTAGATCAAGTAATACACGTAGAGAAACCTTTGTATATGCTTATGAATCTAAGTGTTATGCGGAATTTAACACTTAAACAAGAACACACAATGATATAAACAAACTTTCACTTTGATTATCAATATCAAACTTGCTTACAATGAAAGTAGTTTATGAATGAAAACTTATATGAAACTTATATTAAACATTAACCTAAAGGCCTTCTTTTATAGACATAAGAAGCCTTGTACAATAATCTACGTATCAACTATTCTAGGTAAAGATAAATATAGAAAATACATTGGCGTTCTTATCTTTACTAGAAGTAATCTAGAATATAATACACGCGTAGAATATATCTTCCATCAGTGCTTGTCTTCATTGTGTCAACGCTTGACTTTATCTTGTCAACGCTTGAGCTGTCAGCGCTTATTTTTTTCTTGTCAACGCTTGTTTTGTTCTTGTCAGCGCTCAAGTGATCTGGCCTTATTTTATTCCCAACATCGACCTGTAGGCTCTAAAACTTGACTTGTGACTAGTGGGTAGTCACCAGGACCTTCCTAAGCCAACGCTTGTTATTCCACGTATCGATATTTTTCAGCACTTTGATGTTTTAACCATGATGTTTCCTCATAAATGGTTTTACTAATATGGATTGAATAACCGTCATCCATACTTAGTTACATGTAATTGTTTTATGCATGATGTTCCTTGAGAACTTTGGCTAATATGGACTGAACCATTGTAGTTCATACTTGGTCATACATTTGCTGTTAGGTTTAGACAGTTGGTTTTCACGCATTCATTTAGTTTCATTTCATGTATTCATTCATGCATGCATCTCATTGTCGCAGGAATTTTGACTAAATAATGGTTGGTACAAGACTGGCCCTATTTAGTCGCATGTGCTTTTATCGAAACTTTTGTTGATTAGTGGACCGACCCATAGGCGTCCACACTTGACTTTTGTTTTGTGAACCGACCCATAGGCGTTCACTCATGTACATATCATCATATTTATTAACCATGCATTTTAAACTGTTTCATGCATTATAAAGTACTTCATGCATCTTTTATGTTTATGTCAGGTTATATTGAGTCATACTTATCATATAAGTTGCATTGTTTTGCATTGTGAAATGACTCCTAGTCGTCCACACTATTAACTTTCAATATTTATCTCATTATAGTCATAAAATTTTAATGTTCCCTCATTAATTGTTATGTTTCCTTATGTCAAGTATGTTTTCATACTATCATGGTTAACTTCGTCTTTATGCTGATTATGTTTTATGCTCCTTCATGTTAATTTTGTCCCATGTTTCTTCATGATAATTTCATCTTCATGATGATTATGTTCCATGCATCTTTATGAAAATTATGTTTTCATCATGTTGACCATGCTCTCATGCTAAACACTGATGGATTTCATTTACTCCTACTTTTATGATAGTCATGGTTGGTTTTCATTAATCATGCTTTCATGCAAATCATCGTTGAATTTCGTTTAACCACACTTTTAGCGTTTCCTCTATGCAACCAGGATGATGTCTACGCTAATATCGCTAGGCTATCGGGATTTCTCACTTCAGTTTGGTTTCCTAACCGTTTGATCAGTTATCCTTCTAAATCATGTCAGATGATCGACTCCATACCGATCATTTCATGTGCATTCCATGTGTACTCCATGTACCGTAATCCACGTGTACTCCATGTACCGTATTCCATGTGTATTACACGTACCGTCATCCATGGGTATGTCATTTACAATACTCCGTGAATATTCGTTACTCGATTCTAAATCATCTCAGGCGTACTCCACTTGTTGATAATTTATGATAGTTGTAAATTAGCACTTGTTTAGGAAAACAAGTCCAAAATATAGGGTAAGCACGACGATTTAGGAAAACCGTGTGTAAATGACCCTAAGTGAGAGTGAGTTCGTTCTCGAGAAGCAAGTGCGTTGTGTAATGAATTGATTAATGTTTGTGATTATATTGAGAAAAGAAGAAAATTGAAATAGGGTGAGAAGAGAATGACGGTTACGAAGACGGATCGAGCTAAGACGAAAAGGCGTTCACGTAAAACCGTAAAAACTACAAAATTAAAAATTTTAAACCTAAAAATTAATTAAAAGCTAAAATAAGTCTAAAATAATATAAATAAGAATAAAAATGCAATAAAAATCTTTTAAAACCTTTTATTAATTAAATATTCAATTTTAAATGCTAATTAAAGCCCTAAAATTAAATATAATTAATCAAAATGTCCAAAATATTATTTTATTGAACAAATAACTTACTTATATTATCTAAAGACTAAAAAGTATTTTTCCTAATTTTTAAAAACTATTTTTCTATTTTTAAATCACTAAAAACTATTTTAAAACTAAAATAATTATAAAAAATAATAAAATAATGCCAAAAATAATTGGACACTTTTAAAAATCCTAAATTACTCTAATGAACAGAAGAAAAATGAAATAGTTTGAAAAATATTAAATTTTTCACTAAAAGACAAAAACAGTTTAAATTAAAACCCTAATTGAACTAATTTAATTCTAAAAAATAATTTAAAAGTGAACAGTGAAACTTTTTTAACTAAAAATCTTAAAATGTTTTTCTTAATCTATGAAAAATGTTAAAACTGAAAAATAAGTATTTTTGGCACTAAATGCCAAAAACAGAAACATTAAGAGTGTATTAAAATAGCTATAAATCCTAAAAAATAGTAAATGAACAGTAATAAAAAATCTAATTAATCAAAAAAATCCCAAATTAAATAAGAAAAATACTGAAACAAATTTGAAACCCTAACTCTTGATTAAGTTCACAAAATACAAAAATCCAATGTTTCTGAAAGTGACATGTCAAGGACTTTGTCCTTTTGCTGAGCAGTGGTAAAATTGTGCAAGCAGGGGGAACTATATTCCCACTGATAGTGTATTTTCTTGGTCAGTTGACCAATTGAGCTTAGGAAAGCTTGTGCTTGGATTTCTTGGGCAATGGGGGCACTCCCACAACCAGTTGGGTTGTGGGAAGTCAAGATCAACACAAAAAACACAAGTCTCTTACACAAAATCAACCACAATTAGCCAAGAAAGTTACTGATTAAGCCCTTATGGGTCTGATGAACAGTAGGCCAAATTACTTGCACAAAAGTGAGATTCAAGTGCTTAAATCTTGCAATCAAGCTAAACACATGGCATACAAATGATTACCAACCCTGCTTAATACCCTACCCTAGCAGATTTCACAAATTGGTGGCTCAAATTCCACAAAAATCAAGCAGTAATGGACCTTACTGATTTATGTGCTATTTTCCATTTTTTAAGCATGCAACTTGTTATGAATCCTACCAAAGTGAAAGCCAAACTAACATATAACCTAACAATACCCTATTGAGTATGTCAAACTGATTTTTAACCCAAAAATCTTTCAAATATCTCAGTTAATATGCAAATCCAAACACCCCTTAAAATTTGAACATGAAGTTTTTCAAGCCAAATCAAATCAAATCCTAACCAAACTGATCCTAATCACCTATAACATGCATACAAGCACTAGAGAGCATAATCAAACCAATAAACAGTCACTTAAACACTTGCACAAAAATCATACCAAATCACATAAATAACAAATAAGAAAACTGAAAATGGGAACACAAGGGATTTACCTTGTGGGACCTACAATCCAGGTCCCACAATGGCTGCTATGCCACCTCCAAACAGGCCCGGGCCTGTGCAGATCTCTTGGACAACAAGCAAGCTCCAAGTAAAACCTGCTAAGATCAATAAAGAAACACAATATGCAATTTTCTGATTTTGAAACCTTTTAAACCTTTTCACAAAATTCCTTCAAATACTTTCCTTCAAAACACTCAAACAAATCACTTACAAACTAAAAAACCAAATTTGGAAACAAGATTTCACCAAAAGAAATCAATATTTCAGAAACCTTTTTCTGAAAACTTCAAACACAAAATGTTTGAAAAATGTTAATGGAACTCAGATTCTACTCAATCATTTACCAACTTTTAAAAGTAATAAAAGGAATTACAATTTTTCATAAAAATACCAACTTTATAGATTTAAAAAGGGATTACAACTTTTTGAGTAAAAATCTGGAACAAGAAATAATAGAGATACAGGCACCTCTATTTATACAGGAGAGTGGACTATTCTAGAAAACTAAGAAAAACGTAAACCCTAGCATAGAAATTCCTAAAAGGCCCTTTGTTTGAATTCTTGATTCTTGGTCAAATTGTCTCTTGTGACTTGAGAGTGACATGCCAGTTGTGGTTAAGTGATCTGGGTCGTTTATCCATCCTATGGGACCAAGGAAAACGTCTCATCCATTGATTTTCTGCAAAGATGCCTTTCATGCCAAAGTTGGTTGAGCAGGGGAGTACGAGTGGGCCATAGGGAGTCACATGGGAATGTTTTCTGAGCTGGGATGGGTTTGGGTTTGTGTGAATTAAGGATCTGGAAATAATCAGATAAAACCCCTTTGATTTTTGCTTTGTTCATCCTGGAAATATTTTAGGGTTTAAGTGGGATTAAGGGAGTGATTAATCCGTTTTGGGGAAAAAAGATTTAAAAAATGTGTTTTGGTGGGAAATTAGGGAGAGTTGACTGGATTGTTGACCAGGTTTATTTAATAAACTTGGGTGGTGGGTTTGGGTTATGGGTAGGGTCGGGTATTTGAGTGACGTGTCAAGCACTGAGTGGTGGGGGAGAGTTTGATGTCTGGCAGTTTTGGCCCCCTTTGTTTCTAGTTTTGTTCACTTTATAATAATCAACCATAAAACCAATTCCCTTTGTAAATAAGTTTGGGAAGTTTACACTTTTGGCACAATAACTTTTTCAAGCTTGTAAACAAGGACCTTTAATGCATATTTTTGGATTCTTCAAGGGTAAAACTTGTATAATCTTCAAATATGGAGGTCTTCTTTTGCCAATGATGAAATCTTCAAGGTCTTATCTTGCCAAATCTTCAAAAATGAGGGGCTAAAGTTGCCAATCTTCAAAACTTCAAGGGCCATTTTGGAAATTTAGGATCCGGGTCTGGTTCATTGTGCGGCTTCGTTTCCCGTGTTCGTTTTTGAATGATTCTTGTGATCTTTTTGTCTTTTCCTCAATATCCGTACCTAAAATACACAAGTAACAAACACGAGCATATATTTGGAAGTTTTAATGATATTTTATGCATTTTAAGCCCGATTTGGACGATGAGACTATGTATAAAAGCAATCTCATCACTCCCCCATACTAAACCATTGCCGTGCCCTCACGCAATGCTAGAATAAAGTATCGTAGCATCTCCAAAATTCATTTTTATTCACTTTATTGAATGATAAACTAGCTACACTACTACTATTACTACTACTTGCGTTTTAGACATAATGTATGATTTTCATCGCAAAATGGGACGTTTAGGTTCATAGAATAAGAACACGTGAATGCTTCGTTAGAAATAATTTCATCGTCCTCGATTTTCACCCTAATTCCATGCCAAGCGTGTAATGAGATCATTGTCATTATAAGTTAGTAATGCTAACACTACTCATATGCCCTAATCACGTACTTATCCTCCCATTATTCATAAGTTGTATCTCTTATATTTTATTTTGCCTTGAATGTTTCACGAGGATACATTGTTTTACTTATGCGATAATAGAGATTTAGGTCTAAAAATAGAGTCCTAACGGTGTAACTAAGACCATCAAATCAATAACCCCTCCTAATAGACAACGATGTTAAAAAATTAAGTTGACAAGAATAATCGATAAACACGGTTTTATAACGGTTTTGAACATGAGACTTATTACCAAGACTTTTATACGCCCCCTAAAGGAAGGGCCTTATTATCTTTGGTTTACCTCCATCTTTTATTCAACTTCGCCATGAAGCTTTTATTATGACTTCGGTCTTGCCTTGCCTTTTATTATCCGCCTCATCGGTGGTTTTATTAGCCAAAGACGTATATCCTCACGCTAAAGCGAATTTTGGATCTTTAAAGCTTCGAAGATTAAGGCTTGATTCACTTTCAATTTTGCATAGATTTTTCGGCCTTGTGGGGCTTCAAATTGTTTGCTTGATTTAGGTGAGCACTTGAAATCTTATTATTGGGTGAAGCTTTCGATTATTCGGGTGCCAATACTTCAAAACCGTGACGCTGGCGATACCTTAATGTCTTCCCAATTTAATTACACGGAAGCTACTAGAAAAGACTAGAAACCCAACAATCCTAACTAAACCGCTAAGTCAATATTTATTAAGCAAAAAATATTTACAAGCGAAGGGAGAATAAGCAAACAACGAGAACACATGAGTTTTTGAAAGAATACGAGTACTCTACGTTTAGCATAGTAACTTATAATTAACTCTATCATTTCTCGTCCTCATTTAAGAGACTTAGCCTAATGTGTAGTTAAGGAATCAAAGCTAAGTGCTCAACACGCACGGTCGAGTCAAAAATTACTCTTATTCTCGCCATCGGAAAATCTACATTCGTGTCTTCAAACACTTATGAAACATGAGAAAAATTTTAAAATTTGGCCATTTTTAGCCTTATTTTGCAACAAAAACGATAACAAAAAGATAAACTTTGGAAAGCGTGAAGGTTTGGCAAGGCAAGTATCTATTCACCCCCCCCATACTAAAGTTAAACATTGTCCTCAATGTTTCGAGTCTAGGGGTGCAAACACCCCCATACTAGAGACGTAGTCGAATGCCTAATCTAGCATGGAAAGGGTGTAACCAATAAATTAATAGCCGTTTATGAAGTGTGCTAAAAACCTACGGTTAGAACATCAAAAGGATATATCATTTGGATATTGAGAAATTCTTCATAGCAAACGATCGAGTGCTCCCATAAAACGAACACGAGATGCTCTAATCGTGAAGATCATGATCTAAAAACCACAATGCACAAACAACCACGGAACAAAGGTTGGAAGGGCACAAATCCCCTCACATTAACTAATTAGAAAGCAATAATATGTACATGGATAAGCATGGGTCTCCCCCACGAGGCACCTTGTTTTTGATAACCGAGTCAAAAGCTCGACTCGAATCCCCATAAATGTGATCATTTAGGGATTATCATGGTATGGTCAATTTTTAGTGGGGCTTACATGATAAACAAGGCCCAAAAACAACCGGTATTAAGGACTAAGTCCTTTGATGGTGCAAAATACCGGGATCGAAGATGGCGTTTTCGTTTTCATTGGAAGAACAAATCAACGTCACTTCATCATGAGTCAACAAAAACCCAAATGGTTTCAAGAAAATAGATGAGAAGAAATAGAAGGGTGGGACAATGGGTAAGTCGTAAAAACATTGAGCTACTCGAGGTAGACTCGCACCAATCAAATAGAAAGATTTTCCATTTATTGCATCGGTGGAAGACCGAGATTTCCCTTTATAAGCAATTCCAGGATCAAATATCTCGTCCTCGGTGGAGAAAGGGGAGGGAACATAAGGGGCTTCCCCCACACTAAGTCCACACAAAGCATCGTCAAAAGGAGAAGACGAGCTTGTAGCACTCAATACACGTGGTGATGACGGAGTTAGAGTTGTAGAAAAATCTTTTAAATTCAATTCAAAATATTTTCCTTTTTCATCTTTTAAACTCTCCTTGTGAAAACCCGATTTAATTATGTCAAAAATATTTGGTGTTTCTAAAGCAATATTAGTCACACTAAAAATTCTCATATTTGAAAACCGTTTTGGTAAAGGTGGTGGTGAGTTCTCAAAACGTTTGTCAACAAAGAAAACTCCCCCATCGGGATCAACATATTCATCATCCGAAGAATCATTCAAGATTGGAATCGTAGGCTTAACACTCTTAACCTCCACCGGCGGAGGGGACAGAACTTCATTTTTCTCAACAACTCCTAAAACTCTTTTTGAAATCTTTTTACAAATGTTTTTGATGGGATTGACATTGTACAAAGACGTGATAGAGTACACATGAGAAAGCGTGGAGTTTTGAGTTGCGTTAATGACGAGTTCTTCCTCATTGAAACGAAGAGTGATTTTCCTTGCATGCACATCGATAAGTTCTCTCGAGGTATCCAAAAATGATCGACCTAAAATTATAGGAACTTTAGGATCGATGGGAATGTCAACAACAATAAAGTCTACGGGATAGTAGAACTTTCCAACTTTCACAAAGACGTCCTCGACAACTCCACAAGCTAGAATCGTAGAATGATCGGCCATCTCGATTGACATTCTTGAAGGAGTGAGATTGGGAAGATTGAGCGATTTAAAAATCTCAAGAGGCATCAAATTAATACTAGCACCAAGATCGGCCAAGGCGTAGCATTCTTCCATGTCTTGTATAGCACATGGGATTAAAAACTTGCCGGGATCACCGACTTTTTGAGGTATGCGGCTAAGAAAAACCGAAGAACAACTAGACGATTTTTGCAATTTCTCTTTGTTATTCAACATACTTTTGAAGTTCGCGGCAAATCGAGGCATCATGACCAAGGCGTCGGCAAAACTTATATTAAAATGCAAGTCACGAAACATTTTCATAAAAAGTTCAAATTGATAATTATTTCGTTCTTGTGCCTTTTCCTTGTCTCGTCTTGAAGGGTAAGTTAAGGGTGGTGTGGGTTGGGGCATAGGCATAGGCATCGGCCTTGGAATCTCGGGTTCCACTATTGGTATTGGTTCAACCGTAGGTGTGGTTTGAGCGGTACTTCGTGGGCTTGGAATTTGCTCCTTTTTGACCACCACCTCGGGTTCTTTCTCTTTTTCCTTCTCCATAGAAGTACTTGGACGAGAAATGGGTTCTTTAAAAGTTTTACCACTACGAGTAGTAATAACCTTCAATTCTCCTTTCGGATTCACAATGGTATCACTAGGAAGACCACCCGAAGAAGAAGGCTTACACATGATAGCTTCAAACATTTTTCCCATTCGGTCTTCAAACTTAGATTGCCTAGCATCCGCTTTTAACAACTCTTGCTTAATCTCATGTTGACCTTGCTCCATTTTTTGTTGATTTTGTTGGAGACGTTGAACATTTCCTTCCATTTTATTAGCATGAATTTTAAGTTCATTAGCAAGTTCGTTTTTAAGCTCGTTTTTCAACTCGGATCTTAAGCTAACCATTTCACGTTGCATATTGTCAAACTTAGCATTGTTTGCCTTAGCATAATTCAAAAACTCTCCTTGAAGATTTTTGGTGTGATCATTTTGAAAACCTTGTGTAGTAGTTTGAAAATCACGGTTTTGGTTTTGGTTTGAAATTTGCCCATTTCCACTTTGATAATTACCCTTGTTGTAATTACGTTGATTGCCTTGATAATTACCACCTTGGTTGTTGTTTCGATAGTTATTAGCATTTTGATTTGGTGGAGCTTGATTTTGGCGGGAACCTTGACCGTTTTGGTTATAAGTTCCCGTGGCTATATAAGCACTCGAAGTGTTACCATCCGCGGTAATGCACTCGGAAAGATCATGAGCTCCACCACACGACAAACAACTCTTAGCAACCGCTTTAACCGAAGCGGAATTCGAAGCTTCTTGAGCTTTCCAATGGGACATAAGGTTAGCAAATCTATCGAAAAACCGATTTTCTTCATTTGCTTCATCATGTAAAGCATTAATGCTACGAGACGATGACGAGCCCATTTTGGCAACACTCGGTGTGTTACGAGGGCTATAAACCTTAGACCTATTCTCAATTATGACCAAAGCTTCTTCAACCGTTTTACACAAAAAATTACCACCCGCGACGGCATTTAAATAATCTCTTTCATGATCATTAAGTCCATTGTAAAACGTGTCAATTTGATGCAAGTCGGAAAAACCGTGATGAGGACATTCATGTAACATCTCCTTAAACCTATTCTAAGCCGTTGAAAAACTTTCATTTGATTCTTGTGAAAACTTTGAAATCTCGTTTTTCAAATGCGTAGTCTTAGAGGGCGGAAAAAATTGGTTCACAAATTTCGAAACGAGATCCTTCCAGTCAATATAGAATTGGGTGTCTCTTTCTCTAACCAAATTTTAGCGGGCCCCGCTAAGGAATACGGAAAAAGCATCATCTTAATCGAGTCATTCGAGACATCCTTGAATTTGCAAGTGGCGGTAAGACGATTAAATTGGCGGATATGGTTGTGGGGATTGTCCTTCTCATCACCACGGAATTTGTTGTTTTGGATCATCGACAACAAACCCGTTTTAACCTCAAAATTCTCCGCAAGGATAGCGGGAATCACAATAGCTTCTCCATAACCCTCGGTGGATGCTTGAAGTAACTCCATCATAGTTCGATTCGCCATGGATGGTGCTTCTCTTACAATGGGTTCGTCAATAGGAGACTCCTCACTAGAATGAGTTGGAGTGGGAGTTTTGTTCTTTCGTCTACGTGCACGTTTTGCTTGATTACGAGTTAGCATAAACGTCACGTACAACGAGGGGACGAGCAAAGAAGATTCTTTTTGGTGTTTTGTATTTTTTAATTTTTTTGTGGTTTTTGATTGTATTAACCTTTTTGGAAATTGGTGAATGTATTAAGTAGACAAAAATCTACAAATCTCCTCCTTAATCAAATCTCTCGATTAAAGAAGCCTCAAGGAATGAAAACGATCACGTGAAGTGAACGCCTTCGATGACTTTAGAACGATGGTGGAACACCAAATCGTTCAAGAGGGTTTAATCAAATGAAACCAAGAAAATATATATGATATGTAATAATACTTTGGGCGGCAAAACCCTCAATTAGCTCTAAAAATCAAATACTCACAAGCAAGCGGAGGAAACGAGGCGGCGCGATGCACTTAAGATCCTTTTTCCTTTAGGTCGTGAAATACAACCGCCTTATACCCACCTTATAGTTTGTATTTTTCAAAATCGAGCTTCAAGAAAAGTATTTATCTATTTTTGCCTTTTTTATTTGGTTTGAGATTCGAATACAATGATTGGGTAATGACCTCCCAAGTCAAGGTTGCGATTTCTCACGTATTTGGAGTACTTGTGAATTTATTGTTCTACGTATACAATATAGTAATAGTATTCACACAAAAACTGAAAAACGATAATACGTATTAGTAGAGTGCTACTAATACAAATACTAATTATGGTTAGTATAAAAACAACAATTGTTCAATCAAAACACAACACGCCTCTCCGGCAGCGGCGCCAAAATGATAGTTGTAAGTTAGCACTTGTTTAGGAAAACAAGTCCAAAATATAGGGTAAGCACGACGATTTAGGAAAACCGTGTGTAAATGACCCTAAGTGAGAGTGAGTTCGTTCTCTAGGAGGCAAGTGCGTTGTGTAATGAATTGATTAATGTTTGTGATTATATTGAGAAAAGAAGAAAATAGAAATGGGGTGAGAAGAGAATGACGGTTACGAAGACGGATCGAGCTAAGACGAAAAGGCGTTCACGTAAAACCGTAAAAACTACAAAATTAAAAATTTTAAACCTAAAAATTAATTAAAAGCTAAAATAAGTCTAAAATAATATAAATAAGAATAAAAATCCAATAAAAATCTTTTAAAACCTTTTATTAATTAAATATTCAATTTTAAATGCTAATTAAAGCCTAAAATTAAATATAATTAATCAAAATGTCCAAAATATTTATTTATTGAACAAATAACTTACTTATATTATCTAAAGACTAAAAAGTATTTTTCTTAATTTTTAAAAACTATTTTTCTATTTTTAAATCACTAAAAACAATTTTAAAACTAAAATAATTATAAAAAATAATAAAATAATGCCAAAAATAATTGGACACTTTTAAAAATCCTAAATTACTCTAATGAACAGAAGAAAAAAGAAATAGTTTGAAAAATATTAAATTTTTCACTAAAAGACAAAAACAGTTTAAATTAAAACCCTAATTGAACTAATTTAATTCTAAAAAATAATTTAAAAGTGAACAGTGAAACTTTTTTAACTAAAAATCTTAAAATGTTTTTCTTAATCTATAAAAAATGTTAAAACTGAAAAATAAGTATTTTTGGCACTAAATGCCAAAAACAGAAACATTAAAAGTGTATTAAAATAGCTATAAATCCTAAAAAATAGTAAATGAATAGTAATAAAAAATCTAATTAATCAAAAAATCCCAAATTAAATAAGAAAAATACTGAAACAAATTTGAAACCCTAACTCTTGATTAAGTTCACAAAATACAAAAATCCAATGTTTCTGAAAGTGACATGTCAAGGACTTTGTCCTTTTCCTGAGCAGTGGTAAAATTGTGCAAGCAGGGGGAACTATATTCCCACTGATAGTGTATTTTCTTGGTCAGTTGACCAATTAAGCTTAGGAAAGCTTGTGCTTGGATTTCTTGGGCAATGGGGGCACTCCCACAACCAGTTGGGTTGCGAGAAGTCAAGATCAACACAAAAAAACACAAGTCTCTTACACAAAATCAACCACAATTAGCCAAGAAAGTTACTGATTAAGCCCTTATGGGTCTGATGAACAGTAGGCCAAATTACTTGCACAAAAGTGAGATTCAAGGGCTTAAATCTTGCAATCAAGCTAAACACATGGCATACAAATGATTACCAACCCTGCTTAATACCCTACCCTAGCAGATTTCACAAATTGGTGGCTCAAATTCCACAAAAATCAAGCAGTAATGGACCTTACTGATTTGTGTGCTATTTTCCATTTTTTAAGCATGCAACTTGTTATGAATCCTACCAAAGTGAAAGCCAAACTAACATATAACCTAACAATACCCTATTGAGTATGTCAAACTGATTTTTAACCCAAAAATCTTTCAAATATCTCAGTTAATATGCAAATCCAAACACCCCTTAAAATCTGAACATGAAGTTTTTCAAGCCAAATCAAATCAAATCCTAACCAAACTGATCCTAATCACCTATAACATGCATACAAGCACTAGAGAGCATAATCAAACCAATAAACAGTCACTTAAACACTTGCACAAAAATCCTACCAAATCACATAAATAACAAATAAGAAAACTGAAAATGGGAACACAAGGGATTTACCTTGTGGGACCTACAATCCAGGTCCCACAATGGCTGCTATGCCACCTCCAAACAGGCCCGTGCCTGTGCAGATCTCTTGGACAACAAGCAAGCTCCAAGTAAAACCTGCTAAGATCAATAAAGAAACACAATATGCAATTTTTTGATTTTGAAACCTTTTAAACCTTTTCACAAAATTCCTTCAAATACTTTCCTTCAAAACACTCAAACAAATCACTTACAAACTGAAAACCAAATTTGGAAACAAGATTTCACCAAAAGAAATCAATATTTCAGAAACCTTTTTCTGAAAACTTCAAACACAAAATGTTTGAAAAATGTTAATGGAACTCAGATTCTACTCAATCATTTACCAACTTTTAAAAGTAATAAAAGGAATTACAATTTTTCATAAAAATACCAACTTTATAGATTTAAAAAGGGATTACAACTTTTTGAGTAAAAATCTGGAACAAGAAATAATAGAGATACAGGCACCTCTATTTATACAGGAGAGTGGACTATTCTAGAAAACTAAGAAAAACATAAACCCTAGCATAGAAATTCCTAAAAGGCCCTTTGTTTGAATTCTTGATTCTTGGTTAAATTGTCTCTTGTGACTTGAGAGTGACATGCCAGTTGTGGTTAAGTGATCTGGGTCGTTTATCCATCCTTTGGGACCAAGGAAAACGTCTCATCCATTGATTTTCTGCAAAGATGCCTTTCTTGCCAAAGTTGGTTGAGCAGGGGAGTACGAGTGGCCCATAGGGAGTCACATGGGAATGTTTTCTGAGCTGGGATGGGTTTGGGTTTGTGTGAATTAAGGATCTGGAAATAATCAGATAAAACCCCTTTGATTTTGGCTTTGTTCATCCTGGGAAAATTTTAGGGTTTAAGTGGGATTAAGGGAGTGATTAATCTGTTTGGGGAAAAAAGATTTAAAAAATGTGTTTTGGTGGGAAATTAGGGAGAGTTGACTGGATTGTTGACCAGGTTTATTTAATAAACCTGGGTGGTGGGTTTGGGTTATGGGTAGGGTCGGGTATTTGGGTGACGTGTCAAGCACTGAGTGGTGGGGGAGAGTTTGATGTCTGGCAGTTTGGCCCCCTTTGTTTCTAGTTTTGTTCACTTTATAATAATCAGCCATAAAACCAATTCCCTTTGTAAATAAGTTTGGGAAGTTTACACTTTTGGCACAATAACTTTTTCAAGCTTGTAAACAAGGACCTTTAATGCATATTTTTGGATTCTTCAAGGGTAAAACTTGTATAATATTCAAACATGGAGGTCTTCTTTTGCCAATGATGAAATCTTCAAGGTCTTATCTTGCCAAATCTTCAAAAATGAGGGGCTAAAGTTGCCAATCTTCAAAACTTCAAGGGCCATTTTGGAAATTTAGGATCCGGGTCCGGTTCATTGTGCGGCTTCGTTTCCCGTGTTCGTTTTTGAATGATTCTTGTGATCTTTTTGTCTTTTCCTCAATATCCGTACCTAAAATACACAACTAACAAACACGAGCATATATTTGGAAGTTTTAATGATATTTTATGCATTTTAAGCCCGATTTGGACGATGAGACTATGTATAAAAGCAGTCTCATCAATTTACAAGATGCTGATGCTGCTCATAGCTTTGGAATGTTACTAAATGTTGATGCTGCTGATTATTTGGAGACGCCACGAGATGCTGATGCTATTCAAAACCTAGAGATCCTACAAGACGAAGACAAAGCCTTAGACCAAAGAGATCGGACGAGAAGATGCTTCACCACCAGACGATTTCCATCCCAATTCATGTCCTTACCTTTTAGTTATATGTCACACATCATTCAGTTCTCTTTTCAGTCATATGAGTGGGAACCGGTACCAACCGGCCACTCAGCTAAATAGTTACATGAATCACCGTCATGAGAATGATCATCATGGGACTGACAGACAAGACAATAGTAACCACTACTGTGACAACAAGTATTCTAGCAATCACAACAGAACACCGGTCACAGACTTAACCAGAATTTCAAGGGTCAGCAGTCCAGTAGATCCGCCAACTCTAGCATTTTAACCATCATTTCCATTATGATTTCTTTTCATATGTCAAGGCATCCTTCAAGACACATCCTCTCATGTATATGTACTAAATACACATGTCAAGACACCAGTTAAGACACATGTCACACGAATACTTCTTAGCACATGAGTCAAGACACACAACTCATGCATAACTTTTGAACCCAGCCTCAGTGATTCAAGGTACCTTTCCAAGAGTGTATTTATTATGTTATGCCATGTACAAATCAAGCCACTAAAATTTCAGTACCTTCTCTGACTTATTGTTCATAGTTGGTCACGTAGTGTTCGTTCCGTGTAAGACAAACGAAACACATTCAGTAAAATCTGCCACGTTTATTTCGTGTGCTGTCATGACACTTTTATCTCACGTTTTCATATTCGGATATTCATGTCCATCTTAGAAGCCATTATATCATCCATGTATATATAGACTTTCAATTCAGGTTGATGAAAAGATCCTCATTATATTCAGGAATGTTCAGATTCCTGAATACACTTAACATGGGTTTTCCACCAGGAAAATCGGTGAATTATCATTTATGACCCGACTTTTGGTATTTTTACCCATAAATCAGTCGATTACCTCGAAATTTTCTCAGACATATTACCAGAAGGAACTACCAATTTTACCACCATTCATGACAATATTTTCAATCCAAGTATTATTGGTCTATCCGACCAACTACCAGACTCTAAGCACCTTCCAAGATCAAGTTACGATTAGGCTATCAGAAGTTGTGAGTGAAAGAGCAAGGCACTTCCGTGACTGTTCTTCACACACGTCATGGTCATTATGAATCCATGTTTGTGCCTTTAGTTCACGAATGCCGACATTAATTGAGCATTTGAGAAATCAAATTTTCATGAACTCTGGGCAAGTTCGTTATTCTATTCATTTCTAACATTATGATTTTCTTTAAGTTTAGATGAGCACGAAGACCATCTTCACTCTATGTTACAAGGTTACAGCAAGAGAATTTCACACTGAAGTTTTTCCTGTACGTATGTAGTTGATCACAGTGGCACGCTGAATCACATGGTTTTCACGGCAATTTTTTTACCATGACCATGCCTACGCGTAAAGGATAAAATCCTACATCCAACTTATGTGTTTCAGAAAATCCTACGCTAAGAGATGTTTAAGTTTTACCCAAACTCATAGCTTCCCAATTGCGATATATTCACGATCCTAACCACATTTGGTGGTGAGGTATGAGACAAGACACGGTTACATTCATATCTAAAGGCATGACTTATCAGCAGGTTAAGATAGGACACCAACATGCTTGAATCGTCGTTCGATCATTTAACCTAACCTATACGTTTTCTTTCACCCGAAAGGAGTACCAGTAGCAGATTATCAGACATCTTCTAGCCAATGATCATACGAGTGCACGACACTCTTTCAGCTACCAGATTAGATAAAGTTTTATGTTAGCATGCGTTATTTGCGTTCACGTCTGTATGATTATTCAGCTCTTAAGTTATGTCTCACGTTAGCATTCATGACCTTGTTCACGCTTATGTCCCTTTTTCATATTATGATTAGACTTTTACTTCCACGTTTATGACATGATTTACGTTCACTTTCATTCTAGAAAGATTGTAGAAAACTTGGGAGACCAGACCCAAGTTTAATAGACTTTCCATCCTTAGACAGACGTTTCATGTCAAATTTCACGCCTCACCCCTTATCGTTTGGCATTACCTCCTTAGTTATCTCATGTTCACGATATGTTCCCCATATCATGTTCACGCTATGTTTCCCAATATCATGTTCACGCTACGTTCTCATGTCATGTTCACGATATGTTGCACGTATTCTCATTCACCATATGTTCTTGTATTACATTTACCGTATCTCCACGTATCACGTTCACAATTGCTCACGTGTCACGTTCTCAATTTTTCACGTATTACGTTTCATATATGTCTCGCATATCGTTGCTCAGAGGTTACTTATGTCAATTATTTCCGTTCGTCAAGACCCTTTCGAGGAACCATTCCGAGCAGGGAGCTACTCGGGAACGGAGGAGTCCATATGTATTTCTTATCCTCTTTTCCTTCCATAATTCAGTTATGTTCTTTTCAGTCACTTCATGTTCCATGTTCCCTTCAGACATGTCATGTTCAATGTTTTCTACAGTCACGTCACGTCACATCCAATGTCTTTCCAGTTTATCGTATCTCTAATTCGAGGACGAATTATTCTTTCTAGAGGGGAAGAGTTGTAAAACCCGCTTTAAAAATACCTTAGTTCGTAAACGACATGAAATCACGTAGAAAATTAAACAATACGAATAATTAAAATACTACACGAGCCACGAATATTATTATGTAAATATAGTATGTTAATTAAATACGATAAGTAATTACATAGTTAAAATATTACGTATAAGATGTGTATTGATAACGATACATATTCACGACATTTTAAAACACGATAACGTGTAATATTTAACAAGTACGAAATCTATAAAAAAAACAATGTATAAAGGGTTGTTTGTTTTTGGACGTGTAATCAAAGGGGCTAGGTAATGGGCCAAAGCCCATAAACAATCCTAACCGACTGGATAAAAAAAAGGGACGAGAGGAAGTATTAGTATGCTTTAAGGAAACATAATCCATCAAAACCCTAAAACAACAACACACGATCGTCTTCTATTCTTTTTATTTTTCTGCCGTCACTTTGCACATCAAGAAATCAAGAAATCACGTGGGGTTGATCAAGAAAACAAGTAGTTGTTCGTGTTTATGTCCCTAGAACCCTAAACGCAAGATAAGTACTTTCAATTCTTCTTTTTCTTTTGATTCGTTGAGTTTAGATATTCAAGAAACCGCTTAAAAGATTAATAACCTGTTGTGAAACGTGGGGATTTAAACAAGGCTGTGGGATTTGGTTCGTGTTGACAATTTACACGCCAAAACCGAGACACTTATGCGTCTCGGTGGTGTTTTTATTCCACCAGCCACACGTTTCTAAGGTGTTGGTTTGGTTTTTGTTCTATCAGCAGCTACCCAAACAACCCCATCAAGGATCTTGCTGTTTTAACAGTGGGAACCGAGACCATATGGTCTCGGTGGTTAAGTACTATAAAACAGTGGGTAGTTAGAACTGGCAGCAGGTACGTTTATAAGACAGTGGTTTGTGGAAACTAAACAGCAGGAACGTATAAGAAAACAGTAGGTATCTAATAGGCAGCAGCAGGAAAATAATTGGGGGTCTGTATGATGTTGGACGACACTGCAGTAACTTATTGGACAGAACTAGGATTGTAGATATTGGACAGAACTGGAAAAGTATGTTGGACAGCACTAGAATCATATATGGGACAACACTATTTTATTAGTTTGCGTAATTGTTTTGTTTTGTGCGACCGAGACATGGGTGTCTCGGTAGGCTTGGGTACGTTAAAAATATGTTATTGGACATGGTTAGTTCAATATTATTTACGCGTTATGATTAGATATTTTTACGAGACTTAAATTAGATCTAATTGATAGATTTTGCCAAGTGTTTTATTTACGAAATTAGATTAATAAACGTGACTTAATTTACTTATTTAATAATCTAGTTAATTTTAGGTTTATTAAATCATCATGTTATGATATAAATTATGATTGCAAGTAAAACCATGCATTTTATTATTAACTAAGAATTATTTAGTTTTAGCATAAGTATTTATTAAGTAAACTTTACTACATGATCACGAATTATATATTTTATGCTTATTAACATGTAAGAATACGAATTACGCTAATAAGAATACACGATTTAACTAAAAGCCGTAAAGTAAGTCAAGAACATATAAGACAATACAAGAACAAGTTAAGATTTCGTCAAGTAATTAATAATTATTAAGTATAAGTTAACCAAGCGACTCATACACGTCCTTCTTTATTATGTAGCATTTATGGAGTATAATCTTCTTCGCGTTTTCATCTTCCACGTTATTCTTCGTTTGCATTTATTGGACGTGAGGTACGGATTTTCCGTCCTTTCAGTAAGGAATTCCTTTCCTATGCATGTTTAGGATTCCCCGTCTGCAGCCAAATGTTTTTCCCCAGTATATGTTTAAGCTTCTCAGTAATCATGTTAATAACTAAATAAACTGCCAGAGCATTATATACAAGCCTGACCAGTTTATGTACTAGTTATGGAGGTACCGTAACCACGGCACTAGAGGCACCGGTGTCGTGACTCACATGCAGGAGAGTGATATCCTGCATCGTCCTACTCATGTTCAGGATGGCCATTTTTATATGTATGTTTAGTGGGGCGTATGGATGCATCCTAGGCTTATAAGTGTTACAAGTTATCAGGGTGAATGTGGTGTGTGCTCTACATCCTTCACATTGGAGCTGATCCCTCCACCTAGCACAGTATTTAGAGGTCACCCCTCTATAGCATGACTAGGTCACCCCTCCATGTATTCATGCACGTTGATATATTTCATGACCTATATGAGCTCTTTGGCAGTTAAATTACAGTTTCATAATTAAACAGCAGACTTTCAGTATTTACATGAACATGATATTTTAAGAATAAACCAGTTTATTACAAGTTACAAGTTTATTACCAGTTACAAGTTTATTTCATATTACAAGTTTATTACATGTCACCAGGTTTCCCAGAACTTACATTTTCCGCTGCATTTTCATTTTTATGCTTTCATTTCAGCCTTCACTTATGTTATGTTATTCCATGTTATTATTATATATCCGCGCACTGAGCGTCTCGCTCAGCCGGTTTCTCTTCATGTCCCAAACAGCAGGTACACAAGGTCAAGAACATGGAAAGGTTATGCATAGGATGGGAGCTATATTTTGTTTTTGTTTAAATTACATTACTTTTACTTTATGCTTGTTTATGAGTTTATGTTGGGGACCGATGTTTGATTCCTGTTATCCCTTATGGTCATGTAATGTTTTAGGACATTTACCTTATGCTTTGATATTACGCCATGATTATCCTGTAACATTCCATTTATCCAAATGGGGTGTTACAGGAGGACTAGGGGTGAAAGCTGAAGAGAGCTCATTTATTCTAGATTGGAATGAAGAGGAGGTAGAACCATGAGAATGGTTAGTACCATGGGTAGAGTTTGTCTTGCATGGAGCAAGGGGTGGTGAAGGTGAAGATGAAATGAGAATGGGAGAGATCTCATTTTTGGGAGTGTGAAAAGATGAAGAACCAATGTTGGGTATCTTGATCTTAATTTTGAAGCTTCTTTTTGAGGAAGAAGTTTTGGAAGAATTGGATGTTCTAGTAGACACCATGATTGTGAGTTAAGGTTTAGAGAAGTGTTGAAGGGATGAAGAACACAATAAACATGAGGGGGTTTAAGAAGAGAAGGGAATGATCCAAACTAGTAATGGGTTAAAATCATTTTAGGTGAATAATGAAATTAGGTACCCTAGTTTAGGAAAGTGCAGGTTTTTCAAAAATTTTATCAAAGTTTTACACAGATTAAGAAAAACAGTGTAAAACAAGATTCTGTCAAAACTGGAACATGCGGTCCCTTACGTAGGTCCGTGGTTCCTTATCGATAAAGAACCGCGGGTTCGATATGGAACCGCGTCCAGTGGTCACAGAAGAATGCACTCCCAGAAACTTTGGTCAGCCCAGATTTCACACAGGTAAATATCAAGCCAAAGTTAACTATAAGGATTAAAATACTAATAATCCAAACATAAAGTGTTAGTAGACAATCATAATAAAAGATTAACAATTCAAACACGTTTGCAAACATGTAAAACTTGATGAAACAATACTTCATTTTTCTTCTTGCCAAGTCCCTTGATCAAATTGGCTATGTTCTTGAACGATCCTCTTGACTCCATTCGATGATCATACAACTCACCTTGTGTTTTAAGATTAGCTTGGTAGACATCCGCAAGACCGAAGTTTTCGGGAAGTCCACTAGTAGCAAAGTGAGGAGGAGGGATGATTTCTTCTAACCCTTCTATGAAAGAGTCCATGGATGGGTGGGAGTTACTCGAAGATCCAACATGATTACTTGTGCCTATGCCACCACCATCACTTGGTGACATATCAAAATCCTCATCATCGGACTCTTGTGGATCGGACTTTCTCGAACCTCGATCACTTCTAGATTTTCGTGGTTGTACCCTTTGAATAGGTAGCATAACACGTTTGACCGAACGAAAGTGAGAAATGTTGATGTCGGGATAATCTTCACCAACCTTCTTAAGAAGGCGAGTAAGGAGCATGGCATAGGGAAGATTTGTTTTGGGTTTCGAAAGAGGATAGGTGATTCGTCGAGCGATATAGTATGCAAGATTTTACTTGGCGTCGGTAGCGATGCAACATAACATGTGCGCCATATACGCCGGAATATGATCCCGGTTTCCGCCAAGACAAAATGCATTCTCCCTAAGAATGTCGAACCTCATAGCGTTTTACTTGACGCTTGGTGGAGTAGAGGCTTCTTACAATGTTTCCACTACGCTATTTACAAATGACATCAAGAATGAAGTCAAGGTAAATCTCTTCATTTTCATTTGGAGCACAGTCAAATGGTTCAAGAAGATAATCAAGTTTCCATTTATCAGTAAATCGACAAGTGCCCACAAATGGAACACGAAGAGGTTGACCAAAGTCTTCCAGAGAGAGTTCAATGAGTCGGCCTTCAAGGATGAACCTAACATATACTTTATCATCATCATCAATGAGAGAGTATGTGCTAAAGAACTCTAGAAGAAATCCGGGATATATATCCTCTTTGATGTCCAACAAACAATCAAACCCAATTTGTTCGAACATTGATCGAGTATATGTAAAAGTCGGATAGGTTTGGCATATACTTTTTGGTGAGTTGATGATCCTTTTGGTATTGTGAAGGCAGATTAGTACCTAAATAAATACAAGAAAATATTTCTCCAATCACTCATATGAAAAATAAAATCAAAAATTGAAAATATGAGAATGTGTTATATCAATTTCTTGACAAACAAAGGATTGAATCCATATCATTCTCATGTTCACAATGCATCTATTCCATCATTAACCAAGAACACATGAACTATGTTGGATCAACAATGGATTAGAACATTGGTTTTTCAAAACAAGGTTTTTAGGTAAGCATTAACAATGTCATTACCTACTTGTTCATGGGTTCTGTTAATGCAAGTAATGCCTAAAAACATTGTTAGTGTTAACTAATCTTTCTTAGTTTTGATCACAACAAACCATACAACACATTTAGTGTAGAAACACAAAATGAATTATTTAACTAACACTATCATCAAGGTAATAATCATATCACTAACCTTTCTTAATCATACTTAGTGATCATCAAAATGATTATCCTTAAAACTCACTTTTGTTAATAAGACAAAAGACTTTTTAATAAACTTTCTTTTTTAGAAAATGTTTTATTAAAATGGAAAATGAAAATTTGAATATGGCATATTCCAAATGCTGTTAGAATATCCTTTGAAGGGTTCAAATACCTCAGATATTCCCACCCCACTAAAAGACAAAAAACGGAGCGGAGTCTAGTGGCGGTACCTTAAGTACCTACGCGGTACCTTAGCGATATGGTACCGCGGGGTGAGATAAGGTACCGCGCACAGTAGCCGTTATAGATCCGTTGTAACTTTGTCTCCTTTAAATAGTGGTCAAATCTCATTTTCCAGCAAGCCTCTTGGACGTTTTTCTTAGCCCTTTTTCTATTTTCTATAGCATAATCATTAGTAAATGATCACTTAATTTGTTAAGGATGTTTACATATGATTATCCTCTTGATCCCCTCCTTTACCATGTCCAATGAGAAGATCACTCACTCACTAGTGTAGTGATAAAGATGAATTTATGAGCTAGTCATATTCATCATGAAATCTTTTTGTTTTAGGTCAATCTAATGTATTTATGAATACTTGGACTAGTTGTGTTCATCCAAGTTATTTGTGAATACTTGGATTTGTTGTGTACATCCATTGCATATGTGTTTGCTTGGATTTGTGTTGTGTAAATCCAAGCTACATGTGTGTACTTGGATAAGTCTAGTTGAGTTGTAATAGATTTGATTAGGAGTTCTCACTAAACTATAAAGTGATGTGGTTGTGTCTTGTGAGTTCTCACTAAACTTTAAAGTGATTAGTAGTTGTGTTGTGTGAAGTTCTCACTTAGCTTCAAAGTGAAGAGTCGTGAAGATTGGTTCTAGCTTTCGATTAGAACTCGACATCTAGCCTTGTGTCGTAAAATGGTGAAGTAGGCAACGTCGTGAAGATTGGTTCTACCTTAAGATTAGAACTCGACATCTAGCCTTGTGTCGTTAAATTATGAAGTAGGCAACGTCGTGTAGATTGGTCCTAGCTAAAGATTAGGTCTCGACATTTAGCTTAGTGTCGGAAAATAATGTAAGCAACGATGTAAGGTTTTCTCCGCCGAGAAGGGAGCTTGTGGATATAGTGGAAATCTCGAGTAGGTGTACTCGAGGAGTGGAGTAGAAACGAGGATAGAGCCTCGTTGTCGAACCACTATAAATCTTGGTGTCTTCCCACTAGGTTGTCTCCTTCCTTGCTCTTTACTTATTTCATTATCATTATACTTGCTTATTATTCTTGCTAGGGCATTTCAATTGAACCTAATCATTATGCAACTTAGCTTTAAGTTAAAGATAGTTTTGATAAAAACCAAATTGAAAGCAATTTTAATTTGGTCACCAATCGAAGAGAAACTATTCAACCCCCCCTTCTAGTTTCTACAATTGGTATCAGAGCGATGGTCACTCAAGATCTTTGAAGTATATTGTACTTTGAAACTTGGATCGATCCATTGTCTCCTCAAATTAGAAGGTCTAGTTGTACTAAAGTTTCTCTTTGGTCAAAACTATGTTTTCTTTGAAAATAGGTCTTTTAATTGATAATATTGCATCCCACTTAAGATTAGTAGCCTTTATGCATTTTAGATATACTCTTGAAATGTATCTACTAGTTTTCATCTTTCTTTGTGTAGGTACTCATGAAGATCAATCACTTAATTGGTTGTAGATTGAGTTACTTGCACTTGTAGAAGAATCATCTTCATTGATCTTTAACATCTTTGAATGATGATACCAAGATGATTGGGAATGATACTAGTCCTTGAAGACTTAGTACTCATCATAGTCATTGATTGGGCATAGCACTTATTCCTTCATGGATTGCTCTTTGTGGCCAAGGTACGCTTTCGTTCTCCTACACGCCCTTTGATCATTCTTTTGATCATTACTTGACTATGTGCTTGTTCTCGGCATCCTTGCCTTGACATTTATTTGTGGTTTGTTCTTCTTTTCTTTTATCCTCTCAAACCTTCATTGCTTGGATACTTGAGTCACTATGGTGATGTAGAGTGAGTTAGTAGAAGCTTAAAGTATCAAGCATGATTTCTATGGTTTGCACCCATACGGTTAGTATGCCCTTTGTGGGAGAGAAAGTGAATTAATACCTTGGTCATATTTTTGTTTAGACTAAGACTATTATTGAAAGTGATCTTAGTCTATACTTGAATAATTGCTTTGTGCTTATTCATTACCAAATCCGTTTAACGTTTCGCCGGAAAGGCACGTCTTAAACCATTATATATGACACAAGCTCCTCGTTACCACTATTTGAAGATTGTCATTAATCCCTTGAGCATTGATCCTAGTCTTGATTCACTTCCCTTGATTTCTTTCCACTTAGTCGTTTTGCTACGAGTAGTCGTTTGTCCGTTTCGGTTCTTTTTGATCTTGATTTAACTCGTAATCCTTCGTTAAGGCATATTGCTTAGTGTTATGATGATCCAATGATATTCTAAAAGGCTCATGATTTAATTTTAAGTATTTTAGAAAAACTGGATTTTCAAAATTTGGCGTTTTCAGAGATAGAAACCTGCCTCTGTAGGCGGTTCCTTATCTCCGCGGCTCAAACCCGCGGTTCCTTATCGATAAGGTACCGCGGGCAGTAACTTTTGTCAGAGCGCTAGTTTGTGTTTTTTATTCTTTTTCAAACCAAACTCTCTCTCTTCCAAAAACACACAGCCGACGGGTTTTTACTTTTTCCACCATTTTTGAAGCTTCCAAAAACTTCAATCACTCAAATTAATTGATTCCAAGTTGTGGGTTTCACTCATCCTTCATAAATAATTGTAAGTATTTTCTTTCAATTTCATCTATTTTGTTCTAGGGTTCATCCTTTCATAATTGGGGATTTTTAAAATTGAAATTGAATTAAAACCTTAATAGGAATGTGGGTTGACATGGTAATCTTACTATGATTCCTTAGGTTGATATTCATTAAGATTTCACTAAAACCCACTTGTAGAACAAATCCGAATTTAGGCTAAATGATTTTAGTTAAAAGATGGATTTGAGATGAACCCATGAACAAGTAGGTAATGACATTGTTAATGCTTACCTAAAAACCTTGTTTTGAAAAACCAATGTTCTAATCCATTGTTGATATAACATAGATCATGTGTTCTTGGTCAATGATGGAATAGACACATTGTGAACATGAAAATGATATGGATTCAATCCTATGTTTGTCAAGAAATTGATATAACACATTTTCATCTTTCGTTTTCCTTTTTGATTTTCATATGAGTGATTGGAGAAATATTGTCTTGTGTTTGTATTTAGGTACTTAATCATGCCTTCTCAATATCAAAAAGATCATCAATTCACTAGAGATTATATGCCCGACATCTCCCAAACCTATGCTTCCCCCCAACTTCAAAACGTGTTTCCATCCCTTTCCACGCGGTGTTTCCATGAGGGTAGAGTCGTTGACAAGGAAATAACAGGTTATGTCTATATCCTTTCTATGTTTGAGCTTTCGGGGTTTGATTGCTTGCTCAACATAGAAGAAGATATTTACCCCTTATTCCTTCTTGAATTCTTTAGCCCCTACTCCATGATTGAATACAATGGAGAAATCTTCATTCGTTTCGTATTGAATGATCAATTAATTCAGTACTCTCTTGAAGACTTTGGTCAAATTCTCGGTGTGCCTTATGAAGGCACTTGTCGTTTTACGGATAAATGGAGACTTGATGCTCTCTCGGAATCCTTCGATAAACCTCCAAATGACCACACCGAAATTGATCTAGAGTTCATTCTTGAAATCGTCTCGAAAGAGCGTGATAGTAACGTTGTGAGAAGCCTTCATTCAAATGTATGAAATGTGAATCAATATGAAGTTCTCTCTAGCGACCTTAAGGATTTTATGGTTCAATGGGCCAATATTCTTAGGGAGAATGTCTTTTGTCTTGGTGGAAACCGAGATCATATCCCGGCGTGTATGGTGCATATGTTGAGTTGCATCTTTACATCCACCAAGTACAACTTGGCATTCTATATCGCTCGACGAATCAATTATGCCCTTTCGAAGCCCAAGACAAACCTTCCCTATGCTATGCTTCTAACTCGCCTTTTCAAAAGGGTTGCTCATGATTTTCCCCACCTTGATCTTTCTCGCTTCTACCTGGTTCATCGGGTTATGTTGCCCATTCAAGAGGCATATGCTAGAAAGACAAGAAGTGATCGAGGATCGAGAAAATCTGTTCATCAAGAGATGGATGATGAGGACATGGACATGCCAACAAGTGATGGTGATGGCATAGGTACTAGTTCTCATTTCTACTCTTCGAGTAATTCCCATCCACCCTCAAACCCATTCGAGGATGAATTTGAAGACTTAGCTCCTCCTCCTCATCATTCTAGTGAAGTACCGAAAGATCTCAATATGGAGCATCTTTACCGCGAAAACCTTAGAACTCGAGGGGAATTGCACGAACACCGGGTTGAATCAAGAAAAGGTTTCAAGTTCTTGGGGAATATGATCAAGGGATTGGGGAAGAAGAGAAGGTGAAAGCATTGAAGTTTTTCAAAGAATACATGTTGGTAAACATGTATTGTTGAACAATTTTACTTTATCTTGGATATGTATTAACTTGTGATTGCATGTTAGAATTATCATTTATCTTGATCCTTAATGTTTATTATGCCTTCATGTTTGTGCTTTACATAGCTTTGTGCATGCCTTTTGATAGTTAGCTTATTAGATTATGATCTGTAGTTAACTTTGGCTTGTGAAACTTTTGGGAAAAATCCGGGTTTATCAAAACCTGGGATGGGAAATTTTTGAAAACCTTCTGGTCGCGGTTCCATATCGACCCGCGGTTCCTTATCGATAAGGTACCGCCGGTCCTAGATAAGGAACCGCCGGCCACTGTGCACGACAGCATCTTTGCTTTACACTGTTTTCTTAATTTTGTGTAAACCTTGCATGATTTTCAGTAATAAACTGCACATTTCCTAAACTAGGGTATCTAAATTCATTATTCACCTAAAATGATTTTAACCCATTACTAGTTTGGATCATCCCCTCAACCATTTAAACCCACCTTGTTTGCCATGTTCTTCAGACATCAAACATACTTCCCTAAACCTTAAACCACCCTAATCAACCATGGTGTGTACCAAAACCTCAAACACTTCCAAGACCTCCACCCCAAGAAAAACACTCAAAATAAGGGTTAAGGTAGCTAAGCCTAACTCTTCACCTTTCCTCACACCTAAGAATGAGAATGCTCCTATCCTCATTTCTTCATCACCTTCCCCACCTTTTGCACCATGCAAGACCTCCTCCACCCATGGTACTAACCACTCCATTGGTTCTACCTCCTCTTCATTTAATTCTAGAATGAATGAGCTTTCTTCACCCTTCACTCCAAGTGCACCCTTGGAAATGACCACACAACCTCAACCAATCCAAAGCATTCCTTTTGGGAATGACTTTGATGACATTTTGGTGACTTTACCATTTACCCCTCACAACTCACCCATTTCACCAACCTTGGAGGATTTACCTCCACACTCACCCATTTCCCCTTTGAGGAACATGCCTCCACTTTCACCCACTTCACCCTGGGAGAACTTGCCTCCTCCACCTCCACCCAACTCAAACATCCCAATTTTGGGTGTCCCTCTTCCCCTCCGCTTGGGTGATCCTTACTTTGGGTTTCAACAAACTCATGGTCCTAGATGTCCATGTTGTCTTTACAATCACTTCCTCATCCAAAACCTAAGGATGGATATGTATGGACTACATAGGGGTTTGCAAGATTTCTTGCTTGCTTTGTTCTCCATGCCTCCTCCGAGGAGATGAATGATGGAGTTGTCTTAATAAGAGTTTTCAACAAAACCAAGCCTAAGAAAACTACGTATCTAGATTTTATGATAAGCTAGCTATGTATTAGTTAGTTTTATTTATCTTTGTACTTGTTTCCTCATTAATGAATGTTTCTTGTTGTTGTGTTATGGATTTAGCTTTGTGTGATTCTATCCTTTTGTGCACACTAATCAACTTTAATTTGAAATTAAAATTGAACCTAAATCTATCACAACCCCTAAACTTGACTAAAATTGGTTCAAAATGATATCTAAATTATTTTGTCACCCTTTGTCAAGACATTCTTTGTGAATGTGTTGCTTTATGCAACCCTAGCATATTTTTGTTCTAATAGAGGTAAAAATCCAAGATTTGCAATTTTTTGAAAAAGTCTTAGGTGCCGTTTGGTTCGGGGATATTCAAGGATATTGGGGGATATTCAAAATTTTTACATTTTAATATCCCCCAAATATTGTGTTTGGTATAACCAAACAAGGAATTTAAAATTCCTTGAATTCCCAAAATGAGGGATATTAGAATTCCTCCAAAAAGTGAGAAATTTTAATTTACTTGAAAATTATTTTTCATAAACTTTTTTTCTTGTCGTTATTATTTCGATTTTTATGTTTAAATAAAAAATTATAAAATTTTAAAAATTTATATTAAATTTATAAAACTTATATAAATTTAAGTAAATATTTATATCGATTTTTTTTATGAAATATATATATAATTTTTATAAAATTTATTGAAATTTCTTAAAAAATTTAAATACTTTTTTTATAAAATTAATGAATTTTTTATAAAATATATATAATTTTTTTTATAAAATTAAATGATTTTTTTTTTAAATTTTAATGAATTTTTTATAAAACTTATATAAAATTTATATAAATTTTTTATAAGATTTTTATAAAATTTATATAAATTTTTTTTTAATTTTATTAAATTTTTTTAAAACTTAATGAATTCTTTTATAATATTTATATATTTTTTTATAAAATTTATGATTCTTTTTTATAATAAATAAACTTTTTATAAGGTTTATATATATATTTTTATAAAATTTATATAAACTTTTTACAAATTTTGTGTAAGAATTTAAAAAATTTATATAATGCTTTTATAAAATTTATATAAATTGTTATAATATTTATATATATATTTTTATAAATTTTAAATAAAGTTATTATATATTTTGTATAAAATTTATATAAAATGTGAAAATTTGAATTTTAATCTTTTAAATAGAAAATATATATATAAAAAAAATTTATTCGTTAATTGGTTCAACCTAAAATCAAGATTTCAAAAAATTATAAATTCTGCCAACCAAACAGGCTTAGGCATTTTAAATTCTGAGGAATTTTAATATACTAGAATTTAGAATTCCAGAATTTTAATATCTTGAACCAAACGGCCCCTTAGTTTTTCCCAAAACCTAGGAAAAACATGGTTTAAAGTCCTCTGGACGCGGTTCCTTAAAGACCCGCGGTTCCTTAGTGATATGGAACCGCCAGACCTATAAGGTACCGCGGCCAGAATGTGGCTTTTGACGATTTTTTTGGTCAAAACTTATAAAACCCTATTCCCAGTCAAGATTCCTTGTTTACTCAAATTGACTAAACATTCCTTGACACTACACATTTTGTATTCAAATTCTTACCTAGATTACATTTTACTTATACCGCAACCTTGAGATTTCATTCTCACACCTTCCCAACCTTGAGAATTCATTCTCACATAACCTTGAGATATCATTCTCACACTCTCACAATGCCTAACTCCTACATTCCTAACCTTTACATTTCTTTGTCACAACCCCACACACCCAAAGCTTCTTCATCCAAGCTTTCAAAGAAACCGAAAATCTCGGTTCGACCCGTTTGGGTTAAGAAGAATGAACCATCTTCGTCCAAACCACCCAAAAACCCTACCTTCTCTCCAATCAAGTATTGGAATGAGACTTATACCATAAACCCCATCACCGGAGCAAAAGAAAATGTTCCACCACCACCACAATCCTTCAATACCCCCCAACTCAATGACCTTTCCACCTTCCCAAACCTCACAAGGCATTGTGAAAACACTCCCAAACCCTTTACCCCACCACCACCAAACCCTAAGTTTGATGCCATACCCCCATCAAACGATTTTGTGTTGCATCATGGATCCTCGTGTGATTGTTGCCGATTTCAACAAATTGAACTTGCTCATGTGTATGAGAAGTTAAATTTTCTTGAATTCCTCCTCACTCGACCTCCTATTCAAGTTTTTGTTCCGGTGGACAAAACTTCGAATGATGCATCGTCGTCTTTTTAGTTTTATTTTATTTTTAGCAATCTTGGAAAATATCACTATTAGACTAGCTTATGCTTAGTGGTTTATTTTCCATATTTATTGCTTTTAGATACTCATACTATGTGTATGACTATCTTCTTTGTTGTATTTTTTTTTAACCTTTGTGTTATTTGTGTGCTATCTAATTAGTTCTATTTTAAGTTGATCTTGGTTAAATTTTTACAATTGCTTATGGGTGATTCCATAAATTCTAAAGCTTTAACCCATTGACAAGCTTATCATCTTCATTATATTGAAGTTTGATTTTGTCAATTACCTCTTTGGACATACTTAGCAAAATACTTGCTTTTAATTTGAGATTTCTTCTCTTTCTCCCTCTCAAGTTACTTAGTAGGTAGTGATCATATATACATTGGTGTTTCTTTCCTTTCTACTAACCCTTGTGTAGCATGTCACCTTAGCTCACAAACTTGGTGCCCCAAGCAAGGGGGAGCAACCACCAAGGGGAGCTACTAGCAAAGTTTGATGCACTTCAAAGACTTATGCTAACCTTTTTGCTACGACAAAGGGGGACAAATGATAGTGATAAACTAGTTAATAATTCCATAGTTTGTGTTTCTACGTAAATGAGTTTATCATTTGTCGTCAAAAAGGGGGAGATTGTTAATGCAAGTAATGCCTAAAAACATTATTAGTGTTAACTAATCTTTCTTAGTTTTGATCACAACAAACCATACAACACATTTAGTGTAGAAACACAAAATGAATTATTTAACTAACACTATCATCAAGGTAATAATCATATCACTAACCTT
Organism: Glebionis coronaria; assembly: GCA_025667525.1. Taxonomy (NCBI): domain Eukaryota; kingdom Viridiplantae; phylum Streptophyta; class Magnoliopsida; order Asterales; family Asteraceae; genus Glebionis; species Glebionis coronaria. The sequence continues at coordinate 44,151,058 of CM046882.1, forward strand.
TCTTAATCATACTTAGTGATCATCAAAATGATTATCCTTAAAACTCACTTTTGTTAATAAGACAAAAGACTTTTTAATAAACTTTCTTTTTTAGAAAATGTTTTATTACAATGGAAAATGAAAATTTGAAAATGGCATATTCCAAATGCTGTTAGAATATCCTTTGAAGGGTTCAAATACCTCAGATATTCCCACCCCACTAAAAGACAAAAAACAGAGCGGAGTCTAGTGGCGGTACCTTAAGTACCTACGCGGTACCTTAGCGATATGGTACCGTGGGGTGAGATAAGGTACCGCGCACAGTAGCCGTTATAGATCCGTTGTAACTTTGTCTCCTTTAAATAGTGGGTCAAATCTCATTTTCCAGCAAGCCTCTTGGATGTTTTTCTCAGCCCTTTTTCTATTTTCTATAGCATAATCATTAGTAAATGATCACTTAATTTGTTAAGGATGTTTACATATGATTATCCTCTTGATCCCCTCCTTTACCATGTCCAATGAGAAGATCACTCACTCGCTAGTGTAGTGATAAAGATGAATTTATGAGCTAGTCATATTCATCATTATACCTTTTTGTTTTAGGTCAATCCAATGTATTTATGAATACTTGGACTAGTTGTGTTCATCCAAGTTATTTGTGTATACTTGGATTTGTTGTGTACATCCATTGCATATGTGTTTGCTTGGATTTGTGTTGTGTAAATCCAAGCTACATGTGTGTACTTGGATAAGTCTAGTTGAGTTGTAATAGATTTGATTAGGAGTTCTCACTAAACTATAAAGTGATGTGGTTGTGTCTTGTGAGTTCTCACTAAACTTTAAAGTGATTAGTAGTTGTGTTGTGTGAAGTTCTCACTTAGCTTCAAAGTGAAGAGTCGTGAAGATTGGTTCTAGCTTTCGATTAGAACTCGACATCTAGCCTTGTGTCATAAAATGGTGAAGTAGGCAACGTTGTGAAGATTGGTTCTACCTTAAGATTAGAACTCGACATCTAGCCTTGTGTCGTTAAATTGTGAAGTAGGCAACGTCGTGTAGATTGGTCCTAGCTAAAGATTAGGTCTCGACATTTAGCTTAGTGTCGGAAAATAATGTAAGCAACGATGTAAGGTTTTCTCCGCCGAGAAGGGAGCTTGTGGATATAGTGGAAATCTCGAGTAGGTGTACTCGAGGAGTGGAGTAGAAACGAGGATAGAGCCTCGTTGTCGAACCACTATAAATCTTGGTGTCTTCCCACTAGGTTGTCTCCTTCCTTGCTCTTTACTTATTTCATTATCATTATACTTGCTTATTATTCTTGCTAGTGCATTTCAATTGAACCTAATCATTATGCAACTTAGCTTTAAGTAAAAGATAGTTTTGATACAAACCAAATTGAAAGCAATTTTAATTTGGTCACCAATCGAAGAGAAACTATTCAACCCCCCCTTCTAGTTTTTATAGGTTCATCTCAAATCCATCTTTCAACCAAAATCATTTAGCCTAAATTCGGATTTGTTCTACAAGTGGGTTTTAGTGAAATCTTAATGAATATGAACCTAAGGAATCATAGTAAAATAACCATGTCAACCCACATTCCTATTAAGGTTTTAATTCAATTTCAATTTTAAAAATCCCCAATTATGAAAGGATGAACCCTAGAACAAAATAGATGAAATTGAAAGAAAATACTTACAATTAATTGATGTTAGATGAAGGATGAGTGAAACCCACAACTTGGAATCAATTAATTTGAGTGATTGAAGGTTTTGGAAGCTTCAACAATGGTGGAAAAACAAGAAAACCGTCGCTGTGTGTTTTTGGGAGAGAGAGGGTTTGGTTTGAAAAAGAATAAAAAAACCCAAACTGGCGCTCTGACAAAAGTTTCTGCCCGCGGTTCCTTATCGATAAGGTACCGCGGGTTTGAGTCGCCTAGATAAGGAACCGCCTACAGAGGCAGGTTTTTATCTATGAACAACGCCAAATTTTGAAAACCAAGTTTTTCTAAAATACTTAAGATTAAATCATGAGCCTTTTAGAATATCATTGGATCATCATAACACTAAGCAATATGCCTTAACGAAGGATTACGAGTTAAATCAAGATCGAAAAGAACCGAAACGGACAAACGACTACTCGTAGCAAAACGACTAAGTTGAAAGAAGACAAGGGAAGTGAATAAAGACTAGGAAAAATGATCAAGGGAATAATGACAATCTTCAAATAGTGGTAACGAAGAGCTTGTGTCATATATAGTGGTTTAAGACGTGTCTTTCCGGCGAAACGTTAAACGGCTTTGGTAATGAATAAGCACAAAGAAATTATTCAAGTATAGACTAAGATCACTTTCAATAATAGTCTTAGTCTAAACCAAAATATGAGCAAGGTATTAATTCACTTTCTCTCCCACAAAGGGCCTACTAACCGTATGCGTGCAAACCATGGAAATCATGCTTGATACTTTAAGCTTCTACTAACTCACTCTACATCACCATAGTGAGTCAAGTATCCAAGCAATGAAAGTTTGAGAGGATAAAAGAAAAGAAACACAAACTACAAATAAATGTCAAGGCAAGGATGCCGAGAACAAGCACATAGTCAAGTAATGATCAAAAGAATGATCAAAGGGCGTGTGGAAGAACGAAAGCGTACCTTGGCCACAAAGAGCAATCCATGAAGGAATAAGTGCTATGCCCAATCAATGACTATGATGAGTACTAAGTCTTCAAGGACTAGTATCATTCCCAATCATCTTGGTATCATCATTCAAAGATGTTAAAGATCAATGAAGATGAGTCTTCTACAAGTGCAAGTAACTCGATCCACAACCAATTAAGTGATTGATCTTCATGAGTACCTACACAAAGCAAGATCCAAACTAGTAGATACATTTCAAGAGTATATCTAAAATGAATAAACGCTACTAATCTTAAGTGGGATGCAATATTATCAATTAAAAGACCTATTTTCAAAGAAAACATAGTTTTGACCAAAGAGAAACTTTAGTATAACTTGACCTTCTAATTTGAGGAGACAATGGATCGATCCAAGTTTCAAAGTACAATATACTTCAAAGATCTTGAGTGACCATCGCTCTGATACCAATTGTAGAAACTAGAAGGGGGGTTGAATAGTTTCTCTTCGATTGGTGACCAAATTAAAATTACTTTCAATTTGGTTTGTATCAAAACTATCTTTTACTTGAGGCTAAGTTGCATAATGATTAGGTTCAATTAAAATGCACTAGCAATGATAATAGGTAAGTGTAATGATAATGAAATAAGTAAAGAGTAAGGAAGGAGACAACCTAGTGGGAAGACACCAAGATTTATAGTGGTTCGACAACGAGTCTCTATCCTCGTTTCTACTCCACTCCTCGAGTACACCTACTCGAGATTTCCACTATATCCACAAGCTCCCTTCTCGGCGGAGAAAACCTTACATCGTTGCTTACATTATTTTCCGACACTAAGCTAAATGTCGAGACCTAATCTTTAGCTAGGACCACTCTACACAACGTTGCCTACTTCACAATTTAACGACACAAGGCTAGATGTCGGGTTCTAATCTTAAGGTAGAACCAATCTTCACGACGTTGCCTACTTCACCATTTTACGACACAAGGCTAGATGTCGAGTTCTAATCGAAAGCTAGAACCAATCTTCATGACTCTTCACTTTGAAGCTAAGTGAGAACTTCACACAACACAACTACTAATCACTTTTAAGTTTAGTGAGAACTCACAAGACACAACCACATCACTTTATAGTTTAGTGAGAACTCACAAGACACAACCACATCACTTTATAGTTTAGTGAGAACTCCTAATCAAATCTATTACAACTCAACTAGACTTATCCAAGTACACACATGTATCTTAGATTTACACAACACAAATCCAAGCAAACACATATGCAATGGATGTACACAACAAATCCAAGTATCCACAAATAACTTGGATGAACACAACTAGTCCAAGTATTCATAAATACATTGGATTGACCTAAAACAAAAAGGGTATGATGATGAATATGACTAGCTCATAGATTCATCTTTATCACAACACTAGGAGGGGATCAAGAGGATAATCATATGTAAACATCCTTAACAATTTAAGTGATCATTTACTAATGATTATGCTATAGAAAATAGAAAGAGGGCTGCGAAAAACGTCCAAGAGGCTTACTGGAAAATGAGATTTGACCCACTATTTAAAGGAGACAAAGTATAACGGATCTATAACGGCTAGTTGTGCGCGGTACCTTATCTCACCCCGCGGTTCCATATCGCTAAGGAACCGCGTAGGTACTTAAGGTACCGCCACTAGACTACACTCCGTTTTTTGTCTTTTAGTGGGGTGGGAATATCTGAGGTATTTGAAACCTTCAAAGGATATTCTAACAGCATTTGGAATATGCTATTTTCAAATTTTCATTTTCCATTTTAATAAAACATTTTCTAAAAAAGAAAGTTTATTAAAAAGTCTTTTGTCATATTAACATAAGTGAGTTTTAAGGATAATCATTTTGATGATCACTAAGTATGATTAAGAAAGGTTAGTGATATGATTATTACCTTGATGATAGTGTTAGTTAAATAATTCATTTTGTGTTTTACACTAAATGTGTTGTATGGTTTGTTGTGATCAAAACTAAGAAAGATTAGTTAACACTAATAATGTTTTTAGGCATCACTTGCATTAACAATACAAACGAAGGAAGGCAAGGTTGATTGTTCCCAAGATAAGAAAAAAAGGAGAAGGTATACTAACACCCTACACTTCCCTAAATTTAATTATGGGTTGAACACTAACACCTAACACGGGTTACTGGCAATCTTATTCTTTTAGGTACATTGTATCCGACTCTGGCTCGGAGTAAGTGGCCTAAGTACATCCATATGCAAGAAACAACCATGGTCACATGCAGTCTCAATGCGACAGTGAACGAATAAGTACTTAGGATAATAAAATAAAGTAGGGTGCCAAATGTAGGAACATTCCTCAATATTTTTCCTTAAGACAGTACAAGACACATGTTTTGGTTTTACAATTTCAGTGCTATTACTATGATGTTTGAAACTTTTAGCATCCTTGGACGTTGACATTGATTCGTCAATAATTTAATTCAACCGGATTCTCAATTGTCCTATGCTTAAACCTAAGCTTACAAAAAACCATAGGGATGTGATTTTTTTTAAATATATATATTGAAATGTATATACAACAAGTAGACACTTCCACTTGCAGGTACCCGAACAAAGGAACATGCATTATGTACTCCATCAAACCCTAATGCGCAGACCAAACAAAGCAAACCCAGCAAACACTTATTTCATGGATTCCCACCGTCAAGTTAAATAAAAACCCCACTTATATCCAATGCTGATGGAATCATCTTATGAAGGACAAAGAAGATTCAGACACACGAGGGAAGAAAAAAAAACTTACATTATGTCATTGAACGTTGACAAGTTCATTGTCCTCTTATTCCCATACATCTTAATATATCATTGAAAGTTGACAAGTTAATTGTCCTCTTATTCCTATAGATACATTGTGTTGAATTCTAGCTCTAAATAAATGTCCAAGTTCAGGAAGATACAAACAAAGGTCGTGGTCACATGAAGTCGCAATGCAACATTTGATGGATACCAAGTTTAGAAACTACAGATAACTAGGATCCCAATTGTTGGTAGATTCCTTTGGCTTTATGCCTTATACAATACAATAAACATGCTTTAGTTTGACAATGTTACTAATGTTAGTGTGATGTTGGCATTTATAATATTACTACATTCTCAATTGAACATGAGTATTTGCATATGTAAAAATTATTGTATAAAATTTTTTACAAAATGTTTCTTTTTCAAAAACAAAATAAAGTAACGATGTCATGTAATATACTGACTACACCAACAAAAATATCGGCTGCCTCGGTAAAAAGAGATGTAGAATTAGGTAAAAGTAGAATGAAGTAAAATAATTATACATACCAGGTTATGAAATTTTGAACTTTTCAATAGACACCTAAAAAACAATTATACATACCAGGTTATGAAATTTTGAACTATTCAATAAACACCTAAAAAACTTGACAAAACTACTGTAACTAAAACAATAACTACCATTTACATGGACTTTCTTTTCAAAAAATAAACAACTGCACAATCCATCTTCTCGATTGCAATAAGTGATTTTCGACAATGCCTACAATACTCAACTTAGCCATATATATCTTACAAGGTATACACAACAACTTATATATGCTACAAGGTAGGCACGGAATGGAAAATTTCAAGACAGAATTCATAAGAACACAAGAACACAGGAACATTCTAATGAAGATGTGTTGTAATACTAAATATGTTTAGCATATACAAGATTAAGATTTACTTAGATGAAAATAAATAACTGAGGTGGTACCTTATTACTCCATAAATGATAACCTTTGGGCAACGTCTTTATTTATTGCAGCAGTTAAAAGAGAAATTTAATCAAGATACTCCAAAAGTCACGCTCTTTAATATCTTCATTCTATTTTAACATCCTAATTTCACCTTTCTTTCCTGAACCAAAATCATATCCAATCAGAAACTCGAAGTAACTATGAATACATGTATGATCTGTCTAATAATTTTTCATACCTTAACATGAACTCTATAACTAAATCAAAGTGCATCTTTTGCTGTGATAGCTTCAATGAAGAATCCTCCCGATAAGCCATCGCTATCCAACATACTTCACAAATCTCTAATCATTCATTCAAATACAATTGTTAATCGTAATGGCCAAGTGCAGAGTTACTGTGGTCTGAAACTGACAGGGATAGATCCTCTACGACCAGGTAAAAAACACACCTAGATACTTTGTGTTTCATGACGAATTAATGTATGCATACTAATAACTCAGAATTAATCCACCTTTGCTAAAAACTCAATATACGGTTCAGGAACGTCAGCACTACGAAACAAAGCCAACACAGACCTAAAAGGAAAGGCAATAGCTTCAACCTACAATTACCCCATTTCCCAAACACAAACAAAAAAAACAGGTAATGATTTTACATAATGGTCACGAAATTGATACCGTTTTATAAATACTATTGGTTTGTAGGTTCTTTATTTCATGATTATCTCAAAAATTTTGCGCAATTACCGTTATTGCAGGACCATGCCAGAAGCGTTCAGCGAAAAAATCCGTCAAAAGAGCAGCATTAACCTCTACAGGTAATGTTACACATTCTTAAGATTCCTTTCCTACAACCAGTATTGGGGACACCCACCCTTTGTGAATAAGTTAGTATTGGGGACACCCATCCTTTGTGAATAAGTTTTTCCCAAAATGACAGTTAGCAGACATATGTTAGAGTTTCTATCAATTCATGCAAAACAGACTTTTTAATTTCATAATTGATAATTAGACTTTGTTTCTATAGATAAGAATGTCCTTAACCAGCGGTGCTACTTTTTTTACAAGGTCTCGCCATCTCTTACCATAACATTGGCCAACCATCCTACGAATGCCGCAACTGTCATGCAAGAATGTGGTATGAAGAGAGAACTAACAAGGCAAAAAAAGCTGTAAATCCAACATTCTCTCTTTGTTGCCAAGATGGGAAAGTCCTACTCCCTAAATTTAAGGAAACTCCGCCCGCATTAAAGCAGCTTCTAGATTATAACCACCCTTCAACATCCCGGTTTAGAGACCAAATTAGAGTCTACAACAGCATGTTTTGCTTTACATCTTTTGAAGCCATAATAGACCATACCATTAATGCAGGCAGAGGGCTCTATACATTTCAAATAAATGGCCAAAATTATCACAAAATTGGCTCTCTCTCCTTCCTAAGGAAGGCACTCAACCAAGGTATGCTCAACTTTGGTTCTTTGACACACAAAATGAAGTTAGGAATCGGATGGCTGCTTTTATTGATAATGAAACGGGTGGAGGAGTGGACAGTTCAATCGTAGCAAACTTGATCGAAATGTTGGATCAGTTCAGTCCAATTGCCAAGGCATTTCGAATGGCAAGGGATTGGTGCCATTCACACAGTTCTGTAAATGTTGAGTTACGACTGCTTGGCGAGCGAACAAAATCAAATTCAAGACAAGACAACATGCCGACTGTATCCGAGGTTGCAGCGCTAATTACAAATGATTTTAGCGATGGGATTCCTTCAAGGGACATCATCGTAAACAGAATAGATACCGGGCCGCAAAGGATTTCAGAATTACATCCATCGTACATGGCGCTGCAATATCCGTTGTTATTTCCGTTTGGAGAAGATGGTTTTGATGAAGAAATTCCTTATCACAACAACACGGGGGCCCGCAAAACAAACAGGTGCTTTGTAACAATGAAAGAGTACTACTCTTACATAATTCAACAACGGCAAAACCAGGGAACTACTTTACTAAGAGGAGGACGTCTATTTCAGCAATATTTGGTAGATGCATATACTGCCGTCGAAGAACAGAGACTTAAATGGATGAGGAATAATCAAGATACCTTGCGTGTAGATCTGTATCACAATGTGTGTGACGCTGTTACACGAGGCGACAGAAACGCAACAGGCCTGGGGAAAAGGATAGTTTTGCCCTCAAGTTTCACCGGAGGCCCTAGATACATGATGCAAAACTACCAAGATGCAATGGCTATATGTCGAGCATATGGGAACCCAGATCTATTCATCACATTCACTTCCAACCCTAAGTGGCCTGAAATTAGTGAGATGCTGGCTTATGTTCCTGGACAGAAACCACATGATAGGCCAGAAGTGGGAACCTGAGTTTTCAAATTGAAATTAACTCAATTGCTAGATGACCTTACAAAAAAACAAATCTTCGGTGAGTGTCGGGCATGTAATACACCACACACCATAACATTAGGATGCCTGTTATATTTAAACCTATTGGATACTAATGGTTGCTTTATTGAAATTGCTTTCAGTTGTATATGTGATCGAATTCCAAAAACGTGGATTGCCCCATGCAAATATTCTGCTATGGCTGGAAGAACACTGCAAATGCAAGACATCGGCTGAGATAGATGATATAATCTCAGCGGAACTTCCATCTCCAATTGATGATCCAATGGGATACAAAGTAGTTACTGAATACATGTTGCATGGTCCATGTGGTAAAGATGCTCGATTCGCACCATGCAACGTAGAGGGAAAGTGTTCGAAACATTACCCAAAAGCAATTTATGGGGAAACAGTGATTGATGATGACGGCTACCCAATTTATCGTCGAAGGGATAATAAAGTGTTTGCTAAAAAGGGTAATTTCACATTTGATAACAAATATGTGGTGCCTCACAACCATTACCTTTTACTAAAATACCAAGCACACATAAATGTCGAATGGTGCAATAGATCAAAGGCAATTAAGTACTTATTTAAGTACTTAAACAAAGGGCTAGATACAGCAACTATAGCGATCCAAGAAAACGTGCACAATGGTGATCATGTGGTGGCTGAAAAGGTAGTTGACGTTGACGAAATTAAAAATTACTTAAATTGCAGATACTTAGCTCCATGCGAAGCTGTATGGCGTCTATTTTCTTTTGACATCCACTACTCATTCCCATCAGTCATGAAACTAAATTTCCATCTCCCTAATCAAAACCCAATAACATTGCGTGACACGGAATGCTTACCGGCTTTGCTTCAAAGAGAAGGCATTACTGTTATAATGTTTACTGATTGGTTTGAGTTAAACAAGCGCGACACAGATGCCAGAGCTCTTACTTATGCTGAACTTCCTGAATAGTACGTGTGGCATGAACAACAAAAGTTATGGAAGCCTCGAAAGCAAAAGAAATGCATTGGTAGGATTGTTTGTTCAAGCCCAGCTTCAGGCGAACGATACTATCTCCGAATGCTATTGAATGTTGTACGTGGGCCTGAATCTTTTGAAGAACTAACAACAGTTAACGATAGATTCTATGCCACCTTTAAAGAGGCATGTTTCGCTTATGGCCTACTCAATGATGACAAGGAATGGACACATGCCATTTCAGAAGCAAGTTTGTGGGCACTAGGTCCACAAATACGTGACATATTCGTCACAATTTTGTTGTTCTGTGACGTAAGCAGACCACTCAAACTATGGGAAGAAAACTGGGAACTTTTGTCAGAGGATATTCTACATAAAAAGCGGAAACTTTTTAAGTATCGTGAGTTGCAGCTTACAGTTGAACAGATCCAAAACTATTGTTTGGTGGAAATTCAAGAATTATTAAATAGGCATGGAAAATCCTTAACAAAATTTCAAGATCTCCCCCAGCCTAATCCCGAGTTACTAACCAATATGGACAACCGTTTGATCAGGGAAGCACTAGACTTTGACATGAAGAAGAGTGAGATTGAACATCAACAACTTCATTCGTTATTGAACCCTGAACAACGTTTAATCTACGAAGAAGTTGTGGAATCTGTGAAAAATCAAAAAGGCCAGTTTACTTTGTTAATGGACCTGGGGGAACCGGCAAGACCTTTTTATACAAGACAATCATCTCAAGATTAAGATCAGAAAGGAAGATTGTACTTGCAGTGGCATCTTCAGGTAAGACTATTTTATCATATTTACATATTTATTTAACAACAAACGAGAAAAACTAATTCATGATTGACACTTTTATTATTTGGGAATAGGGATCGTAGCGTTGCTTCTACCGGGAGGTAGAACAGCCCATAGCAGATTCATTATACCCCTTGAGTTATTGGAAAACAGCACATGTGGCATAAAGCAGAATACCCGTTTATCCGAGCTAATGCAAGAAGTTCAGCTTATTATTTGGGATGAAGCACCAATGACTCAAAAATATGCCTTTGAGGCACTGGACAAGACACTAAGGGATATACTAGGGTACAAAAAACCGGAAAAACGAAACAAAATCTTTGGAGGCATGACAGTGTTGCTAGGAGGCGACTTTAGACAAATTTTACCGGTCATACCAAAAGCTAAACGGCCTGAGGTCGTTCAGGCTTGCATAAATAGATCATCATTGTGGAAATATTGCAAGGTTTTCACTCTTACACGCAGCATGCGGGTGAATGAATATTCTGAAAACGGGGAGATTGACACACGAAAACAAGACTTTAATAGATGGATATTGGCGGTAGGGGATTGGAAATTGCCAGCAAAAATTAAAGACGGAGAAGATGAGGCAACGTGGATTGAAATTCCAGAGAAGTTCATTATTAGATCATGGGCTTCTCCTATTGAGCAGATTGTGGCTGAAACCTATCCTGAATTTACAACTAGGCAAACTGACGGTGACTATCTAAAAGAAAGGGCAATTCTAACTCCCAGAAACGATGATGCCGGTGCAATCAATGCCTATATGTTTGAAAATTTGCAAGGTGAATCCGTAACGTACCACAATACGGACGAAATATGCAAGGCATCAACTGAGAAACTAGACCAACACCAACTATACCCGATAGAGTTCTTAAATTCATTAAATTTCTCAGGGATGCCACCGCATAAGCTATGTCTAAAAAAGGAACTTCCCATAATGCTCTTGCGAAATATTAACCCAAGCCAGGGATTATGTAATGGAACCCGGCTGATCATCACTGATCTTGCCCAGTTTGTTATTCATGCCAAAATCCTAACTGGGTCACATGTAGGGCATACAGTCATTATACATCGAATATACTCACATCCACACAATCAAAATGGCCTTTTATATTGAAACGGAGACAATTCTCTATTAAACCATGCTACGCAATGACAATTAACAAAAGCCAAGGCCAGTCGCTTATTTATGTAGGTCTGTATCTACCAAATCCAGTGTTTAGTCATGGGCAACTTTATGTAGCACTTTCTAGGGTTACAAGTCCAGACGGACTCAAAATCCTCATGATACAAGATGAAGACAAGGAACTAAAGAACCATACACGAAACATTGTTTTCCGGGAGGCTTTCAATAACCTATCTTAGCATGCCTAGGTACAATTGTATTCATCAATAAATACTCATGCTCTTCTATTTCCACTATAAATCTTTTTAAAATGTTTGTTGTTTATATAATATAAGTCAGTGGCTAACTTGATAGGATTTCAGAATTACTTTCGGGCTAACGGATTGGAGAAGCATAAATCTATCACTTCAAATGGTGACCTCCGGACAATGGCGGACTTAGGAATTTGTCATAGGGTGTGCACAAACTAATAAAAAATAAAAATTGATGCAAGCTCTTTCGGGTCAGCTCGCGTTATTCAACTGGGTTCTTTTGTAGTTTCCTTTTGATTGGTTCGGGTTATGCACTCATGCTATATTTTTTTAATAAAAGGTTGTCCTACATACAATAGCAAATTCAAAAATTTTAAGTTACCTAACAAAAGATTAATTTGCGATTACTGATACTGGCAGCTATTTGTTCTGCTACAGGCGAGCAACCAGTCCATATTCGAAATGTAGGTATATCTTTAACATACTTTACTTGAAATAAACACTCCTTGATTATACTTTATTTCCAGACAAAAACCATATTTAGAATTTTTCAACCAGTCAGACTATTAAAGGTTTTTCTAACTTCAAAGAGGACATGCCTCAAGTAAATAATTCAAGTTTATTACTCTACTATGATATCATGCAATAAGATTTGAATAAAAAAGAATTTTTTAAATATTCTACCCGTAGTCGGGTTGACCTGAACCCGAGTAGACCCGACTAACCCGAGTTGAACTCGAGTCGGGTTCGGTAAATTATTTTTACCCTCAACCTGAATAACCCGAACTCGATCAACCTGACCCGATTCCCACCTCTACATATAAGTGATGTGCACATTAATTTTAATAAACATGCACATTACTTTTAATGATGTATTTTTCATTTCTTTTATTGATATATAACATTAAATTTTACTTAAATTAAAAACACACATTAAATGAACCAATAAACGAATATTAAGTTTTGTAAGAAATAAAATAATTGTTGAGATGAGTCTAAAGATAATGGCCATAACATTAGTGCATCATTAAGTTGATCGGTTAGAAAATTAGTCGTATGATTTGGGCATGAAACAATGCTCATTTGTGATAGTCATTTATCACATTTTGAATCAAAAAAGTAAACAAATATGGTCCATCTTTGAGTGTAGTGTGTTTAGGGGTGTTCTTTGGGGGCATCACTGCAGAGACAGGGCAAGTACAAGGAACCTGTTAAGTATCATTCTATGGTTCTATCTATATCAGAAAAACTAGGCGAAGATTCAGGAAACTCAGAAGCATTTGGAGCAATAGCCGACTGTTACACAGAATTGGGGGATCTAGAGTGTGCAGCAACCTTCTATGATCAGTACATTTCTAGATTGCAACCACATTAATCCGTTCTTTAGCTTAAGTGCCAATGGTAACAGCTTACGTCGTGACATGCTATGTATGTAAACACACATATACCACAAATATAATGCAATTGAAGAATCAATTTAAATCTTTCAAAAAGCTATATTGTTTAAGTGTTCCACATATTGTATTGTACTCTAACTGTCATTTTAGCAAGACCATTAAACAAAACCACTACACTAAACCTAAATTACAAAAATAACTTAAACAGCTGTGCAATCAAAACCAATACTTTAACAACTAATTTCATAAGCCAAAGGTATACAGTTAATTATCTTAATTCTTCATCAATATAATTAAAACGAAACAAATATAACACCCTTAGCCTAATAATGTGCATATATATAAATGATTCAGTTGTAATATTGTTTTTTTTATTTCTAAAGCTAGAGGGTACGTACATACATTTTAATATATTTGTACCTATTCTATCAATTCCATAAATCTATATTAGCAGAGGTGTTGCTTCCAATTATAATATCTTACCATCGATAAAAAATAATAATTCTGCCATCACTTTGCCTTATACCCACAGATCCATTCAAAAGCATAAATTCTCCCAAAAGCCTAACCAATAAAAAACACGTATTGGAGGACATGTAAAAATAACAGATACCAAAAAACCCAGAAAATAAAAGTACCGATCTAAGAAAATAAAAGTTTTCCTCAACAGTTCGATCTTTAGTTGATTCGTCAAAAGATGGCGTAGTTCCCTAATCAAATTAAAAATATATGTTGAATTACAAGGAAAGATAACTTACCCAGGCTAGCTAGCACATAGAGATTTTATTTACCGAGGAATGTATTGAAAGAAGATAATGAACTTCAACAGGTAGGTGTTTGTTTATTTCTTTATTGATTTTGACTATAAAGTGGGGATTTGTTTCCAACAAATTTTAAAATAATCCTCCTAAAATTGATACTTTACTTATTTGACACAATATTTTCTTGCCAATACATTTTTCTAATAACTTATAAAACTAAAGCTTAAGCTTCATACATTTTTCTAATAACTTATAAAACTAAAGCTTAAGCTTCATTTTTCTAATAATTTATGAAACTAAAGCTTAAGCTTATAAAACTAAAGCTTAAGTTTCATAACATGTTTTAAGTTTTATGACGCAACCGGGGCATCGCCCGGGTCTGAAAGCCTCGTATAATAAATTTTGTAGTGTAACCAATTAACAATCTAAACTAGATTTAATACCTTGGCTTCAAAATCTAGCCAAGTATCGTCACATTGCTACTCTAATCACTAAATTTACACCCAAATTAAGAAATACTACGTATCTAATTAAGATATCTACCAACACTGATCAGTCTCCCATCTCCGCAACTTATAACCACCTGATGTTCTCATAGGAGACGAATTTCTTGCTACTCGCTTGTGAAACAAAGACCGATCATAATCCGCTCGTTTTTCCGGGTCAGAAAGCGTAGAATAAGCCGAATGTACCTTGATAAACTCATCAGCCGAAGAGTCACCACTTCCTACATCAGGATGCAAAACCCTAGCTAGTTTTCGATATGCAGCTTTTACTTCTCGTGTATCAGCTCCCATTCGAACTCCAAGTACATCGTACAAGGACGAAGAGCTAGAACTACGTAGCAATATCTCTGTTGATGATGATGTTCTTTCGGCTGTCGCGTAGGCAGCTGAGATACTTGATGTTTTAAACTTAAGAGAAGCTGGAAGTGCTTGAATTGATTTGTGTGTATTGCAAATGGAATAAGTGAACAAGGAGCATGAAGATGCAGTTGAAATAGCAGCCATAATTGTTTGATGTGAATTGGGATGAAATATTTGATGGGATGTTAATGCGATTACTGATTTCGTTTGAGGGGGTTATGTAAGGGGTTAATATACATAGAAGTTACTAAACTTTCTAAGAAATTTGTCCTAAGGTAACGAACGTTCATTTTGTGTTTCTAAGTTACTAATGTTCATATGACCGGTTGATTAAGTTACCCACTTAAAAAAACGTGATATTTATGTTACATAACATGAAAAAACAAGACATTTATGTTACTTAACTTATCAAAAAACATGCATTCAGGTTACTTAAATTAACACTAAATTATAGTGATGTATAGTTTAGTAACTTAGAAACACAAAATAAACGTTCCTTACCTTAGGACAAATTTCTTGGAAAGTTTAGTAACTTCTTTGTATATTAACCCTTATATAAGCGTATGTAAAATAAGGTTGAGTACGTGGATATGACATGGAAATGAGTTATCAGAAAAAATGTGCTATCTGTTGTACGCGGTATTAAATTGCAACGTGAACGATATTGGTTAGTCTCGTCTTCCCAAGTTATTCCTTTTGCCGTGTGTATGATTTGGCAGTAGCTTTGTAAAGGAAACAATCATTTAAACACATTTTTATATCAGAGGTGAATTGACACAATAAAAAATAGAGTTAATTACATTTTTGTTCCTTATAGTTTGCCGGGTATAACGGGTTTGGTACAAAAGTTTAAAAAGTAACGGTTTCAGTCATATTTGGTCGACCCGTAACACTTTTAGTCTCAAATGTTGGTTTGACTGACTTTGAGTGTTAACTGTAAGGGCATATATATTTTTTGGTTCACAACAACTAAAATTAATAAAAAAAAATTCTTTTCATTTTGTTATCTTTATGTACACAAATCTACAACATTATCACAAACGAACTATTTTTGTACTCATATGACCAACGTACATTCAAATTTGACTCGATATCACAAATATGACAATAAAATAATTAAAATACCCTTTTAAATAAACCACCACTACCATCCATTCATTCCATCAGCCATTTTGCTGGTGTTTTCATCGATCTCAGCATTCAAATCAAAATCCACTTCAACACTCATATGTGGCAGCCGCCACCACCATGTTCCGGCCACTCCGGTCGTCGTTGTCGTATCTCCGCCACCCAACTACACTTACAACCACCATATACATACACCAAGACACCACCATTGATCCACCACCGATCCACCCGATCTACCACCAGATTACCACCACTATCGCCATCTCACCATCATAGCAACCATCCATCTGGCCACCCATCGATGTCCGACAACCGCTATCCTTAAACCACCACCATGCTTGTCGCCTTCGTCGCACCATCCGAGCACCACCATCCAGATCTGCCGTCAAATCTACACTATACAACCGCCATCCATCACGTCATTATCACCATCATCAACCAGCCACCGCTGTTGTGGTCTAAACCACGCAGCCGCCACCACTACTACATCACAAATTAGTGATATCAAAAATACGACAACATGCTGACATTTTGACACCATTGAAATATGGCATACCCAATAGGTAAATGAAACTTCCATTATTATCATGGACTGTCTGATATGCTTGTAGAAGCTAATTTACTGCTTATTAACAGGTATCGTACCATAAGGATCCAAGAACAATTTGTTATACATACCACTATGTGCTGCTAAAAGGTTTGCCATGTTGTTGTATCGTGGCCATAAAGCGGTCAAAACTCACACCGTTGACTACTTAGCAGTAGGTCTTACATGAATTAGAGAAAAGAATAAGGGGGCGTTTGGTTAACCTGAGGGGAATGGGAATGGGAATGGGAATGGGAATGGGAATGGGAAAGGGTAAGGGAATACAAAGGAATGCAATAAACATTCTTTAGTATTATCATTACCATTGATGGTGCTTAGTTAATATAAGACGTGGTGGTGATTGGAGATGGTGGCAACAACTGTTAGGGTGATAGTTAGTGGTCGCGACGATAACGGTGTTGGTAAAGGAAACAATTAATAAAATTAGTGACGATTAGTGGTGGTTGAGAACGACGGAAATTACAGACGATTGCGTACTTGTGGTAGTCGGCAGAGGTGAAGATGGTGGTAATGGCGTGGTTTGGTGGTTTTGGGGTGGTTATTTACGGTTGGTTGGTGGTTACAATAAGCGGTGTGGTGGTGGTGAGGGTGACGCGTTACCATAGTGAGGTGGTAGGGTCCAGTGGCGGTGGTGATGGTGGTGGCGTCGAATAGTGGTGGTTTCGAGAGTCATGGTAGCGTTGGGAGGGTGGTGATAGCGAAAATAGTGGTGGTCAGTGGTGGCGTTAGTAGGGTGGTGGTAGCGACAATGGTGGTGCTCAGTTGTGGTGGTACTGTCGGAGAGTGGTGGTGTCAGAGGGTGGTGGTGGCGTTAGGAAGGTGGTAGTAGCGACAATGATGGTGGTCAGTGGTGGTGGTGGCGTCGGAGAGTGGTGGTGGCGTTAGGAAGGTAGTAGTAGCGACAATGGTGGTGGTGGCGTCAGAGAGTGGTGGTGTCGGAGGGTGGTGGTGGCGTTAGGAGGGTGATGGTAGCGACAACGGTGGTGGTCAGTGATGGTGATGGCGTTGGAGAGTGGTGGTGGAGAGTGGTGGTGGCGTTAGGAGGGTGGTGGCAGCGACAATGGTGGTGGTGGTGGTGGCGTCAGAGAGTGGTGGCGTCGAAAAGTGGTGGTGGCGTTAGGAGGGTGGTGGTAGCGAAAATGGTGGTGGTCAGTGGTGGTGGTAGCGTCAGAGAGTGGTGGTGTCAGAGGGTGATGGTGGCGTTAGGAGAGTGGTGGTAGCGACAATGGTGGTGGTTAGTGGTGGTGGTGGCGTCGGAGAGTGGTGGCATTAGGAGGATGGTGGTGGCGTTAGGAGGATGGTGGTAGCGACAATGGTGGTGGTCAATGGTGGTGGTGGCGTCAGAGAGTGGTGGTGGTGGCGTCAGAGAGTGTTGGTGTCGGAGAGTGGTGGTGGCGTTAGAAGAGTGGTGATAGTGACAACGGTGGTGGTCAGTGGTGGTGGTGGCGTTAGGAGGATGGTGTAGCGACAATGGTGGTGGTGGTGGTGATGATGGTGGTAGCTGGAGACGCACATATACATGCGTCAATCTATTACCTTGAATCCATTACCTCCGATTTACAAGGGAATGCTTCATTACCCATTAGTGGGTAATGATTACCTATAATTTCATAAAACAAGCATTATTAATCATTCTCCTTCCCATTCCTTACCCCTAATATCCTTAACCAAGCACACCTTAAGTAGTTATGAATTTTGATAATATATTGCTCAAGTTGTGAGGGAACCCCTCATTGGTTTAACTTAAGAAATAAGTCATCAAAAATTTGTTGTCATCTAAATATAAAGGGTATTTTAGTAATTTAAAAGGGCATTTTAGTAATTTCATGGTTATATTGGTGATATCAGAGTAAATTTTGAATATACGTTGGTCAAATGAGTACAAAAAATAGTTTGTTTATCATAATGGCACAAAATAAAGAGTACGTGTTTATTGTATAACTTTTACCCAAATAAATACCATAACCCTATCCAATCGACGACTAAAATAAAACTCCGCCACCACAACCAATCGTCGACCACTACTTAGAAACACCAACGTATATGGCAGCATCACGCCACTCTTCATCTTCTACTCTCTTTTTTCTAATTTAAACACTCATCAAAACTTTTAATCACCTGCTCACTATCTTTTCTTTTTATAGATCTCACTTGCACCAACACAATCTCAATATACCTTCACCCCTACCACCTTCAAACATACCATCGTCATTTACAGCCTCACCCTCGTCGACTACCATCAACTTATCATGTCATATGTTTGACACCATCACCTCCATCATAGCCAATTAATCTTTCTTATAAATCTAGGGGTATCGATTGGAAGATAAATTTGAGGGCTTAAATTTTTATATCATATACTATTTGATCTGGTAAAGATGATTTGGGTTATGGGTTAGATCTAAAAAAATTAGTTGGAGTTTTGTACTGTTGTAGGATTTGTATTGGTTTAGAATTGTAGATAAATTTATTTGTTAAATTTTGTTGTACGAAACCGACAACATCCACGTGTTTCCCTTGATCTCTACCATACACTAGACCTACATTAGCAGTGCCCTTCAAGTACTTCAAAATCCACTTCACCGCTTCCTAGTGATTTTTACCCGGATTTTCCAAATACCTGCTCACAATGCTAACAGCATACACAATGTCCGGTCTAGTGCAAACCATCAAGTACATTAAACTACCTACAACATTCGCATATAGGACCTTACTCATTCTTGTGGAGTCCATTGATCGTTAGACTCAATGGTTATGAACCATTATATCTAGGTTGATCATCGTTCATATGATAACATAGCGGAAAAGAACAATGATCATGAACAAGGTGTTTAGGCACAAAAGAACACGAATTAAAACAAATGGGTTGCTCATTATATTAATAACAAACAACCACTAGACGTGTATACATTGAATCCCACGTCTAGTGCGACACACACTTTAGGTTTACATTGTGAATGAATAATAATATGAATAAAACCTAAGACTCTTGTTCCTTTTATAGTGGAAGGAACAGAATCCACAAGAGATAAAATCAAATAAACATCTAAATCTTCTATTTAGATAAACTATATATTGTGTATATTATAAATAATATACTCAATATATTCCCTAAATATAATTCTCCATCAAATCTTCAATATCCATCAGCGTTTGACTTTGTTGACTGCGTTTGACTTTTGTTGACTTCTGTCAACGCCCAATTTGCTCTTGTCAACGCCTAATTTGTTCTTGTCAACGCCTGAACAAATATCTTGATGTTTTCTTCGTTTTTGAGTTTCTGCCACATCAACTTTTTGACCCAACAATCTTCCCCTAGTTGATAGTGGCAAAACTCTATGTGTATCTCTTGTAAGTTGTACATGATCTTCAGATTGCTTCCCCTCAAGTGTAGCACGTATTTTTTTCCCCTTTTTGTCACATCAACAAGGAAGTAAACAATGTTGCAAGCTTTGAAGATTCTCCAAATGTAGGCTCTGTGTAATGATCCTGAAGAAAAATTAATATGATATTTTTGATGTAGAAGTAGAATAACCCAACCTTGTGTTCCATGTCTTGTACTATCCATGTAACTAAGAACTTATAGAGGAGGATATAAGTAGACCTCGATCCCTTGTCAATATTCTCATCCTTTGTGAGACACTGAGCACTATAATGTATCTCCTTCAAGTGTTATGACAAGTCTTCATCACCATCCATGTAAAGCACGAACAAGTTATCTTTAAAGTGTGAGTGTCACAGGAAACACCACGACTTTAAGATATGATAGAACACAAACTCGCGAAAATCTTCTTCAATCATCAAACTTACCATAAGAATTCTTCCCCTTAAGCTAACACCTCTTCATGACGAATTTGAATGAAATAACATCTTCATACCATATGTAAAAGTGTTATGCTGGATAACTCTTTTGCAAGGCTATCCCGATTACATAGTTTAAATATCCATCAAATTCCCACGAATAATTGCTAACTCGCTTTAAAATCATTAATCCATTTAAAAATATCCGAGCCATAAATATCAACATGATATTCTATATTAAAACGGAGATTCCATGTACCTTTGTGTGTATAATCCTCCTTTTTCGTGTGCTCAAAACATACCAGTTTTCTCAACAGCAGCAAACCTTGTGTTGTCCAATATCTTCTTCTGTCCAATATCTTTGACAGATGTATTGTCCAATATCGGACAATACGTGTCAGCGTTGAAGTTCATATATCGCACGACACTGTCAACTCCAACAGTGTTGACTTATTCTGTCAGCGTCGAAACCCTTCCTGTCAGCGCCTAAATAACAAACGTCAGCGTTAAAAATACTCTTGTCAGCGCCAACCATCCTTGTCAGCGTCTAATGAATTCTTGTCAGCGTCTAAATCAAACACTGATGTTATTTGCGGCCACTTCCCATCTCAAAGTATATCCTAGGTTCAGACTTAAAAGAACTCCAATATTAACGTGGAAGTAATATAACTGCTTCCATATTTCTCCCTTAAATCACGCATGAATATATTATCCAAAAATATTTACGTAGCAATCTTTGACCAAATAGATGACAAACAATTCACGAATCACCCATGCCAAACCGTGTGAACACAAATGATTTAGACCAATCAAAAGCTTTCAATCGTGTGAACACAAAAACTCCTTTGACCAATCAAAATCTAAGCACCGTGTGAACACACTAGCATCAACCAATGAGAACCTTTGTACCGTGTGAATGCAACTGAATATTTACAAAGAATTGTCGTGTGAATCCAAGATGTTCCACCAATAAGAAACAAATGGCTTGTATATAGATTCAGCCCCCACGTGAGTTATTGTAGACTAGCATGTATAGGATTCGAATTAAAAACAGTAACATGAATCTGCATTAACCTTCACGTCTGTAACAGCGATCTAGGGTTTGGAACTTTGAGCATTGAAACCCTAAATAGGGTTTGTAAATAACCTTAGATCGTGTATCTTCACACGTTTTAACAGCCACGAACATCATAACATTCTGCTTTCTAGGTAGATCTAGGGTTTGAGAAACCCTAGGTCATGATTTTATGTGAAAGCAAAACATTAATACCTTTACTGCAGCGAACTTCGATCATGAATAACTTCTTCATTAGGGCTTAGATCGAAGATCCCTTCGGTGAGATTCCAGACACAAGTGCCAAGAACCTACAGTTCAAAAATCACGAAGATCCAACGGTTAACGAAGGAGAAAACGTGTTTTGAACATGGCTGTCCACAGAAAACTGCATATACCCTGCTGCTGACTTTGACGCTTAATAACTTTTGTCTGGGGATAAAACTCAACAATCCCTCCGGTGGATGTTTAGATCTATGTATGTAGAACACACATAAAAAATTTCGTGACGATCCAACGGTTCAATCAAAAGTTATGACCTTCTGAATACTGCTGCGCACACAAAAACGTCCAGAAAAACTCATACGAATTTTTCTTTTCTTCACCATACACGAACACCTCGTCGGACCTAGATATCAAGAGCCTTAGGCTCTGATACCAATTGTGGAGTCCATTGATCGTTAGACTCAATGGTTATGAACCATTATATCTAGGTTGATCATCGTTCATATGATAACATAGCGGAAAAGAACAATGATCATGAACAAGGTGTTTAGGCACAAAAGAACACGAATTAAAACAAATGGGTTGCTCATTATATTAATAACAAACAACCACTAGACGTGTATACATTGAATCCCACGTCTAGTGCGACACACACTTTAGGTTTACATTGTGAATGAATAATAATATGAATAAAACCTAAGACTCTTGTTCCTTTTATAGTGGAAGGAACAGAATCTACAAGAGATAAAATCAAATAAACATCTAAATCTTCTATATAGATAAACTATATATTGTGTATATTATAAATAATATACTCAATATATTCCCTAAATAGAATTCTCCATCAAATCTTCAATATCCATCAGCGTTTGACTTTGTTGACTGCGTTTGACTTTTGTTGACTTCTGTCAACGCCCAATTTGCTCTTGTCAACGCCTAATTTGTTCTTGTCAACGCCTGAACAAATATCTTGATGTTTTCTTCGTTTTTGAGTTTCTGCCACATCAACTTTTTGACCCAACAATTCTTTCCACATCCCAGTCACTCGACGGACAATCCTTCAAAGATACCTTGAAGTGTGCTCCCAATGGCATAGAGACCGACTTGCCATTATCCACTCTGTAGTTATTCAGAGTTTTCCGCACATATCCCGACTGAGACACCTTCAGGGTTCGGTTACCCCTATCCCTGACAATCTCCATACCAAGTATCTTCCTAGCTGGACCAAGTTCCTTCATATCAAACTCTTTCCGCAGCTGTCCCTTGGTATATTTGATCTCAGACTTGCTTTTACAAGCAATCAACATATCATCTACATACAGCAGTAGATATATGTACATACCTGGTGCAAACTCCTTGAAGTAAACACAACTATCATAGTTGCTACGGCTAAACCCATTGCTGACCATATACACATCAAACCGTTTGTACCACTGCCTTGGAGACTGCTTAAGACCATAAAGGGATTTCTTCAACAAACATACCATGCTGCCCGTTCCTTCTTCAAAACCAAGCGGCTGCCTCATATAAATGGTTTCTTCAAGATTACCATGCAAAAACGCCGTCTTCATATCAACTTGTTCCAACTCATAATCTTCACAAGCAGTTAATGAGAGAATCACCCTAATAGATGTATTTCGAACCACGGGTGAGAATACCTCATTATAGTCAATCCCTGCTCGTTGTGTGAAACCCTGAGCTACCAGCCTTGCTTTATACTTTGGTTTCTGAACACCTTCAATCCCTTCTTTAATCTTATACAACCACTTGCAGCTTACCAGCTTCTGACCACGTGGTTGATCGACCAGCTCCCAAGTATGATTCTTCTTTAAAGAACTCATCTCTTCCTCCATAGCATGAACCCACTCATCCATTTCAGATGAATTAATCGCCTCCTGGAATGTGATTGGTTCATGTGTATCTTCTTCCTCAGCAATAGCAGATGCATAAGCCGTAATATCATCATCTTCCCTAGACCCTGATGATCTAGACAATGATACATTACCTTCATTCCTATACCTTGTAGGTACATTAATTGTTCTCTTAGCTCTATCACGCACCAGAACATAGTTGTCCAGATTCTGTTGTTGAGGCATTGCATCTACTGCATCTTCAACTTGATCCTCATATTCATTCCCTGAATTTACCCCAGTATGAGGATCCACAGTTGGTTCGACCCGACTGCCTTGAAGTTCCATCTCAAACTCAATTTCCTTCCTAGAATCTGCAGCACCAGCACCCTTGAGAGTATCCTTATACATAAGGCTCTCATTAAAGACCACATCCCTGCTTATGATTATCTTCTGTTTAACATCATCCAACCTCCATAATCTGTATCCCTTCACACCCTCGGGATACCCCAGGAATATGCATTTTATAGCTCTAGGCTTGAGCTTCCCCTGATTCACGTGTGAATAAGCAACGCAACCAAATATCCTCAACATCTCGTAATTCGCTGGATGTCCTGACCATAAGTACATAGGTGTCTTCTTCTCCAACGCTTTATATGGAGACCTATTGATCAGATATGCTGCCGTCACCGTTGCTTCAGCCCAGAATGATTCTGGCAAACCAGACTGAATCAATAAACACCTAACCTTGTCCAAGAGCGTCCTGTTCATTCGTTCAGCTAGACCATTCTGTTGCGGAGTTCCAGCAACCGTCAAATGTCTTGCTACCCCACTCTCCTTGCACAAGTTATTAAAGTCCTGATTACAAAACTCCAAACCATTATCCGTTCGAAGTTTCTTCAGTTTTCTACCTGTCTGGTTTTCTACCAACTGCTTCCACTCCTTGAACTTGTTGAACGCCTCACTCTTGTGTCTAAGAAAATAAACCCAAACCCTCCTCGAATAATCATCAACAATCGATAAGAAGTAACGACAACCACTCATCGATTCCACCCGAGAAGGACCCCAGAGATCCGCATGGACATAGTCTATAACTCCCTCTGTTGTGTGCTGACCTCGACCAAAACTCACCCTGGTCGATTTTCCAAGAACACAATTTTCACAGAATTCGAGCTTACCTAGACCTTCCTTCCCCAGCACCTCTCTTCTTTTGAGTTCATTCAAGCCTGCTTCACTAATGTGACCCAGGCATTTATGCCACACCTGCGCAAGACTTTTCTTTTCTTCTATACCGACACTAGCTTCACTTGATTCAGCCCAACCATCCAAGGAGTACACACAAGTTTCCTTCAAAGTTCCCGACAAAACCATCAAATAACCCTTGATCACCTTTACTCTTCCATTCTACAACTTCACGGTATAGCCATCTCGATCCAGAGTGCCCAAAGATAACAAATTTCCTTTCAACTCAGAATGTAGCGCACATTCTCAAGCACAAAAATTAATCCATCTTTCATTTGTACTCTCACCTTTCCTGTCCCCTTGATGGCACATGCTCTATTATCACCGAGCAAAACCATACCACCATCAAGCTCCCTAAAATCAAAGAAGTCCCTCCTAGGCGTCATGTGATAGGAACCACCAGAGTCCATGATCCACTCTAAGAACCTTTCCCCACTCACCGCCATCAACAAATCACCATTGTCATAACCCTTAAAATACGAACCAACGTCCTTTTTTGCATTCTTGTTGACAAAGCCATTTGATTTCTTCTTGTTCCATCTTGGACAGTCTTTCTTAAGGTGATCCTCAGAATAGTATATGTAACACTTCTGTTTATAAGTTCCTTTACCCTTTGACTTTGATCGCGAACTACCACGTCCTTGATTACCCCAATGCTCCGACCTTCCCCTTACATATAACCCATCACCATCATCCTTTACATCTGTCCTCTTCTTCAAATCCCGTGAATTAAGGGTAGACAAGACATCTTCCAAAGAGAGCGACTCCCTTCCATAAAGTAATGTCTCCACAAAGTTATCATACGAGGACGGTAATGAAGTAAGTAACATGAGTGCCTGATCTTCGTCATCAATTTCAACGTCTATGTTCGCCAAGTCACCGATCAACTTATTAAACTCATCTATATGTTCAGATAATTTCTTACCTGAATGCATGTAGAACGTGAACAACTTCTTCTTCAAGTACAATTTATTGGCTAAAGACTTTGTCATATACAAAGTTTCTAACTTTAACCAAACCCCCGCAGCAGTATTTTCTTTGTTGACTTCCCTCAACACCTTGTTATCCTAGCACAAGAGTAAGGCACTGTGTGCTTTTTTATAGACTTCCGTCTTCAATGCCGCAGTCTTTTCAGCGTCCGTTATGGTACTCGGGAATGGATCTAACGCAGCCTCCCAACCATGTTGAATTAATAGACACCGCATCTTCACACGCCACAACCCGAAGTCATTAGACCCGTCGAATTTTTCGACGTCAAACTTCGCATATTGATCTTCGGTTGTTGGGTTTACGATTCCAACAATTGTTGGAATATTAGTAGTAAACTTAAATATAGTTTAGGGACTTAAGTGTACTTTGAATATAGATTTGGAATAGACTAGTATTAGGAAGTTTTTAGGTTAACCTCCTTAAGTTGGTTTATAGGAAGTTTCCTATTTAACTTAAGACGGTGCCTACCCCTCATCTCTATAAATAGGGATGAGGGGGATCCTAGTTCATTGTATTCTTCTTCCTCAATGTAGTCTTTATTAGGGTTATTAATAAAGAGGTAGTTGAGGGTATACCGTGTGCATATATTTGTCAGTTCTTTGTAGTCTCTCGGGTTCGCTACTTGTACTCGATACAACTCGCGATCTAGCGGTTCCGTGTTATCGAACTTCGGGTTTGTTGTCGGTTTCGTACAACAAGTGGTATCAGAGATTGGGTCTCAAGGTCTCCAAGGATCGAGTGCTAGGTCGGGTCCGAGTTTATCCGTAGTATCGAGGTTCGATTTTCGTTTTGGAATTGGGTTCTCAAGTGTACGATCGGGTTTTGCTTGTACGTGATCGAGGTTTAGGGATATTCTAATTAATTCGATTTGTAAGAAGGGTACTTTCTTGTGGTTCAAGTTTCGATCGTGGTTCGCTTGAGTTTTAAGTTGACGGTTGGGTTTGCTTGTTCGAAATCGAGGTTTTAGGGTTATACTAATTAATTCGATTTGCAAGAAAGGTATTTTCTTGTGGTTCAAGTTTGACCGTGGTTTGCTTGGGTTTTCAAGTTAACGGTCGGGTTGCTTGTTCTAATCGAGGGTTTAGGGTTATCCTAATTAATTCCATTTGCAAGAAAAGGTTTTAGCAACAACGGGTATATTGCACATGGCTTGCGAGGCTTGTCGGTAAAGTTGGTTAAGAAACAACTTGACAAGGTTTGTAGCAAGGTTAAAGAAGATTCAAGACTTGTCTAGGTTGCAAGAATTCTTAGTGTATTAGAAATCAGTTTTGCAAAATTAAAAGTACGACAAGGGTTACTTCAAAAGGAGTCGGGTACTTTCTTGATTCAAGGGTTGTCGATTTGTTGGATAGGTTAATTTTCAAGGATCAATCGATATTTGAGTAAGAAAGGGTGTTCTTTTGAAGGGTTACTTGGTTTGATCGATTTCTAAGAAGGTTTCTCTTAGGGTTATATCGATAAAGCAAGGGTTTTTCTTTATAAACGGGGACTTCGTATTCGTGATTGTGAGGTTTAATATATCACAAGGTTTAGTGAATTATCGAAGGGACTTTGTCGGTTTGTGATTGTGAGGTTATTCACAAGGTTTAGCAAACAACAAAGGGTAAAAGAAAAAATGGCTAGTTCTATAACTAGGTTTAACATCGAGAAATTCGATGGATTTTATGTACATAAGCATGGAGGTTCAAAACAAGTTAGGTTCAAACAACTTGGTCCTTGATAGGTGTGTAAACACCCATCCTTTTTACCACTTAATTACAACAATAACCGAGCCAAAACGTGTATTTTATGTCTTTTATGTCGGAATTATGCGTGGTTTGTGTTTTTGTTGTGATTTAGGACAAAAAGGTGAAAAGTGGAGAAAACACGGGCATTCACGGGCTTTTATCGAAGAAAAAGACTAAAGATGAAGTCGAGAAGTCAAGAGTGCAAAAAGAACGGAAGTCCAAGACCTATTCTGAAGATTTATCGAAGAAAAAGTCAAAAGACGGAAGTTTACTTAAAGCCGAAGAACTCAAGTCTATTTTATTGAAGTATTAAAAGACGAGTTCAAAAAAATCCCAAACCAAAAGTCATTAAAGTCCAAGATTAAAGAAGATTAAAAGACTTAAGGACTAATGGTGCAATTAACAAACGATTAAGAAGAGAAGGACTAATCATGCAATTAAGGAGAAAGGAAAGAGGGGAGTAAGCTTCCTAAGCACTCCTTAACCTCCCATATATATAGATAGATGAGATTAACATTTTTCTTTGTTGGATAATAATGACAATTAGTTCTTCCACTTTTATTTACCTTGTCATTTATTTACTTGTCAAATTTAAATACTTGTCTTGCACCTTAATTACCATTTAATTTCAAGTAAGTGTTCTTTTAATTCTTGTTAATCTTTATCTTTATTGTTTGATCTCATTCTACCTTTCTTTAATCTTTAATTTATATGTTTATTATTCATGTTCATGTTCTTGAGTTTTTGTTAAATTTATCAAGTGGGGTTTGATTATCTTGATCTTTATTGTTAGTTTTGTTGTTTTGGATTGTTTGATTATCATTAGTATATGTTTATTGAATAGTTTGATTTAATCTTGTGGTTGATTTTGCTTTATTTTTATCTAGATCGTTTCTTTTTCTTGTTCCATGTTCTTCGGGGTGTTTGTTTGCAGGTTCTGATCTTCTCAGATATTCAGGATAAGGGAATTATTCTGGATAGGCAGAATATTCAGGATAGCCCAAATATTCCGAATAGGGAAATTATTCGGGATAGGCCAAATATTCTGAATAGGGAAATTATTCCGAATAGGGAAATTATTCTGAACAGGAAAATTATTCGGGATAGACCAAATATTCTGAATAGGGAAATTATTCCGAATAGGGAAATTGTTCTGAATAGGAAAATTATTCGGGATAGGCCAAATATTCTGAATAGGGAAATTATTCCGAATAGGGAAATTATTCCGAATAGGCCAAATATTCTGAATAGGGCAAACATTCCGGATAGGCAGATTATTCCGAATAGACCAATATTCCGAATAGAGAGGATTATTCCGGATAGGTGACATATTCCGAGTAAGCCATTTATTCCGAATAAGGGTATTATTCCGGATAAGCTGATTTTCAGCCTTCTTTAATTCCAGTTTTTAATTTTCTGCTTTTAATTTCGAGCTTTATTTTTCCCGCCTTTTTCCTTACTTGCACTTTAAGTTTAATTGCCTTAGATTTATTTTAGCCTTGCCTTAGTTTTAAGTTTTAGTTGCGTTTTAAGTTTGCCTTAGTTAGATTTAAGTTTACGTTATTTACTTTTAGTGCCCTTTAATTTCTCGTCACGCTTTTAAATACTTGCCTTTTATTTTAAGTTAGATTTAGATTTACATTAATGCACTTTTACTTTAATTGTTTTTGCACATTTAATATACTACAACGACATACTTTTGTTTCACCAAAGAACAACAGAGTCACACATAGAACCTAGATCAATTCGTTAAGATACAGAGAACTGAATTTTCTTACATGCAAATTTTCATGTATTAAATGGCGCCGCTGCCGGCTCTTTTCGTAAAGATTAACGGTTTTCTGTGAGAGACGCGTTGCTTTTTGGGATCCGTTCACTTGTGAGCGTTATTTTCTTGCTTAAAAAATTCAAAAAAACCATAAAAATTAAAAATTGTTAAAAAATCAGTAAAAATTAAAAATTTCAAAAATCCAAAAAGATTTTATCTTTATTGTGTATATATATTGTCTTTGCGTTTAGTTTTGTTTTCTTTTGCCTTTGTAGGTGTATGCGTACTAGATCTTCTAATTATCAAGAGCTCGAGACTCGAGAAGATTTAAGTATGTCAGGTGTTAACAACAATAATCATCCACCGCACCTCAACAATAACAACAATACTCTTCCACAGCCCGATCTTCGGACAATGGAGGAACTTTGTCAACCTACCATGTTTGGACGAGGAGGAACGATTGCGCCGATGCAAATCACGGCTCCTGAGTTTTCGTTGAAGCACCACATGATTCAGCATGTGCAAACTAATCCATTCGCCGGAATGCTTGATAATGATGCCAACAAACACCTCGACAAGTTCATTACAATCACCCAAAGCATGAAGTTGCCCGGTGCCACAATGGATGTTCTACGCCTTCAACTCTTTCCACATACTTTATCACATCATGCCGAGAAATGGTTTGATCGTCTCCCGAAGAATTCTATTCACACTTGGGATGACATGACTCAACGCTTTTTGTCGCGCTACTTTCCACCATCCATGGTCACAAGCCTTCGCAATCAAATCAACGGTTTCATGCAAGATCCTGATGAATCTCTTTTTGATGCTTGGGAAAGATATAATGTCTTGACTGATCGTTGTCCAAACCACAACATGCTCCCTGTGACCTTAATTGATACTTTCTACAACGGATTGACTTTTCGTGATCGTGATACGATTAATGCAGCCACCGGTGGCACATTTATGAAAAGGAGACCCGAGGAGTGTAGAGAGCTTATTGAGAACATGACTACTCACCACAAAAATTGGGATTCCTCCGCTTCTTCAAGGAACAACCCGAGAGTCAATGTCTCTTCTACTTCAACAAACCCTGATATGACCGAACTCACCCGCATGATGACTGAAATGAGCAAAAGTATCTTGCTTCTCGCTTCAAACCAACAACAACAACAAGTTAAAGCGGTTGCACCTTCTTGTGAAACATGCTGCGGTCCACACTCATACACCGATTGTCCTTCTACTCAAGGAAATCCGGAAAATGTGTATGAAACATATGGTAATTATTCACCGGAAAATTACCAAGCTCGACCTCAAGGGGATAGAAATTTGCTGAGTTACTGGTCCAACAATTACCTTTCACCCGGTTTTTCTCCTCAAAACCAAAACCCCGCCAACAACTACAATAGAAG
Organism: Glebionis coronaria; assembly: GCA_025667525.1. Taxonomy (NCBI): domain Eukaryota; kingdom Viridiplantae; phylum Streptophyta; class Magnoliopsida; order Asterales; family Asteraceae; genus Glebionis; species Glebionis coronaria. The sequence goes on from CM046882.1 coordinate 44,181,826, forward strand.
AAACCAAATCCCACCAAGAGCTTCTAATCCTTATCACCCACCCACTCAACAAACCCCACCCATTAACCCCGATGTTGAAGCAATAATGAGAACCCAAGGTGAGCAAATCAAGAATCTACAGAGTCAAATTATCAATCTTAAAGGAGATATTACCAAGCAAGGAAATGAGATAAGATCCGAGCTTCGCGATAATATCCAATCCTCCTTCAGAAATCAAACAAATGATTTAAAGAATATGCTGGCTAGTTTCTTGCCCGCCGCTCAACCTTCTTCTTCGAGTTCTCTACCTTCAAACACCGTCACCAATCCGCGAGCGAATGTGAGTGCTATTAATACCCGTAGTGGAATTACCATTGTCGATCCACCGATCCCACCTCCATCATCTACACCTCCTCCACCACCATTTATCCCTACTCCTCCTACACCTAGTATTAGTGCACCATTACCGTCTCCGCCTCGTCATGACAATGTTCCTAGGAAGGACCCTTCAACATCTCAACCTTTAACTACTGCACCTTCACCACCCAAACCTAATATCCCATATCCTTCTCGCTTAGGCAAGACCAAAATGCTAACCAAGGATGACTCTCAAGTGTCGAGCTATGTGAAGATGATCTCTCAAATGAACTTCAACATTAGCTTTCTCGAAGCACTTGTCCACATGCCGAAATTTGTCAAAGCATTCAAGGAATTGCTTAACAAGAAGGAAAAGCTGATTGAGCTCGCCAACACACGCTTAAATGAAAACTGCTATGCAGTTATTCTTAAAGAACTTCCAGAAAAGCTTGGAGATCCCGGTCGTTTTGTGTTGCCTTGCGTTTTCAAAAAAACTAAAGAATTTACTGCCCTTGCTGATCTCGGGGCCAGTATTAATTTGATGCCTTTGAGTGTTTGAAAAACACTATCATTGCCCGACCTTACTCCAACGAAGATGACTCTTGAACTTGCAAATCGCACTCTCGCTTACCCCGTTGGTATAGCCGACGATGTGTTCATTAAAGTTGGCACATTTACTTTCCCGGTCGATTTTGTCGTTGTTGATTATGAAATGGACCCTCGTATTCCTTTAATACTTGGTCGGCCATTCTTGAGAACCGGACGAGCTTTAGTTGATGTTGCCGAAGGTGAGTTAATCTTACGAGTCGGGAATGATTCACAAGTTTTTAAAATGGGGAAGCTTACAAGCAAATCCTATGGACGAGAATCAGTGAATATGATTAATGTGCTCGATGATTTTGTCATCTACAACAATCCTCTATTCGATTCTTGCAATGATAACCCAGTTTTTCAAGATGATGTGGATGATTCTCTCTCCAATGTGGAACCTTCTCCCATTTATGATTCTCCACCGATCTTTGATGCTTATGATGATGATTCTAGCTCAGATTCGGATGATTATGATGACCTTACCTCCGAGTATCCCGACCTGCCCACGTATGATGATTTCGATGAGGCCGATACTCTTTCGAGCGATTCTTCACATGATGAAGATCCTCCGCCATCACTCGATCCTACTTTGGACGATTACTCATTTGAGGAAGATTTCTCTACTTTTCTCAATACTTACTTCCCTCATGAAAGTGATGCTCCTCCTTTGGATTTTGAAGATTATCGTCTTGATCCTACCTTGGATTTGAAGAAAAATCTTTCAAAGGAGAAGAAATCGGTCGACACTGATATCCGCAGCACATATGATTTAACACCTCTTTGTCCACCTTCTGAGGACGAGGTTGTGCTTCTTCGCGGATCTTCTTCATATTATGCTGAGCTTGAGTGCTATTTTCCCCTAAAGGAAAAGGTGTTCGACCCCGGTATCGATATTCTGCAGCCATCTCAGTATCCACCTGATGAAATAAAAGGAAAAATCTTTGGAACTATTGAAGACATGCTTGCACCTCACCATACTTGCTCCCACCGTGCTCCATCGCTGCTTAAGGGAACCTTGCATATTCTTCTTTGGCTTGCCTTGTTCGCCTTAAGCTTGTGCTATTTGATGGACGAAAACTATGTCTTTGATCCTGGTGGATATGTTTCATGCTTCTTCCTATGATGATCAAGGTCGAGTCAGGCTCACGACTCGGTAATCAAAAATCAAGCGCTTCTTGGGAGGCAACCCATGTATCGATCTTTTCGCTTTCTTTATCCTAAGTGTAGGGGAGACCCATTGGTGTTTGCTATTTCCTCTCCTCTCTTAATCAGGGATTAGAGCTCAATGATCCACTCTTGATGATTCTTGACGAACCGTGATTCCGTGTTCACTTCTTCCCGGTTCTATCCTAAACTCTTTTCGATTCACTATTTTATATTTTCTCAATATTAAACTAGGAATCTCTTTAGTTGTCTTTTCCTTTGCGAGATTTAAACAAAGTGCACAATGTCCTAAGTGTAGGGGAGTTTACTCCCACATGCTTAAACATTGAGGACAATGTTTATGTTAAGTGTAAGGGGGGACTTCTATCGAAGTTAAGTGGCCTTTTCCTTGTATTTGTCCTCATTTTAACAGGAAAATCAATTTTTCGACATTTTTCAAAATTTTTGATCTATTTTGGCCTATTAGTTTTTCCCTTTGTATAGTTATTTTCTTTCTTTGCTAGAATAAACTTTAATAAAGTGGTTTTAATTTTCAAACGTTATGAATCTTTTGACTCAACCCGAGTTTACTTATCTAAGTTTACTCTAGCTAGTATCCTTAACGTGTTTAAGTCAAGTTTTGCTAGGCTTTTATATAGGGAGCTATAAAACGAGAAAGTCTTAACTCTCACGGGTTAAGAACAAGAACTTTTCACAAGTTCCTATAATCGATCCTAGAGAGTCGTTTATCAAGGGAACTTTAAAATGCGATTTCTAAACTTGAAAAATTCTAAGAGCTTGCATGATCCTATAGGCGACTCGAAAACCCAAAACTTTGATTTAATAGGCTAAGCATCCACGAGTCTCATTCCTTGAGATTTTAAACTGTGGAGAACGAGAGATGATAGAGCCAATTATAAGTTTGGTATTCTTTCGGGAATTTATGTGAGTTAATTATGAGCCTATTCTCCCATCGCTTGCTAATAAGTTTATCTGCACTAAATAAGGTTGTACGGTTTGAAAAGTTACTTAGCTTCTAGCCCAAGATCGTTTAAAAGTTGCTCGATATGGATTAGAGTTCATAGCCAAGGCATAACTTATTAAAGCGGAATGCGAAGATTGGCGAGTCCAAAAAGGTCCTAACAAGGCATGAGGGCTATATTTTGTTGCTAAAAATCCAAAGTGATGTGAAGAATCATTTATCGAAAATCAATATGAAGGATCGAGACACACGACGAAAAGCAAAAACTCCCCAAAAGTCATGGAGAAGTGTATCCGAAAAGACCCTAGCAAGGTATGAGGATAAATAGATCCAAGTCATAAAAGGAGGCGGATCGTTGTATATCAAAGTCCAAAATAAAGATTGGAGAAAAATGAAGAAGTCGTGGTCCAAGTATGAATCTCTCAAAACTTCAAGTGAATTCCTATTATGAAGAGAAGACCATTATTTCATGAACGTCTCTTAAGGTTTGAAGTATGAAGTCGCTGCCAAATATCGGTACGAGAAAAGTCTCAAATCGCGAAGCGAGTTATGCCAAGATATGAACTTTATGAGGTCCCGAGAAGCAGTTTTAAAAGATTTTGTCCTTTAGCTAACTATTGATTAAATCGTTCACTTTAGTTTCGGCCTAAATAACTATCGAAATAAGTCAAACAATGCATCCTCGTGATCATTCAAGACAACAATAAAATATAAGAGATACACCTAGGAATAAGGGAGTCTAAGTGAATAATTGGCCCACATGAGTTCTTGTTAGTTTGCTAACTTATAATAACAATGATCTCGTTTTTAAGCTTGGTTTGGAGAAAGTGAAAACTTGAGGATGATGATTATTCATAACATTTCCAAAACCCAAGGTATGCTTTTTGATTTCTTTACTTTGAATGTTTATAGTTTTCTATCTCTTTAATAAAGGCCACTATGGATTGATTATGATGAAAAGTGTAAACGTGCTTGGAACTAATGCATTGCATGAGGACATTGAAATGGTCAAGTGTAGGGGATTTGATAGGTGTGTAAACACCCATCCTTTTTACCACTTAATTACAACAATAACCGAGCCAAAACGTGTATTTTATGTCTTTTATGTCGGAATTATGCGTGGTTTGTGTTTTTGTTGTGATTTAGGACGAAAAGGTGAAAAGTGGAGAAAACACGGGCATTCACGGGCTTTTATCGAAGAAAAAGACGAAAGATGAAGTCGAGAAGTCAAGAGTGCAAAAAGAACGAAAGTCCAAGACCTATTCTGAAGATTTATCGAAGAAAAAGTCAAAAGACGGAAGTTTACTTAAAGCCGGAGAACTCAAGTCTATTTTATTGAAGTATTAAAAGACGAGTTCAAAGAAATCCCGAGCCAAAAGTCATTAGAGTCCAAGATTAAAGAAGATTAAAAGGCTTAAGGACTAATGGTGCAATTAACAAAAGATTAAGAAGAGAAGGACTAAGCATGCAATTAAGGAGAAAGGAAAGAGGGGAGGAAGCTTCATAAGCACTCCTTAACCTCCCCTATATATAGATTAGATGAGATTAGCATTTTTCTTTGTTGGCTAATAGTGACAATTAGTTCTTCCACTTTTATTTACCTTGTCATTTATTTACTTGTCAAATTTAAATACTTGTCTTGCACCTTAATTACCATTTAATTTCAAGTAAGTGTTCTTTTAATTCTTGTTAATCTTTATCTTTATTGTTTGATCTCATTCTACCTTTCTTTAATCTTTGATTTATATGTTTATTATTCATGTTCATGTTCTTGAGTTTTTGTTAAATTTATCAAGTGGGTTTTGATTATCTTGATCTTTATTGTTAGTTTTGTTGTTTTGGATTGTTTGATTATCATTAGTATATGTTTATTGAATAGTTTGATTTAATCTTGTGGTTGATTTTGCTTAATTTTTATCTAGATCGTATCTTTTTCTTGTTCCATGTTCTTCGGGGTGTTTGTTTGCAGGTTCTGATCTTTCCAGATATTCAGGATAAGGGAATTATTCTGGATAGGCAGAATATTCAGGATAGCCCAAATATTCCGAATAGGGAAATTATTCGGGATAGGCCAAATATTCTGAATAGGGAAATTATTCCGAATAGGGAAATTATTCTGAATAGGAAAATTATTCGGATAGGCCAAATATTCTGAATAGGGAAATTATTCTGAATAGGGAAATTATTCTGAATAGGAAAATTATTCGGGATATGCCAAATATTCTGAATAGGGAAATTATTCCGAATAGGGAAATTATTCTGAATAGGGAAATTATTCCGAATAGGCCAAATATTCTGAATAGGGCAAACATTCCGGATAGGCAGATTATTCCGAATAGAGAGGATTATTCCGGATAGGTGACATATTCCGAGTAAGCCATTTATTCTGAATAAGGGTATTATTCCGGATAAGCTGATTTTCAGGTTTCTTTAATTCCAGTTTTTAATTTTCTGCTTTTAATTTCGAGCTTTATTTTTCCCGCCTTTTTCCTTACTTGCATTTTAAGTTTAATTGCCTTAGATTTATTTTAGCCTTGCCTTAGTTTTAAGTTTTAGTTGTGTTTTAAGTTTGCCTTAGTTAGATTTAAGTTTGCGTTATTTACTTTTAGTGCCCTTTAATTTCTCGTCACGCTTTTAAATACTTGCCTTTTATTTTAAGTTAGATTTAGATTTACATTACTGCGCTTTTACTTTAATTTTTTTTTGCACATTTAATATACTACAACGACACACTTTTGTTTCACCAAAGAACAACAGAGTCACACATAGAACCTAGATCAATTCGTTAAGATACAGAGAACTGAATTTTCTTACATGCAAAATTTCATGTATTAGTCCTGGTGTTAAAACAGGATTCCATGGAGTACATGTTTATAAACGTGTTTAGTTTGAGGTGGAACTGCAGGGAGCTCAGGGGGATCGTGAAGCTGAGGTTTTTCAGGATAGTAACGATCATGTTGCAGTGGCTCAAATACGGTTTGAGGTGGAACTGCATGGAGCTCAAGAGGGTCGTGAAGCTGAGGTTTTTCAGGTTAGTAACGATCATGCTGTAGTGGCTCAAAGACGGTTAGAGGACAAACAACTTGAAGAAAAGACAAACACGGGCTGCTTGGTAAATGAGCAGGAAGAGGTACACCTTGGTATAAAGGTGAGGCCAAACATTACGGTAACCAGAGTACCTGGTCAAGAGGATGCGGAGGGTAATGTTGCTGAGAAGAAGAACGTGAAAGAGTCTATGGAAGCTAATCTAGGAAAACTACAGAAGTACAATGCCTGGTTAACAAGGTGGTCCCGGGTCCGAGGTTCCAACACCGGTAAAAGGTGTTGAGTATCGGTTATGTTTAAGTGTTACTCCTAAGATGGAAATTGTTGGAATATTAGTAGTAAACTTAAATATAGTTTAGGGACTTAAGTGTACTTTGTAATATAAATTAGGAATAGACTAGTATTAGGAAGTTTTTAGGTTAACCTCCTTAAGTTGGTTTATAGGAAGTTTCCTATTTAACTTAAGACGATGCCTACCCCTCATCTCTGTAAATAGGGATGAGGGGGATCCTAGTTAATTGTTATCTTCTTCCTCAATGTATTCTTTATTAGGGTTATTAATAAAGAGGTAGTTGAGGGTATACTGTGTGCATATATTTGTCGGTTCTTTGTAGTCTCTCTGGTTCGCTACTTGTACTCGATACAACTCGCGATCTAGCGGTTCCGCGTTATCGAACTTCGGGTATTTGAAAAAGATGAAGAATGTAATTTTAGTTCGAGGTAGTGATTTTAGAGGAGCTGCAAATTTTGTTGGGAATATCTATGATTTGGAAATGGTGATTCATAATAATAAAATAATAATAATAATAAATTATTATTATTGTTTTTATTTATTATTATTATAATTATTTAATATTATAATAATAACGAGGGTATTTTAATCATTTTATGTAAATTTAACAGTCAAAGTTAGTCAAATTAACGTTTGGGACCAAAAATGTTACGGGTCGACCAAAATAGGACTGGATCCGTTACTTTTTAAAGGTTTTGGACCAAACCGTTATACTCGGCAAATCATAAGAACAAAAATGTAGTTAACTCTAAAAACTAAGTGTTTAAAAAAATCAGTGTGTCTTATCATACATATTTTTATATCATGTTTATTCATGTTCACTTTATATTTTTTTATTGTGTCACTCAATTAAGAGGTGTGTAAGTCATATTCCCTTTTATATTCTCATCACTTGCAATAGTACGAAATTTATAAATAACAAATAAATTAAATAATAAGTTTATTATCATAAATTATAAGTTATATTAATTTTAAGAATATATGTTATATGTTTTATATAATAAATTAATTACATTATGTTAGAATTTTCTTGAGTAATGAAAGTTGTAAAAATAAAGCGAATCAACCAGGTCGCTTAATTTTAACATTTAATCAAAATTGAGCGATATAATTGATTGAAATAAAGTCAAGCAATCATACATACACAAGCATGCACGCTAATAATTTTAGTAGATAATATAACAAGTAATAATATTTGACTAATTTTGTTTTAAAGTTTAATATTGAGACAATTTATGAATATAGATTTTGGTAATGTTTAGTATTATTTCATAAAATTATATTGAATTTTTAATATTTAAATAGTTATAATACTAATGCATGCATGAGTTTTACATAATTTTTTTATTATCTATTAATATCAATTAATATTTCGTATATATTTTTGTTGCATAAAGAGAATATGATATTTTTAATTAAAATTTTAGCTATAATGCTCTATACATTACTTGTGTTTAGTAGCGCACGTAACGATTTTGAAAAATATATGTTTAACATCCTGTTTATATATTTTCATCTCACAACATATTTTAATTTTTGTATTACTATTAATAATTATTTATGCTCGTCACATTGCTCGATTTTGTTATATGTCAAAATAACCGCAAACAATACCTTTTGTTTTAATTTTGATATTTATAATCATGTGCATATAAATTTGTCCGAAGTTTTAAAACAATATATGTGCTGTATTTTAAGGTATAAAGTATAAATGATATAAAGTCTAAGTGAGTATTTGTTTATTGTTTTAAATTATTAAAAATATGAAAATTATAAGTTTACGCTTACGTTTATATAATTTATATAAAATTCGACAACTAAAGTTTTATTGATTACCTCATCTTTTAAAAGTTTTTATTACCGTATATTTGACACTTATATTTTTTGAGTTTTTTTTATTTATTAAATTTCTCCACCAAATTTTAATTTCGAATAAATTGTATTTTTTTAACTAATCACATCTTTCATTTAACAACGTGTTAAAATCACTGATCAAATTGGTCCAATTTTTTTTTTCTACAGCTTCAACTTTTTATGAGAACTTTAAAATGATACAATTTTTTTTATTATATAAAAGATTAAATCTAACCAATACAATATGGGCTCTTAAAAACATCATGCATTTAAACAAATTATATGTTAATCAAGAGATGATTTAGTATGGAGACTATTTTTTTTATAGCTTATCGTTTTAACTTATTTTTTATTAAGTGACACAAAAGACATTCTAGGTGGATAACTTAATAAATGAGTTTTTTTTATGTAAAAGGAATGTTTAATCATTTTTTAATAAGTTTTATAAAAATTAAAGTATTTATTTAACACATGTTGTCTATTTATAGATGATTACATGACTGTTTGTTCTGTATGTCGAGTAAAATGTCTGGATTATTATATCTTTGTGAATGAATTAAGGCTACCCGCAATGTAGTATTGGTCCACCGAGGTCGACCGAGTCGTATTCGGTCGCCACCGTTGCGAAAACCGGTTAACCTCAGTCGATCGACAAATATCGATCCCACCACGACCGTTGTAGAATGAATGAAAATCAAAAAGAACAAAAACTAGTCGTTGGTTTGTGTAAGTTTTTTTTTTTAAATTTAAAATTTAAACCCTCAACCCTTATAAATACTCAACCATTTTTACCAATTTTCTCACACATTCGAATCCAAACTTTTAAATCAAAACAATAACTATCCAACATGTCTAGCAAGATAACCCTCAAAAATAAAACCCAGAGATCACGAATTTCTTAAGAAAGTGTTCCCCTGTGACGTCGGATTCGACTTTTTGATTATCCGGTGTGTTACCTAATTTCCGGTTTAGACCCGTCGGATTTGAATGTCGTTATCCACAACCATCTTACCCAAACATGTACTATGCAAACCGTCTGTTCTCTCCTCCATACCGTGATAGCAACCAACAAGCTTTTTTTGAATATCCAACAGGTTTGTATCGCCCTACTATAGATTCTTCCACTTCTTCGCATCTTAGTCTGCCGTATTCTCCGATTAATCATTTTGAGGTTGATGCTAATTTTGATGAAATGATGCATAATCAAGAGTACTTTGCGGATCAAGGTGCGGGTCAAGGTTCGGGTCACGGGCCGAGTCAAGATCACTCTATGGGCCAAGGTTCGGGACACGGGTCCTATCACGGTGTGGTTAACCTTGACGATGAAGAGGAAGAGTTATCACCTGTCAAACCTAAGAATCCCTCTAAACGTGCTTCAGAATGCAAGCAGATTGATCCGAAGGAGCCGCCAAAAGAATGGACAACTGCGGAAGAGATCGCGTTGTGCAAAGGTTGGTGTGATGTTTCCGAGAATAGCAAGCAAGAAAACAGTAAAAAAACAAAGGGTTTTGTGGGAGATGTATTGAAGTACTTTGAGGTCGAGATGGGTTCTGTAGAAACTAGAAGGGGGGGGTGAATAGTTTCTGGTTCATTTTCAAAACATTTCGTTAAACTCACTTTGTGCGGTTCTATATACATACACGCGATTCTTTATCACTAAAGAACCGCCGACAGTGAATGCAACAGATTGATACATGTCAAACTTAAACAATCCTTTGTATCAAATTCCTTATCCAACTTGACTAGATATGAGATGTGTTTGATTGAAAGATAAATACTACAAGTAAGTAAACACACAAACACATCAAATCGAGAGTACATCAAGCAATAGCATAAACACTAAGCACACATGTACTAAGCCTTAGCTTTTTCGCAACTTAAATATTTAGATTATGTTATGCATGTTAGGACCATTGGAATAGTTATTTGTAATAGGTAGACTAGGAGGTATGTAGTTCCTCCTGGTCATAGTAGTAGTAGGAGCAAGCCGTGCTCCTGGTCTTATAGAAAGTCAAACTTTATTATTTAAATATTATTCTGTTAGGATATGCATGAGATATGTTAGGAAAGGATATGCATATCAGTTTTACACATTTTGGTTAATAATGTATTAGGGTTTCCTTGTAGTATAAAAAGAACCTTAGGCAGAAGGGTTCAATACACCTTCATCAAATATAATTCTAGTTCATATTAATATTAGAAATCCTTAGTAAAGGATCAAGTCGTTATAGTTATTTTGTTCTTCTTGTTCATAGTATTTGTATTCCGCACTTATACTGTGTGATTTGTATAGAGTCTCTCTGTGAATAGACTTGTGATTATAGAAGTCGTTCACCGTTCCTAACAGGCTGCAAGATCCACATCTAGTGGACCCAACAAGTGGTATCAGAGCCTGGGAGAGTCTATGTACAAGAAGAATCAATTTTTCTTATTACTAACATTTTTGTTTAATTATGTCTGCCTCAAGTTCTACTCAAACAGGAGAAGATAGTATCCCTAAAACACAGCAACCTCAGCAGATCATTGCTACGGTTTCCAACACAAATGGTAAGTTTCCTCTTCTGAAAAAGGACGAGTATGATAGTTGGGCAATGAAGACGGAATGCTGGATCACCAACACTGATCAAGATCTATGGAAGATTATTCTGAATGGAAACAGCAAGAAGTTGACTGGAAGAGACAAGAATGGAAGTATTATTCTTCTTGACCCTAAAACTCATGAAGAAATCACAACTGTTCAGAAGGAGACCAAAGCAAAAACTATTTTGCTTCAGTCTCTTCCTGATGATCACATGGGTGAATTTTATCATCTGGAAGATGCTAGAGAAATCTGGAATGGAATAAAAGCAAGGTTTGATGGGAATGAGGAGTCAAAGAAAATGCGAAGATCCATGTTGAGAGTTGAATTCACAGACTTCAAGATCTCAGAAACTGAAGGTATCCATCAAAGGTATGACAGGTTCCAAAAGATACTGAGCCAGTTGAATCAACTTCGATCGAAACCTGACAATGGTGATATCAATGCAAGGTTTCTTAGAGCCTTACCCTACTCATGGAATCAGGTGGTAATCTCTCTCAAAGCAAAAGGTGGGCTTGACTATCTTAATTTTGATGATTTGTTTCATAAGCTCAAAACCTTTGAGCCTCATGTGAGGGGATACTCAAGTGATTCTTTTCCTACTCCTACTAACTCTGCATTTGTGAGTTCTATGGGATCTAGTCCCATGTCTTATGCTAGTAGCCCAAGCAATAATGTGTCTTCTCAACATACTTTTCATCATACTTCTACTCCTGAACCAAAAGCCTAGTCTAGTAGCATGGTAGAAGCTGTTCTTCACTCTTTTGTTGCTGACGTTGATGCTCAACAACAACTTGCTTTTGATGACTTCAAACAGGTTGATAAAATTGACCTGGATGAAATGGATCTCAAATGGCAGATGGCCATGCTCACCCTTAGGGTTCACAAGTTTGAGAAGAAAGCCGGTCGAAAATTTAACTACAACCCAAGAGAGCCAGCAAGGTTTGACAGAAGCAAGGTTAGATGCTATAACTGCCAGTAGCAAGGTCACTTTGCTAGGGAATGCTCTAACAAGCATGACCAGGAGAAGAGAAGATATTCAGCTTTCAAGATTCAGGAGGTGAAGGATGACAAGAAGGCTTTGGTGTCTGTTGACTCTATGGTCAACTGGAATGATCATCAGAATGCTCCCCTGGAAACAGTTGAACCTTCTACTGACGTGTTTGCAATGATTGCTGGGAATCTGTCTGATACCGAGGAAGCAGAAGATTTTACTCTTTTGGGCATCTCACCTCAGGTACAACATTGTCCTCTTGGTTGTCATGATAAATATTCAGAATTGTTGTCTCAATATAATGACTTAAATGATCAGAATGAGAAGTATTTTTTGGAGGTTCAAGCATATAAAACTTCTTTAAAAACATTGGAACAACAAAAGAGGTGGATTCAAGATACTCAACGAGAATATAAGGATAAAATAAGAATTCTGAACATTGATTTAGAAAACACAACAAATATGCTTAAATACACTGAAAAGGTAAAAGATGACAGTATCAAAGATAAACAAGACATGAAGGAAAAATTAGATGCTACACTTTTAAGATTTGAAAAATGGCAAAAGGCACCTAAGAGTCTTTCAAAATTAATAGATAGTAGTATGTCTGGTAGGACTAAAAGAGGGTTAGGATTTGATAAATACATTAATTCAGAAGATGTGTTTGATTTATCTTTTTCAAGTTTCTTTGATCATGACAAGGAGGAAGAGGGAACACCTAGCTACAATAGGTTTAAACCAGCAGCAGCAATGCATGTTGTCCCTCCACCTATTACAGGAACTTTCATGCCCATTACTAGGCATAATAACTTGGATGGATCACAGATGCATGAGTCTCCAAAAAGTTCTACTAATACTAATGACTTTGTCTCGTGTACTTTCAGTGACAAAGCCAGTGACTCTGCATCATGTGGTTCAAGTGAAGAGTCGAGACCTACAAGCTCCAAGTCAAATGACCATGCTGCTACTAGTGCTAGGAAGAGTGAAGAGAGAGTTGCTTCTACTTCAATTATGTCTAGTTCTGGTTTATTGAGTCCTAGGAATAATGTTTCTCCTAGAATTGTATGTAATAAAGTTAGCAGTATGAAACAATGTCATTCTAATAAAAGGTCGTTTAAAACATGTTTTGTTTGTAGGAGTGAATTTCATTTGATTAAAGATTATGATTTTTATGACAAACATTCTACTGTTTATCAAGCATTTCCTGCTCCTGGTCCACCAGGAGTTGTTTCATATTCTTCTAGAAGACTAAACCCATGTGCCCAATCTTTTTCTTCTTCTAGAAGGACCTCTCCATTAGCTTCTGATCATTGGAGAAACACTGGATTACTACCAAATAGACCAACCAGCAACTATTTTCAGACTTTTAATCCGAATTATGCATTTAATTTAGACCACGTGTATTTTGGGTTGGGAAATCTGGGTACTGCTGTTAAGCCCTCAGTAGGTTGTTCTTGGTCAAACAATAACACTCGTATGATGAATAGGCAACCTAAGAACAACGGTGGATCTCATCAATCTTCTTGGCTATCTACTAAAGATCCACAAGGAAGGCTCAAACCTGAAAAGGTTTGGGTACCCTTAAGACACTAACTTTTGCATATATCTTTTCTTGTTGTTGTAGGTTACTCCTTACCAAGATCCTACTCTTGGAATTGTTGATAATGGATGCTCTAGGAGCCTGACAGGCAATAAAAGTCTTCTATCTAACTTTGTACCTTTTCAAGGCGGAAAGGTCTATTTTGGAGGAGGTGAAGGAACTCACTGGCAAAGGAACGATTCAGACGCCTAATCTTAACTTTGAGCAGGTCTACTATGTGGAAGCACTTCAACACTTAAACTTGATCTCTGTCTCTCAGATTTGTGACAAGAATCAGTTTGTCCTCTTTACGGATACTGATGCACTAGTGTTATCCAAAGACTTTAAACTCCCGGATGACTCACAGGTTCTACTCAGAATCTCTAGAAGACACGACCTTTATAGTATCAAGCTGAATGAAGTCAGTCCTACTGGTCAACTAGCATGTTTGGTTGCTAAAGCCTTAGAAGATGAAGCCACTAAATGGCACAAAAGGATGGGACATGTGAACTTCAAGACCATTCACAAATTAGCAAATCTGAACTTGGTCTCTGGTTTACCTCCCAAAACTTTCAAAAATGATATCAATTGCCTTGCGTGCAGCAAAGGCAAACAACATAAAGCATCCTTCAAGGCCATTACCGCTCTCAGCCTTATAACTGAACCATTACAGCTACTACACATGGATTTATTTGGTCCTACCTCTATTAGGAGCATTGACCATAAAAATTCTGCCTTGTGGTAACTGATGGGTATAGCAGGTTCACGTGGGTTTTCTTCATGGCTGCCAAGAGTGAGACCTACTCAATTGTCAAGGACTTTATTACACTAATTGAGAATCAGTTGTCCAAGAAGGTTAAAGGTATCCGATGTGATAATGGAACAGAATTCAAAAATGCAGACCTCATAGCACTTTGTAATTCTAAAGGAATCAAAAGAGACTATAGTGCAGCAAGAACTCCTCAACAGAATGGCGTGACAGAAAGAAAGAACAGGACTTTGATAGAAGCTGCGAGAACAATGATTGCCGATTCCAAGCTTTCAACCATGTTCTGGACAGAAGCTGTCAATACTGCAAGTTATGTTTTGAATAGAGTTTCTATTACTAATCCTCACAAGAAGACTCCCTATGAGCTACTGATAGGTGTGAAAACACCCATCCTTTTACCACTTATTTCTTGCTAAAACAAGACCAAAACGCGTATTTAATGTCATTTGTTTGGAATTATGCGTGGTTTGTGTGTTTGTTGTGTTTTCAGAGCCAACCGGATAAATATTGAAGAAAACATGGGATTGCACGGGTTTTATCGAAGAAAAAGACGAAAAGACGAAGACTATAGTCCAAGAGATGCAAAAGATTTGAAGTCAATGGGCCTATTTGAAGATTTATCGAAGAAAAGGACCAAAGATGGAAGATTTACATATGTCGAAGAACTCAAGTCTATTAAACAAAGAAATTAAAAGACGAGTTGAATTTATTCGTCGACAAATCCCGAATCAGAATCGAAAACGTCGACTTTACTGAAAAGACGAGAAGACAAAAAGAAAGAAAGAAAGCCCACTCACCAACCAACCACTAGGCCTATAAATAGAAGAACCCTTCACATTTTAGACTAGTTTTTCATTCCCAGTTTCTTTCTTTTTCTTGTTTCGTAGGGTAACCAACACCATTAAGGTGTTGGTGATTTTTCATCTTTGTTGATTCACAAATCTTGTAAGTTTTAATCTTTCTTTTTGATTGTTTAACCTTAATCTTTTAATATAATCTTTCCTTTAATCTTGTTCCTCTTTCTCTTTTTGATTCAAAGTCTTAAGTTTCTATTTGGTTGATTTTAATCTTTAAAAGTAAGTGGGTTTTGTGTTTTTGTTGATTTGATTTGATGTTTATCATTAGGAAATGATTAGTGGTTAGTTTGGGTTAATCTTTTGTTAAAAACTTGGTGGATTTTGGTTAAATTTGTGTGTTATTGTTTTCCCTGTTCTTCGCTATTCAGTTACCCAAATTCCGAACAAAGCAATTCTAGTTAATTATTTCGGATCAGTCAAACATTCCGGATGAAGCATTTCAATATTTATTCCGGATGAAGCATTTTTAGATTATTCCGAATAAAGGTTTTTCTCTAAGATATTCCGGATCAAGCCATATTCCGAACCAGCATTTTTCATTCACTTATTCCGAATCAGAGTGTTCATCCGGAATAATCAATATTCCGGATGAGTAGTTATATTCCAAATCAAGGTTCTTCAAAATATTCCGAATCAGTTTTTTTATTCCGAATGAAGGTTCTTGTTTAAGTTATTCCGAGTCAAGTTTTTATTCCAAGTAAACCATTTATTCCGGATCAACATTTCATTCCGGATCAGCATTGAACCAGCAATTTTCTTTGATTATTCCGGATCAACATCATATTCCGGATGAGTTCATTTATTCCGAGTAAGCACAAATATTCCGGATGAAGCCACATTCCGAATGAAGAAGCTTTTGTTTTAGATTATTCCGCATGAAGGTTTTTGGCCAAGTTATTCCGAATAAAGGTTATATTCCGAATCAAGCATTTTTCAGTAAGGGTATTTTACAGTTTCTGTTTTATTGTTTAATTGTTTAATTTTAATTCAAGCTTTATTTTATTAACTGTTTTTGGTTTAAATTTTTATCAATTTACACATTTAATCCTTTTTAGTAGATTAAAAAACCAAACCCTTTTTAGTAACCAAGAACAACTATTCCACTTTGAGCCGTGATCAATTCGAGAAGATACCGAGAACTTAATTGAACCTAGCAAAATCTTTGTATCAAATGGCGTCGCTGCCGGGTCTTTTCGTAAGGATAAACGGTTTTTTGTGAGAAAATTGGATTTTGGGATCCGTTCACCGTGAACGTTACCTTTTCATCATAAAATTTTTTCAAAAATCCTAAAAATATATAATTTTCAAAAACACAAAAACATTAAAAAACATAAAAAACCAAAAATATTTCTGCTTTGTTAGTTCTTTTGCAGGTGCATGCGTACACGATCAACGTCTTATCCCGAGCCCAAGACTCTCGATAACTTAGACATGGCCGGTGTACACAACAACAATAATAATCCACCTCAAAACAACATGAATAATAACAACAATGAACCTCTACCGGACAATCGTCCTATGATTGAACTTTTGCAAGCACATGTAGAGGGCAACAACGATCCTATTGTCATACCCGCGATTGCAGCCAACAACTTTGAGCTAAAATCCGGCTTCATTCAAATGGTGTCTGCTCAACCATTCTTGGGGCGTACCATTGATGATCCTCATGACCACATCAAAAGGTTCCTTCAACTCATGAATACGGTCAAATTCAATGGGGTTCCACAAGAGATAATCCGTTTACAACTTTTTCCTTTCTCCTTAGAGGGACAAGCCCGGCATTGGCTTGCAAAGGAACCGCCACAAAGTATTCTTACGTGGACGGACTTAGAGACCAAATTCATAAACTACTTTTTCCCACCCTCTCGTACTACCGCTTTGCGGAATGAATTTATTAATTTTGAACAAAAGTACGATGAGACTTTTAGTGAATCTTGGGACCGTTTTAAAGACCTTTTAAGAAAATGCCCACAACATGGTTTTACCAAAGTGCACCAAATTAATACTTTTTACAATGGTTTAAGCATGAATGACCAAGATTCACTGAATAGTGCCTCGGGGGGTAATATTTTGGTTAAGTCTTCTAATGCCGCTTGGGATATTATTGAGAATAAGTCTAGAGTGCAAACCAAGAGTGTTCGGACCAATGCCGCTAGTGCTAGCACTAGTGACAACGACAAGAGAATTGACAAACTTACTTCGCTTATTGAATCGCTTGCTGTCCACACCGCTAACAACACTAAAAGCATCAACGCTCAAAACGGTCAGGTCAATGCTGTAAGCCAACCATGTGAAATATGCGGGGGTCCTCACTCTTACACTACTTGTACCTACACCCAAGACTATCCTTGTGAGAATGTTAACGCATCATACGGTAATTATTCCACGGGAGGCTATCAAGCACGTCCTCTAGGTGACCGCAACTTGCTCAGCTATCGCTCAAATAACTTTCTTTCACCGCCCGGTTTTCCTCCAACCAATCAAAACCAACAAAAAAACCTTAACCGAACCAACCAAAACCAACCTCGAGCACCATAACAACCACCTCAAAGACAACCATATCCACCTCAAAATCCTACTCAAGTTTACCAACCCGCTCCTTACCAACCACCTGCTTATCAAGCACCTCCTCCTACCCAACCCACCGTTTCCAACCACGAGGTCGAAACGTACATGCGGACGAATGATGTGTTGGTGAAGAATCTATAGACCCAGATTATTAATCTGAAGGGCGATATGGTGAAACAAGGGAATGATCTTAGAGCCGATATGCAAAATTCTTTGAGTAGTCAAACGAATGACCTAAGGGACATGATGGTTGGTTTCTTCCAAGGTAATCAACCCTCTTCTTCGGGTACTCTTCCGAGTAACACCGTTGCTAATCCAAGAGGGGAGATGAAAGCAATCACCACTCGCAGTGGAAAAGGTACCAAGGAACCCGAGCTTCCTATACCTACACCGGTGATTGTGACAAATGAAAACGAGTCACCTAGTCCTATTCCTCAACCTTCTACTTCCCCAATTCCTCCACCTCTTACTTCTACCCCTCCACCACCCAAGGATGTGAGTGATCCTACAATTCCAAAGCCTTCCTCTTCTTCCGATATACCTTATCCCTCAAGGTTGAGGAAAGAGAATCTCAAAAGCAAGGACGATATTCAAGTTTCAAACTTTCTCAAAATGTTTAAACAAATGAATTTCAACATCTCCTTTGCTGAGGCTCTCGCTCACATGCCTAAATATGCGAAGATGTTTAAAGATCTTCTTAGTGACAAGGAAAAGCTTCTTTATATTGCTAATACCCAACTTAATGAGAATTGCTCCGCGGTTCTCTTAAGGAAATTGCCAACCAAACTTGGTGATCCGGGTCGCTTCTTAATCCCTTGCAACTTCCCGGGAGTAGAGAATTGCATGGCCCTAGCCGATCTAGGTGCTAGTATCAATTTAATGCCTCTAAGCGTTTGGAAGCAATTATCTCTCCCCGAGCTAGTCCCCACCAAAATGACTTTGGAATTAGCTAACCGTACGGTTGCTTATCTAGTGGGGATAGCCGAAGACGTTTTCGTTGGCGTTGACAAATTCACCTTCCCGGTGGATTTTGTTGTCGTTGACTACGAGATGGATCCTCGTGTTTCATTAATCGTTGGACGTCCATTCTTGAGGACCGGTCGTACTCTCATCGATGTAGAAGCGGGTGAGCTTATCATGAGAGTTGGTGACGATCAAATTGTCTTCAACATGGGTAAAATTTCTTAACAGCCTTATTCATACGAGAGTGTTAATTGTATCGACGTTCTTGATGAGGCTTGTGAAGAACACTTTAAAGATGCTTGTAAAAGTAGTCTTACCTCTCTTCCTAATGCTGAGACCGTTGCCTCCCTTGCTCCATCACTAACTCTATTTGGAGAAAGTGATTTCCTTCTGACTGAATTTGAAGCAACTTTGGGAGATGTAAACTTACAATATGACGATTCTCCCACCGATTGGGATGAAGACATTCGTACCATTGAGAAACTTCTCAATGAGGACTATATTTCTCAACCATCTCCCAAGGATATCGCTATCGATGAACCGAATTTGACTACGCCTTCTATCAAAAATCCTTCGGATTTACAGCTTAAGGAGTTACCGTCCCATCTCGAGTACGTGTTCCTTGAAGAAAAGAAGAAGTCACCCGTCATCATCGCTAAGGACTTGAAAGAAGAAGAAAAATCTCGCCTTATCGCCGTGCTTAAAGATCACAAGAAGGCAATTTCTTGTAAAAATTCCGATATCCGCGGAATTGATCCAAACTTTTGTACTCACAAAGTTCTCATGGAAGATGACTTTAAACCCGCAATCCAAAGCCAAAGAAGGGTTAATCCTCGAATTCATGACGTCATCAAACAAGAGGTTATCAAACTTCTAGATGCCGGAATGATTTACCCTATTTCGGATTCGCCATTGGTAAGTCCCGCCCATTGTGTGCCAAAGAAAGGCGGAATAACCGTTGTTCCCAATGAACACAACGAGTTGATTCCTACTCGTCTCGTTACTGGGTGGAGAGTTTGTATCGACTATCGCAAACTCAATGATGCCACGAGAAAAGATCATTTTCCTCTTCCTTTCATGGATCAAATGCTCGAGCGTCTAGCGGGTAATGATTACTATTGCTTCTTAGACGGTTTCTCCGGGTATTTTCAAATTCCCATCGATCCTAAAGACCTTGAGAAAACCACATTCACTTGTCCTTACGGAACATTTGCTTATAAAAGAATGCCTTTCGGCTTATGCAATGCTCCTGGGACATTTCAAAGGTGTATAATGGCTATCTTCCATGACATGGTTGAAGAAACTATGGAAGTCTTCATGGATGATTTCTCGGTTTATGGCGATTCTTTCTCTGCTTGCCTTGCCAATTTAGAACGTATGCTTAAGCGGTGTGAAGACACTCGCCTTGTTCTAAATTGGGAAAAATGCCATTTCATGGTAAAAGAGGGCATCGTGCTAGGACATAAAATCTCTAAAGCCGGTCTCGAAGTAGACCGTGCTAAAGTCGATGTTATTGCAAAATTGCCTCCACCTTCAACCGTGAAGGGTGTGAGAAGTTTCCTTGGTCATGCGGGCTTCTACCGTCGATTTATCAAAGATTTTTCTAAAATCGCTCGCCCGATGACCCACCTCTTGGAAAAAGATACTCCTTTTATCTTTTCCAAAGAGTGTATTGAAGCCTTCAACCTTCTTAAGGATAAGCTAACTAAGGCATCGGTCTTGGTTACCCCTAATTGGGAGCTACCTTTTGAGTTGATGTGCGATGCTAGTGACTTTGCTATTGGAGCGGTTTTGGGCCAAAGAGTGAACAAACACTTCCAACCGATCCATTATGCTAGCAAGACAATGACGGGGGCTCAATTGCATTACACGACAACCGAAAAAGAGCTTTTAGCTATTGTCTATGCTTTTGAAAATTTCGCCCCTATCTTGTCCTTTCCACTACCATCGTGTACACGAACCATTCCGCGTTGAAGTACTTGTTAACTAAACAAGATTCTAAACAAAGACTTCTTCACTGGGTTTTGCTACTTCAAGAATTTAAAATCGAAATTCGTGATAAGAAGGGAGCTGAAAACCTAGCCGCGGATCATCTCAGTAGACTTGAGGATCCTTATCAAGGGGATCATCCGAACAAAGAGATCAATGATTCTTTTCCCCTTGAGACCTTAATGTCTATCAATTCGAATTTTGATGAGACCCCGTGGTTTGCGGACATTGCAAACTACTTGGCGGGTGGAATTCTCATTGACGGGTTAACATCCCAACAAAAGAAAAAGTTCTTTAAAGACATTAAGACTTACTTTTGGGATGACCCGTATCTCTTCAAACAATGCGCTGATTTGATTATTCGCCGATGTGTTGATGGACCGGCAACTTTAGACATTCTCGAAGCTTGCCACAAAGGACCCACCGGTGGTCACTTTGGTCCCAACTTCACCGCAAAGAAAGTGTTTGACTCAAGATTTTATTGGTCCTCCATTTATCGTGACGCTCACGAAATGGTGAAACATTGTGATGCTTGCCAACGACAAGGCAAGATCACACATAAAGATGAGATGCCTCAAAATTTCATACAAGAATGTGAAATCTTTGATGTATGGGGCATCGACTTTATGTGGCCATTCCCTTCATCTAAAGGAAACAAATACATCCTTGTAGCCGTTGACTACGTTTCTAAATGGGTTGAAGCGAAAGCTTTACCCACTAACGATGCAAGGGTGGTTTGCAACTTTTTGAAGCAGCTATTCGCTAGATTCGGTGTGCCTCGTGCCATTATTAGTGATCGCGGGACTCATTTTTGCAATGATCAATTCGCAAGAGTTATGGCTAAGTATGGTGTCAATCATCATCTTTCCACCGCATACCACCCACAAACTAATGGCCAGGCTGAAACTCTAACTGAGGGTTAAAGCGAATTCTTGAACGAACCGTGGGAGAGCATCGTGCCTCATGGGCCGATAAACTTGATGATGCTCTGTGGGCTTTTCGTACCACATACAAGACTCCGATTGGTTGTACACCATATCGTCTCGTGTACGGGAAAGCATGCCACCTCCCTATTGAGTTGGAGCACAAGGCTTACTGGGCCTTGAAGTGGGCTAACTTCGACATCAACAAAGCCGGTGACTTACGCAAAATCCAACTCAATGAGCTTAATGAACTCAGGAATGAAGCTTATGAAAATTCCTTGATCTATAAGGAAAAGACTAAGCTCATTCATGACTCTAAGATTAAAAACCGAGAGTTCCAAGTTGGAGACAAAGTTTTACTCTTCAACTCTCGGTTGAAAATCTTTTCAGGCAAACTCAAATCTCGTTGGTCCGGCCCATTCACCATTGCCCAAATTTTTCCATATGGTACTCTCGAGCTCGCTCAACCTAATGGACCTAATTTTAAGGTGAATGGCCAACGAGTGAAGTTGTACCTTGGAGAGGACATCTCTCATGAGATGATTCCATCCCTCTCCACCTTTCCTTTGAATTAGTTCGGGACAGAGTCAGGCTCGTGACTCGGTTAACAAAAACAAGCGCTCCTCGGGAGGTAACCCGAGTATCTATCCTTTTCTGTTTTACCTCCTAAGTGTAGGGGGACCTATATAGGTTGTTTGTGTTTGTGTGGTGATGTGATTACAGGGATGAATGCACTTTTGGAACCTTTGAAGAACCGTACTCCCGTGTTATCCGCAATCCGGTTCTATCTCTCAACTATCGTGATTCAATTTTCTTCATACTCACATTTGAAATTGATCACTTTAGTTGTCTCATCCTTAGCTTGATTTAACTAACGTGCACAATGTCATAAGTGTAGGGGAGACTTTTCCCACATGCTTAAACATTGAGGACAATGTTTATATTAAGTGTAGGGGAGACTTCTATCGAAGTTTTAAGTGGACTTTTCCATTAAAATGCCTCCATTTAACCGAAAAATCATCTTTTTAAGCATTTTTCAAATTTTTAATTAACTTTGGCCATACAGTCATAATTTTTAAATTTTTATCGTTGCCTTCATATGTATATATCCCACAATAAAGTCAAAAATATTAATAAAGTGGTGTAGCAAGTTTAGAAGTCTTTGACATATTAGGCCCGTTGCGATTATTTTGACTCAACCCAAATAGACTTATCCAAGTTTATTCTAGCAAGTATCCTTAACCATGTAGACCTTAATTGGTTTATTAGGCTAAGCATCCACGAGTCTCATTACTTGAGATTTTAAATTGTGGAGAACGAGAAATGATAGAGTCAATTATAAGTCGGTATTCTTGCACAAGCACACTTGGTGTGATTATAAGCCTATTCTCCTATCGCTTGCTAATAATTTATCTGCAATAAGTAAGGTGGTACGATTTTATTGAATAACTTAGCTTCTAGCCCAAGATCGTTTAAAAGTTGCTCGGTAATGATAAGAGTTCATAGCCAAGGCATAACTAATGAAGCGGAGCGCGAAGATTGGCGAGTCCGAAAAGGCCCTAACAAGGCATGAGGATTCCATTTTATTGCTAAAGATCCAAGGTGATGTGAAAAGCAATATTCCCAAAATCAATATGAAGGATCAAGACTCACGACGAAAAGCAATCAACTCCCATAAAGATCATGGAGAAGTCTATCCGAAAAGACCCTAACAAGGTATGAGGATAAATAGATCCAAGTCCGAAAAGGAGGCGGATCGTTGTATCTCAAAATCCCAATTAACGATTAAAGAAATAATGATGAAGTCATGGTCAACAAAGTTGGAGTATCACTCAAAAGTCTCCAAGTGAAGAAACTCTATTAACGAAGAGAAGACCATTATCTCAAGAACGTCTCTCAAGATATGAAGTATGAAGTACATGCCAAATATCGGCCCGAGAAAGGTGTCAAATCGTGAAGCGAGTTATGCCAAGATATGAACTTTTTGAGGTCCCGAGAAGCAGTTTTAAGAGATTTTGTCCTTTAGCTAAATATTAATCAAATCGTCCTACTTTGCTTTCAGCCTAAATAAACTATCGCAATAAGTCCAAAAATGCATCTTCATGATCATTCTAAGACAAAAATAAAATATAAGAGATACACCTAGGAATAAGGGAGTTTAAGTATATAATTAAGCCATGTGTGTAAGTGTTTGTTTTGCTAACTTATAATAACAATGATCTCGTTTTTAAGCTTGGTTTGGGGAACGTAAAACTTGAGGGTGATAAATCTTCGCAGCAACCAAAGCCCTAATGTAAGTCTTAGATCTCTTTGCAAGTTATTTCTATGTAGCTATTTTCAAGTGAAAATGGTTTTCTATCCCTTTTGTTTCATTCAAGCTTTTACATATCTCTTTAGTAGTAGTGGTTATTGTTAATAAGGCCAAGGTTGATTGATTATAAGAAAAGTGTAAATTTGCTTTATCACTAAGCATTGCATGAGGGCATGGCAATGGTTAAGTGTAGGGGATTTGATAGGTGTGAAAACACCCATCCTTTTACCACTTATTTCTTGCTAAAACAAGACCAAAATATTTAATGTCATTTGTTTGGAATTATGCGTGGTTTGTGTGTTTGTTGTGTTTTCAGAGCCAACCGGATAAATATTGAAGAAAACATGGGATTGCACGGGTTTTATCGAAGAAAAAGACGAAAAGAAGAAGTCTATATTCCAAGAGATGCAAAAGATTTGAAGTCAATGGGCCTATTTGAAAATTTATCGAAGAAAAGGACCAAAGATGGAAGATTTACATATGTCGAAGAACTCAAGTCTATTAAACGAAGAAATTAAAAGACGAGTTGAATTTATTCGTCGACAAATCCCGAATCAGAATCGAAAACGTCGACTTTACTGAAAAGACGAGAAGGCAAAAAGAAAGGAAGAAAGCCCACTCACCAACCAACCACTAGGCCTATAAATAGAAGAACCCTTCACATTTTAGACTAGTTTTTCATTCCCAGTTTCTTTCTTTTTCTTGTTTCGTAGGGTAACCAACACCATTAAGGTGTTGGTGATTTTTCATCTTTGTTGATTCACAAATCTTGTAAGTTTTAATCTTTCCTTTTGATTGTTTAACCTTAATCTTTCAATATAATCTTTCCTTTAATCTTGTTCCTCTTTCTCTTTTTGATTCAAAGTCTTAAGTTTCTATTTGGTTGATTTTAATATTTAAAAGTAAGTGGGTTTTGTGTTTTTGTTGGTTTGATTTGATGTTTATCATTAGGAAATGATTAGTGGTTAGTTTGGGTTAATCTTTGGTTAAAAACTTGGTGGATTTTGGTTAAATTCGTGTGTTATTGTTTTCCCTGTTCTTCGCTATTCAGTTACCCAGATTCCGAACAAAGCATATCTAGTTAATTATTCCGGATCAGTCAAACATTTCGGATGAAGCATTTCAATATTTATTCCGGATGAAGCATTTTTATTATTCCGAATAAAGGTTTTTCTCTAAGATATTCCGGATCAAGCCATATTCCGAACCAGCATTTTTCATTCACTTATTCCGAATCAGAGTGTTCATCCGGAATAATCAATATTCTGGATGAGTAGTTATATTCCGAATCAAGGTTCTTCAAAATATTCCGAATCAGTTTTCTTATTCCGAATGAAGGTTCTTGTTTAAGTTATTCCGAGTCAACTTTTTATTCCGAGTAAACCATTTATTCCGGATCAACATTTCATTCCAGATCAGCATTATTCCGAACCAGCAATTTTCTTTGATTATTCCGGATCAACATCATATTCCGGATGAGTTCATTTATTCC
Source organism: Glebionis coronaria (assembly GCA_025667525.1). Lineage (NCBI taxonomy): Eukaryota > Viridiplantae > Streptophyta > Magnoliopsida > Asterales > Asteraceae > Glebionis > Glebionis coronaria. The sequence goes on from CM046882.1 coordinate 44,207,092, forward strand.
GAGTAAGCACAAATATTCCGGATGAAGCCACATTCCGAACGAAGAAGCTTTTGTTTTAGATTATTCCGCATGAAGGTTTTTGGCCAAGTTATTCCGAATACAGGTTATATTCCGAATCAAGCATTTTTCAGTAAGGGTATTTTACTATTTCTGTTTTATTGTTTAATTGTTTAATTTTAATTCAAGCTTTATTTTATTAACTGTTTTTGGTTTAATTTTTTATCACTTTACGCATTTAATCCTTTTTGGTAGATTAGAAAACCAAACCCTTTTTAGTAACCAAGAACAACTATTCCACTTTGAGTCGTGATCAATTCGAGAAGATACCGAGAACTTAATTAAACCTAGCAAAATCTTTGTATCAGCTACTCACAGCTAAAATACCAAACATTGCTCATTTGAAGCCATTTGGGTGTCCTGTCACCATTCTGAATACTAGTGACTATTTGGGGAAATTTGATGGCAAGGCAAATGAAGGATATATTGTGGGATATTCAGCTCACTCACGGGCTTATCGTGTCTACAATCTCCAAGCCAAGCGAGTAATTGAAACTATTAATCTCAGGTATTTTGAGGAGAAGTCAAACATACAAGGCAAGGGTCCTGAATGGTATTTTGATCTTGATTATCTTAGTGATTCATTGGGATATTTTCGTTTCAAAACTAACCATGATGCAGGTCCACAAGTGTTTGCAACTTCTAGTGCAGGTGCTCATTCTAGTTTTTCAGATGAAGATGAAGAGGATGATATTTTTGTCATTCCATCCTATTCCACCACAGTCTCTCCTACTGCAAATATTACTCCAAGTGATGCTACTCCATCAAACATTTTGGACTCACAAGGAGCTCTTGACACATTGCTCAAGCAACAACAAGATGCTACTACAGCTGCTGCTCAAGGTGGCTTTGAGTTTCCTTTGATTCCATCTGCTGACAAAGCTACTCTTAGTAGTCCAATTGTTACTCCTAGTGCTAGTTTAACACCTATTGGTAGTCCGGCTAGTGATCCCACTTCCTCTACTAGATTCTCTAGTCCTTCTGACCTGGGAAACTATCAAAAGAAGTCTTCTAATAAGCTAGATGATATTCATAAGCAACCAATAGATGGCATTTTCGACTCTGCTTCATATGATGATGACTTTGTTGGGGATCTTAATAACTTGGCACCAGAAGTGGAAGTAGCTTCCAATCAAGTTTTGTAGTCACACAAAGACCATCCTACTACTCAAATTATTGGAGATCCTGGTTCTACTGTCAAGACTCGGAGAATGCATAAGAAAGCAACGTTTGATCATCATGCTCTTGTGAGCTATATTGAGGACCAAAAGCGTAATAATCATACGGACTTTCAACACTGTTTGTTTGCTTGTTTTCTTTCACAGGTGGAACCTAGATCAGTCTCTCATGCTCTTGAGGATCAAAGTTGGGTGGAGGCTATGCAGGAGGAGATGCAGCAGTTCTTGTTTCAGAATGTTTGGATCCTAGTTGACTTGCCAGATGGAAAGACAGCAATTGGTACCAAATGGATTCTAAAAAACAAGAAAGATGCAAGGGGTATTGTGGTGAGAAATAAGGCAAGGTTAGTTGCACAAGGTCACACACAACTTGAAGGCATTGACTATATTGAAGTTTTTGCTCCTGTTGCTAGGATTGAGGCCATTCGTCTGTTTTTGGATTTTGCTTCTTATGTGGGCTTTACGGTTTTTCAGATGGATGTCAAGAGTGCATTTCTCTATGGAAAGATTGATGAGGAAGTTTATGTCACTCAACCTAAGGGCTTTGTGGATCCACTTCATCCCAAGAAAGTTTACAAGGTGGTCAAAGCTCTCTATGGACTTCATCAAGCTCCTAGAGCTTGGTATGAGCGTCTTTCCACTTTCTTGTTAAAACACGGCTATAGAAGAGGCACGATTGACAAAACACTATTTATTAAGAGGAATACCAAGGACATTATCCTAGTTCAGGTTTATGTGGACGATATTATCTTTGGTTCTACTAAGATGGAATGGTGTGATGAGTTTGAACAACTGATGAAGGGCGAATTTCAGATGAGTGCTATGGGAGAGCTTACATTTTTCCTTGGTCTTCAGGTCAAGCAACAGTCGGATGGAATCTTCATAAGTCAAGACAAATATATTCATGAGATCCTTCAGAAGTTTGATATGGATCCTCTTAGACCAGCAGCAACACCTTATGAAGTTACTAAGGTCAAACTCAAGAATGAGCCAGATCCTTTGGTAAATGTTCACATGTACAGGTCCATGATTGCTCACTCATGTATTTGACTGCATCAAGTCCAGATATTATGTTTGCAGTAAGTGCTTGTTCTAGACATCAGGTGGCTCCAACGGTTTCTAACTTGACTGCAGTCAAGAAGATTTTCAAGTACATCAAGGCTCAACCCAAGCTAGGCTTGTGGTATCCTAGAGAATCACCTTTTGTTCTTGAAGCATATAGTGATAGTGACTATGCAGGTGCTAATAATGACAGAAAGTCTACTACTGGTGGTTGTTAGTTTTTAGGTCGAAGACTTATCTCATGGCAATGTAAGAAACAGACGATAGTAGCTACTTCTTCAACAGAAGTTGAATACGTCGCTGTTGCTAGTTGTTGTGGACAAGTCTTGTGGATACAAAATCAGATGCTTGATTATGGGTTCAACTTTATGAACACCAAAATTTTCATTGACAATCAAAGCACTATCTGCATTGTGAAGAATCCTATTTTTCATCAACGTACAAAACATATTGAAATTAGGCACCACTTTATCAGGGATGCCAATGAGAAGAAGTTGATACAGGTTCTTAAGGTTCATACGGATGATAATGTTGTTGATCTATTGACTAAAGCCTTTGATGGTCCTCGGTTCAACCACTTGGTGGTTCACATTGGAATGGTCAATCCTTGAGACCTAGGATTGAGGGGAGGCTAAGCCTAAGGGGAGGCTTAGTGTACATATTTACTTGCACAGATTAACATATTGGTAGTTTTAACAACAGATTGTATGGGTATTTGCGGTGTGTGCTACTTATAGTGGAGGATTTTGGTCACTTCTGGTGGTAGTCTTCAACTTCTAGTGGATAAAAATCCTTCCTTGTCATTGATGGTTGGCTTCTAGTTTTGGTTTGGGTCACTGTTCACTCCGTTGACTTTAATTGACCACATTGTGCTTCTAGTGTTGACCCTTATGCGTTTTGACTTTTAGTCAACGCAGGTTACTTATGGTACATATGATATTATTTTACTTTGGTAACTGGGATTTGAAAATCAAGTTAATAGGGGCAAGTGGTTATTTTTGCATTAACTGCCTAATTTGAAAGGGCAACCCACATTATTAGGGGTCAATGAACAGTTACAAGACCATTATTTATGGTCAAATACCCCCTATTGACTCATTCATCACAACCATAACACACACACACGCTCCTACTCTCTCAATCTCTAATCAATCACCTTCCATCACTTCCAATCATCATCAATGGCTGCTCTGTTCTACAAACCCGATCACAATAAGGTGGCGTATCTGGGAGATGGTCCTAAACGTGCCGAGTTCACAGACATCATCGAGTTTATTGAGGCTTCGAACCTCAGGTATGCTTTTACTGTTTGCCCGACTGTCTATGATAGTGTCATTCGCCAGTTTTGGGCCACTGCCCATCTTGTGGATGTTTTGGGTCGCCCACTTGAACTCCATGCTACCATAGATGGACGTTCTTATGTCGTGTCTGAAGCTTTTATTAGGAGTGCACTTCATCTTCAAGATGAAGGTGGTGTTGTTTCCATCCCAAATTCTGAGGTTTTGGATGGAATGGCTGATCTTGGTTACAACCATGGGGGGAAGTTTAACTTCCAAAAGAATAGGTTTACCCCCCAGTGGAAGCTTCTTGTGCACTTTTTGATTCACTGCTTAAGCCCAAAATCTAGGAGTTGGGATGCATTTCCCATTCCTTTAGCTACTAGTTTGATCTGCATAGCACAAAGTCGTGTGTTTAATTTTTCTCGCTACTTGTTTGATGGGATGGTTTGCAATCTTAGTAGTACTGGATCTAGAAAGAAAATTTTAATGTATCCTAGGTTCTTACAGCAGATACTTATGTGCATACCTCGTGATAGGGAGGAGTATGAGACCCCCAAGCTTAGTTCTAAAGTTTACTCCAATATGGCACTTGGGTTTAAGGGGGCTTGGAGGCCCCTTACTGATGCTATGCTGGGCCTTGCCCAAGGTCCTCCTAATGTTATTCCTCCGGCTGCTGAAGCCGAGGAGGAACTTCCATTAGAAGATGATCCTATGGAGGAGGAGCATCCTGCTGGTGGTGCGCCTTATGTGGTGGTGGAAGAGCCAGCTAAGGAAGTGGTGGTTGAAATGCCATCCACTTCCAAGGCTGCCCCCTCTTCTATGCCACATAAGTCCCCATTTGTGGATACTCCCCTTCTAGTCCAACACCTCATTCTGCTGAGAAGCCCTCTAGTTCTCGTGCTCATAATGCTGACCCTTTATTGCTTCTAGTTCCAATAAAGCTTTCCCTGATCCAAGTTCTCTTGGTGGGGAAGCGGCGGAACCTATTACACTAACTTCTTTGCTTGATCTCATACACAGGTACCATGAAAGGATTATTTCTTTGGAGGCAGATTTGAATCAGCATCGCAAGCTTACCAGGGAATTTGTTCTTCCAATGGCGGACCGGATTAAGGCTTTGGAGACACAGCAGTGGAGGAGAAAGAAGCATGTTGTTCATTCTGATTCTGATGAGGATGTTGAGGATCTTGTGGAGGATGGGTTGACTTTGCTGGCGAAGGCTGCATTTGCTGATAAGCCGTATGCTGATTTGCCTATTCCTCCTAGTCCATCAAGCATCCCACCTACTGCTGCTAGTCCTAGACCAAAGGAGGATATTGCTGGTTCTTCTGCTGGTACTACTGCTGGTCCAACTGCTGGGCCGTCACATGATCCTAAGGGGAAGGCCCCTATGACTGATGCACCCTCACCCCCTAGGAAGCGTACTCGCAGACAACTTGAGGAAGACAGGTTTGGGGAGGAGGCTGCACAGCGAATGCAGGCGGAGATTGATCAAGCTGCTAGGGCTGAGGAAGAAGCTCTTCAAAAGCAAAGGCGTGAACAGTTGCAGCATGATGCTATGCTTTGAGATGATAATGATTGGATGCGGGTGCTTACTATTCTTACATCTGATTATTCGCAGTTTACTGATCTTTTGGGTGCTGATGTGAATGAGCAAAATTGTATCCCCCAGGCAATGGCATTAATGAGCAAACAACAATTGTCTCTTGCTGCTCAACTGCGTGAAAAGCGTCAGACCAGACCTTTGTCAAGAACCGAGGAGAGGAAGTTAATGTAGAGGTATGTCAAATATCAGTCGGGTGCTCACTTTACTGTTGGTTGGACATGGGATCGGGTTAGGGGATTTTCTTTTGACGAGCTTAAGGATCTATACCAAAGGATGATAAAGCGTCAAAACACACCGGTTCCTGAGCGATTCATCTATAGTCCTCCTCCACGAGTGGTTTCTACTTCTCAACCTGTTGTTGCTCCTGGTTCTTCATCTGGTGTTCCTCCTGTTTCTACTGGTATACCATCTGTTGTTGATACTTCTACTGCTGGTTCCACACCCACACCTTCGGTTGATCATCTTGTTTCATCTTCGGGTCCTACCACCACCACCAATGCTACTACTACCATCCCTGCTACTCCTGCTATGGAAAAATCCTCACCACCAATGACTGAACCACACCCTACCCCTTCTCCTGGTGCAACCGCCTTTGATCCTTTGGTTGGTGTGTTGATTCTACTCCTGCTGATCCTATTGCTGCTGGGAAGGTAAATGTTGAAACCTCTTCTGGTGTTCCAACACCTCGTCGTTCCATTCGAAAGAAGAAGGCTAGACGTGGTAAGTCTGTTCCATTTGAGAAGCGTGCTCCTGAGAACCTTATTGATGCAGCTTCGGACAGTGACACCGAGTTGCCAATGGGTACGGGTTTTATTACTGCTTGGACGGTTAAGCCATCCACGAGTGTTGCTGGTACATTCACCCATCAGATTTCCATCAGTGATGGTTATGTTCGTTATGTTTCGGGTTTGCAAGGTGTTTTGACTTGGGCGGATCGTCGGGATCTTATGTCGTTGTATGGGTTTGTGGATGCTGGCATTCCTAAACATCCTAGTGAGGTGGCCAACTGGCCTGGTCTGACCATGTGGGGTGACTTGAAGATGATGCTTGACTCTCCTCCTAATGCTCCACATTCTGGTGTCTGGAAAGACCAGCCACGCTGGGTAATCAAGAGATGGAAGCTTTATGCTGGCTGTGGGGTTCATATATTGGAGTTGGAGTCTGGTGCCATCGTGTTCATGCTTATGGATATGGACTATCCGTTGACAATTTCTACTATGGAGGCCATGCTAGTGTGTCATTTGCAGATCTCTAATGCCCCTTCGGGGAATGAGACTTCCATGGCTACTAATTTGGTGGAAGGGATCCAAGCTCGGTTGCAAGCTGACAAGGTGGCAGCGTCTGGTATGTGATGGGTATGTTTTTATGTTTTTGTGTTTATACTGACATTCTTTTCACCAATCTGTACAGTGATTGGTGACTTACATTATAATTTAAAAAAAATTAAAAAAATAATACTTTTTATATAATATCTGCTTATACTTTAACAAATGATGGCTTTCACACTTGTACATAATATAATATCTGCTTATACTTTTCCATCATACATTGGGGTTCATTTGACTGTTTCACACTTGTCCTGGTTTGGAGTTACATATGGTGTTGGACCTGGTCCACACAACAAATGGTGCTCAACTCACCATGTCTCATAGACAAGAAAGAGTTGATTCACCATGAGGGTACGGCTCTGGTGTGATAGTCAAATCCGTTGATGGTTGCCAGGTTACCCAAAACTGGATGGTTTTCACTTGCCATGGTCCTAGACTAAAAAGTGGCTAATCCAAGGGGGTACCGCTCTTGGTAAAGATTTTATCAAATTCGTTGATAGCTGTAATAGCTTGCTCAAAGCTATAGGATTTTCAACTCACCGATGCTTCATTGCTAAGAGTTGGCGAGTCCAGAAGGGTACGGCTTCTGGTAAATACATATCAAATCCGTTGATGGCTGTGATGGTTTGCCTAAAATCATCAGGGTACCCCCACTCACCATTGATTCACGTTCTAAGAGTTGGGTTGGGTTCTGGTCTCCCAGGGTGATGCTTATTCCACCATAAATACTGGCTAGCCCAAGAGCGAGCAGCTACTTGGTAAAGGCTCATAAAATCTGCTCATGTTGCAGTGAAGATTCAACAAGATGCAGATTTGTTTCAAGCTTTCAAGAAGCTTCTAGGTGTTCATTGTTGCAGTAGTCATTATGTTCTTTATGCTGATGGTTGTGATGCTGTTGTTTCTTTTGTTGTTCCAATCCTCAAGCTATGTTACACGATTTACTAGGAAACTTGAACTCAACAGGTCAAATTTAAGTTTAGGGGAGGATTGTTAGGACCATTGGAATAGTTATTTGTAATAGGTAGACTAGGAGGTATGTAGTTCCTCTTGGTCATAGTAGTAGTAGGAGCAAGCCGTGCTCCTAGTCTTATAGAAAGTCAAACTTTATTATTTAAATATTATTCTGTTAGGATATGTATGAGATATGTTAGGAAAGGATATGCATATCAGTTTTACACGTTTTGGTTAATGATGTATTAGGGTTTCCTTGTAGTATAAAAGGAACTTTAGGTAGAAGGGTTCAATACACCTTCATCAAATATAATTCTAGTTCAAATTAATATTAGAAATCCTTAGTAAAGGATCAATTCGTTATAGTTATTCTGTTCTTCTTGTTCATAGTATTTGTATTCCGCACTTAAACTGTATGATTTGGATAGAGTCTCTCTATGAATAGACTTGTGATTACAGAAGTCGTTCACCGTTCCTAACAGGCTGCAAGATCCACGTCTAGTGGACCCAACAATGCACACAACACACAACAACATATAAATGCATCAATAAGAGTAAAGACATAAATGTAAAGGAAAGTACCGACACAATGATTTTATAGTGGTTCAGTCACGAAGCTCCTCTTCGCCCTACTCCACTCCTCGAGTACCCTACTCGAGAGTTACTTCACTAGTAAACAAAACTCCTTTCAAGGAGGAGAAAACCATACACGTCGCTTACACATTTCCGAAGCTAAACTATATATCGAGTCCTAATCTTAGGTAGGACCAATCTACACAATGTCACCTACTTCACCATTTTCCGACACAAGGCTAGATGTCGAGTCCTAATCTTAGGTAGGACCAATCTAGACGCATCTACACCAATCTTCACACTAGTTATGTTTTATGGCCCAACATAAAAAACCTTGTGTTTTATGGCCTAAACACATAAACCATATAGATCTAAGCACACAACACTTAGATCTATGACTCTAACACTATATCCAAGTATTAACAAACTTGGATCTACACAACTAACATCAAATCCAAGGATACCAACCGCTTGGATCTTCTACCCTTACAAACACATCCAAGTGAACCCAACACTTGGATCTTCTACATATACATAGTAGGAAAACAAGGACTTGATCTAGAAGGAGGGATCTTCATCATGTTATGAACCCAACACTTCATGGTAATGAAAGTGTTCTTCTCTTTGCACTTGAGAGGGTGAGAGGATGGAGGATAGAATCACATCTTAAACAAGATTAATCAAAACTAACTAATCAAGGAGTTTAAAGATGTTTTTGAAGAAACTGTGCAAAAAGGGTTGAAAGAAAAGATGGAAATGATCCATTATTTATAGGACAAAAGTGCAACGGTCATAAATACTCGTGGTTCCTTAATTGTCACCACGGTTCCTTATCAATAAAGAAGCGGGTTAATTTAAGTAACCTCGGGCTTAGAGTCCGTGCATTTTTGTCCTTTAGTGGGAAATACCGTTTATACCCTCAAAGGATATTCTTTTGGCATATGGAATATGACAAATTCAAATTTCCATTTTCTTTTTAATAAAATATTTTCTTAAAAATAAAGTTTATTAAAATCTTTTGTCACATTTAATTAAATGTGAGTTTTAAGAAAATGTTAATCCTTGATCACTTAGTTAGGTTAATGACATGTTTATTCATACCTTGAGTGATTCATGCCGAATGTGATCTTGGAGGTGTCGAGAAAAGTATACAAATGTATTCTTGAGTGATTACGAGTACCTAAACATTTTACATAATGTATTGCGATTTATTCGTTTGCCATCAACAAAATACGAAAAGATTATATCGGCTAAACATCTTAATGTTTGCACTAAAAATCTCCCCCTTTTTTATGATGACAAACAAGTAAACTATAAGACATATTAGAATGTATAAGTTACTCGTTTACACTTACTTCTCCCCTTTTGTCGAATCAAAAAGGTAGTCAACGTCTTTGAAGAAGAGAAGAATCAACGTCGAGAGAGCACGCATCCAAAGTGGTAGTCATCGATTGCACGTCATTTGAGGAAGAGAAGAATTGACGTCACGAGAGCTTGCATCCTAAAGGTAGTCTTCATTAATAGAAAAGAAGGATCGACTTTGAAAGAGCTTCCATCCAAAAAGCTAGTCTTCCCTTGTAGTCATCGTTTGAGAGGCGAGAATCCTAACCGTAGACCCATCATCTAAAGATATTGAGCTTGTGTCATCCTAGTGAAGTCTTCAATCAACATAGGTTAACCAACTCCATGCATAATAAAATGCTTATCTTCGAGATTCCAAAATTCATTACTTGCAAAAAGTTCGATGAATGCAATTTAAGTGAGTCAACGATCGCAAATGTAATGACTAGAAATCTTGCAAATGCTCCCCCTTGATAAGAGATCTCCCTTGATTGAGGCACCAATGAAGCAAGGATAGTAACAAGCTACAAAGAAGGGTTAGAAAAGTCCTACAAAACAAAGTTAGTGGACAAGATCATATATGTATAGCAATGTCACCCAAGCAGAATTAGCTTTAAACATCTCGAGTACAAAGAGTGGGACTCAAGAGAAAGCTAAAACAATCTTAACTTTTAGAAGTGTCAAAAATATGACAAGTTAAGAAAAGTAAGAGGGATATTAGATAGAAAAGAGAACCTAACTTATTTTGGTGACACCAAAAAAATATAAAGAGGACTAAGAGAGAAAAGAGATGTCCAATTTATAAGAAAAATATTGTCGAGAGAACATACTCCACTTTAATATATTGGCACGAATACCGAACTAAAGAGAGTATGACAAGGACAATAAAACAATTCCACATAGTCGAAACGAGAGGAAGAATGACTATGAGGAAAAACGAAAACGAGGACGATAAGCAAGTCGTTTGCACAAACAATGACAAGCATCGGAGAAAGAAGTGTGCTCGCGATGCTATCAATCCAAAGATAAGTCAAATGAGAGGATCTTAACAAGATCAAATCACAATTGTTGGAATAGAGGTAGAGACAAAACATCCATACCATTAGTAATGATAATATGTCAAAGGGTTAAAAGCTTAGAATTTTATTTTTTTCAAATCACCCAAGAAAATTCAGGATTTAACCAAGATCCTCTCAAAAGGTTAAAAACTTAGAATTGTTGGAATCACCCAATCCAATTGTAAATTTTAACCGCAATCAACTCTTAACACGAGAAAAAAAATCTCAAACCAAAGACATCTTTTACCCTAAAAATAATTCCTTTAGAGAGATCCAAAAGCTTTAAGTCGGGAATCAAGGTACAAAAAAAAGAAAAACCAAAAGCGAGGATAAATCGACGCTTAAGAAAAATACTAGATACAAGACATTATAGGCAAGGATACTTATGAATGTCGACACTAAAAAGATGACTCGATGATATAGATAAAGAGATCAAAGGAGCCAAAGAAAAGAAAAAATAAGATAAATGGTGTTTATCATACGATAGACTACATGATCAAAGTTTCGTAGCTCTTCTCAATCATAGTGGATGTTCAAAGAACAATTACATGACGAGGAAATGGTGAGGCTCGACTCGACTTAGTTTAGAAAGGATAGAAGAGAGAGACTCAACTTCGAGAGGCATGATTAAAATAAATCGAAAGAGACTCAACAAAGAATTAAGGATAACTTCACAAAATAATTCAAGAATACTATACCTGATTAGGTGATAGTGAAGTCTTGAAGGAAAACGAGAGAAGAAACTCAAAAGAGAAGAAAAGAAGGAATCTTCAAGAAAACTCGTCAAAGATAGAGATAGACCAAAAAATGAACAAAGGGACTCATTGGTCGCGGTTCGTTAAATAGGTCCGCGGTTCATCAATAATGAGCCGCTAGGTTATTTGAGGAACCGTTGACAGTGGATATCCAAAAATGATTATCGACTAAAAAGAAAATCACTTGGCCAAACAATTTAACATAAGTTATTAAATGGCTTGAAAGTCAATGCTTCAGATATGACTTTTAACAATTACAATTTCAAGTTAAAATTACTTGAATATTTCAAAAGAAATATTTAAGTTGTCAATCTTACTAGGAGACGAATTAGATATAAATCTAACCTTCCTTGACAACTGTCACACCCCACCATGGCGGAATATGGGGCGCGACGTATGGATATCATCACAACATGGCGTGTCTATAGAGATAACTATATGGAATAAGAAATATCATAAAATGGTGACACCAAAGTCATGACAATATCTCATCAAATGCAAGAGTCTAGGTAAGTAGGTAACAGTCCTACCGCTTATCCAAGACAAACAAATAACATAACCAAACAAAAATATGTGTGCCACAGTATCACTTATTAAATGAACAAATAAAAACTAAGAAGGAAACGGGGATACCCTTCTATATGCATTCCTACACTCTCCAAATCCTAGCCACTTAAGTTCTCATCCTTCTCAACTATCCCACCTGAAAATGACACTAAAATCTGTCAACATAAAGTTGGTGAGAACATAGGTTTAAGTTATCGAAATATCTTAAGAAACCTTGTCAACCGCTGTAAATAAGTTGAAGAGAACAAGTTAAAGCAATGGACCATAATGTGATAATCATGTTACATACAACTACAATCAAAGCACAATTATTATAATCAAGAACACACAATAAGAACAATGCACCACACTATTAACAACCAAGAAGTATCCTGTCACACACATAAGAACACACACCACACTATCCGGATCTTTCCCACACCACCTGTGGAAGATGAACTATATCCCCGTCGAGATATCTTTCCTCCGAAGAGACGATGCACAAGTACTCAGGACGAATCGTGCCCCACGAACCAAGAACTCAGAACCAAGAACTCAGAACCAAGAACTCAGGACGGATCGTGCCCCACGCTCCACACACATCACAACTGGTCCCATAGACGCCCATACATCTATGTACCAATCCCAATCATAAAACAAACAAGATTCACATATCAAACACATATCAAAGCACATATGAGAATACATAAGCACGCAAGTCACACAATATCACATTTATGTCCACACATTTTCAAACATAGTACTAAATCATGTTAAATAACATTGCAAGTGTCATCTCCATCCCATACAGGAAAAACATTTAAAAACGTAGCAAAATGGGACTATGAACTCACCTGAATGTTTCTCCAAAGTCCTCGTACTAGCAACAAGCTAACAAACCAAAAACACGAAATCAATACATGAACCAATCACTAAGATGGCTCATCAACCTATGATGGACATCTAGCCTATTCTCATATAAATACCTCATTGATAAGCTCTAATCACCCCATTACCCTTCCTTAACAAGTTCTTAACTTGGTTAAGTTTAATAACTATCTCGTTCATATTTTACACAAAACAGTCCCAGTTTTTAGGTCTCAAAACTTTAAGTCAAACGTCCACTTAAACATACCCATGGTTTCTGTAAAAGGAATATTAATACTTTTACATGTGTTAGCTAAAACCTCCCACTTGCCCTAACTTTAAAGCTACTGTTAAGGCCCCGATATATGTGTGTAAATTTCTACCTATCCAGAATTCACTGATTTTAAACGTATGAAAAGTTTGTTACAATTAAGGGGTCTTACCCTAAACCACAACCTTAGCCCAAGTGCAAATACTTACTAAAATATATAAACCATCTCTCATGTTCGTGAGAAGATCCCAATGCAACCCTAAGTACCCCAAACAACTCAAAACTTAAAAAGAAAACAGGCTGAATTCAAAACTGTTTTGACCTCCGACTGTTGTAACCTGTTTTTGAACCACTTCCCGACCTCCAATTTAGTTCTCGTTTTTTGCATTGGAAAGCCACTTCAATTACCTTTTCAGGGATACTTGGATCACATCTTGAATGTTCCTAGAACTCCCGATATGATCAAAAAGATTGACTTAAAATTATGCCCAGTTTTTAAAAACGGGTTTAACAAAATTAACAACATTAATTAACCCTAATTCCTCTAATTACAAGCCCTAATTCATGTAATCATCCTAATATGATTAATATAACATTAATTTACTGTTTTTAAATTTAAACCTAACCTAAATCCATCATAGATGATTAAAGAAAACATAAAGAAACAATTTAATTAAAAAGGTTTATGAAGGTTTTTACCTTTAATTCAATGGAAGATAAAAAAAAATACCGAAAACCCTAAAACCTCTCTGTGAAACCGTCGACCTCTTTTTTTCTCCAGGTTTTATGACTTTTGTTTAGTAATAAACATTATATAGGATGTGATAACCCATTCCTAGCCCAACCTAAAAACCCCTTTCCTTTTTTTCTATTTTTTTCCTTTTTTCCTTTTTTCTTCCTTTTCTTGCGTCCAAACCGACTTAAACCCTCCTTAATTTCGTTTTTTTATTTTATTATTAATATATGTATTAATAACATTACCTTAATTTCCCTTAATTTATTTCAGCTCCTAAAGCCTCCAAAACCTCAAAACCGTAAAACTAGTCAGTTTTTACGCGTTTTACCGTAAAAGACGTAAAATATACACTTTTATAAAAAATCTCAAATTTTGAAATAAACTTTATAACTAAGTCCTAAATGACTTAAAACCATCCCGAAATATATTCATATGACTAATTACCTCATCCGAGACCTCTAAATGCTAAACCGTAAATCGTAAAAAAAATACTATTACTATAATACTTATACGTATACGTAAACACCAAAATATCACCATTTTCATTTCATAGTCACCACTTGTGAGCTCATGAACATGAAATAACCGTTCCTCGATTTACTTATGAGTACTTCTATACTCATAAACGATAACCACACCAACCTCAGTCACACAAAATAACATGTAATCACACAATCAAGTAAGCACACATAAAAATAACCTAAAAGTAAGACCTAGTGACAAATCCAAAACCTAGGGTTGTCACATCACTCCCTCCTAATAGGAATCTCGTCCCGAGATTTACTCCCTAAGCACAAAAACTACATCCCGCAATCACAAAAGGCTTCCTCTACTTCCTCTTTCTCATCACCTGTAACATACATTGAGTACCCAAGGGTCTCTATCCTATGGCTCACCTTCAACGCACGTACCAATTTGGGTAGGCACAAGCTAAGGTCGGTTTACGAACCTAATAGTAAAATAGCACAATGATCTCCTCAAGAAAACATACATGTCTCCACTTTCGGGTTCTGCACGACCTCCACTGCATCCGCATAGTAAACTCTTCCCCCTTTACGATCCCCGTTGTTTCTGTTCTGCGTGTTGCGACCCACGTTGTTATGATGTCCCGTGTTCCTATTACCGTGATTCCCTTCTAATGGTAACGGTTTTTCAGCTTGTCCTGATGCTCTTTTCAACAGCGGGCAACTATTCCTGTAGTGTCCTGGATCTCCACACTCAAAACAAGTACCTCTTGCATAGTCCGCTCTAACCGCATGTGCGGGTGCTGCATTTAGAATAGGTGATCGGCAGTCCCTGGCGAAGTGTCGTAGCCTTTGGCAATTAAAACACACCACGCATGGCATACCACTTCTATGATGCTTAAAACATGTAGGACACTGTGGATTATTTCCCGCATACCCACCATCAGCTGTCGCCATGAAGTTCTTCCCATCCCTCATTTTCTTATTGGCTTCCCAGTTGTTTTCATCATGCTCTGCTTCTTCTAGCTCCTTCCGCTTTTCTCCAGCTTTCCCCAATGTTCCACTTGCTACCGCCTCCTCAGTAAGTATTCATGCCGTCAGTATGGCCTGTTGTATCGTGTTAGGTTGAGTAGCCTTGATCATTTCCCTAATCTGAGTAGGCAATCCAGCAATGTACCGCTTAATCTTGTTTGCCTCAGGGGTAACCAAATGGGGAACCAACTTTGCCAATTCATGGAAGCGATCGGTGTAATCTGCATGAGCCGCTCCAACCATAGCATGTCCCCAAAACTCGTTTTCCAGCTTCTCCATCTCATTGCTTGGACAAAACTCCGTAGTCATAAGAGCCTTAAAATCGGCCCAAGCCATATCATTTGCAGCAACTCTTCCCCTTGCTTGAACCTGGGTGTTCCACCAAGTTAAAGCCTTTCCTACTAGTGAACCAGTTACATACATGACCATTTGATTTGGTAAACAGCCACTCATCTGAATCACATTCTCCATCTTCTCAATCTATTGGGTAAGTACTACCGCGCCGCCCTTCCCATCATACTCTCTTGCACCACAAGAAGTGAATGCCTTATAGCTACAACCATTTTTCCACCTCCTCCTTGACCATTGTTGTTGTTATTGTTGTTCAGGTTGTTAGTCACCTGCTGAACAATGGTTGGTATTATGTTGGCCATTTGAGCAGCAATCAAAGTAGCCAAATCAGGATTTCCATCACCACCACTTCCACCAGCACCATTTCGCGTGTTCACCATGCTATAGTAAAACATGACACCCGTTAACAACTACCAAAATACTCCGTAGTATACTTGCCACCCTACACACGTCCAACATAACCATACATACTACCAACATATACTATACAAGCATGTATCAACTTTCTTTCATGCAATCATACTTGAAAGTCCAGTGGTGTTGTGGCACATATATAATTATGTAAGCCTCCATAATTATACATGTTCCCTTTCCCCAATGTACTCCCTCCTATGATGACACTTATAAGAAATTAATACTACACATAACACATAATCCATCAACTCACAAGCAAATAACTACACAAAATAAGGTCCAAAACTCCATCTATTAAAATAACATAGCCAATGCATGAAACACATAAACTCGTAGTCCAGTTGAACCAGCGTAGATAAAATTCAAAATGTATAAAGAACATGAAAACATAATTAAGCGAAATCCAACAATGACTAGCGTATACGACCATGGTTCAACCCGCACTAGTCAAAACTCGTAAAGAAAATAACATGTAGTTAAGTAT
Organism: Glebionis coronaria; assembly: GCA_025667525.1. Lineage (NCBI taxonomy): Eukaryota > Viridiplantae > Streptophyta > Magnoliopsida > Asterales > Asteraceae > Glebionis > Glebionis coronaria. Next base: position 44,223,446 of record CM046882.1, read on the forward strand.
GAACCATACTAGTTCATAACTTAACAAATATCGCAAAAATAACATCCAAACACATCAACTATTATAAAATGCACACACACACTCCTATGACGCCTATATGCAGGGACCCTTAAGCTATAGACTAGGCTACACGACTAGGCAACCTAATTCTCTATAACCATTGTCTCTGATACCATTCTGTCACACCCCACCATGGCGGAATATGGGGCGCGACGTATGGATATCATCACAACATGGCGTGTCTATAGAGATAACTATATGCAATAAGAAATATCATAAAATGGTGACACCAAAGTCATGACAATATCTCATCAAATGCAAGAGTCTAGGTAAGTAGGTAACAGTCCTGCCGCTTACCCAAGACAAACAATTAACATAACCAAACAAAAATATGTGTGCCACAGTATCACTTATTAAATGAACAAATAAAAACTAAGAAAGAAACGGGGATATCCTTCTATATGCATTCCTACACTCTCCAAATCCTAGCCACTTAAGTTCTCATCCTTCTCAACTATCCCACCTGAAAATGACACTAAAATCTGTCAACATAAAGTTGGTGAGAACATAGGTTTAAGTTATCGAAATATCTTAAGAAACCTTGTCAACCGCTGTAAATAAGTTGAAGAGAACAAGTTAAAGCAATGGACCATAATGTGATAATCATGTTACATACAACTACAATCAAAGCACAATTATAACAATCAAGAACACACAATAAGAACAATGCACCACACTATTAACAACCAAGAAGTATCCCGTCACACACATAATAACACACACCACACTATCCGGATCTTTCCCACACCACCAGTGGAAGATGAACTATATCCCCGTCGAGATATCTTTCCTCCAAAGAGACGATGCACAAGTACTCAGGACGGATCGTGCCCCACGAACCAAGAACTCAGAACCAAGAACTCAGGACGGCTCGTGTCCCACGCTCTACACACATCACAACTGGTCCCATAGACGCCCATACATCTATGTACCAATCCCAATAATAAAACAAACAAGATTCACATATCAGAACACATATCAAAGCACATATGAGAATACATAAGCACGCAAGTCACACAATATCACATTTATGTCCACACATTTTAAAACATAGTACTAAATCATGTTAAATAACATTGCAAGTGTCATCTCAATCCCATACAGGAAAAACATTTAAAAACGTAGCAAAATGGGACTATGAACTCACCTGAATGTTTCTCCAAAGTCCTCGTACTAGCAACAAGCTAACAAACCAGAAACACGAAATCAATACATGAACCAATCACTAAGATGGCTCATCAACCTATGATGGACATCTAGCCTATTCCTATATAAATACCTCATTGATAAGCTCTAATCACCCCATTACCCTTCCTTAACAAGTCCTTAACTTGGTTAAGTTTAATAACTATCTCGTTGATATTTTACACAAAACAGTCCCAGTTTTTAGGTCTCAAAACTTTAAGTCAAACGTCCACTTAAACATACCAATGGTTTCTGTAAAAGGAATATTAATACTTTTACATGTGTTAGCTAAAACCTCCCACTTGCCCTAACTTTAAAGCTACTGTTAAGGCCCCGATATATGTGTGTATATTGCTACCTATCCAGAATTCACTGATTTTAAACGTATGAAAAGTTTGTTACAATTAAGGGGTCTTACCCTAAACCACAACCTTAGCCCAAGTGCAGATACTTACTGCAATATATAAAACATCTCTCATGTTCGTGAGAAGATCCCAATGCAACCCTAAGTACCCCAAACAACCCAAAACTTAAAAAGAAAACAGGCTAAATTCAAAAATGTTTTGACCTCCGACTGTTGTAACCTGTTTTTGACCCACTTCCCAACCTCCAATTTAGTTCTCGTTTCTCGCATTGGAAAGCCACTTCAATTACCTTTTCAGGAATACTTGGATCGCATCTTGAATGTTCCTAGAATTCCCGATATGATCAAAACAATTGACTCAAAATTCTGCACAGTTTTTAAAAACGGACTTAACAAAATCAACCACATTAATTAACCCTAATTCCTCTAATTACAAGCCCTAATTCATGTAATCATCCTAATATGATTAATATAACATTAATTTACTGTTTTTAAATTTAAACCTAACCTAAATCCATCATAGATGATTAAAGAAAACATAAAGAAACAATTTAATTAAAAAGGTTTATGAAGGTTTTTACCTTTAATTCAATGGAAGATAAAAAAATACAGAAAACCCTAAAACCTCTCTGTGAAACCGTCGACCTCTTTTTTTCTCCAGGTTTTATGACTTTTGTTTATTAATAAACATTATATAGGATGTGATAACCCATTCCTAGCCCAATCCAAAAACCCCTTTCCTTTTTTTTCTCTTTTTTTCCTTTTTTCCTTTTTTCTTCCTTTTCTTGCGTCCAAACCGACTTAAACCCTCCTTAATTTCGTTTTATTTTATTTTATTATTAATATATGTATGAATAACCTTACCTTAATTTTCCTTAATTTATTTCAGCTCCTAAAGCCTCCAAAACCTCAAAACCGTAAAACTAGTCAGTTTTTACGCGTTTTACCGTAAAAGACGTAAAATATACACTTTTATAAAAAATCTCAAATTTTGAAATAAACTTCATAACTAAGTCCTAAATGACTTAAAACCATCCCGAAATATATCCATATGACTAATTACCTCATCCGAGACCTCTAAATTCTAAACCGTAAATCGTAAAAAAAATACTATTACTATAATACTTATACGTATACGTAAACACCAAAATATCACCATTTTCATTTCATAGTCACCACTTGTGAGCTCATGAACATGAAATAACCGTTCCTCGATTTACTTATGATTACTTCTATACTCATAAACGATAACCACACCAACCTCAGTCACACAAATAAACATGTAATCACACAATCAAGTAAGCACACATAAAAATAACCTAAAAGTAAGACCTAGTGACAAATCCAAAACCTAGGGTTGTCACAACAACCGGGTGAGAAAATATAGAAGTAAAGAAGGATCACAAGAACAACGAGATCCAAGAGCCAAAGAAAAATCATGTAGAAAAACATGAAAGGAAATACAAGAGAATAAAGATCATACAAAGATGTATGAAACACAAGGTAAAAACGAAAGCATAAATTTAGTCTTAGTTTAACTAGAACCCTAAGATTTGCTTAAAATAGATGTCTTAGCAATAAGCAATCCACATGCTTAAATGAAAGAAAAGGTGGTGTCGGAATTTGGTGGAGAAGGCTTGGTGATAATCTTGTAATTCAACACATCATAGATATAAGACACGACAAGATGATGATATTGACAGTAATGACAATATGTTCCATGATGTATGACATAATCATATGATGGAGGAAGAACACAAAAGGGAAGTGTTCTTTGGTGAATTTAGGTTGAAAGAGATTTGAGAAAATTATGGATAATCAAGGCTTTCATTTTGTGATAAATACATTTTCCTTTGGGAAAGAAATACAAAATGCTTAGGGTTAAGTGGAGAAAGCACAAGATATTTTAGGGTTGATCAAAGGTTTGAAACAAAGATTCCAAAGGGTGTTGGAACAATTGAGAAGTTTTAGAAAGACCATTTTTGGTTGCTTCTGCCCGCGGTTCAATAATTATACCCGTGGTTCCATATATATATGGAGCCGCCGAACAATTAAGGATCCGCGCACAGAGGGTGTGTTTGGGAGGATAAGAGAATTTTTCCAATTCGCCAAATCCTAATGTTCTAGTCTAACTTATCATAAAGTTATGCTAAAGAGCAATAAAAACTAGAACACACACAAAGAAAAAAAACATAGGTTCAGTTAGCACGTAGGAAGAAAGCTAAGAAAAAACCTAATGGTTACAAAAGAAAAAGAATCCTAATAACATACAAAGTTCATCGATGTAAACTATCATTAGTCATACTTAGGAAGAGCCATTTAATCAATTTATAGAATGAGTATGAGACTATCACTAGAGGTGCTCAATTAAGGCTAAACACGACCGTTATTACGGGTATACCCGAACCCGACTTCTCCTCGAAGCAATCCAACCGTTAGGTCGAATTGAATGTCTAGTGCAATAAATTCTGTAGTAGTCATTCTCAAGTGAGACAAAATGTAATTCCTACATTTGCCTAATAAAGTTTAGCAAGGATGAAAAGTGTATGACGACACAATGCACAACCTAATGAGGGTTAAGAATGCACCATTGCATATCTTGTCTAATAAGTCTAGTTAAGATTATTTACCTTAATAGAACTTAAGGCCAACAACATTGAAGTGTATAAACAATGTTTACACAAAACAAAGTAACACTCTTGATTAGTCTTTCGGAATTAACACATTTACAAATTGCATTGCAATGTAAATTACTTGAGTATTTCGGATGAAACATCCAAGTTGTCAAACCGACTCCATTGTGTATTATAAGCAATTATTAAACAAATTTGTCAAATGATTTTGAAATAGTAGATTCAATATAGCATCATCAATACAAGTGTGAGTTATGATCCGATGTATATTATTAAGAATCCACAATCATGTCTACACTCAAAACATGTCAATTAGATTCGATAATGATATCAATCATAATTTGAATAATGAATTGATATATATTCGAAATCTTTCTTGATTCCCACTAACACTCCTTTAAGAGAAAATAGCTAAGATTTTCAAAGAGTGTTTCATGTTTTATAGTGAGGCATTAATCTACTTGAACTAATCAACACAATGATCGAGTAAGACGACCATCATCAATAGATTTGACAAGCTCACAAAGCTTTCAAACCTAAGAGTGTTAATAAACATACCAAGGTATACATGATGTTTATGTAACATTTGTAAACCAAGGGATGTTGATCCTATATGCAATGCACATAGAATAGACAAGCAAGTAAAACTACTACCAATAGTAATCATCACTTAACAAAGTCCAAAAACACATAAGAAAATGACAAAAGCATTCGTCTTTGTTTTGAGTGTTAGATACAACAAAGTATACATAGCTTGATTTAATTTGAAAATAGTTTACGACCCATTTCAAAATTTAATTAAGTTCAACACTTTATAAATATATCAATTTTCAAAGATATACCAACAAGAGATGTTCAACTTAATAGAAAAGAGTAAAACACAAGTTTTACGACAAACCAACACTCAATACTTTGGACAAAGTATAGAACTTAAAAAACATCCAAAATTTAAAGTTTGAATAAAGGTTCGGAAGTATTCTTAAAAGAAAGAAAATTTAATTACGTTCGAAATGGCGGGTGGCATGACTTCTACGGACTTATGGTTGATTTTATATGATTTTTCAAAGATTGCAACAATCTGAGTCAGACAGACTTGCGATTCCTTATTGATAACGAACCCCGGGGAACAAATAAGGAACCGTGGACAATGGAAAAAAATTGAGTTCTTGACCAAAATCATTTGGTAACATTTTCGAAGGACTTAGGACTCTAAAAAATCATTTTAGACACATAGAACTCATATATTAGAGTTAATTATGACACAAAAGATTTTTATACTTCTAAAAATAAAAACACTTAAAATCAAGCTATTTCCCAAAGTTTATTTAATACCAAAACTTGTACCTATGAAACAATAAAACACATTTCATATGTAATCATTCTTCATAGGAAATTTGATACAACAATTGTTTCTATTTTTAAAAAATCATTTGTTTTGAAAAACTAGAGCAAAGATCGATCTAAGCTTTAAAGCACAATATACTTCAAAGATCTTGAATAACCTCGCTCTAATACCAATTGTAGAAACTAGAAGGGGGGGGGTTGAATAGTTTCTAGTTCATTTTCAAACATTTCGTTAAACTCACTGTGCGCGGTTCTATAAACATACACGCGGTTCTTTATCACTAAAGAACCGTCGGTCCATTTAAGGAACCGCCGACAGTGAATGAAACAGATTGATACATGTCAAACTTAAACAATCCTTTGTATCAAATTCCTTATCAAGCTTGACTAGATATGAGATGTGTTTGATTGAAAAACAAATACTACAAGTAAGTAAACACACAAACACATCAAATCGAGAGTACATCAAGCAATAACATAAACACTAAGCACACATGTACTAAGCCTAAGCTTTTTTGCAACTTAAATGTTTAGATTATGTGATGCACACAACACACAACAACATATAAATGCATCAATAAGAGTAAAGACATAAATGTAAAGAAAAGTACCGACACGATGATTTATAGTGGTTCGGTCACGAAGCTCCTCTTCACCCTACTCCACTCCTCGAGTACCCTACTCGAGAGTTACTTCACTAGTCAACAAAACTCCTTTTAAGGCGGAGAAAACCATACACGTCGCTTACACATTTCCGACACTAAGCTAGATGTCGAGTCCTAATCTTAGGTAGGACCAATCTACACAATGTCGCCTACTTCACCATTTTGTGACACAAGGCTAGATGTCGAGTCCTAATCTTAGGTAGGACCAGTCTACACCCATCTACACCAATCTTCACACTAGTTATGTTTTATGGCCCAACATAACAAACCTTGTGTTTTATGGCCTAAACACATAAAACATATAGATCTAAGCACACAACACTTAGATCTATGACTCTAACACTATATCCAAGTATTAACAAACTTGGATCTGCACAACTAACACCTAATCCAAGGATACCCATCACTTGGATCTTCTACCCTTACAAACACATCCAAGTGAACCCAACACTTGGATCTTCTACACATAGATAGTAGGAAAACAATGACTTGATCTAGAAGGAGAGATCTTCATCATGTTATGAACCCAATACTTCATGGTAATGAAAGTGTTCTTCTCTTTGCACTTGACAAGATGAGAGGATGGAGGATAGAATCACATCTTAAACAAGATTAATCAAAAGTAACTAATCAAGGAGTTTAAAGATGTTTTTGAAGAAACTGTGCAAAAAGGATTGAAAGAAAAGATGGAAATGATCCACTATTTATAGGGCAAAAGTGCAAAGGTCATAAATACCTACGGTTCCTTAATTGTTACCGCGGTTCCTTATCAATAAAGAACCGCGGGTTCATTTAAGGAACCTCGGGCTTGGAGTCTGTGCATTTTTGTCCTTTAGTGGGAAATACCATTTTTACCCTCAAAGGATATTCTTTTGGCATATGGAATATGCCAAATTTAAATTTCCATTTTCTTTTTAATAAAACATTTTCTTAAAAATAAAGTTTATTAAAATCTTTTGTGACATTTAATTAAATGTGAGTTTTAAGAAAATATTAATCCTTGGTCACTTAGTTAGGTTAATGACATGTTTATTCATACCTTGAGTGAATCATGCCGCATGCGATCTTGGAGGTGTCGAGAGAAGTATACAAATGTATTCTTGAGTGATTACGAGCACCTTAACATTTTACATAATGTATTGCGATTTATTCGTTTGTCATCAACAAAACACGAAGAGATTATATCGACTAAACATCGTAATATTTACACTAACAGGTTCAATTAGAGGGTACAACGCGATTGTGAGCAAATAGAAAAACAGGTTGTATCCTAGAGTTGGTGCTTTTTATGTTATCATGAATAACGTTGAGCTTAATCACGAAAGTCGTGCCAATGATCTCACCTCGTACCATAAAGCTTGTGTTGAATACAAAGTGATCTACAAACATGCTTTTACGTTAGAGGCGGCGTGAACCATCCTCAAACACGACCCAAGTTGACAAGAGGTTGAGATGCCAAAGTTTACAAAAAAGGTAGAAAAAATTCAAGACTTCGGAAACCACCTCTAGTTCTTTGCAACGTGGTTACGTGAATTTGAACGATGAATTAGAAGATTACGAGGAAGAGACTTAATAATATTGACCAATTGGTCGTGATCGAGCTAAAAAAGAATTTATCAACATCGTCGTCAACAAGGAAGTATTCATTTGTTGATGTTGTTACCAAAAAATGAGAGAATATGAAAGACATTGATTGTGAAAAGAAGAAGCAGCAACAAGAATCCTACTTTAGCTTGAAGCAACAGGAGTTGGATTTGCAGGAGAAAGCCTTAGACTTGAAAAGAGAAAAGCTCGAATTATAACGTCGACAATTGAACTTGCTAAAAAAACGTGATAAAGACCTATTGTTCTACAACAGTAAAATCAACCCCAATTTGCCTCCAGCCCAACAAGAAGCCTTGCAAAAAATGAAAGACAAAATCAAGGCAACTTACACTTTAAATTACTAGTATTAGTTTTTTTAATTATCATTGTAATGTTTTTATTTTATTTGAATTATTATGTAATGTTTTTGCTATTAAATGTAATGTTTTTTTTATTGAATGTAATGTTTTTATTTTTTGAGAATTAAGAAAAATTAAACTTGGTCGTCTTGTTGTGGTAAATAGGTTTTTGTAGGTCGCTGGAGAGAGAAAACTGATGTAAAAGAAAAATGTAGATCAAACTAGGTCGCTGTTGTGGGTAGCCTAATTGAAAAAGCGAAATACTAAATATATAAAGTAAGATAAAAGTCATGAACTTAGTATTAAAGGTTAAGTTCATAAAATGCCATTAAATTTTCTCAAAATTAGGTAATATATTTTATTTCCAAGTTAAGTATAGAAACTTGTTGGTTTGTTTAGATATCACCAATATTACCTGCTAATTTTTCACCTTATTTAAATATTTTTAAATAATTTCCATCCTCATTTAAATATTTTTAAATAATTTCTACTTCTTTTTTTTCACCACATATCTATTTTACCCGACAGTCCATCCATAGACATGTTTGAATCAAATTTCTTCTTTCTCTTTTAAACATCAAACCTACTAACCTTAATATAATCGATTAAAATTTCAACTTGTGCACTATTCATAATTAAGATCATTTGTTTAATTGTTATGGTATCAATTATCTATTCGAACAAATACCATGAAAACAAACTTGTTGGTCCCTTGTAATTAGGACTATACTTATCAATTATCTATTCGAACAAATACCATGAAAACAAACTTGTTGGTCCCTTGTAATTAGTACTATACTTAAGTATATACTAAGTATAGTCCTAACTCATGGTTAAGTAATGCAATAAACTTAATTCAAGTAAAGTAAATAACACAAAGGGTTTTTTCAATGTTTAACTCTTAGCTTTATTAAAGAATTATACCCTATTATATACGAAGCTACAATAGGGATTGAATAGACAATGTGTGGTTTTGTGATCTCCTCACTAACAAGCTAGTTCAATCCTAACGATTGCTAAACTTGACGATTCTATCAACAAGAGTTTAGAACTCAAGTGTTTGTTCGTATTTGGAGGAGAGATAACTTTGTTTGTGAATGTCTAAAGCATTTAGTGCACAAACTTGTTTTCTCTCCTTTTACAAGCATCCTATTTATAGAAGGAAAGTTGTGTAGAAGACAATAATTGCCCATGTGCAATTCTTGTCTTATTGGTACAGTGTAGTATCTTGTCTTACCCTATTCTAAGTAGTAAGACGTAAGTCCTTTACACTCGTCAGTAACCCATCTATCCCAAAAGGGTAAGTCACGCTAATTGTGTGATGTACTTCATCTTGTCACAATTCAACTTATCCCGCCTTTACTTCAGTCTTGGAGAATGCTTGTTTTCTTCAGGGAGATCGTATGGGGTTCAGTGGTCTATTGCCACAACTCATTGAACCCATCACCTTCTTCTTCGTGATAGAAGTCATTCATTGAGCTTCGCCTCTCTGAATGCTCGAGTCTTTCTTTTAGACTCAGTCTAGGAACTCGAAGGCAACTCACTAAGTAACTGTTCACTCAGTGACTTTGTTATATTCAAGGTTAATACTTCACTTAGGCTGATTGTTATTCAAATCCATCAGTAAGGTCATTAGGTACTGAATTGACCTAACAATCTCCCCCTATTTGGATATAAAATTTGCCTAAGTGAAATTGTTATAAGTAAGCAAAGAGGCTTCTTCTTATTACAAACTATTCTACTGATGAAAAGACTTGATATAACAAAGTACTTCATTTCATTCATCATTACACAAGACTGAATAGTCTGATACAAGAAACATAAATAAAACAAAAGATTACAATTATTCAGGAATCCATTGCTTCCCTCTTCACCCTTGATGACTTCAACACCTTTTCTTTGTCAAGCCTCCTAGCAATTATCTCCCTGAGCTTCTCAGCAAATCTTTTATTCTCATCAGTCTGAACTTGTCCAGCCATCACATGAAAGATGAGAACACTCTCAGTAGTGCATTTCTCTATGTCACTCATTCTTTGAAAAGCTTGATCCCCAAATACATCAATGAAGAAGATACCCCACTCAGGTTCTTCTATAACCATGTTGTTCACAAAGGGGACATTTTCAGGGAGGGTACGATTGTAGTCTAACCCAGGGATCTTAGTCTCAGCTTCAAGCTCAACTCTTTTTCTCTTTCTTCCCTGAGTTTTGGTAGGATCCTGTTCAGTTAAAAGAAGATCTTTAGTGATTCCTAACTGTTCCTTGATCTTATTCAACCTCTCATATCTCTTGCTGAGAGAGTTGAGTATTTAAGGGACACATTTGTTTGTTTTGGTCCTGAAGATCCTTCCCATTTTGTCCCACTCACTAAGACCGAAATCACCAAATGAAAATTTCTTCATAGCTTCAAAATTCCTTTCATCACTGTTTCTGTAGTCAGATACTGAGACAGGTGTGGTATGAGGAATGATCTGAAGATTAGTGATTGGTTCAGGCTTTCTTCTTTGGGTGACGACTTTGGTGTATTGGTCATACAGTTTCTTAAGTTGGGTGGTTCTTTTTTGTTGCTTCATGACCATTTCATCTTGAATGGCCTTGATTTCTTCCTCCTGCTTTTGGATGAACTCCTTTCCCCCTTTCTTGCTCAACAAGGCCTCAGTGTCACCACCCACTTCTTTTACAAACTCAGTAGATACCCTCAAGATCTCAGCCTTTGTTGCTTCATTAGCCTTAGCCGACTCCATTCTATCTAAGTACACTTGGATTTGATCAGGAGTCATCTTGTACATCTTTCCATTAATCTCATATGGTACCAAGACAATGGCATCAGGATCACGTCTTCTTTCTCTTGAAGCTTTTACAAGCTTCTTTGGTGGAGGTGTTAGGGTTTCATCAGCAATGACTTTACCCTATCTAAATTAGATATTGAGGGCTCAGGGTTGGGAGGAATTGAGTTTAAGGGTTTGGGTTGTGCTAGTTCTTCCTGCTCCCCCTCAGTGTGAGAAGGAGGTTCAGTCCAAGTTAGCATCATTAGTGGCACATTCTCCCCCTCAAACGTTGAAGGATCAGCCTGACTAATCCCAGCTTTTTCCCTTAGTGATGGTCCTGAGGTGGTGGTGGAGGATCCCTTGAAAGCCTGAAACATCTCAGTCACCATCTCTTTCATGGACTGAGTGTCAGATTTAATGATTTTAACATCCAACTGAATCAGGGATTGAGTGTTTTCTATTGTGGTGATCCTTGTCCAAAGTCTGGGAATATCAGCCTCTTTCAGGGACTTGGAGATGTCAGAGAGATTGGAGGCATTAGCCATGTAACCTTGTACAGCCCTTGACAATTTGAACTCTGCCTCAGCATCCATGTGAACATCCTCATAGATGGCATCACATTTCCCCTTCACCATATCCAAGTCAGACCTGAGAGAGTCTAACCTGGTGAAAACCTCAGTGAGCCTGTCCTCCTTTAGTAACTCAAGGAGTTGACTAACTCTGGAAGTAGACTTAGTAGTGCTAGTGATCAGTCAATCTAGAGTTGTCTTCAAGGACACATTTGCTTCAACAGTAGGAAGAGCATGGTTGAGGAAGTTGATGAGCTTCTTCTCTTGATTTTCATGATTATTGTTAACAGAACTGATGAATTCCATTTGGTTGTTCACCTGAATTCTCATATTTTCCTCAATCAGGTCAAATCTATCACCATATGTCCTGAACTCATCAAGGAGTTCATCAGCCTTTGAAGCCAAGTCTTCATGAACCTAATTGACCTCAGCTTTCAAGGTTGTGGAAGCATGAGTTAATACATCCTTGAGGGTTGCATTCAAAACCTTCTCAGTGACAGCCTTGATGTCAACAAAAGTTTCATCCAGAACCACAGTCTGAGTCCCCAACAAAGAGGTGTCAAGTTTTGCCTCTTGGGAGGGATTTTTCGGTACCTCAGGGGAGGGCTCTTTTTGTTCGGTTGCCTCAGGGGAGGGCTTTTGTTGAGCCTCAGGGGAGGGCTGTATGTCCGCGAACAATGGTGGGGACTGTGGCTTCTGGTCTGATTGAGGAGGGTCCTGAGTTTCAGGTTCATCCCCAGCCTCAATCATATCATCGTCGTCAATGAAACCTTGGAGTAGCTCGTCAGGCTCCTCGAGTAGATTTACAAAATCTCCAAAGTTCAGTGAACCCTTAGGTTTGTCCAGCTCCCCTTCAAAAGAAGGTTTGCCTTGGTTATCGTCACTCCCTGCCCCAAATCCTGAGGCTTGAGATTTAGCCAACTGATACTCAGGGGCAGTTTATGATTGATCAGTTGTGGAGGTGAGATCCCTATCATCGGGGTGTTTTACCCGTGGGCGTCCCTCTGAGTCTTTGGGATCAATGGTGGTTCCCTCAGGCAAAGACTTTTGTTTTAGTGTGCCTTCATCGGGAGTTGTGGAAGTGAGATTCCTATCAGCGGGGTGTTTTACCCGTGGGTGTCCCTCTGAGTCTAAGGAATCGAGTTTTGGGTCCTCAGGCAAAGACTTTTGAGCTAGTGTGCCTTCATTGGACTTGGTGGAAGTGACAGGCCTATCAGCGAGGTTGTGATTTACGAATGGGTTCTTTGAAAACTTTGTGGAACTCAGGATGGGAGTAGAAAAAACATTGAATTTTTTCTGATTATAAAGGGACCCGGGTATCCGTTCTAAGGCGCATGATATGAATCTTGGGTAAAAAACATACTTTTTCCTAGACTCCTTTAGGAGCCTGGTTACGAGATCATTATAAACGATCTCTCGTATGTCAATCTTCAGTCCATTAATAAGACTGTAGATTAGCATCTGCTGAGTAGAATTAACTTGCTCAGTAGATGAATAGTTCCCACCGATTACCTGAATCACACAAGTGACCAGGATCCTCCAAGCCATGGGGAAAGCAGTTTTAATCAATGGGGTTTTAGTCACAAGTAACTCAGGGACCCCGATTTCTTTTAGTCCTTTTTTAACTGACTCCATGTCAGGATGTGCAACATACTTTCCATTGTTATAATCAATTCCACTGGTTTGACAAAATGTTTTGAAGTCTAAAACCAACGGTGTCTTCCCATTGTTTACAGTGAACATGATGAAAGAGTTCTTATGTGAGTTGATCTCAGACCCTTGAGATCCTTCAGGCCCTTGGGTAGTGGGGGTTACAACCACAGTCGTATACCAGAACTCCCTGAGATATTCATGGTAGAAGACTGAGGGGGTTTTTGTAAAAGCATCAGCCCAATCACAGTTTTTCAAGAATTTGCAAATTGGTTTGTAGGCTGATACACTACTAGGGTAATTTAAATTTCCCTCATAGTTGTTTCCTGCAAAATGGACACCCTCGTTGGTGAGATGCTCAGCCTGAGGGGCATATTTGATAGCTTTGGACATTGCCATTTAAGTTATTTTTTTTTGAAGATTTGAAAAAGGACAATGGCAATTTGTGGAAATCATATCAAGACTTGTTTCTTGTTATAATACAACAAGATTCACCAAGTGACCTAATGCAAACTTTTGCCTTATAAAAGAGATCAAGAGTTATAAGCAATAGGTAACTTTGATTGTTTGTGCTATATAACAATAAAACAAGTGATCAATGTGATTTCCCTTTTTACAAAAAGCTTTTTCTGGAAACACGTTTGAACACATACAATTTTTTTCTTTGAGAGAAATATTTGGCAGAGTAAGATTGCAGGTTCTTTGTGTGTGTGTTTGTTTTAATTGAGGGGTATTTATAGGCTCGGATGTGAAATAGAGTTTTATTTGTTATAATTTCTTTTCACGTCCGCATTGAATGAAAGCGTACAAGTGGTCCCCCTATTTTCTTGGCAACTGTTCCGTTACTGCAGAGATAACGCTTTTTGTAGAGATGGCGTGGGGTCACGTGCATTTGAAAGGACGTTTTTACAACGGATTTTGCTAGAAAAAAGGTACGCATTTAATGCTTAGTGGGATACATGAAATGAGTGACCCCTTGACTGGTTTATGACAATTTATTGAAGGAATATATGTTCCTTATTTAATATTGTGACTCACCAACCTAGGACATTAAGTAACTAAATCCTTAGAGCATTTAGTTACATCATTTAATGTACCTCAGTGTCAAGGGGAAGACGATAAGAGATATTTACTCAGAGAGAGGATCAAGAATATACATTATACTGAACCCATTGTCATCAGGGAGCCTGATTAATCAATATTCAGCATACTAAGTTTAGCTTTTAGTCTAGTGAACGTTGGTTCATCCAAAGGTTTGGTAAATATATCAGCTAGCTGATATTCAGTGGGGACGAAATGTAATTCAATATCTCCTTTTAAGATGTGGTCCCTGAGGAATTGATACTTATGTCTATGTGTTTAGTCCTTGAATGTAGGACTGGATTATTTGAAATGGCAATTGCACTGGTTTGTCACAAAAGATAGGGACTACTTTGTATTCCACATTATAGTCCCTGAGTTGACTTTTCATCCAAAGGATGTTTGCACAACAACCAGCAGTTGCCAGGTATTCAGCCTCAACAGATGACATTGCGACTAACTGCTGTTTCTTTGCACTCCAACATACTAGCTTGCCACCTAGGAATTTACATGCACTTGAGGTACTTTTTCTATCCATATTGCAGCCAGCATAGTCTGAGTCTGAGTATCCTTTAAGATCGAAGCCTGAGCAACGAGGATACCATAGACCTAGTGAAGGAGTACCCTTCAGGTACTTGGAGATTCGTTTAACAGCAGTAAGATGTGATTCTTTGGGATCGGCCTGATATCTTGCACATAATATTGTTGAGAACTGAATATCGGTCCTGGTTGCAGTTAGGTACATTAATGATCCAATCATTCCCCTGAATAAGGTTTGATTCACTGATTTACCAGTAAGATCAGGACCTAAGTTGTTGGGGGAACCATGGGAGTCTTTACTGAAGCACACTCAAAGATATCATATTTCTTAAGTATTTCTCTGGTGTATTTTTCTTGACAGACTGAGATCCCTTTATCCCCCTGTTTGATTTATAGTCCAAGAAAATATGTTAATTCACCCATCATACTCATTTCAAATTTCTTTGTCATCAGTTTTTCAAACTTTCTACAAAGGTTATAGTTAGTAGATCCGAATATGATGTCATCAACATATATCTGAACTAGTAGAACATCCTCCTTGGTTCTGAAGATAAACAAGGTGTTGTCTATCTTCCTCCTGACAAATTTGTTCATTATCAGGAATGTAGAGAGAGTTTCATACCATGCCCTTGGTGCTTGTTTCAGTCCATAAAGAGCTTTATCAAGTTTACAAACATGGTTTGGGAACTCAGAACTCTCAAAACCAGGAGGCTGAGCAACATAAACTTCTTCAGTGATCTTTCCATTCAGGAAGGCACTTTTTACATCCATTTGGAAAACTTTGAAGTTCATGTAAGTAGCATAGGAAAAGAAGATCCTGATGGCTTCCATTCTTGCTACAGGGGCGAAGGTTTCCTCATAGTCGATCCCTTCAAGTTGACCACACCCCTGAACAACAAGCCTAGCTTTTTTTTAATGACAATTCTATCTTCATCAGTCTTGTTTTTAAATACCCATTTTGTACCAAGAGCTGATTTCCCTTTAGGGAGAGGAACAAGTTTCCACACTTTGTTCCTGAGGAATTGATTGAGCTCTTCTTGCATGGCCTCAACCCACCCTGGATGTGTCAGGGCCTCTGAAACCTTTTTTGGTTCAATTTTAGAGAGAAAGTATGCAAACAGACATTCATGGGCTGAGGCAGCAGAGAGTTTAGCAGCCTGACTGTGTGTGAGCATCCCCTCAGATACATCACCAATTATAATTACAAGCTCTATATGTTGTTGTCTTGACCATCTGTCCTGAGAACTTGGATTAGAGCTTGTTGATAGTTGATGATTATCAGGGACTAGGAATTCAGTACATGGTACAGGGACATCACCTCCTTCTGAAGGATTTTCAGTAATAGGGGGATCGATATTATCATCACTTGTCCCTTCAGTGTTCCCATGGATGGGTGAATCATTTGATTCTTCAGCTTGAGAAGGGATAACTTCAGGGACATGTTGAGGTGTGATTAGATTATCAATTGACCTATTGTGAGGTGATATATGAAAGGATATATCAGCATCAGTTTGATACTGCTTTGAGGGACAATGTTCATACTCATCAGGAGGATATCTTGATGAGTCATTGATCCTAATCTCTTCAATTGATTGATTTGTGAAGTTAATGGCATCCATACTTTCATCAAAGGTGACATGAAATGAATCCTCAACTTGTTGTCTCCTTGTGTTAAAGACCCTGAATGCTTTGGAGACAAAAGAGTATCCAAGAAAGTATCCATCATCAGCTTTGGCATCAAATTTACCGAGATGGTCCTTTAGATTGTGAATGAACACAGGACATCCAAACACATGAAAGTAGCTGATATCTGGAATCCTTTCCCTGAATATTTCATAAGGATTCTTATCATGTCTTTTGACAATAATACATATGTTCTGAGTATAGCAAGCTATTTTTACAGCCTCAGTCCAGAAGTGTTTTGAAAGATTGGATCCATTGAGCATGGTTCGAGCAGCTTCAATGAGAGTTCTATTCTTCCTTTCAGCCACACCATTTTGTTTAGGTGTGTAAGGAGAAGAGAAGTTCTGAGAAATTCCTTTCTCATCACAAAAACTCTCAAGCTCTTGGTTCCTAAATTCTGTTCCATTATCAGTTCGTATTTGTTTAACTTTAGTATAATTTTGATATTCTACTTGCCCGATAAAAGACATTATGAATTCAGGAGCTTGACTCTTCTTTTTCAGGAAGTATACCCAAGTGTATCTTGAGTATTCATCAACAATCACAAGGGTATATTTCTCATGATTTATAGACATTGGACTGACTGGTCCAAATAAGTCCATATAAAGAAGATGAAGACACTTCCTGATAGAAAAGTTTTGTTTTGGCTTGAAAGAAGCACTCTTGTGTTTACCTTTTTCACAGGCTGAACAAGGTTTGTCTTTTGAATAAGCAAGAGATGGTAAGCCAAGAACTTTGTTTTGTTTTGAAAGTTTATTCATATCTTTGAAATTGAGATGTGACAGTCTCTTATGCCAAAGCCAATTGACAGAGTCTGAGGCTTTAGCAAAGAAACATGCTCCTGAATGTGTTACAGATGACATGTCTAGGACGTATACATCATTTCTTCTTGGAGCAGTCAACACAATTTCTTTGTTAGCATTGAAGATTGTTCCTTGCTTATCATCAAACTAAACGATGTACTTAGCATCACACAGTTGGCTGATACTGATGAGATTGTACTTCAGACCATTTACAAACGCCACGTTTGAGAAAACTATTCCACCACATTTAATTGAACCATATCCCTCAGTAACACAAGATGATTTATCACCGAATACTACCTTAGGACCTGCTTGCTCCACGTATTTGTGCAGATTACTTTTGACCCCTGTCATACTTCTTGAACACCCACTGTCTAAGTACCAGACAAGCTCCTTGAAGTGTTTCTACACAAATAACAAGGTGGATTAGTTTCTCTTGTGAGCCCACTTTTTAGTAGGCTCTTTGGCTCGAAAAGCCTGACATCTTTCACCTCGTTTGAAGTACTCAAACTCAGCAAGATCTAAAGTAGAATGAACATTGCTTCCACATGTTTTGCAGCTTAGTCCGACTGAGGATTCAGTACTTTGAGATGACTAAGCTAGCATCCCCCTTCTGACCATGATTATCCTATTGTGTCCTGAGGTAGTGTGATCATTGCTTCCACAAATCTCACACTCAGGGTAGTATAAACAATCATCAAGTCTATGATCAGGAATGCCATAATGTGTACATGGTGGGTAAGGCTTAGCCTTGGATTTTCTGGTTTGTTGTGAGGTGGGCCCATAGTTGTAAGGCTGAGCATTGTATCTTTTAGCATTTCTAATAGAAGCTATGTGTATCTCATGATCTGATGTCCTGTGATATTCACTTTTATATTTCATGCAATAGAGAACTCTAAAGCAGTTGTCAGTGGTGTGATTTGTATAGTGACATAGTTCACATGAGTGTTTCTTTGTTTTAACTTTCTTAGAAGACTCAGGTTCAGTTTTGTTACTTGTTAATGATTCAGGCTGTGAGGACACAGATGTTTCACCCTGAGTTTTAGAGGCTGAGTTCAGCTTCTCTTCCATGAAAAGTTGGAACAATCTACTTAAATCCTCTTAATTTACAATAGGAGTAGAGTTGACTGACTGTGTAGGAGTCCCTGTGGGAGATATAGGTTTGGTTGTTTTCTCAGTGACATTTCCTGGCTCAATGTGATTCGGTATCACTTTTGAGTCAGGCTTTGTTTGTTCAGTACAACCTAACCCAGCTCTTCCTCTAGGTGTATGTTCTTGATAAGACAATGGAATTAATTCAGAACATTGACTTCCCCCTTGAAGATTTTTCAAAGGAGGTAGAGGAGTCTGAATGTCTTTAGCAATACTAGATGTTTCAGTGTTACTGAATTTATCAGTCTCTTCATTAAGACCAATTTTTTCATTAATAGCCTGAGATTCAGGAATTAATATTTTTCTAGTATCAAAGTTAGGCAAAACACTCTCATGATTTGATCTCTCAACCCAGTCTTTCGACTTAGGAATCATTTCATGATCAAACCCAACTAAGGCAGGGAGAAATGCTTTTTCACTCATTTCCTTAGTAGGTGCCTTTTCAATGAGTTGTCGTGCCCCAAGAATTTTCTTCTTTTGGGCAGGTATTTGACTGTTTATACATTAAGAAGCTAAGGCAGAGCTATTTGTCCATTTCTCATTGATGCGTTTTTATTCCTTAAGTTGTTCTTGAAGAGCATGATTGATTTTAGTATGTTCAGTGTTCTGAAGTTGACAGCTTACTGCTTCAAGTTTGGCTTGTTTTAAAATTAATAAATCTTCTCTACATTTGTTTAATTCAAAAACAAGTTTATTATATTTTGAAAGAAGATTCAATCTCTGCTCTTCAACGAACGATAGGTCAATGTTTATATAGTTAAGTAATTTTTGCCAATCAGATTCTTCATCCATAGAGAGAAGCATGTTTACCTTTCTCATAGTGATGTCAACCCATTCTCCATTTCGAGCCTAATTCTTTCCAAATGATAGTTCATCATCAGCTAGAGCCATTAACACTTGATACCTGACTTCCTACTCTTCTGAGGATAAGTCTTCGTCATCTTAATCAAAAGTTTCAGCTACCAGCCCTTTGGCTTTGTTCTGAGCAGGCTTTTGAGTCTGAGCAACAGTAGGTTCATCTTCCAAGAGTGCAAGTTTTGCTTTAAACTTTTTATACTCAGACCTATATTCTTTCTCAATTTTCTTATTATTTTGAAAACTTTGGTTAATTGGAGAAGCCTGAATCAGTTTTGGTGTAAACTTGGGTTGAAAATTTCATTGCTTGATGAATAATTTTGATTTTTATAAGAGGCCAATGGAGTTTTTGAAAGGCAATATTTTGCAGAATGCCTAGTTTTACCACATTAGTAGCAATCCACTCCCTCAGTGGATTGGTTACCAGCAAATCTAGTTCTTTTGATATAGCGTTTGGTATTTTCCAACATGGCCCTTTCATGATATTCCCTGTTTAGATCCCTTATGTATTCAGCACTAGATATTTCATCCACCTCATCATCTAAGGTTTCCTGAAAATCTTGAACAATTACATTTGAGTAAAAAGCAGCTGTAATGGGGCCATGATCAATTTGGGTAGGTTTGGCTGAGGTGTCTGTTATTAAAGCCTTCTTGGACTCAGGATATCTTCTATTTATTATATTATCTTCATAGATAAATCTCCCATAAATATCTGCAAGATCCTGAGTCTGTATGTGATTATCATTTCTCAATCCTTGAGAAAAACCAATCCATTTTTCAGGGAGACTGTTCACAAAACCAACATTGATTTAATGCTTAGATAGTTTCACCCCGTCATTTGTTAGCTCATTGAGCAAGGTCTTATACCTGGTGTAAGTCTGAGGAAGTGTTTCAGATGGTTTGGCCCTGAAAGTGTTATATTCTAACTTCAGGTCCATGATCCTATTTTCCTTAGTGTCGGATAGTCCTTCGAAACTATGAAAAAGATCTGTCCAAGTCTCTTTGGCCATCTCACACTCGATGACAGCTTCCATAATATCGATAGGAAGACAATATATTATGATGCTTTTGAGACGTTGGTCTTGATTGACCACTCTCCTTTTATCGTCAGACCATTGGTTTTCAGGTTTGTCATCACCAGCTGTTGTTTTTGGTTTGAATGGACCATTCTTAATACAAGTTATGTAATAATGTTCCATTCCCATCAAATAACATAGCATTCTTTTCTTCCATTTGTTAAATCTTTCAACTTCTAACTTAGGAGCGTTAACAGAGTAACTCGCTCCTTTTTTGTTAACAAGTTGGGGTACATTATTTTCAGCCATAATGGATGAAGGTTTTAAAAACTTTGAGATGGTGGTTAAAAGTTTATAATCCTACCGCTCTGATACCACTTGTTGGTCCTTTGTAATTAGTACTATACTTAAGTATACTAAGTATAGTCCTAACTCATGGTTAAGTAATGCAATAAACTTAATACAAGCAAAGTAAATAACACAAAGGTTTTTTTCAACGTTTAACTCTTAGCTTTATTAAAGAATTATACCCTATTATATACGAAGCTACAATAGGGATTGAATAGAAAATGTGTGGTTTTGTGATCTCCTCACTAACAAGCTAGTCCGATCCTAACAATTGCTAAGCTTGACGATTCTATCAACAAGAGTTTTGAACTCAAGTGTTTGATCGTATTTGGAGGAGAGAAAATGTGACAATCTAACATTTTCAGGTAGTAAATTATTTTCTCGTATAATATTTTGAAACTTATTTTTGTGTTGGTTGATGAACTCAAAATATATGGATTTAAATTTGGGCTTACGTGCATAATTTAACGTCCTTTACGACTAAACCGGAAACCTTAGGATTACGTATTTATGTTTTTGAACTCTGTTTTTTATGAAACAATTTTTATTAGATTCGTTTTGTGCCGTTGATTCATAATTTATAAAAGCGTTTTTCGTAAAATGACCCGAGGGTACGTAAATCGAGGAAACTAGAATCGAGGAATACCCGTAAATTAGTGGGATGAGACAAGTATACACTTGTCCCACCCCACTATATGGGACGACTACACAAGGACACCATATCATAAGATGTGGCAAACTTGTAGCTAACAAGTTAACACTTGTTAACTTAAGCTTAACAAGTAAGCTACTAACCACAAAACCATCAAACCATTTGCAACTAAACCACTTCTCACAATACACACATGCAAACTACTCAAAAATCCTCTCACCCTCTTCTTCTTTGCCGTCCCAAAATCAAGAACAAACACCCCATTTGATCAATTTTAGCCATAAACTTTGTGTTATCTACACATATAATGAAGAACTCTTGAAACCTTGTTGATTGGTGATCATTATAACATCAAAGGAGGTGATTTGCTTGAACAAATATTCTTGGTGATTGATGATCTTGAAGATAAATTTGGTGTACCTCAAGGTGTTGTCATCCAAAAACAAGTTATAATCTTGGTTGGTAAACAAGATCATCCTTTCCATTTTCTTTGTTATTTTTGTAAAGATCAAATGTATTTTCTTTCCTATTGTATATGTACATGATGATATATGATGATAAAAATGTTGTGTGGGGTTCAAGTGTTGATAAACATGGTTAAAAATTTGGAAAATCATATGTAATAAGGTTAAAATCTTGCTTAATAAGTTGGCTGTATAAAAACAGTAACTAACCAAATGATAAACTGATAAAATGGCATAGTGGAATCAATATACAGTAAGTATTAAGTCTTGTACACATGTGAGAGTTGGCCATGCAATGGAATCATTATAATGAGTGAGATATGATCAAAACAAAATTAGTGTATCAATCTGAATAGTCTGTTTTGTGAGGACTATTAGGGATACTTAGACTTAGATTGAGCAGTAGCTAAAACTAAGTTATTTGTAACACATAATATGAAGTTTATGTCTTCCAAAAATGAGCTTCTATCTCCTTGTATAACTCAAGATATGATAAAACTTGTGAAAGTGAAACTAAAAATCAGATTTTGTGAAATTAAAGTTTAATAGTATTATATTAGCACTCAAATAAATATAGTATAAAATGTGAATTAAAACTCACTAACTTATATATTACATTTATATAAATATGTACAATGATAAATAAATGGACATTTTATAAAAATGGTAGTTTGATAAGTTTTATAAGTTATAAAACTATAAACATGATTTTTACGTCTTTTCGGCTAATACCGTAAAATTAACGTTTTCGTCAATTAAAACTTAGATGGTCGGACCCGTCTAATGTAAACTTTTTATAACTCATATACTGATATATAAGTACCTATTACAAGTAAAAACCGATAAAACCCGAGCTTTATAACATACGGACATTAACAGGCCAAGTTAGCCTTAATGGACTATTAATCCAACTAATTTAGCTAAACACTTATAAACTTACTTATTGGGCTTAACCCACTTGTTTCCAACATGTAAAATATAATACTGATATTAAAAGTGTAAAATGTACTAATATAAGTTATTGGGCTTATAATAGGCTTATTGGGCCTAAAACATGTAAATAAGTAAAACTAGTAAACTAGTATAAAAGTTACCAATACATAACACTAAAATGAGTAAATGAGAATGTATAAACCCACTTGATCATCATCATATGTATAAAATCATCATATGTATACATAATTGTTATTTTTATAAATTCATTGGACAAAAGTCTAAGACCGATTATTATTTATATAGGTTTCCGTGATCGAAGCACGCCCGTAGCCAATAATCCGCCTTTCATTATCAACGTGAGTTCATAGCCTCACACTTTTTTAAATGTTTTATAAAATGATTTGTAAACCCACGAGGGAGATAACATGCTAGTTTTTGATAAAATAGAACACAAGTAGTCCCGATGGTATGCTTAATGATATGGACCCGAATGATGTTATGAACCAATAAACGAGATAAAAAGGATTATTAGTAGTTAGGTTATGTCACTTAAAGTCCCATTAGCATGAATTGTGAACTACCGGGATTTGGTAGATGCTTATACATATGATAGTACTATTTGGGGATGATCACCCCAGTTCGCGCCTTGACGGTTGATTCCCGTCGTACCACATTGATTTGTAAGCGAATTTATGTATGAGAAGATTTACATAGCGTGATTTTTGTTACGACACGCTAACTTAGATGGGAAAATTGTTTGGCGGGTTCGCGGCCCATTGTTTGTGATAGTAAGGTAACAATGTCATGCGGCTATTAATAATCCAATGTAATCTAAATATTCGATATGATACGATGCAAATAACGATAATAATGTTACCTATAATGGTAATGTTGAGACTACGGTCTCATGGACGGTTTAAGATGTATGCTTTGATTTATATATTGCCTGACTAGCAATACGAGGACTTAATTCTGATATTATACTTGTGTTCTGATTTCAACGATTGTTTTATATAACGGTTTTATCAAACTCTATGAATTCACTCGGCATTCGCTGATATGATTTTTGCATGTTTTTATCTCAGGTGCTTGAAGGTAATTTGGATGGAGATCGACTCTGATGGCCCACATAATAATAAAATTGTTCATTCGATCTATGTTTTGTAAACTTAATGACCTGTATAATTTGGGACCTGTTGTACACTTGAAACTTTTATTTCAAATGAATGTATGTTAAACCTTGTACAACCATTTTTATGTGTTGTCTATGATTGGAGTTATTGTGCTATCCCGTAACACTCTAAAGACTTTTTCGCTGTACCGATATGAAATTTTGAGAGTGTTACAGTTTTGTATCAGAGCTCTCGTTATAGAGAACGAAAGATTTTAAAAACCAAGGTTTTGAACAAAACTTTTCAAAATCTTTTAACTATAAACATTTGAGAAAATATTTGAAAAATCTTTTGACTATAACGGTGCCAAAGATCTCCGACGTTACCAACAAGCCTTATTGAGAAGATATATATTTTGATATATATAATTTAATTTATATATATGTATATATCGTGGTTTTAATATGTAACTGTTTAATAAGTATGTTATCCTAATACGAGTTATATATAAATGCAGATTGTCATGGCTGACCCTAATATTCCTGTAGAGAACCATGCTATTCCCGAACCTAATGTAGATGATAACCCTTATTTAGACTTAGTGGATTATGATGTAAATGAGGATATGGATGATGATGAGGAGGAACCATTTGAGGATCCCGAGCCCGAGATAGGACTAGGAGATCAAATTGCCCCTCAGGTTGATATGGTAGAGAATGAGAATGATAATGTTGGTATTGAGAATGATGATGAGATTGGGATAGATAATGTAGATAATGAGGATGACGACGAGGATGTCGAGGAGGATATAGGTATAGATGATGAGGTTGATGATGATAATGATGAGGCTGAGCTTATTTACCCTTATGATTTTCTGGAGGGCGAGCCCTTACCCCCTCCAGTTTATTGGTCTGATTCTGAGATTGAGCTACTTAGAGATGAATTGTCTAAATCGTCTGATTTTGAATCAGAGGATGATGAGGATGATGATGCACCTGATGGTACTGATGGTATTGCTACTCTTAGACATGTGATAGGAGATTCGTCTAGGGTTCGAGAGGCTACTCATATTGATGGTCTTGCACCTTAGGCCTTGAGACGTGATTTAGATGCTTCCCGTGCTCAGAGTAATATGACAGAGGTTGGATTAGGTGTTGTTCAGACTCATGTTGCTTATTTGGAGTCGAAGACTAAGGTTGGTGAGAAAGAGCGGGAATTGCTTAATTTGGATTTGACTGATGTAGAGCGTGGTTTGAATGAGGCTTTTAGGAGGTTATCTGTGTTAGAAAGTGGTGAGTATGCTAAAATGAAGAGAAAGGTGAATACTATGAAGATTCAGTTGAGTGTAGCTCGTGCGATGCGTGGGAAAGCTGAGAAAGAATTGAATATATCTGTGGGTTGGAACAGTATATTTTATGCTGAGATGGTTGAAAGAGGAGTGACCTGTAAGCGCCAAGCTGAAGATGTGTCTTGTGATCGTCCGAGAAAGATATAGAAGACGATGGATGATGGACCATCTGGCGGTTCTCAGTAGACCAGTCTATATTTAGTAGTGACATTTGTATCTTTTGTACCTTTTGTAACTTTGACTGGACCGACTTATTAGTTAATAGATCTGACACGAATTTTGGGTATGTATAGTGCTAGAAACTTTGATATGGGATGTAAATTAAGACAATGCTTTTGTTTCAAATCCAATGAAATATGTATCTTGCTTGAATTCCATATTGTGCCTTATTTGTATCTTGATTATGAATTCAATCCATATTATATGAATCCCTTGTTGGGTGATGAATGATTAATACTTTGAAATAGTGAAATTATAGAACTATGCCGCCCAAGAAAGCTGTGACTGAGGATGATGTACGTAGGATTATTGCGGAGCAAGTTACCGTATCTATGACTGAATTTATGGCAAATGCTAGAAATGGAGCTGGCAGTAGTGGAGCTGGCGGTAGTGGAGCTGGCGGTAGTAGAGTTGGCGGTAGTGGAGCTGGCGGTAGTGGAGTTGGCGGTAGTGGAATTGGTGGTACTAATGTGAATGTGAATGCTAATAATGTGAATGCTAATTCTGGAGGAAATGTAGGAGGATTTAGAACTAATGCACCTGAAGTTGGTGGTTGTACTTATGTGACGTTCATGAAGTGTGAACCTCTACCTTTTAATGGAACTAAAGGTGCTGTAGGATTAAGCCAGCGGATTGAGAAGATTGAGTCGGTGTTTCAGATTAGTAAGTGTAAGGAGGAAGATAAGGTGACTTTTGCTATGGCTACTCATAAAGGTCGTGCGTTGACTTGGTGGAACGGGAGAATTGCTTTCATGGGTATTGATGCTGCTAATGCTACTCCTTGGGCTGAAATTAAGAAGTGGATGACTTTGGAATTCTGTCCCCGTAGTGTGGTCATTAGGTTAGAACAAGAGCTGATTCATTTGAGAATGAAAGGTGTGGACATTGATAGCTACACAAACCGATTCCATGAGTTGGCCTTGCTGTGTCCTCGATTGGTGGAACTCGAAGAGATCCAAATTGAGCAATATATTAAAGGGTCAACCAAGAAAATCCGAGGGGACGTGACATCATTGAAACCACTGACCATTGATGATGTTGTTCGAATGGCTTACCAACTCATTGGGCAGATAATTCAGGATAGGAAAGATGAAGCACGTACTGGTGAGAAAAGAAAGGGTGATGGCGATCGTGTAGATAGAGGTGATAATAGGAAGAATTTCAATCACCGTCAGAACCAGAGAAAGGGGAATGCAAATGCACTTACCAACAACACACCGCACAATGATGAAAGATTTCCTAAGTGTGGCAACAAGAGGCATGCTGGCGACTGCTGGAAGTACCGAAATTGCGGAAAGCTTGGACACAAAGTTGAAAGGTGTAAGAAGGGAATCATTTGCTTCAACTGTAACGAAGAGGGTCATAAGAAATTGGATTGCCCTAACTTGAAAGCGATTGTACCTGGAAGAAACCCCCAGGGTGGTGCTTATCAACTTGGAACAGTCGAGGTGAAGAAAGAGGATCCGAATGTCGTTACTGGTACGTTTTTACTCAACAATCATTATGTTGTTGCTTTATTTGACTCGGGTGCTGATAGGAGCTTTGTATCCACTAAATTTAGTGCCCTTATTGACATTGAACCTGTTGAGATAAATACCAGTTACGAGGTGGAATTGGCTGATGGTAAATTAGTGAAAACTAATAAGCTATTAGAAGGATGCTCTCTAAATCTCTTAAACTATTCCTTTTTTATTGATTTGATGTTGATAGAATTAGGTAGTTTTGATATTATTATTGGTATGGATTGGTTGTCGTTGAATGATGCTACTATTTTATGTGGAGAAAAGAAGGTTAAGATTCCTCTTAGGAATAGGACGTTAGTAATTGATGGTAATCGAGGTGAATCCCGTTTGAAAATCGTTTCATGTATTAAAGTCCAAAAGTACATCAGGAACGGTTGCGAGTTATTCTTAGCTCAAGTGACCGGGAATGAGTCTAAGGAGAAACGATTATAAGATGTACCTATTATCTGTGAATTTCCTGAGGTATTTCCCAAAGATTTACCCGGACTTCCACCGATAAGGCAAGTTGAGTTTCAAATCGATTTAATTCCTGGTGCTGCACCGGTGGCACGTGCGCCATACCGATTAGCACCTTCTGAATTATAGGAGTTATCTGAACAACTTAAGGAGTTGTCTGATAAAGGTTTTATTCGACCGAGCTCGTCGCCTTGGGGAGCTCCAGTCTTGTTCGTTAAGAAGAAGTATGGATCTTTCCGTATGTGCATTGATTATAGGGAACTGAATAAGTTGACGATTGAAAATCGATATCCTTTACCAAGGATTGATGATTTGTTTGATCAACTATAAGGATCTAGTGTGTATTCTAAGATAGATTTGCGGTATGGATATCACCAACTTCGTGTCCGTGAAGAAGATATTCCTATAACTGCATTTAGAACTCGTTATGGACACTATGAGTTTCAAGTAATGCCATTTGGGTTAACTAGCGCACCTGCAGTTTTCATGGATCTAATGAACCGAGTGTGCAAACCCTACTTGGACAAATTTGTGATTGTGTTTATTGACGATATTCTAATCTATTCTAAGAATAAAGAGGAACATTGAGAACATTTAAGGATTATCTTAAGTTTGTTAAAGGATGAAAAGTTGTATGCTAAGTTTTCAAAATGTGATTTTTGGTTAGACTTTGTGCAATTTCTTGGTCATGTGATTAACAAGGATGGAATTCATGTTGATCCTACAAAGGTTGAAGCCATTAAGAATTGGTCTGCGCTGACAACGCCAACGGAAGTGCGACAGTTCTTAGGATTGGTTGGCTATTATAGGAGATTCATTAAAGAATTATCTTAATAGCTAAACCCTTGACTAAGCTTACCCAGAAGAATAAACCTTTCGTTTGGGGAAGTGATGAAGATGGATCATTTCAGATATTGAAGCAAAAATTATGTAGTGCGCCAATTCTATCATTACCAGACGGGAGTGAAGATTTTGTAGTATATTGTGATGCATCTCTTAGAGGTTATGGAGCTGTTTTGATGCAGCGAGAAAAAGTAATAGCTTATGCTTCTAGGCAGTTAAGGAAGAATGAGGAGAATTATACTACTCATGATCTCGAGTTAGGAGTTGTAGTCTTTGCTCTTAGGTGGAGACATTATCTGTATGGCACCAAGTGTACAGTATTCACCGATCACAAAAGCCTACAGTATATTTTCGATCAAAAGGAACTGAATATGAGGCAACGAAAATGGATAGAGCTGTTAAGTGATTATGATTGTGATATAAAATATCACCCGAGAAAAGCAAATGTTGTTGCCGATGAATTAGCAGAAAAGATAGAGAGCCTATCAGGGTACGTTCTCTAGTCTTGACCGTGCACAATAATTCGCCTGAGCAGATTAGAAATGCGCAAATAAAAGCTTGTAAGAAAGAAAATTTTGTTAATGAAGGGTTCCGAGGAGAAGGAGATCCTTTAGAAGTTAGAGCTGATGGAGTGAAATGCTTAAGAGGTCGTATATGGATACCTAAGTTTGGAGGCTTAAGAGACTTGATTATGTTAGAATCCCATAGATCTAAATATTCCATTCATCCTGGATCTGATAAAATGTACCATGATTTGAAGAAGTTGTACTGGTGGCCGAATATGAAAGCTGATATTGCTATGTATGTTCTTCAATGCTTGACTTGTGCTAGAGTCAAAGCTGAACATCAAAAGCCATCAGGACTACTTCAACAGCCAAAGATTCCTGAATGGAAGTGGGAGCGAATTACGATGGAATTTATCACTAAGCTTCCTAGAACATCATCTGGAAATAACTCGATTTGGGTCATTGTCGACAGACTGACCAAATCAGCACACTTCATTCCGGTTAAAGAGCAGTTCTCACTAGAGAAGCTGAATCGTATTTATCTTGAGAATGTTGTATGCAAACATGGAGTGTCTCTATTGATCATTTCAGATCGAGATCCTAGATTAGTATCAAATTTTTTGAAATCTCTCCAAAGATCTTTGGGAACGAATCTCGACATGAGCACTGCTTATCACCCCCAGACTGATGGGCAGAGTGAAAGAACGATACAAACACTGGAAGATATGTTGAGAGCTTGTGTGATAGATTTTGGTAAGAATTGGGATAAACATTTGCCTTTAGCAGAGTTTTCATATAACAATAGTTACCATGCTAGTATTAAGGTTGCACCGTTTGAAGCTTTGTATGGTAGGAAGTGTAGATCTCCTGTATGTTGGAGTGAAGTTGGGGATACCCAGCTCACGGGACCGGAATTGATCCGGGAGACTACGGAGATGATAGTTCAGATTAAGAATAGGCTGTTGATTGCCCGTAGTAGACAGAAAAGTTACGCGGATGTGCGGCGGAAACCGATGGAGTTTGAAGTGGGTGATCGAGTAATGTTGAAAGTATCGCCATGGAAAGGCGTTATAAGATTTGGAAAGCGAGGGAAATTGAATCCCCGCTATATTGGACCCTTTAAGATTTTATCTTGAGTAGGTCCGGTGGCTTACAAACTAGAGTTACCCCCAGAACTTCATGGTGTTCACAACACATTCCATGTATCTAATCTGAAGAAACGTTTAGCAGTGAGTGATGAGAAAATTTCGTTGGATAAGGTTCGAATAGATGAGAAGTTGCATTTTATCAAAGAACCCGTAGAGGTGATGGATCGTAAGGTAAAGCAACTGAAACAAAGTCGGATACCTGTCGTCAAGATCCGATGGAATTCAAAGCATAGACCAGAATTTACTTGGGAACGAGAGGATGAAATGTGGAAGAAATATCCGCACCTCTTTGATTTCAATAAGAAACGGACATCAAAATGAAATGGATCACGAGGACGTTGATCCCTTTTAGGAGGAAAAGCTGTGACAATCAAACATTTTCAGGTAGTAAATTATTTTCTCGTATAATATTTTAAAACTTATTTTTGTGTTGGTTGATGAACTCACGATTTACGGATTTAAATTTGGGCTTACATGCATAATTTAACGTCCTTTACGACTAAACCGGAAACCTTAGGATTACGTATTTACGTTTTTGAACTATGTTTTTGATGAGACAATTTTTATTAGATTCGTTTTGTGCCGTTGATTCATAATTTATAAAAACGTTTTTCGTAAAACGACCCGAGGGCACGCAAATCGAGGAAACTAGAATCGAGGAATACCCGTAAATTAGTGGGATGAGACAAGTATACACTTGTCCCACCCCACTATATGGGACGGCTACACAAGGACACCACATCATAAGATGTGGCAAACTTGTAGCTAACAAGTTAACACTTGTTAACTTAAGCTTAACAAGTAAGCTACTAACCACAAAACCATCAAACCATTTGCAACTAAACCACTTCTCACAATACACACATGCAAACTACTCAAAAATCCTCTCACCCTCTTCTTCTTTGTCGTCATAAAATCAAGAACAAACACCCCATTTGATCAATTTTAGCCATAAACTTTGTGTTATCTACACATATAATGAAGAACTCTTGAAGCCTTGTTGATTGGTTATCATTATAACATCAAAGGAGGTGATTTGCTTGTGTCCTAGGGCTGATTTCTCAACAAATATTCTTGGTGATTGATGATCTTGAAGATAAATTTGGTGTACCTCAAGGTGTTGTCATCCAAAAACAAGTTATAGTCTTGGTTGGTAAACAAGATCATCCTTTCCATTTTCTTTGTTATTATTGTAAAGATAAAATGTATTTTCTTTCCTATTGTATATGTACATGATGATATATGATGATAAAAATGTTGTGTGGGGATCAAGTGTTGATAAACATGGTTAAAAAGATGGAAAACCATATGTAAAAAGGTTAAAATCTTGCTTAATAAGTTGGCTGTATAAAAACAGTAACTAACCAAATGATAAAATGATAAAATAGCATAGTGGAATAAATATACAGTAAGTATTAGGTCTTTTACACATGTGAGAGTTGGCCATGCAATGGAATCATTATAATAAGTGAGATATGATAAAAACAAAATTAGTGTATCAATCTGAATAGTCTGTTTTGTGAGGACTGTTAGAGATACTTAGACTTGGATTGAGCAGTAGCTAAAACTAAGTTTTTTGTAAAACATAATATGAAGTTTATGTAATCCAAAAATGAGCTTCTATCCCCTTGTAGAACTCAAGATATGATAAAAATTGTGAAAGTGAAACTAAAAATCAGATTTTGTGAAATTAAAGTTTAATAGTATTATATTTGCACTCAAATAAATATAGCATAAAATGTGAATTAAAACCCACTAACTTATATATTACATTTATATAAATATGTACAATGATAAATAAATGTAAATTTTATAAAAATGGTAGTTTGATAAGTTTTATAAGTTATAAAACTATAAACATGATTTTTACGTCTTTTCGGCTAATACCGTTAAAATTAACGTTTTCGTCAATTAAAACTTAGATGGTCGGACCCGTCTAATGTAAACTTTTTATAACTCATATACTGATAAATAAGTACCTATTACAAGTAAAAACTGATAAAACTCGAGCTTTATAACATACGGACATTAACGGGCCAAGTTAGCCTTATTGGACTATTAATCCAACTAATTTGGCTAAACACTTATAAACTTACTTTTTGGGCTTAACCCACTTGGGCCCAACATGTAAAGTATAATACTGATATTAAAAGTGTAAAATGGACTAATATAAGGTATTGGGCTTATAATAGGCTTATTGGGCCTAAAACATGTAAATAAGTAAAACTAGTAAACTAGTATAAAAGTTATCAATACATAACACTAAAATGAGTAAATGAGAATGTATAAACCCACTTGATCATCATCATATGTATAAAATCATCATATGTATACATAATTGTTATTTTTATAAAGTCATTGGACAAAAGTCTAAGACCGATTATTATTTATATAGGTTTCTGTGATCGAAGCACGCCCGTAGTCGATAATCCGCCTTTCATTATCAACGTGAGTTCATAGCCTCACACTCTTTTAAATGTTTTATAAAATGATTTGTAAACCCACGAGGGAGATAACATGCTAGTTTTTGATAAAAATAGAACACAAGTAGTCCCGATGGTATGCTTAATGATATGGACCCGAATGATGTTATGACCCAATAAACGAGATAAAAAGGATTATTAGTAGTTAGGTTATGTCACTTAAAGTCTCATTAGCATGAATTGTGAACTACCGGGATTTGGTAGACGCTTATGCATATGATAGTACTATTTGGGGACGATCACCCCAGTTCGCGCCTTGACGGTTGATCCCCGTCGTACCACATTGATTGGTAAGCGAATTTATGTATGAGAAGATTTACATAGCGTGATTTTTGTGACGACACACTAACTTAGATGGGAAAATTGTTTGTCAGGTTCGCGGACCGTTGTTTGTGATAGTAAGGTAACAATGTCATGCGGCTAATAATAATCCAATGTAATCTAAATATCCGATATGATACGATGCAAATAACGATAATAATGTTACCTATAATGGTAATATTGAGAATACGGTCTCATGGACGATTTAAAATGTATGCTTTGATTTATATATTGCCTGACTAGCAATACGAGGACTTACTTCTGATATTATACTTGTGTTCTGATTTCAACGATTGTTTTATATAACGGTTTTATCAAACTCTATGAATTCAATCGGCATTCGCTGATATGATTTTTGCATGTTTTTTACTCAGGTGCTTGAAGGTAATTCGGATGGAGATCGACTCTGATGGCCCACATAATAATAAAACTGTTCATTCGATCTATGTTTTGTAAACTTAATGACCTGTATACGTTGGGACCTGTTGTACACTTGAAAATTTTATTTTGAATGAATGTATGTTAAACCTTTTACAACCATTTTTATGTGTTGTCTATGATTGGAGTTATTGTGCTATCCCGTAACACTCCAAACACTCTTCCGCTGTACCGATATGAAATTTTGAGAGTGTTATAGAAAACTTTGTTTGTGAATATCTAAAGCATTTAGTGCACAAACTTGTTTTCTCTCCCTTTACAAGAATCCTATTTATAGAAGGAAAGTTGGGTAGAAGACAATAATTGCCCATGTGCAATTATTGTCTTATTGGTACAGTGTAGTATCTTGTCTTACCCTATTCTAAGTAGTAAGACGTAAGTCCTTTACACTTGTCAGTACCCATCTATCCCAAAAGGGAACGTCACGCTAATTGTGTGATGTACTTCATCTTGTCACAATTCAACTTATCCCGCCTTTACTTCAGTCTTGGAGAATGCTTGTTTTCTTTAGGGAGATCGTATGGGGTTCCGTGAGTCTATTGCCACAACTCACTGAACCCATCACCTTCTTCTTCGTCATAGAAGTCATTCATTGAGCTTCGCCTCTCTGAATGCTCGAGTCTTTCTTTTAGACTCAGTCTAGGAACTCGAAGGCAACTCACTGAGTGCCTGTTCACTCAGTGACTTCGTTATGTTCAAGGTTAATACTTCACTTAGGTTGATTGTTATTCAAATCCATCAGTAAGGTCAATAGGTACTGAATTGACCTAACAAAACTCTTTTACCCTCTCGAATCCTAAGAATCTTGAACCACAAACTAACAAAGAGAATTTAAAACCTTCCAATCTTGTTGCCTTGGCTAAGATCTTTCGACAAAAGGTCTCAAGTATGATTTTTAACAGATCGATAATGGTCGTTAAGTGCGATTCGACCGTATAAATTTGTTGAAAATACGAGACCAATACACGATGGCACTGCACCTGTTAAGGAAACCAAGATCATTTATGTGTTCAATTTTGGTATTATTGTCTCAGGCCTATGTTTATAGACAAAGACAATGTTGTGTATTGTCGTTCTTAAATATGCGTTTTAGTTTAGGGGTTTTTGGGTTTGTGTTCTTAATTTCTCTTAATCTTGTTAGAATATTGATTTTTTGTATGTTGGTTTTAATGAATTGAACGAGATTAGGTTGAAGATGAGAATAGAGATGAATTTTGTTCTTTTTTTATTTGAGGGTCGTGAAAATAATGATAATATTTTTATGGGTTTGTGATTTTAGTAATGGATGATGAATGTATTTTATACTATTTTATGGAAATGTAAACTGTAAATCTACTTGTTTTAATTTAATAGTTTAGGAAATTCAGTGAATAAGAAAAGTGATCAAATTTCTAGTATATGCGGAAACCATAAACAAGTTTAGTATAAAGTAAGATGATATTAAATCAGTGATTTTACTTTTATTCGTCAAAATATTAAGCTCGCCGAAAAATTATGCTCGCTGAAGAAGATATATATTGCCAAAAACGTTACTGGAGAAGATGGTGGTTGCCGGATCTTGATGAAGATTGTTAATTCAAAGCAATGCCTAAAAACATCGTTAGTATTAATTAATCTTTCTTAGTATTGATCACGACAAATTACAACGACATTTATTGTCAAACATAATCATTAAACGAGTTATCTAACAAACACTATCATCAAGGTAATAATCATTACACTAACATATCTTAATCATGCTTAGTGATCATAAAAGTGATTAGCCTTAAAGCTCACTTTTTTCAAATGTAACAAAAGATTTTTAATAAACTTTATTTTTAAGAAAATATTTTGTTTAAATGAAAATGTAAATTTGAATATGGCATATTCCAAATGCCATAAGAATATCCTTTGAAGGTTTAAAGAGCCTCAGATATTTCAAATTTACTAAAAGACAAAAAGGAGCGGATTCTACACTCCGCGGTTCCTTAAGTGCCTATGCGGTTCCCTATCGATAAGGAACCGCCCCCAGCTAGCCGTTGGCATTTGTTTCTATAAATAGTGGATCAAATATGCATTTTCATTAACCCTTTTTGGACATCTCTTTCAGCCTTCTTTCTCTTATCTAATCCTAGTCATTTGTAAATGATCACTTAATGTGTTAAGTATATTTACTTATGATTATCCTCTTGATCTCCTTCTTTACCTTGTCCAAAGAGAAGATCACTCACACACTTGTGATGTGATTAAAGATGAAGCCTTGATGAAGATCATCCTCTCCTAAAATAACTAGTCATGCTCATCATTTGATTATTTGTGTCTTGTGTAGATCCAATGTATTTGTGAATACTTGGACTAGTTATGTTCATCCAAGCTATGTGTGGATACTTGAATTAGAGTTGTGTAAATCCTTTGCATATGGTAGTGCTTGGATTTGTGTTGTGTAGATCCAAGCTACATGTGTGTACTTGGATATGTTTAGTTGAGTTGTAATAAGTTGTGTTAGTTCTCACTAAACTATAAAGTGATGTGGTTGTGTCTTGTGAGTTCTCACTAAACTATAAAGTGATGTGTAGTTGTGTTGTGTGAAGTTATCACTTAGCTTCAAAGTGAAGAGTCGTGAAGATTGGTTCTAGCTTTGGATTAGAACTCGACATCTAGCCTTGTGTCGGAAAATAGTGAAGTAGGCAACGTTGTGAAGATTGGTTCTAGCTTTGGATTAGAACTCGACATCTAGCCTTGTGTCGTAAAATGGTGAAGTGGGCGACGTTGTGTAGATTGGTCCTAGCTAAGATTAGGTCTCGACATTTAGCTTAGTGTCGGAAAATAATGTAAGCGACGTTGTAAGGTTTTCTCGGCCAAGAAGGGAGCGTGTGGATATAGTGGAAATCTCGAGTAAGGTGTACTCGAGGAGTGGAGTAGGAACGAGGATAGAGCCTCGTTGCCGAATCTCTATAAATCTTGGTGTCTTCCTACTAGGTTGTTTCTTTCCTTACTCATTACTTACATTCAACATCATTACACTTATTACTTATTGTTAATTGATACACTGATTTGTTTATGGGTTCAGAATAAGTCTCAGAATTTTCTCAAATTGATCACAGCTCAAAGTTGAATGATTTGTTCTTGGTGACAAATAGGGGGTTTGGTTTTCTATGTTACTAAGAAGGTAAATGCGTGAAGTAATTAAAAGTAAACTAGAAGCAATTTATTAATAAAAATAAAACTTGAATTAAAATAAAACAGAAACTGTAAATACCCTGAAAAGTGCTTGATTCGGAATGTATGCTTGATCCGGAATAAATCAGAAACAATCCTTCATGCGGAATAAACTACTCATGCGGAATAGTTGATTCATGCGGAATAATAGCTTATGCGGAATATGGCCTTCATGCGGAATGTTTGATTCATGCGGAATAATAACTGAAAAAGCTTCATTCGGAATGTAAGCTCATGCGGAATAAAGGCTCATGCGGAATAATAGACTCATGCGGAATAATCTTTGATGCGGAATAAAAGGTTCATGCGGAATAAAGGCTTATGCGGAATAATAAGGTGATCCGGAATATTGGTTGATGCGGAATGTTGATGCGGAATAAAAAAGTGATGCGGAATAAATGTTTATACGGAATGATGGATATTCCGAATAGACTATGTTGATCCGGAATATTAGATATTCCGGATGGATGAACTTTATGCGGAATAAAAAAGTGATGCGGAATAAATGTTTATGCGGAATGATGGATATTCCGAATAGACTATGTTGATCCGGAATATTAGATATTCCGGATGGATGAACTTGATACGGAAAAACAATGCTGATCCGAAATATTTTCTCAAAAACCTTGATGCGGAAGAACAGTAAAGAACTGGGGAACCAAAATAGCCACGAATTTAATCTAAATCACCAAAGTTTTTACCAAAACTTTAAACCAAACTAAACACTTATCATTTACTAACCATAAACATCAAATCCCAACAATAAAAACACAAATCCCACTAACTTTTGAAGATCAAATCAACCAAATAAGAACTTTAGAACTTTGAATAAAAAAGATGAAGATGAACAAGATTAATGGAAGGATTAAATTGATAGATTAATGTAAAGTAAACAAAAGGAAAGATTAAACACTTACAAAATCAAAGATTTAACAAGAATGAAAAATCACCAACACCTTAATGGTGTTGGCTTCCTACGAAAGAAAAGAAGGAAACTGGGAAATGAAAAACTAAAAACTCCCCTCAAAAAGTGTGAGGGGGTTTTCTATTTATAGACTAGTGGTTGGTTGGTAAAGTGGGCTTTCTCCCTTCCTTCTTGTCTTCTCGTCTTTTCAGAAAAGTCGACGTTTTTGATTCTGATTCGGGATTTGTCGACGATTAAATTCAACTCGTCTTTTAATTTCTTCATTTAATAGACTTGAGTTTCTTCGACATATGTAAATCTTCCATCTTTGTTCCTTTTCTTCGATAAATCTTCAAATAGCCCCATTGACTTCAAATCTTTTGCATCTCTTGGACAATAGTCTTCGTCTTGAGTCTTTTTCTTCGATAAAACCCGTGCAATCCCATGTTTTCTCCAATATCCATCCGGTTGGCTCTGAAAACACAATAAACACAAAAACTACGCATAATTCCAAACAAATGATATTAAATACGCGTTTTGGTCTCGTTTTAGCCAGAAATAAGTGGTAAAAGGATGGGTGTTTACACACCTATCAAATCCCCTACACTTAACCATTGCCATGCCCTTATGCAATGCTTAGTGATAAAGCAATTTTACACTTTTCTCATAATCAATCAACCTTGGCCTTATTAACATACTAAACAAAAATTAAATTACTAAGAGAAATTAAAATCTTTAAAGTAAACAAAATGATAGAAAACCATTTTCACTTGAAAATAGCTATATGGAAATAACTTGCAAAGAGATCAAGGACTTACATTAGGGCTTTGGTGCTGCGAAGATTTATCACCCTCAAGTTTCACGTTCCCCAAACTAAGCTTAAAAACGAGATCATTGTTATTATAAGTTAGCAAATCAAACACTTACACACATGGCTTAATTATATGCTTAAACTCCCTTATTCCTAGGTGTATCTCTTATATTTTATTTTTGTCTTAGAATGATCATGAAGATGCATTTTTGGACTTATTGCGATAGTTTATTTAGGCTGAAAGCAAAGTAGGACGATTTAATCAATAGTTAGCTAAAGGAAAAAAATCTCTTAAAACTGCTTCTCGGGATATCAAAAAGTTCATATCTTGGCATAACTCGATTCACGATTTGAGACCTTTCTCGGGCCGATATTTGGCATGTACTTCATACTTCATATCTTGAGAGACGTTCTTGAGATAATGGTCTTCTCTTCGTTAATAGAGTTTCTTCACTTGGAGACTTTTGAGGGGTACTCCAACTTTGTTGACCATGACTTCATGATTATTTCTTCAATCGCTAATTAGGATTTTGAGATACAACGATCCGCCTCCTTTTCTGACTTGGATCTATTTATTCTCATACCTTGTTAGGGTCTTTTCGGATAGACTTCTCCATGATCTTTATGGGAGTTGATTGCTTTTCGTCGTGAGTCTTGATCCTTCATATTGATTTTGAGAATAATGCTTTTCACATCACCTTGGATCTTTAGCAATAAGATTGAATCCTCATGCCTTGTTAGGGCCTTTTCGGACTCGCCAATCTTCGCGCCCCGCTTCATAAGTTATGCCTTGGCTATGAACTCTTATCATTACCGAGCAACTTTTAAACGATCTTAGGCTAGAAGCTAAGTAACTTTTCAAATCGTACGACCTTACTTATTGCAGATAATTTATTAGCAAGTGATGGGAGAATAGGCAAATAATTACACCAAGTGAGCTTGTGCAAGAATACCGACTTATAATTGACTCTATCATTTCTTGTTCTCCACAATTTAAAATTTCAAGTAATGAGACTCGTAGATGCTTAGCCTAATAAACTAATTAAGGTCTACATGGTTAAGGATACTAGCTAGAATAAACTTGGATAAGTCTATTCGGGTTGAGTCAAAATAATCGCAACGGGCCTAATATGTCAAAGACTTCAATACTAGCTGCACCACTTTATTAATATTTTTGACTTTATTGTGGGATATATACATATGAAAGCAACGATAAAAATTTAAAAATTACGACTAAATGGCCAAAGTTAATAAAAAATTTGAAAAATGCTGAAAAAGATGATTTTCCGGTTAAATGAAGGCATTTTCATGGAAAAGTCCACTTAAAACTTCGCTAGAAGTCCCCCCTACACTTAAGATAAACATTGTCCTCAATGTTTAAGCATGTGGGAAAAGTCTCCCCTACACTTATGACATTGTGCACGTTGGTTAAATCAAGCTAAGGAAGAGACGACTAACGTGATCAATTTCAAATGTGAGTATGAAGAAAATTGAATCACGATAGTTGAGAGATAGAACTGGATATCGGATAACACGGGAGCACGGTTCTTCAAAGGTTCCAAAGTGCATTCATCCCTGTAATCACATCACCACACAAACACAAAGAACCTATAGAGGTCCCCCTACACTTAGGAGGTTAAAACGGAAAAGGATAGATACTCGGGCTGCCTCCCGAGGAGCGCTTGTTTTTTATAATCGAGTCACGAGCCTGACTCGACCCAAAATTAGTTCATGGGAAACGTGGTGAGGGATGGAATCATCTCGTGAGAGATGTCCTCACCAAAGTACAACTTCACTCGTTGGCCATTCACCTTAAAATTAGGTCCATTAGGTTGAGCGAGCTCGATAGTACCATATGGAAAAATTTGGGCAATGGTGAATGGGCCGGACCAACGAGATTTCAGCTCGCCCGAAAAGATTTTCAACCGAGAGTTAAAGAGTAAAACTTTGTCTCCAACTTGGAACTCTCGGTTTTTAATCTTAGAGTCGTGAATGAGCTTAGTCCTTTCCTTATAAATCAAAGAATTTTCATAAGCCTCATTCCGGAGTTCATTCAGCTCATTGAGTTGGATCTTGCGTAGGTCACCGGCTTTGTTGATATCAAAATTAGCCCACTTTAAGGCCCAGTAAGCCTTGTGCTCCAACTCAATGGGGAGGTGGCATGCTTTCCCGTACATGAGACGATATGGTGTACAACCAATCGGAGTCTTGTAAGCGGTACGAAAAGCCCACAAAGCATCATCAAGTTTAGCAGCCCATGAGGCACGATGCTCTCCCACGGTTCGTTCAAGAATTCTCTTTAATCCTCGGTTAGAGATTTCAGCCTGGCCATTAGTTTGTGGGTGGTATGCGGTGGAAAGACGATGATTTACACCATACTTAGCCATGACTCTTGCGAATTGGTCATTGCAAAAATGAGTCCCGCGATCACTAATAATGGCACGAGGTGTAACACACCGAAATTTTCAGACTCTCTAAAATTATAATTTTGCCCCCTAAACTTTTTATTTAGTCAACTGTGTGCTAAATTTGCTATTTATCTGGGAAGCGTTCCCTTATTTTGTGAAATAACGTATGTTGACGTGTATTTTCCTTAGATTGTGCTCAGTCTGCATTGTTGTGAACACTGCGAGTGTATCACTATTGGTTGCGTAATATTTTACGATCAATATTTATACGTTTTGGAAGTTTAATTCCTATACGTGTGCATAAACTGTGTAGGATTTATCTGTTTCGCGTTTGCGCGAGCTATTTGCAACTTAATTGCTGTCTACTTATCGGTATATATAAATACATCCCTCACATATTTTATATGTTATCTTTATGTACCAAGTTGATTTTTAGTTGCAGACTACGTTGAGTCAATGCTTATAAGAACATTGCACGTGTTTAATATTAACCTCGTGCGCTCACGAGCTATACCCGATATCCTTAGATTTATCATATTTACGTACATGACTTATGTGCCACATGATTTACATAACCTATAATATTACAATTTATAATTAAGACTCATCCCGTTCAAGTTTATTTCCGTTATTCGTATCGTTGTTGAATCACCTTCACATTTCTTAAATCAAGGACCTTCACTTACACCCAAATAATCTTACCCAAAGTTACACTTTAGTACATGCGCATAGGGTTACTAATTCACCCGCGAGACTCCCCATTCATACCAAATTCAAAATTTAAAAACCCACTTGCATATCCTAAAGCTACTGCTATGGTACGTCCTCTCCTCTCATTCTATTAGTCGGATCAAATTGGTCCCCTCCCCTCATGCATATTGCGCCTATTCTTGAAACTTATATTCATGTCTCTCACATAAACACACACACAACATCACCTCACTTTTCATTTCCATACTCACACATCATTCTCCCACAGTAAAGACTACCATCTCACCTTCAAACTTCATCAAATCTTACAAACTTTATTTCATACAAATATGGCCATAAATCACTCTTAAACGCGTACAACAACAAACAAAACACAATCATTTACGAACCACTACCTGTTGAAGATTTTTTGGGTTCATGCTATTCATCAACGCGAAGTGAGTACGTTCGTGGTGCGAGTATTCTAGTTTGAGTGGGCTATAGCTTGTCCACGTGAAGTAGGCTCCTAGTTTCGACGCGAGTTCACCGGTTCGAAGGGTTTTGTTGCGGTTGCGAAGCGAGTACGAGTTTTGTTGTGGGTCCTATTAGCTCGAAGGCTTAGCTCGAGGTTGAAGTTGTCGCTGTCCGTTTGGTCGACGTCTTGTTCATCTACAAGTGCATTCATACCAAGGGCTCAAGGTTACCTACAAACCAACGTACTTCCTTGCTTCCTTTGTCGTCGTGTTTGTCATACGTCATGTGTCACCTTACCATGTTTTTGCTTGAAAACTTAATGTCACAAGATACATATAAAGGTTCTAATCAGGCATTTAAAATGGGTTTCATGCGTTAAGGTTTTTGAACAGCTTCTTTTAAAACTCACGTGTTATGTCTTATGGTGTGAGTCGGACTAAATGGGTACTTGGCTAGACCTAGTTTTAAGTCGTGAAAGAACTAACATATGTGAGATCGACGAGAGTTT
Organism: Glebionis coronaria; assembly: GCA_025667525.1. Lineage (NCBI taxonomy): Eukaryota > Viridiplantae > Streptophyta > Magnoliopsida > Asterales > Asteraceae > Glebionis > Glebionis coronaria. The sequence goes on from CM046882.1 coordinate 44,265,543, forward strand.
TGTTGTGAGTTGATGTAAGCTTGTGAAGCTTGCTGAGAGTTTGTCATTGTGAGGGTTCGTCGAGAGCGTTGTGTGAGAGTTTGACGACGTCATCTGATGAGAGCTGACGAAAGTAATACATAGTCATGGAGGGAAAACGTTTTACAAACTATTGTTGTTTCTGTTTTAACGCGAGAGAGAACTGGTAACAGGGGTGGAATATATTTAAGCTGGCGTGAGGTTTTAAAATGGTTTTTTTTTAGCTGCTACTTTACGAGAAAGAGAGAGTTGAGAGCATTGGATGTTCGCAGTTTTAAAAGGAGGAAGTATTTACGTGGGTTTTACTACCGCTTTTAACCGAGTGTCTAAGTGAGATAGAGATGGAAATGTATCTTTCTTACTTTCCTTAAAGCTGACAGAAGTTGTGTCCTTTTCTTGGACAGACTGTTTTCCCAACTTTCTTTTCAAAAGTATAATTTGTAAATAAGCTTTTTTTATATAGTATTTGTTTTCTTTTTGTTTTCGTTGTCAAAATTTGGTAATTGTATGAAATATCACGTGGGTTTTGGCACTCTATTTTGTTTTCGTTAACTATCAAGTGGATTGGTTTATAGCCATTAATTGTCTAAAGTTTTGGTAATTGTAAAACTTTCGTGTACTACATTATTTTGAAAACTTTTGCATCGAGTTACATATTGATGGGACGAGGTTGTGGTCCGAGAGCGATTGGTCGAGAGTGAATTAACGTGAGTTAGTTATATTAATATTTACGCCGAAAGGCTATCGATTTTTGTTCAGAAAATTATAAAAATATTTTAATTAAGTTAAAATGGTAAATATATATGTGACGTCGAAAGGTTGTCGAATTTTATCGAGTCAAGATGACATCTTCTTTACTTAGAAGTTTGGTCGCGTATTACACCAACAAACGTTTTGAGCATATATTAATTATAACTTAAACTTGTGGTAAATGGTAACATATGCGTGTGACATAAATGCATTTTTGCATTCTTTGATTGTGGCCTAACTTAGCGTTATATATTTAGGTTGCGACTTGTGTTTATTGTTTCCGTGACTTTCATATTCTTGCTGTGAAACTTTGCTATACCGAGGTGAGTCATAGCCCTTATTAAACTGTCTTTTATGTTTAATCACTTGGGTGAGATAAATGCTTTGTTGCCTGCCTGATGGACGCAAAATCTGTTTATACTGTTGTCTTGCTAAAAGTTATGTTTGATATGCCTAAGAAGCGATAGCCCACTAGTCCCCTGTTATCATGAACCGTTAGTTACTCTGGTTGAGTAGGAGCTTATGTTATGGATAGATCTATTGGGGTTTGACAACCCCCGTCCGGGTGTTCAAATACATCGCCATGCCAAACGGACGTATATCATATGGTTGTTGCTAGGTGGCCATGTGTTAGGCACCTACTTGGGGCAATCTTATATTTTACGCGTGCATCAGTTGTACGTGCTTGTCATCAGCCTCGGTGTCATGAGCTTAGTGCTATCATAACTACCATTATCACATCTAATTCCCATATGCATGACATTATACCTCCCATAATGGTCTCATATGCTTTAAACAGTTTGTTTGCGGTCCAATATCGAATGCTATGTTTTAACTTAAACCTATGAACTCACCAGCCTTTGTGTTGACACTTTTAAGCGTTTATCTCAGGTGTTGAACTACTTGCTTGTTGCTTGCTTTGGAGTCTCATGCATACTGTACTTGGATTTGAAGACTTGCTCATGCTTAATAAAAATTTTATCTCATTGTTGCTATTTAAACTTTGATTTCCGCTGCACTTGCTTAAACTTGTTTATGATTTGAACCTTGTATTTCTAAATCTAATGCAACGAGGTAAATTATTTTAAAAACGTCTCATTTAGAGTCGTTCTCTTGTACCTTGGACTTTGTTATTATGACGTAATAGCCCCCGAGCTTTACAGCTTCCGTTGACCATTTTTGGGGTGTTACAGATTGGTATCAGAGCTTTGGTTATAGAGAACTAGGTTTGCATCTTAGGCCTAGACTATAACCGATATGTGATTACGTGCTTTACGTGCTATTATATTATACATATACATATTATATATATTATCATATATACACGACTACTTTGTGCATGCATACTTTTGCATTGCCCTATACTCGCGTTTACTGCTCTTTACGCGCATCTCACATCATTTTATATGTAGATTATTTATACAAACGATGGAACTTTCATTAGACATTGTAAGCAAAACAATGGTCTCTTTTAATGTTATGACATTGTAATTTTTACGATGGTCATTAAGATATCTCTCACGCGACTTTACATAATTTTGTTTTAGCGAAACTCGTCACAGTTCTTCGATCTCACTTATCATCTTACTATATGGCTTTGGGTTTTATCCTCCGTCCGTTAAAAAAAAAGAAAAAAAAAAAAAACTCATTTCATCTTATTACCCGTTACCTATTAAAATGTCGATTGATTTGAACGCGACTTCAACTCAGCACTTCGTAACATTTCATTTTGGAACTCAACCTTAAGAACTTAGCTTATTTTATATTCTTTTATCCTTTTAAATTCAAAGAGTGTTAACAACAAAAAGAAAAGCTCGTGATAACCCTAATGGCGACGTGGAGTATGCTAATGCTTAAATAAGCTTTTCTTGCCTTACCAAGCGTGACCTGGTAGAAGTCGTTATGTGCTGTTTTCATTTAAGTTTTGTGCCTTAATTTAAGACTTACCGTCTCGTGTGTAAGTTTTAAATTTGAATCCTTATAAATGAATGTGTCATGACGGTCCGTTTAATTATATCTCTTTCGACAGCGTTACCACATCTTGAATCATTGTGTCATTGTCTTGCAAGATTTTTCTTTCATACCATCTCATGAATTATTTTATATGCCTTGACATCATCTTATGAACCGTTTGCAACTGTCTTGTGCATCATTTCTCCATCACATCATAAACCACTCATTTTTTTATCAACTATTTCACTAAACCTTTTTAAAAGTGTTGCGAAAACGTCTTGTAAACTATTTCTTGGAAGATTTTAAAATATTTAGTCCTCATTTTACAAAACCATTTTCATAAATTGTTTTGGTTACTATCTTATAAACTAGTATGGTATAAACAATTTGATTACGATAATCATAACACTATTTGACGAAAAAGAGCATCGCATCGTTAGTCCCCAATTATACAAAGCCTGATCACCTATGTATAATTTGGGAAGGGCCATACTATGCTCGTAGTAGTCACCATAAATATATTTTTTCACAAATCTACATTTTCTATTTTCGGAAAGCAAAATTTTGCGCGTGTATACTTTTAAATTATGCAAGACATTCATATTCATATAACCAAGTGGTTTCCTATGCAACCACATCATTCGACATACACCATTTTCTTATCGAACCGTTTGTTCAACATCGACCATACATCCATACTTTTTTACATGTTTTGACGATATCAGTAGTGTCGGTTTATTGTCGAATGTCGCGTTCTGATTATTTTTGATGAGAACATCGTTCGTGTTTCTCTAAGCAACAAATGGTGGGGGTGAAGTTATATGTAGAGTATTACCTTGGGAAGGTATGATACGTTTTGGCAAACGAGGGTAGTGAGCCCTAATACAATAAACTTTTCAAAATCTTGGCAAAGGTTGGAACCGTAGCCTATAGGTTGGAGTTGCCGCAAGCACTCAACCAGGTGCACAATACTTTTCACATGTCAAATATGAGGAAGTGTCTTCTGATGAAACACTTGTCGTGTCGTTGGACGACATCCAAGTAGATGACAATTTGAATTTTGTCAATGAGCCTTTTAAAACTATGGACCGCGGGGTCAAACGACTGAAGTATAAGCGCGTACCAATTGTCAATGTGAGGTGGAATTTTAGGCGTGGTCCTGAATTCACCTAGGAGCGTCACCTCGTGTAAGTACACACACATGTACGCTGATTCCCGTGTTGATAACACACTCTAAGCTTTCAGGAGAAAGCTTCTTTAACGATGGGGGACTGTAACACACCGAAATTTTCAGACTCTCTAAAATTATAATTTTGCCCCCTAAACTTTTTATTTAGTCAACTGTGTGCTAAATTTGCTATTTATCTGGGAAGCGTTCCCTTATTTTGTGAAATAACGTATGTTGACGTGTATTTTCCTTAGATTGTGCTCAGTCTGCATTGTTGTGAACACTGCGAGTGTATCACTATTGGTTGCGTAATATTTTACGATCAATATTTATACGTTTTGGAAGTTTAATTCCTATACGTGTGCATAAACTGTGTAGGATTTATCTGTTTCGCGTTTGCGCGAGCTATTTGCAACTTAATTGCTGTCTACTTATCGGTATATATAAATACATCCCTCACATATTTTATATGTTATCTTTATGTACCAAGTTGATTTTTAGTTGCAGACTACGTTGAGTCAATGCTTATAAGAACATTGCACGTGTTTAATATTAACCTCGTGCGCTCACGAGCTATACCCGATATCCTTAGATTTATCATATTTACGTACATGACTTATGTGCCACATGATTTACATAACCTATAATATTACAATTTATAATTAAGACTCATCCCGTTCAAGTTTATTTCCGTTATTCGTATCGTTGTTGAATCACCTTCACATTTCTTAAATCAAGGACCTTCACTTACACCCAAATAATCTTACCCAAAGTTACACTTTAGTACATGCGCATAGGGTTACTAATTCACCCGCGAGACTCCCCATTCATACCAAATTCAAAATTTAAAAACCCACTTGCATATCCTAAAGCTACTGCTATGGTACGTCCTCTCCTCTCATTCTATTAGTCGGATCAAATTGGTCCCCTCCCCTCATGCATATTGCGCCTATTCTTGAAACTTATATTCATGTCTCTCACATAAACACACACACAACATCACCTCACTTTTCATTTCCATACTCACACATCATTCTCCCACAGTAAAGACTACCATCTCACCTTCAAACTTCATCAAATCTTACAAACTTTATTTCATACAAATATGGCCATAAATCACTCTTAAACGCGTACAACAACAAACAAAACACAATCATTTACGAACCACTACCTGTTGAAGATTTTTTGGGTTCATGCTATTCATCAACGCGAAGTGAGTACGTTCGTGGTGCGAGTATTCTAGTTTGAGTGGGCTATAGCTTGTCCACGTGAAGTAGGCTCCTAGTTTCGACGCGAGTTCACCGGTTCGAAGGGTTTTGTTGCGGTTGCGAAGCGAGTACGAGTTTTGTTGTGGGTCCTATTAGCTCGAAGGCTTAGCTCGAGGTTGAAGTTGTCGCTATCCGTTTGGTCGACGTCTTGTTCATCTACAAGTGCATTCATACCAAGGGCTCAAGGTTACCTACAAACCAACGTACTTCCTTGCTTCCTTTGTCGTCGTGTTTGTCATACGTCATGTGTCACCTTACCATGTTTTTGCTTGAAAACTTAATGTCACAAGATACATATAAAGGTTCTAATCAGGCATTTAAAATGGGTTTCATGCGTTAAGGTTTTTGAACAGCTTCTTTTAAAACTCACGTGTTATGTCTTATGGTGTGAGTCGGACTAAATGGGTACTTGGCTAGACCTAGTTTTAAGTCGTGAAAGAACTAACATATGTGAGATCGACGAGAGTTTTGTTGTGAGTTGATGTAAGCTTGTGAAGCTTGCTGAGAGTTTGTCATTGTGAGGGTTCGTCGAGAGCGTTGTGTGAGAGTTTGACAACGTCATCTGATGAGAGCTGACGAAAGTAATACATAGTCATGGAGGGAAAACGTTTTACAAACTATTGTTGTTTCTGTTTTAACGCGAGAGAGAACTGGTAACAGGGGTGGAATATATTTAAGCTGGCGTGAGGTTTTAAAATGGTTTTTTTTTAGCTGCTACTTTACGAGAAAGAGAGAGTTGAGAGCATTGGATGTTCGCAGTTTTAAAAGGAGGAAGTATTTACGTGGGTTTTACTACCGCTTTTAACCGAGTGTCTAAGTGAGATAGAGATGGAAATGTATCTTTCTTACTTTCCTTAAAGCTGACAGAAGTTGTGTCCTTTTCTTGGACAGACTGTTTTCCCAACTTTCTTTTCAAAAGTATAATTTGTAAATAAGCTTTTTTTATATAGTATTTGTTTTCTTTTTGTTTTCGTTGTCAAAATTTGGTAATTGTATGAAATATCACGTGGGTTTTGGCACTCTATTTTGTTTTCGTTAACTATCAAGTGGATTGGTTTATAGCCATTAATTGTCTAAAGTTTTGGTAATTGTAAAACTTTCGTGTACTACATTATTTTGAAAACTTTTGCATCGAGTTACATATTGATGGGACGAGGTTGTGGTCCGAGAGCGATTGGTCGAGAGTGAATTAACGTGAGTTAGTTATATTAATATTTACGCCGAAAGGCTATCGATTTTTGTTCAGAAAATTATAAAAATATTTTAATTAAGTTAAAATGGTAAATATATATGTGACGTCGAAAGGTTGTCGAATTTTATCGAGTCAAGATGACATCTTCTTTACTTAGAAGTTTGGTCGCGTATTACACCAACAAACGTTTTGAGCATATATTAATTATAACTTAAACTTGTGGTAAATGGTAACATATGCGTGTGACATAAATGCATTTTTGCATTCTTTGATTGTGGCCTAACTTAGCGTTATATATTTAGGTTGCGACTTGTGTTTATTGTTTCCGTGACTTTCATATTCTTGCTGTGAAACTTTGCTATACCGAGGTGAGTCATAGCCCTTATTAAACTGTCTTTTATGTTTAATCACTTGGGTGAGATAAATGCTTTGTTGCCTGCCTGATGGACGCAAAATCTGTTTATACTGTTGTCTTGCTAAAAGTTATGTTTGATATGCCTAAGAAGCGATAGCCCACTAGTCCCCTGTTATCATGAACCGTTAGTTACTCTGGTTGAGTAGGAGCTTATGTTATGGATAGATCTATTGGGGTTTGACAACCCCCGTCCGGGTGTTCAAATACATCGCCATGCCAAACGGACGTATATCATATGGTTGTTGCTAGGTGGCCATGTGTTAGGCACCTACTTGGGGCAATCTTATATTTTACGCGTGCATCAGTTGTACGTGCTTGTCATCAGCCTCGGTGTCATGAGCTTAGTGCTATCATAACTACCATTATCACATCTAATTCCCATATGCATGACATTATACCTCCCATAATGGTCTCATATGCTTTAAACAGTTTGTTTGCGGTCCAATATTGAATGCTATGTTTTAACTTAAACCTATGAACTCACCAGCCTTTGTGTTGACACTTTTAAGCGTTTATCTCAGGTGTTGAACTACTTGCTTGTTGCTTGCTTTGGAGTCTCATGCATACTGTACTTGGATTTGAAGACTTGCTCATGCTTAATAAAAATTTTATCTCATTGTTGCTATTTAAACTTTGATTTCCGCTGCACTTGCTTAAACTTGTTTATGATTTGAACCTTGTATTTCTAAATCTAATGCAACGAGGTAAATTATTTTAAAAACGTCTCATTTAGAGTCGTTCTCTTGTACCTTGGACTTTGTTATTATGACGTAATAGCCCCCGAGCTTTACAGCTTCCGTTGACCATTTTTGGGGTGTTACACGAGGCACACCGAATCTAGCGAACAGCGATTTCAAAAAGTTACAAACCACCCTTGCGTCATTAGTGGGTAAAGCTTTGGCTTCAACCCATTTAGAAACGTAGTCAACGGCTACAAGGATGTATGTGTTTCCTTTAGATGAAGGGAATGGCCCCATAAAGTCGATACCCCAAACATCAAAGATTTCACATTCTTGTATGAAATTTTGAGGCATCTCATCTTTATGTGTGATCTTGCCTTGTTTTTGGCAAGCATCACAATGTTTAACAATCTCGTGAGCATCACGATAAATGGTGGGCCAATAAAATCCCGAGTGAAACACTTTTTTGGCGGTGTAGTTGGGACCAAAGTGACCACCGGTGGGTCCTTTGTGGCAAGGTTCGAGAATGTCTAAAGCTGCCGGTCCATCAACACATCAGCGAATAATCAAATCAGCACATTGTTTGAATAGATACGGGTCATCCCAAAAGTAAGTCTTAATGTCTTTGAAGAACTTTTTCTTTTGCTGGGATGTTAACCCGTCAATGAGAATTCCACCCGCCAAGTAGTTTGCAATGTCCGCAAACCACGGGGTCTCATCTTGATTCGAATTGATAGACATTAAGGTCTCCAGGGGAAAAGAGTCATTGATCTCTTTGTTCGGATGATCCCCTTGATAAGGATCCTCAAGTCTACTGAGATGATCCGCGGCTAGGTTTTCAGCTCCCTTCTTATCACGAATTTCGATTTTAAATTCTTGAAGTAGCAAAACCCAGCGAAGAAGTCTTGGTTTGGAATCTTGTTTAGTTAACAAGTACTTCAACGCGGAATGATCGGCATAAACGATTGTGGTGGAAAGGACAATATAGGGGCGGAACTTTTCAAAGGCATAGACAACAGCTAGAAGCTCTTTTTCGGTTGTCGTGTAATGCAATTGAGCCCTCGTCATTGTTTTGCTAGCGTAATGGATTGGTTGGAAGTGTTTGTTCACTCTTTGGTCCAAAACCGCTCCAATAGCATAGTCGCTAGCATCGCACATCAACTCAAAGGGAAGCTCCCAATTAGGTGTAACCAAGACCGGTGCCTTAGTAAGCTTATCCTTAAGCAGGTTGAAGGCTTCAATACACTCGGTGGAAAAGATAAAAGGAGTATCTTTTTACAAGAGGTGGGTCATCGGGCGAGCGATTTTAGAGAAATCTTTGATAAAGCGGCGGTAGAAGCCCGCATGACCCAGGAAACTTCTCACACCCTTCACGGTTGAAGGTGGAGGCAGTTTAGCAATAACATCGACTTTTGCACGGTCCACTTCAAGACCGGCTTTGGAAATTTTGTGTCCTAGCACGATGCCCTCTTTTACCATGAAATGGAATTTTTCCCAATTAAGAACAAGGCGAGTGTCTTCACACCGCTTAAGCATACGTTCTAAATTAGCAAGGCAAGCAGAGAAAGAATCGCCATAAACCGAGAAATCATCCATGAAAACTTCCATAGTTTCTTCAACCATGTCATGGAAGATAACCATCATACACCTTTGGAACGTCCCAGGAGCATTGCATAAACCAAAAGGCATGCGTTTGTAAGCAAATGTTCCATAGGGACAAGTGAATGTGGTCTTTTCTTGGTCTTTGGGATCGATGAGAATTTGAAAATACCCGGAGAAACCGTCTAAGAAGCAGTAATAGTCATTACCAGCTAGACGCTCGAGCATTTGATCCATGAAAGGAAGAGGAAAATGATCTTTTCTCTTGGCATCATTGAGCTTGCGATAGTCGATACAAACTCTCCACCCAGTAACGAGACGAGTGGGAATCAACTCGTTGTGTTCATTGGGAACAACGGTTATTCCGCCCTTCTTGGGCACACAATGGACGGGACTTACCCATGGCGAATCCGAAATAGGGTAAATAAAGCCGGCATCAAGAAGTTTGATAACCTCTTGTTTGATGACGTCATGAATGTGAGGATTAACCCTTCTTTGGCTTTGGATTGCGGGTTTAAAGTCATCTTCCATGAGAATCTTGTGAGTACAAAAGTTTGGATCAATTCCGCGGATATCAGAAATTTTCCAAGCAATTGCCTTCTTATGATCTTTAAGCACGGCGATGAGGCGAGATTTTTCTTCTTCTTTCAAGTCCTTCACTATGATGACGGGCGACTTCTTCTTGTCTTCAAGGAACACATACTCGAGATGGGACGGAAACTTCTTAAGTTCTAAATCCGGAGGATTTTCGATAGGAGGCGTATTCAAAGTCGGTTCATCGATAACAATAGCCTTGGGAGATGGTGGAGAAATATGGTCCTCTTTGAGAAGTTTCTCAATGAGACGGATGTCTTCATCCTAATCGGTGGGAGAATCGTCATGTTCTAAGTTCACATCTCCCATGGTGGCTTCCAAATCTTTCCAAAGGAAATCACTTTCTCCAAATAGAGATAGTGATGAATCAATAGAGGAAACGGTCTCAACATTGGGAAGAGAGGTAGGAATACTTTTACAAGTATCTTTGAAGTGTTCTTCACAAGCCTCATCAAGAACGTCGATACAATTAACACTCTCGTATGAATAAGGCTGTTTAGAAAGCTTTCCCATGTTGAAGACGATTTTATCGTCACCCACTCTCATGATAAGCTCACCGGCTTCAACATCGACCAGAGTGCGACCGGTCCTCAAGAATGGACGTCCAACGATTAATGGCACACGAGGGTCCATATCGTAGTCGACCACGACGAAATCGGCAGGAAAAGTGAATTTGTCGACTCCTACAAAGATGTCTTCGGCTATCCCCACTGGATAAGCAACCGTACGGTTAGCTAATTCCAAAGTCATTTTGGTGGGGACTAGCTCAGGGAGAGATAATTGCTTCCAAACACTTAAAGGCATTAAGTTAATACTGGCACCTAGATCGGCTAGGGCCATGCAATTCTCTACTCCCGGGAAGTTGCAAGGGATTAAGAAGTGACCCGGATCACCAAGCTTGGTTGGCAATTTCCTTAAGAGCACTGCAGAGCAATTCTCATTAAGTTGGGTATTAGCAATATCAAGAAGCTTCTCCTTGTCGCTAAGAAGATCTTTGAACATTTTCGCATATTTAGGCATGTGAGCGAGAGCCTCAGCGAAGGAGATGTTGAAATTCAATTGTTTAAACACTTTGAGAAAGTTTGAAACTTGAATATCATCCTTGCTTTTGAGCTTCTCTTTCCTCAACCTTGATGGATAAGGTATATCGGAAGAAGAGGAAGTCTTTGGGAGAATAGGATCACTCACATCCTCGGGTGAAGGAGGGGTTGAAGTAAGAGGTGGAGAAATTGGGGAAGTAGAAGGATGAGGAATAGGAGCAGGTGACTCGTTTTCCTTAGTCACAATCACCGGTGGAGGTATAGGAAGCTCGGGTTCCTTGGTACCTTTGCCACTGCGAGTGGTGATTGCTTTCATCTCCCCTCTTGGATTCGCAACGGTGTTACTCGGAAGAGTACCCGAAGAAGAGGGTTGATTACCTTGGAAGAAACTAGCCATCATGTTCCTTGAGTCATTCGTTTGACTTGCCAAAGTGTTTCTCATATCAGCTCGAAGATCGTTCCCTTGTTTCACCATGTTTGCTTTCAAGTTGAGCACTTCTCGCTCGAGATTGTCCACGATCACATCATTAGTCCTCATGTAAGTTCCAATATCTTGGTGCAATGCGGTGGGTTGGTTGGGAGGAGCATTGTAGGCGGGTGGTTGATAAGCAGGTTGTTGGTAAACTTGGTTGTTTCTTTGAGGTGGATATGGTTGTTTATGAGGTGGTTGGTATGGTGCACGAGGTTGTTGTTGAGGAGGGCGATTGAGGTTTTGTTGTTGGTTTGGATTGTTAGGAGGAAAACCAGGCGGGGAAAGAAAGTTGTTTGAGCGGTAGCTAAGCAAGTTGCGGTCACCTTGAGGATGAGCTTGATAAGCGGCCGGAAGATAGGTACCGTATGCTGCATTAACATTCTCAGAAGGATAGTCTTGGGTGGCGGTACAAGTGGTGTAAGAGTGAGGACCCCCGCATATTTCACATGGTTGGCTTACAGCATTGACTTGAGCGTCTTGAGCGTTTTTAGCGTTGATGCTGTTGGTGTTGCTAGCGGTGTGGGTAACAAGCGATTCAAGAAGCGACGTAATTTTGTCAAGTCTCTTGTCGTTGTCACTAGTACTAGCACTAGCGGCATTGGTCCGAACACTCTTGGTTTGCACACGAGACTTATTTTCAATAATATCCCAATCGGCATTATAAGTCTTAACCAAAATATTACCCCCCGAGGCACTGTTTAGTGAATCTTGGTCATTCATGCTTAAACCATTATAAAAAGTATTGATTTGGTGCACTTTGGTAAAACCATGTTGTGGGCACTTTCTTAAAATATCTTTAAAACGGTCCCAAGATTCACTAAAAGTCTCATCGTACTTTTGTTCAAAATTAATGATTTCATTCCGCAAAGCGGTAGAACGAGAGTGTTGGAAAAAGTAGTTGATAAATTTGGTCTCCAAATCCGTCCACGTCAGAATACTTTGTGGCGGTTCCTTTGCAAGCCAATGTCGGGCTTGTCCCTCTAAGGAGAAAGGAAAAAGTTGTAAACGGATTACCTCTTGTGGAACACCATTGAATTTGACCGTATTTGTGAGTTGCAGGAACCGTTTGATGTGGTCATGAGGATCATCAATGGTACGCCCTAAGAATGGTTGAGCAGAGACCATCTGGATAAAGCCGGATTTGAGCTGAAAGTTGTTGGCTGCAATCGCGGGCATGACAATTGGATCATTGTTGCCCTCCACATGTGCTTGTAACAGTTCAATCATAGGGCGATTGTTCGGTAGAGGTTCATTGTTGTTGTTATTATTGTTGTTGAAAGGTGGATTGTTATTGTTGTTGTTATTATTGTTGTTTTGAGGTGGATTGTTATTGTTGTTGTGTACACCGGCCATGTCTAAGTCTTCGAGAGGCTCGGGCTCTTGATAAGACGTTGATCGTGTACGCATGCACGTGCAAAAGAACTAACAAAGCAAACAAGAAATATTTTTGGTTTTTTATGTTTTTTTAATTTTTAGGATTTTTGAAAATTTTATAT